>OZ038415.1:2457230-3685845 GCA_964036255.1 Caenorhabditis virilis | reverse complement strand
CGGGATGGATTTTGATGCCGATGGTCTCATTCGATTCGCATGAAATTATAGATATTTTTAGCATTTTAAATTTTAAAATTTCATTTATTAGAAAAATTTTAAGAGCAATTTAAAATATCAGTTCAGTACATCGTAAACGGTGCTGGTTTATTTTTCAAACTGTCATATCTCCAGATTTTCGGGCCGGATTTTGATGCCGATGGTCTCATTCGATTCGCATGAAAATATAGATATTTTTAGCATTTTAAATTTTGAAATTTCGTTAATTAGAAAAATTTTAAGAGCTATTTAAAATATCAGTTGAGTACATCGTAAACGGTGTCGGTTTATTTTTCAAACTGTCATATCTCTAGATTTTCGGGATGGATTTTGATGCCGATGGTCTCATTCGATTCGCATGAAATTATAGATATTTTTAGCATTTTAAATTTTAAAATTTCATTTATTAGAAAAATTTTAAGAGCAATTTAAAATATCAGTTCAGTACATCGTAAACGGTGCTGGTTTATTTTTCAA
Organism: Caenorhabditis virilis; assembly: GCA_964036255.1. Lineage (NCBI taxonomy): Eukaryota > Metazoa > Nematoda > Chromadorea > Rhabditida > Rhabditidae > Caenorhabditis > Caenorhabditis virilis. The sequence continues at coordinate 3,685,329 of OZ038415.1, read as the reverse complement.
ACTGTCATATCTCCAGATTTTCGGGCCGGATTTTGATGCCGATGGTCTCATTCGATTCGCATGAAATTATAGATATTTTTAGCATTTTAAATTTTGAAATTTCGTTAATTAGAAAAATTTTAAGAGCTATTTAAAATATCAGTTGAGTACATCGTAAACGGTGTCGGCTTGATTTTCAAACTGTCATATCTCTAGATTTTCGGGATGGATTTTGATGCCGATGGTCTCATTCGATTCGCATGAAATTATAGATATTTTTAGCATTTTAAATTTTGAAATTTCGTTAATTAGAAAAATTTTAAGAGCTATTTAAAATATCAGTTGAGTACATCGTAAACGGTGTCGGTTTGATTTTCAAACTGTCATATCTCTAGATTTTCGGGCCGGATTTTGATGCCGATGGTCTCATTCGATTCGCATGAAATTATAGATATTTTTAGCATTTTAAATTTTGAAATTTCGTTAATTAGAAAAATTTTAAGAGCTATTTAAAATATCAGTTGAGTACATCGTAAACGGTGTCGGTTTGATTTTCAAACTGTCATATCTCTAGATTTTCGGGCCGGATTTTGATGCCGATGGTCTCATTCGATTCGCATGAAAATATAGATATTTTTAGCATTTTAAATTTTGAAATTTCGTTAATTAGAAAAATTTTAAGAGCAATTTAAACTATCAGTTGAGTACATCGTAAACGGTGTCGGTTTGATTTTCAAACTGTCATATCTCTAGATCTTCGGTCCGGATTTTGATGCCGATGGTCTCATTAGATTCGCATGAAATTATAGATATTTTTAGCATTTTAAATTTTGAAATTTCATTTATTAGAAAAATTTTAAGAGCAATTTAAAATATCAGTTCAGTACATCGTAAACGGTGCTGGTTTATTTTTCAAACTGTCATATCTCCAGATTTTCGGGCCGGATTTTGATGCCGATGGTCTCATTCGATTCGCATGAAATTATAGATATTTTTAGCATTTTAAATTTTGAAATTTCGTTAATTAGAAAAATTTTAAGAGCTATTTAAAATATCAGTTGAGTACATCGTAAACGGTGTCGGTTTATTTTTCAAACTGTCATATCTCTAGATTTTCGGGATGGATTTTGATGCCGATGGTCTCATTCGATTCGCATAAAAATATAGATATTTTTAGCATTTTAAATTTTGAAATTTCGTTAATTAGAAAAATTTTAAGAGCTATTTAAAATATCAGTTGAGTACATCGTAAACGGTGTCGGCTTGATTTTCAAACTGTCATATCTCTAGATTTTCGGGATGGATTTTGATGCCGATGGTCTCATTCGATTCGCATGAAATTATAGATATTTTTAGCATTTTAAATTTTGAAATTTCGTTAATTAGAAAAATTTTAAGAGCTATTTAAAATATCAGTTGAGTACATCGTAAACGGTGTCGGTTTATTTTTCAAACTGTCATATCTCTAGATTTTCGGGATGGATTTTGATGCCGATGGTCTCATTCGATTCGCATAAAAATATAGATATTTTTAGCATTTTAAATTTTGAAATTTCGTTAATTAGAAAAATTTTAAGAGCAATTTAAAATATCAGTTCAGTACATCGTAAACGGTGCTGGTTTATTTTTCAAACTGTCATATCTCCAGATTTTCGGGCCGGATTTTGATGCCGATGGGCTCATTCGATTCGCATAAAAATATAGATATTTTTAGCATTTTAAATTTTGAAATTTCGTTAATTAGAAAAATTTTAAGAGCTATTTAAAATATCAGTTGAGTACATCGTAAACGGTGTCGGTTTATTTTTCAAACTGTTATATCTCCAGATTTTCGGGATGGATTTTGATGCCGATGGTCTCATTCGATTCGCATAAAAATATAGATATTTTTAGCATTTTAAATTTTGAAATTTCGTTAATTAGAAAAATTTTAAGAGCAATTTAAAATATCAGTTGAGTACATCGTAAACGGTGTCGGTTTGATTTTCAAACTGTCATATCTCTAGATTTTCGGGCCGGATTTTGATGCCGATGGGCTCATTCGATTCGCATGAAATTATAGATATTTTTAGCATTTTAAATTTTGAAATTTCATTTATTAGAAAAATTTTAAGAGCAATTTAAAATATCAGTTGAGTACATCGTAAACGGTGTCGGTTTGATTTTCAAACTGTCATATCTCTAGATTTTCGGGCCGGATTTTGATGCCGATGGTCTCATTCGATTCGCATGAAAATATAGATATTTTTAGCATTTTAAATTTTGAAATTTCATTTATTAGAAAAATTTTAAGAGCTATTTAAAATATCAGTTGAGTACATCGTAAACGGTGTCGGTTTATTTTTCAAACTGTTATATCTCCAGATTTTCGGGATGGATTTTGATGCCGATGGTCTCATTCGATTCGCATAAAAAAATATATATTTTTAGCATTTTAAATTTTGAAATTTCATTTATTAGAAAAATTTTAAGAGCAATTTAAAATATCAGTTCAGTACATCGTAAACGGTGTCGGTTTGATTTTCAAACTGTCATATCTCTAGATTTTCGGGCCGGATTTTGATGCCGATGGGCTCATTCGATTCGCATGAAATTATAGATATTTTTAGCATTTTAAATTTTGAAATTTCATTTATTAGAAAAATTTTAAGAGCAATTTAAAATATCAGTTGAGTACATCGTAAACGGTGTCGGTTTGATTTTCAAACTGTCATATCTCTAGATTTTCGGGCCGGATTTTGATGCCGATGGTCTCATTCGATTCGCATGAAAATATAGATATTTTTAGCATTTTAAATTTTGAAATTTCATTTATTAGAAAAATTTTAAGATCAATTTAAAATATCAGTTGAGTACATCGTAAACGGTGTCGGTTTGATTTTCAAACTGTCATATCTCTAGATTTTCGGGCCGGATTTTGATGCCGATGGTCTCATTCGATTCGCATGAAAATATAGATATTTTTAGCATTTTAAATTTTGAAATTTCATTTATTAGAAAAATTTTAAGAGCTATTTAAAATATCAGTTGAGTACATCGTAAACGGTGTCGGTTTATTTTTCAAACTGTTATATCTCCAGATTTTCGGGATGGATTTTGATGCCGATGGTCTCATTCGATTCGCATAAAAAAATATATATTTTTAGCATTTTAAATTTTGAAATTTCATTTATTAGAAAAATTTTAAGAGCAATTTAAAATATCAGTTCAGTACATCGTAAACGGTGTCGGTTTGATTTTCAAACTGTCATATCTCTAGATTTTCGGGCCGGATTTTGATGCCGATGGGCTCATTCGATTCGCATGAAATTATAGATATTTTTAGCATTTTAAATTTTGAAATTTCATTTATTAGAAAAATTTTAAGAGCAATTTAAAATATCAGTTGAGTACATCGTAAACGGTGTCGGTTTGATTTTCAAACTGTCATATCTCTAGATTTTCGGGCCGGATTTTGATGCCGATGGTCTCATTCGATTCGCATGAAAATATAGATATTTTTAGCATTTTAAATTTTGAAATTTCATTTATTAGAAAAATTTTAAGAGCAATTTAAAATATCAGTTGAGTACATCGTAAACGGTGTCGGTTTGATTTTCAAACTGTCATATCTCTAGATTTTCGGGCCGGATTTTGATGCCGATGGTCTCATTCGATTCGCATGAAAATATAGATATTTTTAGCATTTTAAATTTTGAAATTTCATTTATTAGAAAAATTTTAAGAGCTATTTAAAATATCAGTTGAGTACATCGTAAACGGTGTCGGTTTATTTTTCAAACTGTTATATCTCCAGATTTTCGGGATGGATTTTGATGCCGATGGTCTCATTCGATTCGCATGAAATTATAGATATTTTTAGCATTTTAAATTTTAAAATTTCATTTATTAGAAAAATTTTAAGAGCAATTTAAAATATCAGTTCAGTACATCGTAAACGGTGCTGGTTTATTTTTCAAACTGTCATATCTCCAGATTTTCGGGCCGGATTTTGATGCCGATGGGCTCATTCGATTCGCATGAAATTATAGATATTTTTAGCATTTTAAATTTTGAAATTTCATTTATTAGAAAAATTTTAAGAGCAATTTAAAATATCAGTTGAGTACATCGTAAACGGTGTCGGTTTGATTTTCAAACTGTCATATCTCTAGATTTTCGGGCCGGATTTTGATGCCGATGGTCTCATTCGATTCGCATGAAAATATAGATATTTTTAGCATTTTAAATTTTGAAATTTCATTTATTAGAAAAATTTTAAGAGCAATTTAAAATATCAGTTCAGTACATCGTAAACGGTGTCGGTTTGATTTTCAAACTGTCATATCTCTAGATTTTCGGGCCGGATTTTGATGCCGATGGGCTCATTCGATTCGCATGAAATTATAGATATTTTTAGCATTTTAAATTTTGAAATTTCATTTATTAGAAAAATTTTAAGAGCAATTTAAAATATCAGTTGAGTACATCGTAAACGGTGTCGGTTTGATTTTCAAACTGTCATATCTCTAGATTTTCGGGCCGGATTTTGATGCCGATGGTCTCATTCGATTCGCATGAAAATATAGATATTTTTAGCATTTTAAATTTTGAAATTTCATTTATTAGAAAAATTTTAAGAGCAATTTAAAATATCAGTTGAGTACATCGTAAACGGTGTCGGTTTGATTTTCAAACTGTCATATCTCTAGATTTTCGGGCCGGATTTTGATGCCGATGGTCTCATTCGATTCGCATGAAAATATAGATATTTTTAGCATTTTAAATTTTGAAATTTCATTTATTAGAAAAATTTTAAGAGCTATTTAAAATATCAGTTGAGTACATCGTAAACGGTGTCGGTTTATTTTTCAAACTGTTATATCTCCAGATTTTCGGGATGGATTTTGATGCCGATGGTCTCATTCGATTCGCATGAAATTATAGATATTTTTAGCATTTTAAATTTTAAAATTTCATTTATTAGAAAAATTTTAAGAGCAATTTAAAATATCAGTTCAGTACATCGTAAACGGTGTCGGTTTGATTTTCAAACTGTCATATCTCTAGATTTTCGGGCCGGATTTTGATGCCGATGGGCTCATTCGATTCGCATGAAATTATAGATATTTTTAGCATTTTAAATTTTGAAATTTCATTTGTTAGAAAAATTTTAAGAGCAATTTAAAATATCAGTTGAGTACATCGTAAACGGTGTCGGTTTATTTTTCAAACTGTTATATCTCCAGATTTTCGGGATGGATTTTGATGCCGATGGTCTCATTCGATTCGCATGAAATTATAGATATTTTTAGCATTTTAAATTTTAAAATTTCATTTATTAGAAAAATTTTAAGAGCAATTTAAAATATCAGTTCAGTACATCGTAAACGGTGCTGGTTTATTTTTCAAACTGTCATATCTCCAGATTTTCGGGCCGGATTTTGATGCAGATGGGCTCATTAGATTCGCATGAAAATATATATATTTTTAGCATTTTAAATTTTGAAATTTCATTTATTAGAAAAATTTTAAGAGCAATTTAAAATATCAGTTCAGTACATCGTAAACGGTGTCGGTTTGATTTTCAAACTGTCATATCTCTAGATTTTCGGGCCGGATTTTGATGCCGATGGTCTCATTCGATTCGCATGAAATTATAGATATTTTTAGCATTTTAAATTTTAAAATTTCATTTATTAGAAAAATTTTAAGAGCAATTTAAAATATCAGTTCAGTACATCGTAAACGGTGCTGGTTTATTTTTCAAACTGTCATATCTCCAGATTTTCGGGCCGGATTTTGATGCCGATGGTCTCATTCGATTCGCATGAAATTATAGATATTTTTAGCATTTTAAATTTTGAAATTTCGTTAATTAGAAAAATTTTAAGAGCTATTTAAAATATCAGTTGAGTACATCGTAAACGGTGTCGGTTTGATTTTCAAACTGTCATATCTCTAGATTTTCGGGCCGGATTTTGATGCCGATGGTCTCATTCGATTCGCATGAAATTATAGATATTTTTAGCATTTTAAATTTTGAAATTTCGTTAATTAGAAAAATTTTAAGAGCTATTTAAAATATCAGTTGAGTACATCGTAAACGGTGTCGGTTTGATTTTCAAACTGTCATATCTCTAGATTTTCGGGCCGGATTTTGATGCCGATGGTCTCATTAGATTCGCATGAAATTATAGATATTTTTAGCATTTTAAATTTTGAAATTTCGTTAATTAGAAAAATTTTAAGAGCAATTTAAACTATCAGTTGAGTACATCGTAAACGGTGTCGGTTTGATTTTCAAACTGTCATATCTCTAGATCTTCGGTCCGGATTTTGATGCCGATGGTCTCATTAGATTCGCATGAAATTATAGATATTTTTAGCATTTTAAATTTTGAAATTTCATTTATTAGAAAAATTTTAAGAGCAATTTAAAATATCAGTTCAGTACATCGTAAACGGTGCTGGTTTATTTTTCAAACTGTCATATCTCCAGATTTTCGGACCGGATTTTGATGCCGATGGTCTCATTCGATTCGCATGAAATTATAGATATTTTTAGCATTTTAAATTTTGAAATTTCATTTATTAGAAAAATTTTAAGAGCAATTTAAAATATCAGTTCAGTACATCGTAAACGGTGTCGGTTTGATTTTCAAACTGTCATATCTCTAGATTTTCGGGCCGGATTTTGATGCCGATGGGCTCATTCGATTCGCATGAAATTATAGATATTTTTAGCATTTTAAATTTTGAAATTTCATTTATTAGAAAAATTTTAAGAGCAATTTAAAATATCAGTTGAGTACATCGTAAACGGTGTCGGTTTGATTTTCAAACTGTCATATCTCTAGATTTTCGGGCCGGATTTTGATGCCGATGGTCTCATTCGATTCGCATGAAAATATAGATATTTTTAGCATTTTAAATTTTGAAATTTCATTTATTAGAAAAATTTTAAGAGCTATTTAAAATATCAGTTGAGTACATCGTAAACGGTGTCGGTTTATTTTTCAAACTGTTATATCTCCAGATTTTCGGGATGGATTTTGATGCCGATGGTCTCATTCGATTCGCATAAAAATATATATATTTTTAGCATTTTAAATTTTGAAATTTCATTTATTAGAAAAATTTTAAGAGCAATTTAAAATATCAGTTCAGTACATCGTAAACGGTGTCGGTTTGATTTTCAAACTGTCATATCTCTAGATTTTCGGGCCGGATTTTGATGCCGATGGGCTCATTCGATTCGCATGAAATTATAGATATTTTTAGCATTTTAAATTTTGAAATTTCATTTATTAGAAAAATTTTAAGAGCAATTTAAAATATCAGTTGAGTACATCGTAAACGGTGTCGGTTTGATTTTCAAACTGTCATATCTCTAGATTTTCGGGCCGGATTTTGATGCCGATGGTCTCATTCGATTCGCATGAAAATATAGATATTTTTAGCATTTTAAATTTTGAAATTTCATTTATTAGAAAAATTTTAAGATCAATTTAAAATATCAGTTGAGTACATCGTAAACGGTGTCGGTTTGATTTTCAAACTGTCATATCTCTAGATTTTCGGGCCGGATTTTGATGCCGATGGTCTCATTCGATTCGCATGAAAATATAGATATTTTTAGCATTTTAAATTTTGAAATTTCATTTATTAGAAAAATTTTAAGAGCTATTTAAAATATCAGTTGAGTACATCGTAAACGGTGTCGGTTTATTTTTCAAACTGTTATATCTCCAGATTTTCGGGATGGATTTTGATGCCGATGGTCTCATTCGATTCGCATAAAAAAATATATATTTTTAGCATTTTAAATTTTGAAATTTCATTTATTAGAAAAATTTTAAGAGCAATTTAAAATATCAGTTCAGTACATCGTAAACGGTGTCGGTTTGATTTTCAAACTGTCATATCTCTAGATTTTCGGGCCGGATTTTGATGCCGATGGGCTCATTCGATTCGCATGAAATTATAGATATTTTTAGCATTTTAAATTTTGAAATTTCATTTATTAGAAAAATTTTAAGAGCAATTTAAAATATCAGTTGAGTACATCGTAAACGGTGTCGGTTTGATTTTCAAACTGTCATATCTCTAGATTTTCGGGCCGGATTTTGATGCCGATGGTCTCATTCGATTCGCATGAAAATATAGATATTTTTAGCATTTTAAATTTTGAAATTTCATTTATTAGAAAAATTTTAAGAGCAATTTAAAATATCAGTTGAGTACATCGTAAACGGTGTCGGTTTGATTTTCAAACTGTCATATCTCTAGATTTTCGGGCCGGATTTTGATGCCGATGGTCTCATTCGATTCGCATGAAAATATAGATATTTTTAGCATTTTAAATTTTGAAATTTCATTTATTAGAAAAATTTTAAGAGCTATTTAAAATATCAGTTGAGTACATCGTAAACGGTGTCGGTTTATTTTTCAAACTGTTATATCTCCAGATTTTCGGGATGGATTTTGATGCCGATGGTCTCATTCGATTCGCATGAAATTATAGATATTTTTAGCATTTTAAATTTTAAAATTTCATTTATTAGAAAAATTTTAAGAGCAATTTAAAATATCAGTTCAGTACATCGTAAACGGTGCTGGTTTATTTTTCAAACTGTCATATCTCCAGATTTTCGGGCCGGATTTTGATGCAGATGGGCTCATTAGATTCGCATGAAAAAATATATATTTTTAGCATTTTAAATTTTGAAATTTCATTTATTAGAAAAATTTTAAGAGCAATTTAAAATATCAGTTCAGTACATCGTAAACGGTGTCGGTTTGATTTTCAAACTGTCATATCTCTAGATTTTCGGGCCGGATTTTGATGCCGATGGGCTCATTCGATTCGCATGAAATTATAGATATTTTTAGCATTTTAAATTTTGAAATTTCATTTGTTAGAAAAATTTTAAGAGCAATTTAAAATATCAGTTGAGTACATCGTAAACGGTGTCGGTTTATTTTTCAAACTGTTATATCTCCAGATTTTCGGGATGGATTTTGATGCCGATGGTCTCATTCGATTCGCATGAAATTATAGATATTTTTAGCATTTTAAATTTTAAAATTTCATTTATTAGAAAAATTTTAAGAGCAATTTAAAATATCAGTTCAGTACATCGTAAACGGTGCTGGTTTATTTTTCAAACTGTCATATCTCCAGATTTTCGGGCCGGATTTTGATGCAGATGGGCTCATTAGATTCGCATGAAAATATATATATTTTTAGCATTTTAAATTTTGAAATTTCATTTATTAGAAAAATTTTAAGAGCAATTTAAAATATCAGTTCAGTACATCGTAAACGGTGTCGGTTTGATTTTCAAACTGTCATATCTCTAGATTTTCGGGCCGGATTTTGATGCCGATGGTCTCATTCGATTCGCATGAAATTATAGATATTTTTAGCATTTTAAATTTTAAAATTTCATTTATTAGAAAAATTTTAAGAGCAATTTAAAATATCAGTTCAGTACATCGTAAACGGTGCTGGTTTATTTTTCAAACTGTCATATCTCCAGATTTTCGGGCCGGATTTTGATGCCGATGGTCTCATTCGATTCGCATGAAATTATAGATATTTTTAGCATTTTAAATTTTGAAATTTCGTTAATTAGAAAAATTTTAAGAGCTATTTAAAATATCAGTTGAGTACATCGTAAACGGTGTCGGTTTGATTTTCAAACTGTCATATCTCTAGATTTTCCTGCCGGATTTTGATGCCGATGGTCTCATTCGATTCGCATGAAATTATAGATATTTTTAGCATTTTAAATTTTGAAATTTCGTTAATTAGAAAAATTTTAAGAGCTATTTAAAATATCAGTTGAGTACATCGTAAACGGTGTCGGTTTGATTTTCAAACTGTCATATCTCTAGATTTTCGGGCCGGATTTTGATGCCGATGGTCTCATTAGATTCGCATGAAATTATAGATATTTTTAGCATTTTAAATTTTGAAATTTCGTTAATTAGAAAAATTTTAAGAGCAATTTAAACTATCAGTTGAGTACATCGTAAACGGTGTCGGTTTGATTTTCAAACTGTCATATCTCTAGATCTTCGGTCCGGATTTTGATGCCGATGGTCTCATTAGATTCGCATGAAATTATAGATATTTTTAGCATTTTAAATTTTGAAATTTCATTTATTAGAAAAATTTTAAGAGCAATTTAAAATATCAGTTCAGTACATCGTAAACGGTGCTGGTTTATTTTTCAAACTGTCATATCTCCAGATTTTCGGACCGGATTTTGATGCCGATGGTCTCATTCGATTCGCATGAAATTATAGATATTTTTAGCATTTTAAATTTTGAAATTTCATTTATTAGAAAAATTTTAAGAGCAATTTAAAATATCAGTTCAGTACATCGTAAACGGTGTCGGTTTGATTTTCAAACTGTCATATCTCTAGATTTTCGGACCGGATTTTGATGCCGATGGTCTCATTCGATTCGCATGAAATTATAGATATTTTTAGCATTTTAAATTTTGAAATTTCGTTAATTAGAAAAATTTTAAGAGCTATTTAAAATATCAGTTGAGTACATCGTAAACGGTGTCGGTTTATTTTTCAAACTGTCATATCTCTAGATTTTCGGGATGGATTTTGATGCCGATGGTCTCATTCGATTCGCATAAAAATATAGATATTTTTAGCATTTTAAATTTTGAAATTTCGTTAATTAGAAAAATTTTAAGAGCAATTTAAAATATCAGTTCAGTACATCGTAAACGGTGCTGGTTTATTTTTCAAACTGTCATATCTCCAGATTTTCGGGCCGGATTTTGATGCCGATGGTCTCATTCGATTCGCATGAAATTATAGATATTTTTAGCATTTTAAATTTTGAAATTTCGTTAATTAGAAAAATTTTAAGAGCTATTTAAAATATCAGTTGAGTACATCGTAAACGGTGTCGGTTTATTTTTCAAACTGTTATATCTCCAGATTTTCGGGATGGATTTTGATGCCGATGGTCTCATTCGATTCGCATAAAAATATAGATATTTTTAGCATTTTAAATTTTGAAATTTCGTTAATTAGAAAAATTTTAAGAGCAATTTAAAATATCAGTTGAGTACATCGTAAACGGTGTCGGTTTGATTTTCAAACTGTCATATCTCTAGATTTTCGGACCGGATTTTGATGCCGATGGTCTCATTCGATTCGCATGAAATTATAGATATTTTTAGCATTTTAAATTTTGAAATTTCGTTAATTAGAAAAATTTTAAGAGCTATTTAAAATATCAGTTGAGTACATCGTAAACGGTGTCGGTTTATTTTTCAAACTGTCATATCTCTAGATTTTCGGGATGGATTTTGATGCCGATGGTCTCATTCGATTCGCATAAAAATATAGATATTTTTAGCATTTTAAATTTTGAAATTTCGTTAATTAGAAAAATTTTAAGAGCTATTTAAAATATCAGTTGAGTACATCGTAAACGGTGTCGGTTTATTTTTCAAACTGTTATATCTCCAGATTTTCGGGATGGATTTTGATGCCGATGGTCTCATTCGATTCGCATAAAAATATAGATATTTTTAGCATTTTAAATTTTGAAATTTCGTTAATTAGAAAAATTTTAAGAGCTATTTAAAATATCAGTTGAGTACATCGTAAACGGTGTCGGTTTGATTTTCAAACTGTCATATCTCTAGATTTTCGGGCCGGATTTTGATGCCGATGGTCTCATTCGATTCGCATGAAATTATAGATATTTTTAGCATTTTAAATTTTGAAATTTCGTTAATTAGAAAAATTTTAAGAGCTATTTAAAATATCAGTTGAGTACATCGTAAACGGTGTCGGTTTATTTTTCAAACTGTTATATCTCCAGATTTTCGGGATGGATTTTGATGCCGATGGTCTCATTCGATTCGCATAAAAATATAGATATTTTTAGCATTTTAAATTTTGAAATTTCGTTAATTAGAAAAATTTTAAGAGCAATTTAAAATATCAGTTGAGTACATCGTAAACGGTGTCGGTTTGATTTTCAAACTGTCATATCTCTAGATTTTCGGGCCGGATTTTGATGCCGATGGGCTCATTCGATTCGCATGAAAATATAGATATTTTTAGCATTTTAAATTTTGAAATTTCGTTAATTAGAAAAATTTTAAGAGCAATTTAAAATATCAGTTGAGTACATCGTAAACGGTGTCGGTTTGATTTTCAAACTGTCATATCTCTAGATTTTCGGGCCGGATTTTGATGCCGATGGTCTCATTCGATTCGCATGAAAATATAGATATTTTTAGCATTTTAAATTTTGAAATTTCGTTAATTAGAAAAATTTTAAGAGCAATTTAAAATATCAGTTGAGTACATCGTAAACGGTGCTGGTTTATTTTCAAACTGTCATATCTCTAGATTTTCGGGCCGGATTTTGATGCCGATGGTCTCATTCGATTCGCATGAAAATATAGATATTTTTAGCATTTTAAATTTTGAAATTTCATTTATTAGAAAAATTTTAAGAGCAATTTAAAATATCAGTTGAGTACATCGTAAACGGTGTCGGCTTGATTTTCAAACTGTCATATCTCTAGATTTTCGGGCCGGATTTTGATGCCGATGGTCTCATTCGATTCGCATGAAAATATAGATATTTTTAGCATTTTAAATTTTGAAATTTCGTTAATTAGAAAAATTTTAAGAGCAATTTAAAATATCAGTTGAGTACATCGTAAACGGTGTCGGTTTGATTTTCAAACTGTCATATCTCTAGATTTTCGGACCGGATTTTGATGCCGATGGTCTCATTCGATTCGCATGAAAATATAGATATTTTTAGCATTTTAAATTTTGAAATTTCGTTAATTAGAAAAATTTTAAGAGCAATTTAAAATATCAGTTGAGTACATCGTAAACGGTGCTGGTTTATTTTTCAAACTGTCATATCTCCAGATTTTCGGGCCCGATTTTGATGCCGATGGTCTCATTCGATTCGCATGAAATTATAGATATTTTTAGCATTTTAAATTTTGAAATTTCGTTAATTAGAAAAATTTTAAGAGCAATTTAAAATATCAGTTGAGTACATCGTAAACGGTGTCGGTTTGATTTTCAAACTGTCATATCTCTAGATTTTCGGACCGGATTTTGATGCCGATGGTCTCATTCGATTCGCATGAAAATATAGATATTTTTAGCATTTTAAATTTTGAAATTTCGTTAATTAGAAAAATTTTAAGAGCAATTTAAAATATCAGTTGAGTACATCGTAAACGGTGTCGGTTTGATTTTCAAACTGTCATATCTCTAGATTTTCGGGCCGGATTTTGATGCCGATGGTCTCATTCGATTCGCATGAAAATATAGATATTTTTAGCATTTTAAATTTTGAAATTTCGTTAATTAGAAAAATTTTAAGAGCAATTTAAAATATCAGTTGAGTACATCGTAAACGGTGTCGGTTTGATTTTCAAACTGTCATATCTCTAGATTTTCGGGCCGGATTTTGATGCAGATGGGCTCATTCGATTCGCATGGAAGCGTAGATATTTTTAGCATTTTAAATTTTGAAATTTCATTAATTAGAAAAATTTTAAGAGCAATTTAAAATATCAGTTCAGTACATCGTAAACGGTGTCGGTTTATTTTTCAAACTGTCATATCTCAAGATGGGCACACCGGATTTTGATGCCGATGGGCTCATTCGATTCGCATGGAAGCGTAGATATTTTTAGCATTTTAAATTTTGAAATTTCATTAATTAGAAAAATTTTAAGAGCAATTTAAAATATCAGTTCAGTACATCGTAAACGGTGTCGGTTTGATTTTCAAACTGTCATATCTCTAGATTTTCGGGCCGGATTTTGATGCCGATGGTCTCATTCGATTCGCATGAAAATATAGATATTTTTAGCATTTTAAATTTTGAAATTTCGTTAATTAGAAAAATTTTAAGAGCAATTTAAAATATCAGTTGAGTACATCGTAAACGGTGCTGGTTTATTTTTCAAACTGTCATATCTCCAGATTTTCGGGCCCGATTTCGATGCCGATGGTCTCATTCGATTCGCATGAAATTATAGATATTTTTAGCATTTTAAATTTTGAAATTTCGTTAATTAGAAAAATTTTAAGAGCAATTTAAAATATCAGTTGAGTACATCGTAAACGGTGCTGGTTTATTTTTCAAACTGTCATATCTCCAGATTTTCGGGCCCGATTTTGATGCCGATGGTCTCATTCGATTCGCATGAAATTATAGATATTTTTAGCATTTTAAATTTTGAAATTTCGTTAATTAGAAAAATTTTAAGAGCAATTTAAAATATCAGTTGAGTACATCGTAAACGGTGTCGGTTTGATTTTCAAACTGTCATATCTCTAGATTTTCGGGCCGGATTTTGATGCCGATGGTCTCATTCGATTCGCATGAAAATATAGATATTTTTAGCATTTTAAATTTTGAAATTTCGTTAATTAGAAAAATTTTAAGAGCAATTTAAAATATCAGTTGAGTACATCGTAAACGGTGTCGGTTTGATTTTCAAACTGTCATATCTCTAGATTTTCGGGCCGGATTTTGATGCAGATGGGCTCATTCGATTCGCATGAAAGCGTAGATATTTTTAGCATTTTAAATTTTGAAATTTCATTAATTAGAAAAATTTTAAGAGCAATTTAAAATATCAGTTCAGTACATCGTAAACGGTGTCGGCTTGATTTTCAAACTGTCATATCTCTAGATTTTCGGGCCGGATTTTGATGCCGATGGTCTCATTAGATTCGCATGAAAATATAGATATTTTTAGCATTTTAAATTTTGAAATTTCATTTATTAGAAAAATTTTAAGAGCAATTTAAAATATCAGTTGAGTACATCGTAAACGGTGTCGGCTTGATTTTCAAACTGTCATATCTCTAGATTTTCGGGCCGGATTTTGATGCCGATGGTCTCATTCGATTCGCATGAAAATATAGATATTTTTAGCATTTTAAATTTTGAAATTTCGTTAATTAGAAAAATTTTAAGAGCAATTTAAAATATCAGTTGAGTACATCGTAAACGGTGTCGGTTTGATTTTCAAACTGTCATATCTCTAGATTTTCGGGCCGGATTTTGATGCCGATGGTCTCATTCGATTCGCATGAAAATATAGATATTTTTAGCATTTTAAATTTTGAAATTTCATTTATTAGAAAAATTTTAAGAGCAATTTAAAATATCAGTTGAGTACATCGTAAACGGTGTCGGCTTGATTTTCAAACTGTCATATCTCTAGATTTTCGGGCCGGATTTTGATGCCGATGGTCTCATTCGATTCGCATGAAAATATAGATATTTTTAGCATTTTAAATTTTGAAATTTCGTTAATTAGAAAAATTTTAAGAGCAATTTAAAATATCAGTTGAGTACATCGTAAACGGTGTCGGTTTGATTTTCAAACTGTCATATCTCTAGATTTTCGGGCCGGATTTTGATGCCGATGGTCTCATTCGATTCGCATGAAAATATAGATATTTTTAGCATTTTAAATTTTGAAATTTCGTTAATTAGAAAAATTTTAAGAGCAATTTAAAATATCAGTTGAGTACATCGTAAACGGTGCTGGTTTATTTTCAAACTGTCATATCTCTAGATTTTCGGGCCGGATTTTGATGCCGATGGTCTCATTCGATTCGCATGAAATTATAGATATTTTTAGCATTTTAAATTTTGAAATTTCGTTAATTAGAAAAATTTTAAGAGCAATTTAAAATATCAGTTGAGTACATCGTAAACGGTGCTGGTTTATTTTTCAAACTGTCATATCTCCAGATTTTCGGGCCCGATTTTGATGCCGATGGTCTCATTCGATTCGCATGAAATTATAGATATTTTTAGCATTTTAAATTTTGAAATTTCGTAAATTAGAAAAATTTTAAGAGCAATTTAAAATATCAGTTGAGTACATCGTAAACGGTGCTGGTTTATTTTTCAAACTGTCATATCTCCAGATTTTCGGGCCCGATTTTGATGCCGATGGTCTCATTCGATTCGCATGAAATTATAGATATTTTTAGCATTTTAAATTTTGAAATTTCGTTAATTAGAAAAATTTTAAGAGCAATTTAAAATATCAGTTGAGTACATCGTAAACGGTGTCGGTTTGATTTTCAAACTGTCATATCTCTAGATTTTCGGGCCGGATTTTGATGCCGATGGTCTCATTCGATTCGCATGAAAATAAAGATATTTTTAGCATTTTAAATTTTGAAATTTCGTTAATTAGAAAAATTTTAAGAGCAATTTAAAATATCAGTTGAGTACATCGTAAACGGTGTCGGTTTGATTTTCAAACTGTCATATCTCTAGATTTTCGGGCCGGATTTTGATGCCGATGGTCTCATTCGATTCGCATGAAAATAAAGATATTTTTAGCATTTTAAATTTTGAAATTTCGTTAATTAGAAAAATTTTAAGAGCAATTTAAAATATCAGTTGAGTACATCGTAAACGGTGTCGGTTTGATTTTCAAACTGTCATATCTCTAGATTTTCGGGCCGGATTTTGATGCAGATGGGCTCATTCGATTCGCATGAAAGCGTAGATATTTTTAGCATTTTAAATTTTGAAATTTCGTTAATTAGAAAAATTTTAAGAGCAATTTAAAATATCAGTTGAGTACATCGTAAACGGTGTCGGTTTGATTTTCAAACTGTCATATCTCTAGATTTTCGGGCCGGATTTTGATGCCGATGGTCTCATTCGATTCGCATGAAAATAAAGATATTTTTAGCATTTTAAATTTTGAAATTTCGTTAATTAGAAAAATTTTAAGAGCAATTTAAAATATCAGTTGAGTACATCGTAAACGGTGTCGGTTTGATTTTCAAACTGTCATATCTCTAGATTTTCGGGCCGGATTTTGATGCCGATGGTCTCATTCGATTCGCATGAAAATAAAGATATTTTTAGCATTTTAAATTTTGAAATTTCGTTAATTAGAAAAATTTTAAGAGCAATTTAAAATATCAGTTGAGTACATCGTAAACGGTGTCGGTTTGATTTTCAAACTGTCATATCTCTAGATTTTCGGGCCGGATTTTGATGCCGATGGTCTCATTCGATTCGCATGAAAATAAAGATATTTTTAGCATTTTAAATTTTGAAATTTCGTTAATTAGAAAAATTTTAAGAGCAATTTAAAATATCAGTTGAGTACATCGTAAACGGTGTCGGTTTGATTTTCAAACTGTCATATCTCTAGATTTTCGGGCCGGATTTTGATGCCGATGGTCTCATTCGATTCGCATGAAAATAAAGATATTTTTAGCATTTTAAATTTTGAAATTTCGTTAATTAGAAAAATTTTAAGAGCAATTTAAAATATCAGTTGAGTACATCGTAAACGGTGTCGGTTTGATTTTCAAACTGTCATATCTCTAGATTTTCGGGCCGGATTTTGATGCCGATGGTCTCATTCGATTCGCATGAAAATAAAGATATTTTTAGCATTTTAAATTTTGAAATTTCGTTAATTAGAAAAATTTTAAGAGCAATTTAAAATATCAGTTGAGTACATCGTAAACGGTGTCGGTTTGTTTTTCAAACTGTCATATCTCTAGATTTTCGGGCCGGATTTTGATGCAGATGGGCTCATTCGATTCGCATGAAAGCGTAGATATTTTTAGCATTTTAAATTTTGAAATTTCATTAATTAGAAAAATTTTAAGAGCAATTTAAAATATCAGTTGAGTACATCGTAAACGGTGCTGGTTTATTTTTCAAACTGTCATATCTCCAGATTTTCGGGCCCGATTTTGATGCCGATGGTCTCATTCGATTCGCATGAAATTATAGATATTTTTAGCATTTTAAATTTTGAAATTTCGTTAATTAGAAAAATTTTAAGAGCAATTTAAAATATCAGTTGAGTACATCGTAAACGGTGTCGGTTTGATTTTCAAACTGTCATATCTCTAGATTTTCGGGCCGGATTTTGATGCCGATGGTCTCATTCGATTCGCATGAAAATATAGATATTTTTAGCATTTTAAATTTTGAAATTTCGTTAATTAGAAAAATTTTAAGAGCAATTTAAAATATCAGTTGAGTACATCGTAAACGGTGTCGGTTTGTTTTTCAAACTGTCATATCTCTAGATTTTCGGGCCGGATTTTGATGCAGATGGGCTCATTCGATTCGCATGAAAGCGTAGATATTTTTAGCATTTTAAATTTTGAAATTTCATTAATTAGAAAAATTTTAAGAGCAATTTAAAATATCAGTTCAGTACATCGTAAACGGTGTCGGTTTATTTTTCAAACTGTCATATCTCAAGATGGGCACACCGGATTTTGATGCCGATGGTCTCATTCGATTCGCATGAAAATATAGATATTTTTAGCATTTTAAATTTTGAAATTTCGTTAATTAGAAAAATTTTAAGAGCAATTTAAAATATCAGTTGAGTACATCGTAAACGGTGTCGGTTTGATTTTCAAACTGTCATATCTCTAGATTTTCGGGCCGGATTTTGATGCCGATGGTCTCATTAGATTCGCATGAAAATATAGATATTTTTAGCATTTTAAATTTTGAAATTTCATTTATTAGAAAAATTTTAAGAGCAATTTAAAATATCAGTTGAGTACATCGTAAACGGTGTCGGCTTGATTTTCAAACTGTCATATCTCTAGATTTTCGGGCCGGATTTTGATGCCGATGGTCTCATTCGATTCGCATGAAAATATAGATATTTTTAGCATTTTAAATTTTGAAATTTCGTTAATTAGAAAAATTTTAAGAGCAATTTAAAATATCAGTTGAGTACATCGTAAACGGTGTCGGTTTGATTTTCAAACTGTCATATCTCTAGATTTTCGGGCCGGATTTTGATGCCGATGGTCTCATTCGATTCGCATGAAAATATAGATATTTTTAGCATTTTAAATTTTGAAATTTCGTTAATTAGAAAAATTTTAAGAGCAATTTAAAATATCAGTTGAGTACATCGTAAACGGTGCTGGTTTATTTTTCAAACTGTCATATCTCCAGATTTTCGGGCCCGATTTTGATGCCGATGGGCTCATTCGATTCGCATGGAAGCGTAGATATTTTTGGCATTTTAAATTTTGAAATTTCATTAATTAGAAAAATTTTAAGAGCAATTTAAAATATCAGTTCAGTACATCGTAAACGGTGTCGGTTTGATTTTCAAACTGTCATATCTCTAGATTTTCGGGCCGGATTTTGATGCCGATGGTCTCATTAGATTCGCATGAAAATATAGATATTTTTAGCATTTTAAATTTTGAAATTTCATTTATTAGAAAAATTTTAAGAGCAATTTAAAATATCAGTTGAGTACATCGTAAACGGTGCTGGTTTATTTTTCAAACTGTCATATCTCCAGATTTTCGGGCCCGATTTTGATGCCGATGGTCTCATTCGATTCGCATGAAATTATAGATATTTTTAGCATTTTAAATTTTGAAATTTCGTTAATTAGAAAAATTTTAAGAGCAATTTAAAATATCAGTTGAGTACATCGTAAACGGTGTCGGTTTGATTTTCAAACTGTCATATCTCTAGATTTTCGGGCCGGATTTTGATGCCGATGGTCTCATTCGATTCGCATGAAAATATAGATATTTTTAGCATTTTAAATTTTGAAATTTCGTTAATTAGAAAAATTTTAAGAGCAATTTAAAATATCAGTTGAGTACATCGTAAACGGTGTCGGTTTGATTTTCAAACTGTCATATCTCTAGATTTTCGGGCCGGATTTTGATGCCGATGGTCTCATTCGATTCGCATGAAATTATAGATATTTTTACCATTTTAAATTTTGAAATTTCGTTAATTAGAACAATTTTAAGAGCAATTTAAAATATCAGTTCAGTACATCATAAACGGTGTCGGTTTGATTTTCAAACTGTCATATCTCTAGATTTTCGGGCCGGATTTTGATGCCGATGGTCTCATTAGATTCGCATGAAAATATAGATATTTTTAGCATTTTAAATTTTGAAATTTCATTTATTAGAAAAATTTTAAGAGCAATTTAAAATATCAGTTGAGTACATCGTAAACGGTGTCGGTTTGATTTTCAAACTGTCATATCTCTAGATTTTCGGGCCGGATTTTGATGCCGATGGTCTCATTCGATTCGCATGAAAATATAGATATTTTTAGCATTTTAAATTTTGAAATTTCGTTAATTAGAAAAATTTTAAGAGCAATTTAAAATATCAGTTGAGTACATCGTAAACGGTGCTGGTTTATTTTTCAAACTGTCATATCTCCAGATTTTCGGGCCCGATTTTGATGCCGATGGTCTCATTCGATTCGCATGAAATTATAGATATTTTAAGCATTTTAAATTTTGAAATTTCGTTAATTAGAAAAATTTTAAGAGCAATTTAAAATATCAGTTGAGTACATCGTAAACGGTGTCGGTTTATTTTTCAAACTGTCATATCTCTAGATTTTCGGGCCGGATTTTGATGCCGATGGTCTCATTCGATTCGCATGAAATTATAGATATTTTAAGCATTTTAAATTTTGAAATTTCGTTAATTAGAAAAATTTAAAGAGCAATTTAAAATATCAGTTGAGTACATCGTAAACGGTGTCGGTTTGATTTTCAAACTGTCATATCTCTAGATTTTCGGGCCGGATTTTGATGCCGATGGTCTCATTAGATTCGCATGAAAATATAGATATTTTTAGCATTTTAAATTTTGAAATTTCATTTATTAGAAAAATTTTAAGAGCAATTTAAAATATCAGTTGAGTACATCGTAAACGGTGTCGGCTTGATTTTCAAACTGTCATATCTCTAGATTTTCGGGCCGGATTTTGATGCCGATGGTCTCATTCGATTCGCATGAAAATATAGATATTTTTACCATTTTAAATTTTGAAATTTCATTTATTAGAAAAATTTTAAGAGCAATTTAAAATATCAGTTGAGTACATCGTAAACGGTGTCGGCTTGATTTTCAAACTGTCATATCTCTAGATTTTCAGGATGGATTTTGATGCCGATGGTCTCATTCGATTCGCATGAAATTATAGATATTTTTAGCATTTTAAATTTTGAAATTTCGTTAATTAGAAAAATTTTAAGAGCAATTTAAAATATCAGTTGAGTACATCGTAAACGGTGTCGGTTTGATTTTCAAACTGTCATATCTCTAGATTTTCGGGCCCGATTTTGATGCCGATGGTCTCATTCGATTCGCATGAAAATATAGATATTTTTAGCATTTTAAATTTTGAAATTTCGTTAATTAGAAAAATTTTAAGAGCAATTTAAAATATCAGTTGAGTACATCGTAAACGGTGTCGGTTTGATTTTCAAACTGTCATATCTCTAGATTTTCGGGCCCGATTTTGATGCCGATGGTCTCATTCGATTCGCATGAAATTATAGATATTTTTAGCATTTTAAATTTTGAAATTTCATTAATTAGAAACATTTTAAGAGCAATTTAAAATATCAGTTGAGTACATCGTAAACGGTGCTGGTTTATTTTTCAAACTGTCATATCTCCAGATTTTCGGGCCCGATTTTGATGCCGATGGTCTCATTCGATTCGCATGAAATTATAGATATTTTTAGCATTTTAAATTTTGAAATTTCGTTAATTAGAAAAATTTTAAGAGCAATTTAAAATATCAGTTGAGTACATCGTAAAGGTGCTGGTTTATTTTTCAAACTGTCATATCTCCAGATTTTCGGGCCCGATTTTGATGCCGATGGTCTCATTCGATTCGCATGAAATTATAGATATTTTTAGCATTTTAAATTTTGAAATTTCGTTAATTAGAAAAATTTTAAGAGCAATTTAAAATATCAGTTGAGTACATCGTAAACGGTGTCGGTTTGATTTTCAAACTGTCATATCTCTAGATTTTCGGGCCGGATTTTGATGCCGATGGTCTCATTCGATTTGCATGAAATTATAGATATTTTTAGCATTTTAAATTTTGAAATTTCGTTAATTAGAAAAATTTTAAGAGCAATTTAAAATATCAGTTGAGTACATCGTAAACGGTGTCGGTTTGATTTTCAAACTGTCATATCTCTAGATTTTCGGGCCCGATTTTGATGCCGATGGTCTCATTCGATTCGCATGAAATTATAGATATTTTTAGCATTTTAAATTTTGAAATTTCGTTAATTAGAAAAATTTTAAGAGCAATTTAAAATATCAGTTGAGTACATCGTAAACGGTGTCGGTTTGATTTTCAAACTGTCATATCTCTAGATTTTCGGGCCGGATTTTGATGCCGATGGTCTCATTCGATTCGCATGAAAATATAGATATTTTTAGCATTTTAAATTTTGAAATTTCATTAATTAGAAAAATTTTAAGAGCAATTTAAAATATCAGTTGAGTACATCGTAAACGGTGCTGGTTTATTTTTCAAACTGTCATATCTCCAGATTTTCGGGCCCGATTTTGATGCCGATGGTCTCATTCGATTCGCATGAAATTATAGATATTTTTAGCATTTTAAATTTTGAAATTTCGTTAATTAGAAAAATTTTAAGAGCAATTTAAAATATCAGTTGAGTACATCGTAAACGGTGTCGGTTTGATTTTCAAACTGTCATATCTCTAGATTTTCGGGCCGGATTTTGATGCCGATGGTCTCATTCGATTCGCATGAAAATATAGATATTTTTAGCATTTTAAATTTTGAAATTTCGTTAATTAGAAAAATTTTAAGAGCAATTTAAAATATCAGTTGAGTACATCGTAAACGGTGCTGGTTTATTTTTCAAACTGTCATATCTCCAGATTTTCGGGCCCGATTTTGATGCCGATGGTCTCATTCGATTCGCATGAAATTATAGATATTTTTAGCATTTTAAATTTTGAAATTTCGTTAATTAGAAAAATTTTAAGAGCAATTTAAAATATCAGTTGAGTACATCGTAAACGGTGTCGGTTTGATTTTCAAACTGTCATATCTCCAGATTTTCGGGCCCGATTTTGATGCCGATGGTCTCATTCGATTCGCATGAAATTATAGATATTTTTAGCATTTTAAATTTTGAAATTTCTTTAATTAGAAAAATTTTAAGAGCAATTTAAAATATCAGTTGAGTACATCGTAAACGGTGCTGGTTTATTTTTCAAACTGTCATATCTCCAGATTTTCGGGCCCGATTTTGATGCCGATGGTCTCATTCGATTCGCATGAAAATATAGATATTTTTAGCATTTTAAATTTTGAAATTTCATTTATTAGAAAAATTTTAAGAGCAATTTAAAATATCAGTTGAGTACATCGTAAACGGTGTCGGCTTGATTTTCAAACTGTCATATCTCTAGATTTTCGGGCCGGATTTTGATGCCGATGGTCTCATTCGATTCGCATGAAAATATAGATATTTTTACCATTTTAAATTTTGAAATTTCGTTAATTAGAAAAATTTTAAGAGCAATTTAAAATATCAGTTCAGTACATCATAAACGGTGTCGGTTTGATTTTCAAACTGTCATATCTCTAGATTTTCGGGCCGGATTTTGATGCCGATGGTCTCATTAGATTCGCATGAAAATATAGATATTTTTAGCATTTTAAATTTTGAAATTTCATTCATTAGAAAAATTTTAAGAGCAATTTAAAATATCAGTTGAGTACATCGTAAACGGTGTCGGTTTGATTTTCAAACTGTCATATCTCTAGATTTTCGGGCCGGATTTTGATGCCGATGGTCTCATTCGATTCGCATGAAAATATAGATATTTTTAGCATTTTAAATTTTGAAATTTCGTTAATTAGAAAAATTTTAAGAGCAATTTAAAATATCAGTTGAGTACATCGTAAACGGTGCTGGTTTATTTTTCAAACTGTCATATCTCCAGATTTTCGGGCCCGATTTTGATGCCGATGGTCTCATTCGATTCGCATGAAATTATAGATATTTTAAGCATTTTAAATTTTGAAATTTCGTTAATTAGAAAAATTTTAAGAGCAATTTAAAATATCAGTTCAGTACATCGTAAACGGTGTCGGTTTGATTTTCAAACTGTCATATCTCAAGATGGGCACACCGGATTTTGATGCCGATGGGCTCATTCGATTTGCATGGAAGCTTAGATATTTTTAGCATTTTAAATTTTGAAATTTCATTAATTAGAAAAATTTTAAGAGCAATTTAAAATATCAGTTCAGTACATCGTAAACGGTGTCGGTTTATTTTTCAAACTGTCATATCTCAAGATGGGCACACCGGATTTTGATGCCGATGGGCTCATTCGATTTGCATGGAAGCTTAGATATTTTTAGCATTTTAAATTTTGAAATTTCATTAATTAGAAAAATTTTAAGAGCAATTTAAAATATCAGTTCAGTACATCGTAAACGGTGTCGGTTTGATTTTCAAACTGTCATATCTCTAGATTTTCGGGCCGGATTTTGATGCCGATGGTCTCATTAGATTCGCATGAAAATATAGATATTTTTAGCATTTTAAATTTTGAAATTTCATTTATTAGAAAAATTTTAAGAGCAATTTAAAATATCAGTTGAGTACATCGTAAACGGTGTCGGCTTGATTTTCAAACTGTCATATCTCTAGATTTTCGGGCCGGATTTTGATGCCGATGGTCTCATTCGATTCGCATGAAAATATAGATATTTTTAGCATTTTAAATTTTGAAATTTCGTTAATTAGAAAAATTTTAAGAGCAATTTAAAATATCAGTTGAGTACATCGTAAACGGTGTCGGCTTGATTTTCAAACTGTCATATCTCTAGATTTTCAGGATGGATTTTGATGCCGATGGTCTCATTCGATTCGCATGAAATTATAGATATTTTTAGCATTTTAAATTTTGAAATTTCGTTAATTAGAAAAATTTTAAGAGCAATTTAAAATATCAGTTGAGTACATCGTAAACGGTGTCGGCTTGATTTTCAAACTGTCATATCTCTAGATTTTCGGGATGGATTTTGATGCCGATGGTCTCATTCGATTCGCATGAAATTATAGATATTTTTAGCATTTTAAATTTTGAAATTTCATTTATTAGAAAAATTTTAAGAGCAATTTAAAATATCAGTTGAGTACATCGTAAACGGTGTCGGTTTGATTTTCAAACTGTCATATCTCTAGATTTTCGGGCCGGATTTTGATGCCGATGGTCTCATTCGATTCGCATGAAATTATAGATATTTTTAGCATTTTAAATTTTGAAATTTCATTTATTAGAAAAATTTTAAGAGCAATTTAAAATATCAGTTGAGTACATCGTAAACGGTGTCGGCTTGATTTTCAAACTGTCATATCTCTAGATTTTCGGGCCGGATTTTGATGCCGATGGTCTCATTCGATTCGCATGAAAATATAGATATTTTTAGCATTTTAAATTTTGAAATTTCGTTAATTAGAAAAATTTTAAGAGCAATTTAAAATATCAGTTGAGTACATCGTAAACGGTGTCGGCTTGATTTTCAAACTGTCATATCTCTAGATTTTCAGGATGGATTTTGATGCCGATGGTCTCATTCGATTCGCATGAAATTATAGATATTTTTAGCATTTTAAATTTTGAAATTTCGTTAATTAGAAAAATTTTAAGAGCAATTTAAAATATCAGTTGAGTACATCGTAAACGGTGTCGGCTTGATTTTCAAACTGTCATATCTCTAGATTTTCGGGATGGATTTTGATGCCGATGGTCTCATTCGATTCGCATGAAATTATAGATATTTTTAGCATTTTAAATTTTGAAATTTCATTTATTAGAAAAATTTTAAGAGCAATTTAAAATATCAGTTGAGTACATCGTAAACGGTGTCGGTTTGATTTTCAAACTGTCATATCTCTAGATTTTCGGGCCGGATTTTGATGCCGATGGTCTCATTAGATTCGCATGAAAATATAGATATTTTTAGCATTTTAAATTTTGAAATTTCGTTAATTAGAAAAATTTTAAGAGCAATTTAAAATATCAGTTGAGTACATCGTAAACGGTGTCGGCTTGATTTTCAAACTGTCATATCTCTAGATTTTCGGGCCGGATTTTGATGCCGATGGTCTCATTCGATTCGCATGAAATTATAGATATTTTTAGCATTTTAAATTTTGAAATTTCATTTATTAGAAAAATTTTAAGAGCAATTTAAAATATCAGTTCAGTACATCGTAAACGGTGCTGGTTTATTTTTCAAACTGTCATATCTCTAGATTTTCGGGCCGGATTTTGATGCAGATGGGCTCATTCGATTCGCATGGAAGCGTAGATATTTTTAGCATTTTAAATTTTGAAATTTCATTAATTAGAAAAATTTTAAGAGCAATTTAAAATATCAGTTCAGTACATCGTAAACGGTGCTGGTTTATTTTTCAAACTGTCATATCTCCAGATTTTCGGGCCGGATTTTGATGCCGATGGGCTCATTCGATTTGCATAGAAGCGTAGATATTTTTAGCATTTTAAATTTTGAAATTTCATTAATTAGAAAAATTTTAAGAGCAATTTAAAATATCAGTTCAGTACATCGTAAACGGTGTCGGTTTGATTTTCAAACTGTCATATCTCTAGATTTTCGGGCCGGATTTTGATGCCGATGGGCTCATTCGATTTGCATGGAAGCGTAGATATTTTTAGCAATTTAAATTTTGAAATTTCATTAATTAGAAAAATTTTAAGAGCAATTTAAAATATCAGTTCAGTACATCGTAAACGGTGCTGGTTTATTTTTCAAACTGTCATATCTCCAGATTTTCGGGCCGGATTTTGATGCCGATGGGCTCATTCGATTTGCATGGAAGCGTAGATATTTTTAGCATTTTAAATTTTGAAATTTCATTAATTAGAAAAATTTTAAGAGCAATTTAAAATATCAGTTGAGTACATCGTAAACGGTGTCGGCTTGATTTTCAAACTGTCATATCTCTAGATTTTCGGGCCAGATTTTGATGCCGATGGGCTCATTCGATTCGCATGGAAGTGTAGATATTTTTAGCATTTTAAATTTGGAAATTTCATTAATTAGAAAAATTTTAAGAGCAATTTAAAATATCAGTTCAGTACATCGTAAACGGTGTCGGTTTATTTTTCAAACTGTCATATCTCAAGATTGGCACACCGGATTTTGATGCCGATGGTCTCATTCGATTCGCATGAAAATATAGATATTTTTAGCATTTTAAATTTTGAAATTTCGTTAATTAGAAAAATTTTAAGAGCAATTTAAAATATCAGTTGAGTACATCGTAAACGGTGTCGGCTTGATTTTCAAACTGTCATATCTCTAGATTTTCAGGATGGATTTTGATGCCGATGGTCTCATTCGATTCGCATGAAATTATAGATATTTTTAGCATTTTAAATTTTGAAATTTCGTTAATTAGAAAAATTTTAAGAGCAATTTAAAATATCAGTTGAGTACATCGTAAACGGTGTCGGCTTGATTTTCAAACTGTCATATCTCTAGATTTTCGGGATGGATTTTGATGCCGATGGTCTCATTCGATTCGCATGAAATTATAGATATTTTTAGCATTTTAAATTTTGAAATTTCATTTATTAGAAAAATTTTAAGAGCAATTTAAAATATCAGTTGAGTACATCGTAAACGGTGTCGGTTTGATTTTCAAACTGTCATATCTCTAGATTTTCGGGCCGGATTTTGATGCCGATGGTCTCATTAGATTCGCATGAAAATATAGATATTTTTAGCATTTTAAATTTTGAAATTTCGTTAATTAGAAAAATTTTAAGAGCAATTTAAAATATCAGTTGAGTACATCGTAAACGGTGTCGGCTTGATTTTCAAACTGTCATATCTCTAGATTTTCGGGCCGGATTTTGATGCCGATGGTCTCATTCGATTCGCATGAAATTATAGATATTTTTAGCATTTTAAATTTTGAAATTTCATTTATTAGAAAAATTTTAAGAGCAATTTAAAATATCAGTTCAGTACATCGTAAACGGTGCTGGTTTATTTTTCAAACTGTCATATCTCTAGATTTTCGGGCCGGATTTTGATGCAGATGGGCTCATTCGATTCGCATGGAAGCGTAGATATTTTTAGCATTTTAAATTTTGAAATTTCATTAATTAGAAAAATTTTAAGAGCAATTTAAAATATCAGTTCAGTACATCGTAAACGGTGCTGGTTTATTTTTCAAACTGTCATATCTCCAGATTTTCGGGCCGGATTTTGATGCCGATGGGCTCATTCGATTTGCATAGAAGCGTAGATATTTTTAGCATTTTAAATTTTGAAATTTCATTAATTAGAAAAATTTTAAGAGCAATTTAAAATATCAGTTCAGTACATCGTAAACGGTGTCGGTTTGATTTTCAAACTGTCATATCTCTAGATTTTCGGGCCGGATTTTGATGCCGATGGGCTCATTCGATTTGCATGGAAGCGTAGATATTTTTAGCATTTTAAATTTTGAAATTTCATTAATTAGAAAAATTTTAAGAGCAATTTAAAATATCAGTTCAGTACATCGTAAACGGTGCTGGTTTATTTTTCAAACTGTCATATCTCCAGATTTTCGGGCCGGATTTTGATGCCGATGGGCTCATTCGATTTGCATGGAAGCGTAGATATTTTTAGCATTTTAAATTTTGAAATTTCATTAATTAGAAAAATTTTAAGAGCAATTTAAAATATCAGTTGAGTACATCGTAAACGGTGTCGGCTTGATTTTCAAACTGTCATATCTCTAGATTTTCGGGCCAGATTTTGATGCCGATGGGCTCATTCGATTCGCATGGAAGTGTAGATATTTTTAGCATTTTAAATTTGGAAATTTCATTAATTAGAAAAATTTTAAGAGCAATTTAAAATATCAGTTCAGTACATCGTAAACGGTGTCGGTTTATTTTTCAAACTGTCATATCTCAAGATTGGCACACCGGATTTTGATGCAGATGGGCTCATTCGATTCGCATGGAAGCGTAGATATTTTTAGCATTTTAAATTTTGAAATTTCATTAATTCGAAAAATTTTAAGAGCAATTTAAAATATCAGTTCAGTACATCGTAAACGGTGTCGGTTTATTTTTCAAACTGTCATATCTCAAGATTGGCACACCGGATTTTGATGCCGATGGGCTCATTCGATTCGCATGGAAGCGTAGATATTTTTAGCATTTTAAATTTTGAAATTTCATTAATTAGAAAAATTTTAAGAGCAATTTAAAATATCAGTTCAGTACATCGTAAACGGTGTCGGTTTGATTTTCAAACTGTCATATCTCTAGATTTTCGGGCCGGATTTTGATGCCGATGGGCTCATTCGATTTGCATGGAAGCGTAGATATTTTTAGCATTTTAAATTTTGAAATTTCATTAATTAGAAAAATTTTAAGAGCAATTTAAAATATCAGTTCAGTACATCGTAAACGGTGCTGGTTTATTTTTCAAACTGTCATATCTCCAGATTTTCGGGCCGGATTTTGATGCCGATGGGCTCATTCGATTTGCATGGAAGCGTAGATATTTTTAGCATTTTAAATTTTGAAATTTCATTAATTAGAAAAATTTTAAGAGCAATTTAAAATATCAGTTGAGTACATCGTAAACGGTGTCGGCTTGATTTTCAAACTGTCATATCTCTAGATTTTCGGGCCAGATTTTGATGCCGATGGGCTCATTCGATTCGCATGGAAGTGTAGATATTTTTAGCATTTTAAATTTGGAAATTTCATTAATTAGAAAAATTTTAAGAGCAATTTAAAATATCAGTTCAGTACATCGTAAACGGTGTCGGCTTGATTTTCAAACTGTCATATCTCTAGATTTTCGGGCCGGATTTTGATGCCGATGGTCTCATTCGATTCGCATGAAATTATAGATATTTTTAGCATTTTAAATTTTGAAATTTCATTTATTAGAAAAATTTTAAGAGCAATTTAAAATATCAGTTCAGTACATCGTAAACGGTGCTGGTTTATTTTTCAAACTGTCATATCTCCAGATTTTCGGGCCGGATTTTGATGCCGATGGGCTCATTCGATTTGCATGGAAGCGTAGATATTTTTAGCATTTTAAATTTTGAAATTTCATTAATTAGAAAAATTTTAAGAGCAATTTAAAATATCAGTTGAGTACATCGTAAACGGTGTCGGCTTGATTTTCAAACTGTCATATCTCTAGATTTTCGGGCCAGATTTTGATGCCGATGGTCTCATTCGATTCGCATGAAATTATAGATATTTTTAGCATTTTAAATTTTGAAATTTCATTTATTAGAAAAATTTTAAGAGCAATTTAAAATATCAGTTGAGTACATCGTAAACGGTGTCGGCTTGATTTTCAAACTGTCATATCTCTAGATTTTCGGGCCAGATTTTGATGCCGATGGGCTCATTCGATTCGCATGGAAGTGTAGATATTTTTAGCATTTTAAATTTGGAAATTTCATTAATTAGAAAAATTTTAAGAGCAATTTAAAATATCAGTTCAGTACATCGTAAACGGTGTCGGTTTATTTTTCAAACTGTCATATCTCAAGATTGGCACACCGGATTTTGATGCAGATGGGCTCATTCGATTCGCATGGAAGCGTAGATATTTTTAGCATTTTAAATTTTGAAATTTCATTAATTCGAAAAATTTTAAGAGCAATTTAAAATATCAGTTCAGTACATCGTAAACGGTGTCGGTTTATTTTTCAAACTGTCATATCTCAAGATTGGCACACCGGATTTTGATGCCGATGGGCTCATTCGATTCGCATGGAAGCGTAGATATTTTTAGCATTTTAAATTTTGAAATTTCATTAATTAGAAAAATTTTAAGAGCAATTTAAAATATCAGTTCAGTACATCGTAAACGGTGCTGGTTTATTTTTCAAACTGTCATATCTCCAGATTTTCGGGCCGGATTTTGATGCCGATGGGCTCATTCGATTTGCATGGAAGCGTAGATATTTTTAGCATTTTAAATTTTGAAATTTCATTAATTAGAAAAATTTTAAGAGCAATTTAAAATATCAGTTCATTACATCGTAAACGGTGTCGGTTTATTTTTCAAACTGTCATATCTCCAGAATTTCGGGCCGGATTTTGATGCCGATGGGCTCATTCGATTTGCATGGAAGCGTAGATATTTTTAGCATTTTAAATTTTGAAATTTCATTAATTAGAAAAATTTTAAGAGCAATTTAAAATATCAGTTCAGTACATCGTAAACGGTGCTGGTTTATTTTTCAAACTGTCATATCTCCAGATTTTCGGGCCGGATTTTGATGCCGATGGGCTCATTCGATTTGCATGGAAGCGTAGATATTTTTAGCATTTTAAATTTTGAAATTTCATTAATTAGAAAAATTTTAAGAGCAATTTAAAATATCAGTTGAGTACATCGTAAACGGTGTCGGTTTGATTTTCAAACTGTCATATCTCAAGATTTTCAGGATGGATTTTGATGCCGATGGTCTCATTCGATTCGCATGAAATTATAGATATTTTTAGCATTTTAAATTTTGAAATTTCGTTAATTAGAAAAATTTTAAGAGCAATTTAAAATATCAGTTGAGTACATCGTAAACGGTGTCGGCTTGATTTTCAAACTGTCATATCTCTAGATTTTCGGGATGGATTTTGATGCCGATGGTCTCATTCGATTCGCATGAAATTATAGATATTTTTAGCATTTTAAATTTTGAAATTTCGTTAATTAGAAAAATTTTAAGAGCAATTTAAAATATCAGTTGAGTACATCGTAAACGGTGTCGGTTTGATTTTCAAACTGTCATATCTCTAGATTTTCGGGCCGGATTTTGATGCCGATGGTCTCATTAGATTCGCATGAAAATATAGATATTTTTAGCATTTCAAATTTTGAAATTTCGTTAATTAGAAAAATTTTAAGAGCAATTTAAAATATCAGTTGAGTACATCGTAAACGGTGTCGGCTTGATTTTCAAACTGTCATATCTCTAGATTTTCGGGCCGGATTTTGATGCCGATGGTCTCATTCGATTCGCATGAAATTATAGATATTTTTAGCATTTTAAATTTTGAAATTTCATTTATTAGAAAAATTTTAAGAGCAATTTAAAATATCAGTTCAGTACATCGTAAACGGTGCTGGTTTATTTTTCAAACTGTCATATCTCTAGATTTTCGGGCCGGATTTTGATGCAGATGGGCTCATTCGATTCGCATGGAAGCGTAGATATTTTTAGCATTTTAAATTTTGAAATTTCATTAATTAGAAAAATTTTAAGAGCAATTTAAAATATCAGTTCAGTACATCGTAAACGGTGCTGGTTTATTTTTCAAACTGTCATATCTCCAGATTTTCGGGCCGGATTTTGATGCCGATGGGCTCATTCGATTTGCATAGAAGCGTAGATATTTTTAGCATTTTAAATTTTGAAATTTCATTAATTAGAAAAATTTTAAGAGCAATTTAAAATATCAGTTCAGTACATCGTAAACGGTGTCGGTTTGATTTTCAAACTGTCATATCTCTAGATTTTCGGGCCGGATTTTGATGCCGATGGGCTCATTCGATTTGCATGGAAGCGTAGATATTTTTAGCATTTTAAATTTTGAAATTTCATTAATTAGAAAAATTTTAAGAGCAATTTAAAATATCAGTTCAGTACATCGTAAACGGTGCTGGTTTATTTTTCAAACTGTCATATCTCCAGATTTTCGGGCCGGATTTTGATGCCGATGGGCTCATTCGATTTGCATGGAAGCGTAGATATTTTTAGCATTTTAAATTTTGAAATTTCATTAATTAGAAAAATTTTAAGAGCAATTTAAAATATCAGTTCAGTACATCGTAAACGGTGCTGGTTTATTTTTCAAACTGTCATATCTCCAGATTTTCGGGCCGGATTTTGATGCCGATGGGCTCATTCGATTTGCATGGAAGCGTAGATATTTTTAGCATTTTAAATTTTGAAATTTCATTAATTAGAAAAATTTTAAGAGCAATTTAAAATATCAGTTGAGTACATCGTAAACGGTGTCGGCTTGATTTTCAAACTGTCATATCTCTAGATTTTCGGGCCAGATTTTGATGCCGATGGGCTCATTCGATTCGCATGGAAGTGTAGATATTTTTAGCATTTTAAATTTTGAAATTTCATTAATTAGAAAAATTTTAAGAGCAATTTAAAATATCAGTTCAGTACATCGTAAACGGTGTCGGTTTATTTTTCAAACTGTCATATCTCAAGATTGGCACACCGGATTTTGATGCCGATGGGCTCATTCGATTCGCATGGAAGCGTAGATATTTTTAGCATTTTAAATTTTGAAATTTCATTAATTAGAAAAATTTTAAGAGCAATTTAAAATATCAGTTCAGTACATCGTAAACGGTGCTGGTTTATTTTTCAAACTGTCATATCTCCAGATTTTCGGGCCGGATTTTGATGCCGATGGGCTCATTCGATTTGCATGGAAGCGTAGATATTTTTAGCATTTTAAATTTTGAAATTTCATTAATTAGAAAAATTTTAAGAGCAATTTAAAATATCAGTTGAGTACATCGTAAACGGTGTCGGTTTGATTTTCAAACTGTCATATCTCTAGATTTTCGGGCCGGATTTTGATGCCGATGGTCTCATTAGATTCGCATGAAAATATAGATATTTTTAGCATTTCAAATTTTGAAATTTCGTTAATTAGAAAAATTTTAAGAGCAATTTAAAATATCAGTTGAGTACATCGTAAACGGTGTCGGCTTGATTTTCAAACTGTCATATCTCTAGATTTTCGGGCCGGATTTTGATGCCGATGGTCTCATTCGATTCGCATGAAATTATAGATATTTTTAGCATTTTAAATTTTGAAATTTCATTTATTAGAAAAATTTTAAGAGCAATTTAAAATATCAGTTCAGTACATCGTAAACGGTGCTGGTTTATTTTTCAAACTGTCATATCTCTAGATTTTCGGGCCGGATTTTGATGCAGATGGGCTCATTCGATTCGCATGGAAGCGTAGATATTTTTAGCATTTTAAATTTTGAAATTTCATTAATTAGAAAAATTTTAAGAGCAATTTAAAATATCAGTTCAGTACATCGTAAACGGTGCTGGTTTATTTTTCAAACTGTCATATCTCCAGATTTTCGGGCCGGATTTTGATGCCGATGGGCTCATTCGATTTGCATAGAAGCGTAGATATTTTTAGCATTTTAAATTTTGAAATTTCATTAATTAGAAAAATTTTAAGAGCAATTTAAAATATCAGTTCAGTACATCGTAAACGGTGTCGGTTTGATTTTCAAACTGTCATATCTCTAGATTTTCGGGCCGGATTTTGATGCCGATGGGCTCATTCGATTTGCATGGAAGCGTAGATATTTTTAGCATTTTAAATTTTGAAATTTCATTAATTAGAAAAATTTTAAGAGCAATTTAAAATATCAGTTCAGTACATCGTAAACGGTGCTGGTTTATTTTTCAAACTGTCATATCTCCAGATTTTCGGGCCGGATTTTGATGCCGATGGGCTCATTCGATTTGCATGGAAGCGTAGATATTTTTAGCATTTTAAATTTTGAAATTTCATTAATTAGAAAAATTTTAAGAGCAATTTAAAATATCAGTTCAGTACATCGTAAACGGTGCTGGTTTATTTTTCAAACTGTCATATCTCCAGATTTTCGGGCCGGATTTTGATGCCGATGGGCTCATTCGATTTGCATGGAAGCGTAGATATTTTTAGCATTTTAAATTTTGAAATTTCATTAATTAGAAAAATTTTAAGAGCAATTTAAAATATCAGTTGAGTACATCGTAAACGGTGTCGGCTTGATTTTCAAACTGTCATATCTCTAGATTTTCGGGCCAGATTTTGATGCCGATGGGCTCATTCGATTCGCATGGAAGTGTAGATATTTTTAGCATTTTAAATTTTGAAATTTCATTAATTAGAAAAATTTTAAGAGCAATTTAAAATATCAGTTCAGTACATCGTAAACGGTGTCGGTTTATTTTTCAAACTGTCATATCTCAAGATTGGCACACCGGATTTTGATGCCGATGGGCTCATTCGATTCGCATGGAAGCGTAGATATTTTTAGCATTTTAAATTTTGAAATTTCATTAATTAGAAAAATTTTAAGAGCAATTTAAAATATCAGTTCAGTACATCGTAAACGGTGCTGGTTTATTTTTCAAACTGTCATATCTCCAGATTTTCGGGCCGGATTTTGATGCCGATGGGCTCATTCGATTTGCATGGAAGCGTAGATATTTTTAGCATTTTAAATTTTGAAATTTCATTAATTAGAAAAATTTTAAGAGCAATTTAAAATATCAGTTCAGTACATCGTAAACGGTGTCGGTTTGATTTTCAAACTGTCATATCTCAAGATGGGCACACCGGATTTTGATGCCGATGGGCTCATTCGATTCGCATGGAAGCGTAGATATTTTTAGCATTTTAAATTTTGAAATTTCATTAATTAGAAAAATTTTAAGAGCAATTTAAAATATCAGTTCAGTACATCGTAAACGGTGTCGGTTTATTTTTCAAACTGTCATATCTCCAGATTTTCGGGCCGGATTTTGATGCCGATGGGCTCATTCGATTTGCATGGAATCGTAGATATTTTTAGCATTTTAAATTTTGAAATTTCATTAATTAGAAAAATTTTAAGAGCAATTTAAAATATCAGTTCAGTACATCGTAAACGGTGTCGGTTTATTTTTCAAACTGTCATATCTCCAGATTTTCGGGCCGGATTTTGATGCCGATGGTCTCATTCGATTCGCATGAAATTATAGATATTTTTAGCATTTTAAATTTTGAAATTTCGTTAATTAGAAAAATTTTAAGAGCAATTTAAAATATCAGTTCAGTACATCGTAAACGGTGCTGGTTTATTTTTCAAACTGTCATATCTCTAGATTTTCGGGCCGGATTTTGATGCCGATGGGCTCATTCGATTTGCATGGAAGCGTAGATATTTTTAGCATTTTAAATTTTGAAATTTCATTAATTAGAAAAATTTTAAGAGCAATTTAAAATATCAGTTGAGTACATCGTAAACGGT
This sequence comes from Caenorhabditis virilis, assembly GCA_964036255.1. Lineage (NCBI taxonomy): Eukaryota > Metazoa > Nematoda > Chromadorea > Rhabditida > Rhabditidae > Caenorhabditis > Caenorhabditis virilis. The sequence continues at coordinate 3,649,370 of OZ038415.1, read as the reverse complement.
GTCGGCTTGATTTTCAAACTGTCATATCTCTAGATTTTCGGGCCAGATTTTGATGCCGATGGGCTCATTCGATTCGCATGGAAGTGTAGATATTTTTAGCATTTTAAATTTTGAAATTTCATTAATTAGAAAAATTTTAAGAGCAATTTAAAATATCAGTTCAGTACATCGTAAACGGTGTCGGTTTATTTTTCAAACTGTCATATCTCAAGATTGGCACACCGGATTTTGATGCCGATGGGCTCATTCGATTCGCATGGAAGCGTAGATATTTTTAGCATTTTAAATTTTGAAATTTCATTAATTAGAAAAATTTTAAGAGCAATTTAAAATATCAGTTCAGTACATCGTAAACGGTGCTGGTTTATTTTTCAAACTGTCATATCTCCAGATTTTCGGGCCGGATTTTGATGCCGATGGGCTCATTCGATTTGCATGGAAGCGTAGATATTTTTAGCATTTTAAATTTTGAAATTTCATTAATTAGAAAAATTTTAAGAGCAATTTAAAATATCAGTTGAGTACATCGTAAACGGTGTCGGCTTGATTTTCAAACTGTCATATCTCTAGATTTTCGGGCCAGATTTTGATGCCGATGGGCTCATTCGATTCGCATGGAAGCGTAGATATTTTTAGCATTTTAAATTTTGAAATTTCATTAATTCGAAAAATTTTAAGAGCAATTTAAAATATCAGTTCAGTACATCGTAAACGGTGTCGGTTTATTTTTCAAACTGTCATATCTCAAGATTGGCACACCGGATTTTGATGCCGATGGGCTCATTCGATTCGCATGGAAGCGTAGATATTTTTAGCATTTTAAATTTTGAAATTTCATTAATTAGAAAAATTTTAAGAGCAATTTAAAATATCAGTTCAGTACATCGTAAACGGTGCTGGTTTATTTTTCAAACTGTCATATCTCCAGATTTTCGGGCCGGATTTTGATGCCGATGGGCTCATTCGATTTGCATGGAAGCGTAGATATTTTTAGCATTTTAAATTTTGAAATTTCATTAATTAGAAAAATTTTAAGAGCAATTTAAAATATCAGTTCAGTACATCGTAAACGGTGTCGGTTTGATTTTCAAACTGTCATATCTCAAGATTTTCAGGATGGATTTTGATGCCGATGGTCTCATTCGATTCGCATGAAATTATAGATATTTTTAGCATTTTAAATTTTGAAATTTCGTTAATTAGAAAAATTTTAAGAGCAATTTAAAATATCAGTTGAGTACATCGTAAACGGTGTCGGCTTGATTTTCAAACTGTCATATCTCTAGATTTTCGGGATGGATTTTGATGCCGATGGTCTCATTCGATTCGCATGAAATTATAGATATTTTTAGCATTTTAAATTTTGAAATTTCGTTAATTAGAAAAATTTTAAGAGCAATTTAAAATATCAGTTGAGTACATCGTAAACGGTGTCGGCTTGATTTTCAAACTGTCATATCTCTAGATTTTCGGGATGGATTTTGATGCCGATGGTCTCATTCGATTCGCATGAAATTATAGATATTTTTAGCATTTTAAATTTTGAAATTTCGTTAATTAGAAAAATTTTAAGAGCAATTTAAAATATCAGTTGAGTACATCGTAAACGGTGTCGGTTTGATTTTCAAACTGTCATATCTCTAGATTTTCGGGCCGGATTTTGATGCCGATGGTCTCATTAGATTCGCATGAAAATATAGATATTTTTAGCATTTCAAATTTTGAAATTTCGTTAATTAGAAAAATTTTAAGAGCAATTTAAAATATCAGTTGAGTACATCGTAAACGGTGTCGGCTTGATTTTCAAACTGTCATATCTCTAGATTTTCGGGCCGGATTTTGATGCCGATGGTCTCATTAGATTCGCATGAAATTATAGATATTTTTAGCATTTTAAATTTTGAAATTTCATTTATTAGAAAAATTTTAAGAGCAATTTAAAATATCAGTTCAGTACATCGTAAACGGTGCTGGTTTATTTTTCAAACTGTCATATCTCTAGATTTTCGGGCCGGATTTTGATGCAGATGGGCTCATTCGATTCGCATGGAAGCGTAGATATTTTTAGCATTTTAAATTTTGAAATTTCATTAATTAGAAAAATTTTAAGAGCAATTTAAAATATCAGTTCAGTACATCGTAAACGGTGCTGGTTTATTTTTCAAACTGTCATATCTCCAGATTTTCGGGCCGGATTTTGATGCCGATGGGCTCATTCGATTTGCATAGAAGCGTAGATATTTTTAGCATTTTAAATTTTGAAATTTCATTAATTAGAAAAATTTTAAGAGCAATTTAAAATATCAGTTCAGTACATCGTAAACGGTGTCGGTTTGATTTTCAAACTGTCATATCTCTAGATTTTCGGGCCGGATTTTGATGCCGATGGGCTCATTCGATTTGCATGGAAGCGTAGATATTTTTAGCATTTTAAATTTTGAAATTTCATTAATTAGAAAAATTTTAAGAGCAATTTAAAATATCAGTTCAGTACATCGTAAACGGTGCTGGTTTATTTTTCAAACTGTCATATCTCCAGATTTTCGGGCCGGATTTTGATGCCGATGGGCTCATTCGATTTGCATGGAAGCGTAGATATTTTTAGCATTTTAAATTTTGAAATTTCATTAATTAGAAAAATTTTAAGAGCAATTTAAAATATCAGTTCAGTACATCGTAAACGGTGCTGGTTTATTTTTCAAACTGTCATATCTCCAGATTTTCGGGCCGGATTTTGATGCCGATGGGCTCATTCGATTTGCATGGAAGCGTAGATATTTTTAGCATTTTAAATTTTGAAATTTCATTAATTAGAAAAATTTTAAGAGCAATTTAAAATATCAGTTGAGTACATCGTAAACGGTGTCGGCTTGATTTTCAAACTGTCATATCTCTAGATTTTCGGGCCAGATTTTGATGCCGATGGGCTCATTCGATTCGCATGGAAGTGTAGATATTTTTAGCATTTTAAATTTTGAAATTTCATTAATTAGAAAAATTTTAAGAGCAATTTAAAATATCAGTTCAGTACATCGTAAACGGTGTCGGTTTATTTTTCAAACTGTCATATCTCAAGATTGGCACACCGGATTTTGATGCCGATGGGCTCATTCGATTCGCATGGAAGCGTAGATATTTTTAGCATTTTAAATTTTGAAATTTCATTAATTAGAAAAATTTTAAGAGCAATTTAAAATATCAGTTCAGTACATCGTAAACGGTGCTGGTTTATTTTTCAAACTGTCATATCTCCAGATTTTCGGGCCGGATTTTGATGCCGATGGGCTCATTCGATTTGCATGGAAGCGTAGATATTTTTAGCATTTTAAATTTTGAAATTTCATTAATTAGAAAAATTTTAAGAGCAATTTAAAATATCAGTTCAGTACATCGTAAACGGTGTCGGTTTGATTTTCAAACTGTCATATCTCAAGATGGGCACACCGGATTTTGATGCCGATGGGCTCATTCGATTCGCATGGAAGCGTAGATATTTTTAGCATTTTAAATTTTGAAATTTCATTAATTAGAAAAATTTTAAGAGCAATTTAAAATATCAGTTCAGTACATCGTAAACGGTGTCGGTTTATTTTTCAAACTGTCATATCTCCAGATTTTCGGGCCGGATTTTGATGCCGATGGGCTCATTCGATTTGCATGGAATCGTAGATATTTTTAGCATTTTAAATTTTGAAATTTCATTAATTAGAAAAATTTTAAGAGCAATTTAAAATATCAGTTCAGTACATCGTAAACGGTGTCGGTTTATTTTTCAAACTGTCATATCTCCAGATTTTCGGGCCGGATTTTGATGCCGATGGTCTCATTCGATTCGCATGAAATTATAGATATTTTTAGCATTTTAAATTTTGAAATTTCGTTAATTAGAAAAATTTTAAGAGCAATTTAAAATATCAGTTCAGTACATCGTAAACGGTGCTGGTTTATTTTTCAAACTGTCATATCTCCAGATTTTCGGGCCGGATTTTGATGCCGATGGGCTCATTCGATTTGCATGGAAGCGTAGATATTTTTAGCATTTTAAACTTTGAAATTTCATTAATTAGAAAAATTTTAAGAGCAATTTAAAATATCAGTTCAGTACATCGTAAACGGTGTCGGTTTGATTTTCAAACTGTCATATCTCTAGATTTTCGGGCCGGATTTTGATGCCGATGGTCTCATTCGATTCGCATGAAATTATAGATATTTTTAGCATTTTAAATTTTGAAATTTCATTTATTAGAAAAATTTTAAGAGCAATTTAAAATATCAGTTCAGTACATCGTAAACGGTGCTGGTTTATTTTTCAAACTGTCATATCTCTAGATTTTCGGGCCGGATTTTGATGCAGATGGGCTCATTCGATTTGCATAGAAGCGTAGATATTTTTAGCATTTTAAATTTTGAAATTTCATTAATTAGAAAAATTTTAAGAGCAATTTAAAATATCAGTTCAGTACATCGTAAACGGTGTCGGTTTGATTTTCAAACTGTCATATCTCTAGATTTTCGGGCCGGATTTTGATGCCGATGGGCTCATTCGATTTGCATGGAAGCGTAGATATTTTTAGCATTTTAAATTTTGAAATTTCATTAATTAGAAAAATTTTAAGAGCAATTTAAAATATCAGTTCAGTACATCGTAAACGGTGCTGGTTTATTTTTCAAACTGTCATATCTCCAGATTTTCGGGCCGGATTTTGATGCCGATGGGCTCATTCGATTTGCATAGAAGCGTAGATATTTTTAGCATTTTAAATTTTGAAATTTCATTAATTAGAAAAATTTTAAGAGCAATTTAAAATATCAGTTCAGTACATCGTAAACGGTGTCGGTTTGATTTTCAAACTGTCATATCTCTAGATTTTCGGGCCGGATTTTGATGCCGATGGGCTCATTCGATTTGCATGGAAGCGTAGATATTTTTAGCATTTTAAATTTTGAAATTTCATTAATTAGAAAAATTTTAAGAGCAATTTAAAATATCAGTTCAGTACATCGTAAACGGTGCTGGTTTATTTTTCAAACTGTCATATCTCCAGATTTTCGGGCCGGATTTTGATGCCGATGGGCTCATTCGATTTGCATAGAAGCGTAGATATTTTTAGCATTTTAAATTTTGAAATTTCATTAATTAGAAAAATTTTAAGAGCAATTTAAAATATCAGTTCAGTACATCGTAAACGGTGTCGGTTTGATTTTCAAACTGTCATATCTCTAGATTTTCGGGCCGGATTTTGATGCCGATGGGCTCATTCGATTTGCATGGAAGCGTAGATATTTTTAGCATTTTAAATTTTGAAATTTCATTAATTAGAAAAATTTTAAGAGCAATTTAAAATATCAGTTGAGTACATCGTAAACGGTGTCGGCTTGATTTTCAAACTGTCATATCTCTAGATTTTCGGGCCAGATTTTGATGCCGATGGGCTCATTCGATTCGCATGGAAGTGTAGATATTTTTAGCATTTTAAATTTTGAAATTTCATTAATTAGAAAAATTTTAAGAGCAATTTAAAATATCAGTTCAGTACATCGTAAACGGTGCTGGTTTATTTTTCAAACTGTCATATCTCCAGATTTTCGGGCCGGATTTTGATGCCGATGGGCTCATTCGATTTGCATAGAAGCGTAGATATTTTTAGCATTTTAAATTTTGAAATTTCATTAATTAGAAAAATTTTAAGAGCAATTTAAAATATCAGTTCAGTACATCGTAAACGGTGTCGGTTTGATTTTCAAACTGTCATATCTCTAGATTTTCGGGCCGGATTTTGATGCCGATGGGCTCATTCGATTTGCATGGAAGCGTAGATATTTTTAGCATTTTAAATTTTGAAATTTCATTAATTAGAAAAATTTTAAGAGCAATTTAAAATATCAGTTGAGTACATCGTAAACGGTGTCGGCTTGATTTTCAAACTGTCATATCTCTAGATTTTCGGGCCAGATTTTGATGCCGATGGGCTCATTCGATTCGCATGGAAGTGTAGATATTTTTAGCATTTTAAATTTTGAAATTTCATTAATTAGAAAAATTTTAAGAGCAATTTAAAATATCAGTTCAGTACATCGTAAACGGTGTCGGTTTATTTTTCAAACTGTCATATCTCAAGATTGGCACACCGGATTTTGATGCCGATGGGCTCATTCGATTCGCATGGAAGCGTAGATATTTTTAGCATTTTAAATTTTGAAATTTCATTAATTAGAAAAATTTTAAGAGCAATTTAAAATATCAGTTCAGTACATCGTAAACGGTGTCGGTTTGATTTTCAAACTGTCATATCTCAAGATGGGCACACCGGATTTTGATGCCGATGGGCTCATTCGATTCGCATGGAAGCGTAGATATTTTTAGCATTTTAAATTTTGAAATTTCATTAATTAGAAAAATTTTAAGAGCAATTTAAAATATCAGTTCAGTACATCGTAAACGGTGTCGGTTTATTTTTCAAACTGTCATATCTCCAGATTTTCGGGCCGGATTTTGATGCCGATGGGCTCATTCGATTTGCATGGAATCGTAGATATTTTTAGCATTTTAAATTTTGAAATTTCATTAATTAGAAAAATTTTAAGAGCAATTTAAAATATCAGTTCAGTACATCGTAAACGGTGTCGGTTTATTTTTCAAACTGTCATATCTCCAGATTTTCGGGCCGGATTTTGATGCCGATGGTCTCATTCGATTCGCATGAAATTATAGATATTTTTAGCATTTTAAATTTTGAAATTTCGTTAATTAGAAAAATTTTAAGAGCAATTTAAAATATCAGTTCAGTACATCGTAAACGGTGCTGGTTTATTTTTCAAACTGTCATATCTCCAGATTTTCGGGCCGGATTTTGATGCCGATGGGCTCATTCGATTTGCATGGAAGCGTAGATATTTTTAGCATTTTAAACTTTGAAATTTCATTAATTAGAAAAATTTTAAGAGCAATTTAAAATATCAGTTCAGTACATCGTAAACGGTGTCGGTTTGATTTTCAAACTGTCATATCTCTAGATTTTCGGGCCGGATTTTGATGCCGATGGTCTCATTCGATTCGCATGAAATTATAGATATTTTTAGCATTTTAAATTTTGAAATTTCATTTATTAGAAAAATTTTAAGAGCAATTTAAAATATCAGTTCAGTACATCGTAAACGGTGCTGGTTTATTTTTCAAACTGTCATATCTCTAGATTTTCGGGCCGGATTTTGATGCCGATGGGCTCATTCGATTTGCATGGAAGCGTAGATATTTTTAGCATTTTAAATTTTGAAATTTCATTAATTAGAAAAATTTTAAGAGCAATTTAAAATATCAGTTCAGTACATCGTAAACGGTGCTGGTTTATTTTTCAAACTGTCATATCTCCAGATTTTCGGGCCGGATTTTGATGCCGATGGGCTCATTCGATTTGCATAGAAGCGTAGATATTTTTAGCATTTTAAATTTTGAAATTTCATTAATTAGAAAAATTTTAAGAGCAATTTAAAATATCAGTTCAGTACATCGTAAACGGTGTCGGTTTGATTTTCAAACTGTCATATCTCTAGATTTTCGGGCCGGATTTTGATGCCGATGGGCTCATTCGATTTGCATGGAAGCGTAGATATTTTTAGCATTTTAAATTTTGAAATTTCATTAATTAGAAAAATTTTAAGAGCAATTTAAAATATCAGTTCAGTACATCGTAAACGGTGCTGGTTTATTTTTCAAACTGTCATATCTCCAGATTTTCGGGCCGGATTTTGATGCCGATGGGCTCATTCGATTTGCATAGAAGCGTAGATATTTTTAGCATTTTAAATTTTGAAATTTCATTAATTAGAAAAATTTTAAGAGCAATTTAAAATATCAGTTCAGTACATCGTAAACGGTGTCGGTTTGATTTTCAAACTGTCATATCTCTAGATTTTCGGGCCGGATTTTGATGCCGATGGGCTCATTCGATTTGCATGGAAGCGTAGATATTTTTAGCATTTTAAATTTTGAAATTTCATTAATTAGAAAAATTTTAAGAGCAATTTAAAATATCAGTTCAGTACATCGTAAACGGTGCTGGTTTATTTTTCAAACTGTCATATCTCCAGATTTTCGGGCCGGATTTTGATGCCGATGGGCTCATTCGATTTGCATAGAAGCGTAGATATTTTTAGCATTTTAAATTTTGAAATTTCATTAATTAGAAAAATTTTAAGAGCAATTTAAAATATCAGTTCAGTACATCGTAAACGGTGCTGGTTTATTTTTCAAACTGTCATATCTCTAGATTTTCGGGCCGGATTTTGATGCAGATGGGCTCATTCGATTCGCATGGAAGCGTAGATATTTTTAGCATTTTAAATTTTGAAATTTCATTAATTAGAAAAATTTTAAGAGCAATTTAAAATATCAGTTCAGTACATCGTAAACGGTGCTGGTTTATTTTTCAAACTGTCATATCTCCAGATTTTCGGGCCGGATTTTGATGCCGATGGGCTCATTCGATTTGCATAGAAGCGTAGATATTTTTAGCATTTTAAATTTTGAAATTTCATTAATTAGAAAAATTTTAAGAGCAATTTAAAATATCAGTTCAGTACATCGTAAACGGTGTCGGTTTGATTTTCAAACTGTCATATCTCTAGATTTTCGGGCCGGATTTTGATGCCGATGGGCTCATTCGATTTGCATAGAAGCGTAGATATTTTTAGCATTTTAAATTTTGAAATTTCATTAATTAGAAAAATTTTAAGAGCAATTTAAAATATCAGTTCAGTACATCGTAAACGGTGCTGGTTTATTTTTCAAACTGTCATATCTCCAGATTTTCGGGCCGGATTTTGATGCCGATGGGCTCATTCGATTTGCATGGAAGCGTAGATATTTTTAGCATTTTAAATTTTGAAATTTCATTAATTAGAAAAATTTTAAGAGCAATTTAAAATATCAGTTCAGTACATCGTAAACGGTGCTGGTTTATTTTTCAAACTGTCATATCTCCAGATTTTCGGGCCGGATTTTGATGCCGATGGGCTCATTCGATTTGCATGGAAGCGTAGATATTTTTAGCATTTTAAATTTTGAAATTTCATTAATTAGAAAAATTTTAAGAGCAATTTAAAATATCAGTTCAGTACATCGTAAACGGTGCTGGTTTATTTTTCAAACTGTCATATCTCCAGATTTTCGGGCCGGATTTTGATGCCGATGGGCTCATTCGATTTGCATGGAAGCGTAGATATTTTTAGCATTTTAAATTTTGAAATTTCATTAATTAGAAAAATTTTAAGAGCAATTTAAAATATCAGTTGAGTACATCGTAAACGGTGTCGGCTTGATTTTCAAACTGTCATATCTCTAGATTTTCGGGCCAGATTTTGATGCCGATGGGCTCATTCGATTCGCATGGAAGTGTAGATATTTTTAGCATTTTAAATTTTGAAATTTCATTAATTAGAAAAATTTTAAGAGCAATTTAAAATATCAGTTCAGTACATCGTAAACGGTGTCGGTTTATTTTTCAAACTGTCATATCTCAAGATTGGCACACCGGATTTTGATGCCGATGGGCTCATTCGATTCGCATGGAAGCGTAGATATTTTTAGCATTTTAAATTTTGAAATTTCATTAATTAGAAAAATTTTAAGAGCAATTTAAAATATCAGTTCAGTACATCGTAAACGGTGCTGGTTTATTTTTCAAACTGTCATATCTCCAGATTTTCGGGCCGGATTTTGATGCCGATGGGCTCATTCGATTTGCATGGAAGCGTAGATATTTTTAGCATTTTAAATTTTGAAATTTCATTAATTAGAAAAATTTTAAGAGCAATTTAAAATATCAGTTCAGTACATCGTAAACGGTGTCGGTTTGATTTTCAAACTGTCATATCTCAAGATGGGCACACCGGATTTTGATGCCGATGGGCTCATTCGATTCGCATGGAAGCGTAGATATTTTTAGCATTTTAAATTTTGAAATTTCATTAATTAGAAAAATTTTAAGAGCAATTTAAAATATCAGTTCAGTACATCGTAAACGGTGTCGGTTTATTTTTCAAACTGTCATATCTCCAGATTTTCGGGCCGGATTTTGATGCCGATGGTCTCATTCGATTCGCATGAAATTATAGATATTTTTAGCATTTTAAATTTTGAAATTTCGTTAATTAGAAAAATTTTAAGAGCAATTTAAAATATCAGTTCAGTACATCGTAAACGGTGCTGGTTTATTTTTCAAACTGTCATATCTCCAGATTTTCGGGCCGGATTTTGATGCCGATGGGCTCATTCGATTTGCATGGAAGCGTAGATATTTTTAGCATTTTAAACTTTGAAATTTCATTAATTAGAAAAATTTTAAGAGCAATTTAAAATATCAGTTCAGTACATCGTAAACGGTGTCGGTTTGATTTTCAAACTGTCATATCTCTAGATTTTCGGGCCGGATTTTGATGCCGATGGTCTCATTCGATTCGCATGAAATTATAGATATTTTTAGCATTTTAAATTTTGAAATTTCGTTAATTAGAAAAATTTTAAGAGCAATTTAAAATATCAGTTCAGTACATCGTAAACGGTGCTGGTTTATTTTTCAAACTGTCATATCTCCAGATTTTCGGGCCGGATTTTGATGCCGATGGGCTCATTCGATTTGCATGGAAGCGTAGATATTTTTAGCATTTTAAATTTTGAAATTTCATTAATTAGAAAAATTTTAAGAGCAATTTAAAATATCAGTTCAGTACATCGTAAACGGTGTCGGTTTATTTTTCAAACTGTCATATCTCCAGATTTTCGGGCCGGATTTTGATGCCGATGGTCTCATTCGATTCGCATGAAATTATAGATATTTTTAGCATTTTAAATTTTGAAATTTCGTTAATTAGAAAAATTTTAAGAGCAATTTAAAATATCAGTTCAGTACATCGTAAACGGTGCTGGTTTATTTTTCAAACTGTCATATCTCCAGATTTTCGGGCCGGATTTTGATGCCGATGGGCTCATTCGATTTGCATGGAAGCGTAGATATTTTTAGCATTTTAAACTTTGAAATTTCATTAATTAGAAAAATTTTAAGAGCAATTTAAAATATCAGTTCAGTACATCGTAAACGGTGTCGGTTTGATTTTCAAACTGTCATATCTCTAGATTTTCGGGCCGGATTTTGATGCCGATGGTCTCATTCGATTCGCATGAAATTATAGATATTTTTAGCATTTTAAATTTTGAAATTTCATTTATTAGAAAAATTTTAAGAGCAATTTAAAATATCAGTTCAGTACATCGTAAACGGTGCTGGTTTATTTTTCAAACTGTCATATCTCTAGATTTTCGGGCCGGATTTTGATGCAGATGGGCTCATTCGATTCGCATGGAAGCGTAGATATTTTTAGCATTTTAAATTTTGAAATTTCATTAATTAGAAAAATTTTAAGAGCAATTTAAAATATCAGTTCAGTACATCGTAAACGGTGCTGGTTTATTTTTCAAACTGTCATATCTCCAGATTTTCGGGCCGGATTTTGATGCCGATGGGCTCATTCGATTTGCATAGAAGCGTAGATATTTTTAGCATTTTAAATTTTGAAATTTCATTAATTAGAAAAATTTTAAGAGCAATTTAAAATATCAGTTCAGTACATCGTAAACGGTGTCGGTTTGATTTTCAAACTGTCATATCTCTAGATTTTCGGGCCGGATTTTGATGCCGATGGGCTCATTCGATTTGCATGGAAGCGTAGATATTTTTAGCATTTTAAATTTTGAAATTTCATTAATTAGAAAAATTTTAAGAGCAATTTAAAATATCAGTTCAGTACATCGTAAACGGTGCTGGTTTATTTTTCAAACTGTCATATCTCCAGATTTTCGGGCCGGATTTTGATGCCGATGGGCTCATTCGATTTGCATGGAAGCGTAGATATTTTTAGCATTTTAAATTTTGAAATTTCATTAATTAGAAAAATTTTAAGAGCAATTTAAAATATCAGTTCAGTACATCGTAAACGGTGCTGGTTTATTTTTCAAACTGTCATATCTCTAGATTTTCGGGCCGGATTTTGATGCAGATGGGCTCATTCGATTCGCATGGAAGCGTAGATATTTTTAGCATTTTAAATTTTGAAATTTCATTAATTAGAAAAATTTTAAGAGCAATTTAAAATATCAGTTCAGTACATCGTAAACGGTGCTGGTTTATTTTTCAAACTGTCATATCTCCAGATTTTCGGGCCGGATTTTGATGCCGATGGGCTCATTCGATTTGCATAGAAGCGTAGATATTTTTAGCATTTTAAATTTTGAAATTTCATTAATTAGAAAAATTTTAAGAGCAATTTAAAATATCAGTTCAGTACATCGTAAACGGTGTCGGTTTGATTTTCAAACTGTCATATCTCTAGATTTTCGGGCCGGATTTTGATGCCGATGGGCTCATTCGATTTGCATGGAAGCGTAGATATTTTTAGCATTTTAAATTTTGAAATTTCATTAATTAGAAAAATTTTAAGAGCAATTTAAAATATCAGTTCAGTACATCGTAAACGGTGCTGGTTTATTTTTCAAACTGTCATATCTCCAGATTTTCGGGCCGGATTTTGATGCCGATGGGCTCATTCGATTTGCATGGAAGCGTAGATATTTTTAGCATTTTAAATTTTGAAATTTCATTAATTAGAAAAATTTTAAGAGCAATTTAAAATATCAGTTGAGTACATCGTAAACGGTGTCGGCTTGATTTTCAAACTGTCATATCTCTAGATTTTCGGGCCAGATTTTGATGCCGATGGGCTCATTCGATTCGCATGGAAGTGTAGATATTTTTAGCATTTTAAATTTTGAAATTTCATTAATTAGAAAAATTTTAAGAGCAATTTAAAATATCAGTTCAGTACATCGTAAACGGTGTCGGTTTATTTTTCAAACTGTCATATCTCAAGATTGGCACACCGGATTTTGATGCCGATGGGCTCATTCGATTCGCATGGAAGCGTAGATATTTTTAGCATTTTAAATTTTGAAATTTCATTAATTAGAAAAATTTTAAGAGCAATTTAAAATATCAGTTCAGTACATCGTAAACGGTGCTGGTTTATTTTTCAAACTGTCATATCTCCAGATTTTCGGGCCGGATTTTGATGCCGATGGGCTCATTCGATTTGCATGGAAGCGTAGATATTTTTAGCATTTTAAATTTTGAAATTTCATTAATTAGAAAAATTTTAAGAGCAATTTAAAATATCAGTTCAGTACATCGTAAACGGTGTCGGTTTGATTTTCAAACTGTCATATCTCAAGATGGGCACACCGGATTTTGATGCCGATGGGCTCATTCGATTCGCATGGAAGCGTAGATATTTTTAGCATTTTAAATTTTGAAATTTCATTAATTAGAAAAATTTTAAGAGCAATTTAAAATATCAGTTCAGTACATCGTAAACGGTGTCGGTTTATTTTTCAAACTGTCATATCTCCAGATTTTCGGGCCGGATTTTGATGCCGATGGGCTCATTCGATTTGCATGGAATCGTAGATATTTTTAGCATTTTAAATTTTGAAATTTCATTAATTAGAAAAATTTTAAGAGCAATTTAAAATATCAGTTCAGTACATCGTAAACGGTGTCGGTTTATTTTTCAAACTGTCATATCTCCAGATTTTCGGGCCGGATTTTGATGCCGATGGTCTCATTCGATTCGCATGAAATTATAGATATTTTTAGCATTTTAAATTTTGAAATTTCGTTAATTAGAAAAATTTTAAGAGCAATTTAAAATATCAGTTCAGTACATCGTAAACGGTGCTGGTTTATTTTTCAAACTGTCATATCTCCAGATTTTCGGGCCGGATTTTGATGCCGATGGGCTCATTCGATTTGCATGGAAGCGTAGATATTTTTAGCATTTTAAACTTTGAAATTTCATTAATTAGAAAAATTTTAAGAGCAATTTAAAATATCAGTTCAGTACATCGTAAACGGTGTCGGTTTGATTTTCAAACTGTCATATCTCTAGATTTTCGGGCCGGATTTTGATGCCGATGGGCTCATTCGATTTGCATGGAAGCGTAGATATTTTTAGCATTTTAAATTTTGAAATTTCATTAATTAGAAAAATTTTAAGAGCAATTTAAAATATCAGTTCAGTACATCGTAAACGGTGCTGGTTTATTTTTCAAACTGTCATATCTCCAGATTTTCGGGCCGGATTTTGATGCCGATGGGCTCATTCGATTTGCATAGAAGCGTAGATATTTTTAGCATTTTAAATTTTGAAATTTCATTAATTAGAAAAATTTTAAGAGCAATTTAAAATATCAGTTCAGTACATCGTAAACGGTGCTGGTTTATTTTTCAAACTGTCATATCTCTAGATTTTCGGGCCGGATTTTGATGCAGATGGGCTCATTCGATTCGCATGGAAGCGTAGATATTTTTAGCATTTTAAATTTTGAAATTTCATTAATTAGAAAAATTTTAAGAGCAATTTAAAATATCAGTTCAGTACATCGTAAACGGTGTCGGTTTGATTTTCAAACTGTCATATCTCTAGATTTTCGGGCCGGATTTTGATGCCGATGGGCTCATTCGATTTGCATGGAAGCGTAGATATTTTTAGCATTTTAAATTTTGAAATTTCATTAATTAGAAAAATTTTAAGAGCAATTTAAAATATCAGTTGAGTACATCGTAAACGGTGTCGGCTTGATTTTCAAACTGTCATATCTCTAGATTTTCGGGCCAGATTTTGATGCCGATGGGCTCATTCGATTCGCATGGAAGTGTAGATATTTTTAGCATTTTAAATTTTGAAATTTCATTAATTAGAAAAATTTTAAGAGCAATTTAAAATATCAGTTCAGTACATCGTAAACGGTGTCGGTTTATTTTTCAAACTGTCATATCTCAAGATTGGCACACCGGATTTTGATGCCGATGGGCTCATTCGATTCGCATGGAAGCGTAGATATTTTTAGCATTTTAAATTTTGAAATTTCATTAATTAGAAAAATTTTAAGAGCAATTTAAAATATCAGTTCAGTACATCGTAAACGGTGCTGGTTTATTTTTCAAACTGTCATATCTCCAGATTTTCGGGCCGGATTTTGATGCCGATGGGCTCATTCGATTTGCATGGAAGCGTAGATATTTTTAGCATTTTAAATTTTGAAATTTCATTAATTAGAAAAATTTTAAGAGCAATTTAAAATATCAGTTGAGTACATCGTAAACGGTGTCGGCTTGATTTTCAAACTGTCATATCTCTAGATTTTCGGGCCAGATTTTGATGCCGATGGGCTCATTCGATTCGCATGGAAGTGTAGATATTTTTAGCATTTTAAATTTTGAAATTTCATTAATTAGAAAAATTTTAAGAGCAATTTAAAATATCAGTTCAGTACATCGTAAACGGTGTCGGTTTATTTTTCAAACTGTCATATCTCAAGATTGGCACACCGGATTTTGATGCCGATGGGCTCATTCGATTCGCATGGAAGCGTAGATATTTTTAGCATTTTAAATTTTGAAATTTCATTAATTAGAAAAATTTTAAGAGCAATTTAAAATATCAGTTCAGTACATCGTAAACGGTGCTGGTTTATTTTTCAAACTGTCATATCTCCAGATTTTCGGGCCGGATTTTGATGCCGATGGGCTCATTCGATTTGCATGGAAGCGTAGATATTTTTAGCATTTTAAATTTTGAAATTTCATTAATTAGAAAAATTTTAAGAGCAATTTAAAATATCAGTTCAGTACATCGTAAACGGTGTCGGTTTGATTTTCAAACTGTCATATCTCAAGATGGGCACACCGGATTTTGATGCCGATGGGCTCATTCGATTCGCATGGAAGCGTAGATATTTTTAGCATTTTAAATTTTGAAATTTCATTAATTAGAAAAATTTTAAGAGCAATTTAAAATATCAGTTCAGTACATCGTAAACGGTGTCGGTTTATTTTTCAAACTGTCATATCTCCAGATTTTCGGGCCGGATTTTGATGCCGATGGGCTCATTCGATTTGCATGGAATCGTAGATATTTTTAGCATTTTAAATTTTGAAATTTCATTAATTAGAAAAATTTTAAGAGCAATTTAAAATATCAGTTCAGTACATCGTAAACGGTGTCGGTTTATTTTTCAAACTGTCATATCTCCAGATTTTCGGGCCGGATTTTGATGCCGATGGTCTCATTCGATTCGCATGAAATTATAGATATTTTTAGCATTTTAAATTTTGAAATTTCGTTAATTAGAAAAATTTTAAGAGCAATTTAAAATATCAGTTCAGTACATCGTAAACGGTGTCGGTTTGATTTTCAAACTGTCATATCTCTAGATTTTCGGGCCGGATTTTGATGCCGATGGTCTCATTCGATTCGCATGAAAATATAGATATTTTTAGCATTTTAAATTTTGAAATTTCGTTAATTAGAAAAATTTTAAGAGCAATTTAAAATATCAGTTGAGTACATCGTAAACGGTGTCGGTTTGATTTTCAAACTGTCATATCTCTAGATTTTTGGGCCGGATTTTGATGCAGATGGGCTCATTCGATTCGCATGAAAATATAGATATTTTTAGCATTTTAAATTTTGAAATTTCGTTAATTAGAAAAATTTTAAGAGCAATTTAAAATATCAGTTGAGTACATCGTAAACGGTGTCGGTTTGATTTTCAAACTGTCATATCTCTAGATTTTCGGGCCGGATTTTGATGCAGATGGGCTCATTCGATTCGCATGGAAGCGTAGATATTTTTAGCATTTTAAATTTTGAAATTTCATTAATTAGAAAAATTTTAAGAGCAATTTAAAATATCAGTTCAGTACATCGTAAACGGTGTCGGTTTATTTTTCAAACTGTCATATCTCAAGATGGGCACACCGGATTTTGATGCCGATGGGCTCATTCGATTCGCATGGAAGCGTAGATATTTTTAGCATTTTAAATTTTGAAATTTCATTAATTAGAAAAATTTTAAGAGCAATTTAAAATATCAGTTCAGTACATCGTAAACGGTGTCGGTTTATTTTTCAAACTGTCATATCTCAAGATTGGCACACCGGATTTTGATGCAGATGGGCTCATTCGATTCGCATGGAAGCGTAGATATTTTTAGCATTTTAAATTTTGAAATTTCGTTAATTAGAAAAATTTTAAGAGCAATTTAAAATATCAGTTCAGTACATCGTAAACGGTGTCGGTTTATTTTTCAAACTGTCATATCTCAAGATTGGCACACCGGATTTTGATGCCGATGGGCTCATTCGATTCGCATGGAAGCGTAGATATTTTTAGCATTTTAAATTTTGAAATTTCGTTAATTAGAAAAATTTTAAGAGCAATTTAAAATATCAGTTGAGTACATCGTAAACGGTGTCGGTTTGATTTTCAAACTGTCATATCTCTAGATTTTCGGGCCGGATTTTGATGCCGATGGTCTCATTCGATTCGCATGAAAATATAGATATTTTTAGCATTTTAAATTTTGAAATTTCGTTAATTAGAAAAATTTTAAGAGCAATTTAAAATATCAGTTGAGTACATCGTAAACGGTGTCGGTTTGATTTTCAAACTGTCATATCTCTAGATTTTCGGGCCGGATTTTGATGCCGATGGTCTCATTCGATTCGCATGAAATTATAGATATTTTTAGCATTTTAAATTTTGAAATTTCATTAATTAGAAAAATTTTAAGAGCAATTTAAAATATCAGTTCAGTACATCGTAAACGGTGTCGGTTTATTTTTCAAACTGTCATATCTCAAGATGGGCACACCGGATTTTGATGCCGATGGGCTCATTCGATTCGCATGGAAGCGTAGATATTTTTAGCATTTTAAATTTTGAAATTTCATTAATTAGAAAAATTTTAAGAGCAATTTAAAATATCAGTTCAGTACATCGTAAACGGTGTCGGTTTGATTTTCAAACTGTCATATCTCTAGATTTTCGGGCCGGATTTTGATGCAGATGGGCTCATTCGATTCGCATGAAATTATAGATATTTTTAGCATTTTAAATTTTGAAATTTCGTTAATTAGAAAAATTTTAAGAGCAATTTAAAATATCAGTTGAGTACATCGTAAACGGTGTCGGTTTGATTTTCAAACTGTCATATCTCTAGATTTTCGGGCCGGATTTTGATGCCGATGGGCTCATTCGATTCGCATGAAATTATAGATATTTTTAGCATTTTAAATTTTGAAATTTCGTTAATTAGAAAAATTTTAAGAGCAATTTAAAATATCAGTTCAGTACATCGTAAACGGTGTCGGTTTATTTTTCAAACTGTCATATCTCAAGATTGGCACACCGGATTTTGATGCAGATGGGCTCATTCGATTCGCATGGAAGCGTAGATATTTTTAGCATTTTAAATTTTGAAATTTCATTAATTAGAAAAATTTTAAGAGCAATTTAAAATATCAGTTCAGTACATCGTAAACGGTGCTGGTTTATTTTTCAAACTGTCATATCTCCAGATTTTCGGGCCGGATTTTGATGCAGATGGGCTCATTCGATTTGCATGGAAGCGTAGATATTTTTAGCATTTTAAATTTTGAAATTTCATTAATTAGAAAAATTTTAAGAGCAATTTAAAATATCAGTTCAGTACATCGTAAACGGTGTCGGTTTATTTTTCAAACTGTCATATCTCAAGATGGGCACACCGGATTTTGATGCAGATGGGCTCATTCGATTCGCATGGAAGCGTAGATATTTTTAGCATTTTAAATTTTGAAATTTCATTAATTAGAAAAATTTTAAGAGCAATTTAAAATATCAGTTCAGTACATCGTAAACGGTGTCGGTTTATTTTTCAAACTGTCATATCTCAAGATTGGCACACCGGATTTTGATGCAGATGGGCTCATTCGATTCGCATGGAAGCGTAGATATTTTTAGCATTTTAAATTTTGAAATTTCATTAATTAGAAAAATTTTAAGAGCAATTTAAAATATCAGTTCAGTACATCGTAAACGGTGCTGGTTTATTTTTCAAACTGTCATATCTCCAGATTTTCGGGCCGGATTTTGATGCAGATGGGCTCATTCGATTTGCATGGAAGCGTAGATATTTTTAGCATTTTAAATTTTGAAATTTCATTAATTAGAAAAATTTTAAGAGCAATTTAAAATATCAGTTCAGTACATCGTAAACGGTGCTGGTTTATTTTTCAAACTGTCATATCTCCAGATTTTCGGGCCGGATTTTGATGCAGATGGGCTCATTCGATTTGCATGGAAGCGTAGATATTTTTAGCATTTTAAATTTTGAAATTTCATTAATTAGAAAAATTTTAAGAGCAATTTAAAATATCAGTTCAGTACATCGTAAACGGTGTCGGTTTATTTTTCAAACTGTCATATCTCAAGATTGGCACACCGGATTTTGATGCAGATGGGCTCATTCGATTTGCATGGAAGCGTAGATATTTTTAGCATTTTAAATTTTGAAATTTCATTAATTAGAAAAATTTTAAGAGCAATTTAAAATATCAGTTCAGTACATCGTAAACGGTGTCGGTTTATTTTTCAAACTGTCATATCTCAAGATGGGCACACCGGATTTTGATGCCGATGGGCTCATTCGATTCGCATGGAAGCGTAGATATTTTTAGCATTTTAAATTTTGAAATTTCATTAATTAGAAAAATTTTAAGAGCAATTTAAAATATCAGTTCAGTACATCGTAAACGGTGTCGGTTTGATTTTCAAACTGTCATATCTCTAGATTTTCGGGCCGGATTTTGATGCAGATGGGCTCATTCGATTCGCATGAAATTATAGATATTTTTAGCATTTTAAATTTTGAAATTTCGTTAATTAGAAAAATGTTAAGAGCAATTTAAAATATCAGTTGAGTACATCGTAAACGGTGTCGGTTTGATTTTCAAACTGTCATATCTCTAGATTTTCGGGCCGGATTTTGATGCCGATGGGCTCATTCGATTCGCATGGAAGCGTAGATATTTTTAGCATTTTAAATTTTGAAATTTCGTTAATTAGAAAAATTTTAAGAGCAATTTAAAATATCAGTTCAGTACATCGTAAACGGTGTCGGTTTATTTTTCAAACTGTCATATCTCAAGATGGGCACACCGGATTTTGATGCCGATGGGCTCATTCGATTCGCATGGAAGCGTAGATATTTTTAGCATTTTAAATTTTGAAATTTCATTAATTAGAAAAATTTTAAGAGCAATTTAAAATATCAGTTCAGTACATCGTAAACGGTGTCGGTTTGATTTTCAAACTGTCATATCTCTAGATTTTCGGGCCGGATTTTGATGCAGATGGGCTCATTCGATTCGCATGAAATTATAGATATTTTTAGCATTTTAAATTTTGAAATTTCGTTAATTAGAAAAATGTTAAGAGCAATTTAAAATATCAGTTGAGTACATCGTAAACGGTGTCGGTTTGATTTTCAAACTGTCATATCTCTAGATTTTCGGGCCGGATTTTGATGCCGATGGGCTCATTCGATTCGCATGGAAGCGTAGATATTTTTAGCATTTTAAATTTTGAAATTTCGTTAATTAGAAAAATTTTAAGAGCAATTTAAAATATCAGTTCAGTACATCGTAAACGGTGTCGGTTTATTTTTCAAACTGTCATATCTCAAGATGGGCACACCGGATTTTGATGCCGATGGGCTCATTCGATTCGCATGGAAGCGTAGATATTTTTAGCATTTTAAATTTTGAAATTTCATTAATTAGAAAAATTTTAAGAGCAATTTAAAATATCAGTTCAGTACATCGTAAACGGTGTCGGTTTGATTTTCAAACTGTCATATCTCTAGATTTTCGGGCCGGATTTTGATGCAGATGGGCTCATTCGATTCGCATGAAATTATAGATATTTTTAGCATTTTAAATTTTGAAATTTCGTTAATTAGAAAAATTTTAAGAGCAATTTAAAATATCAGTTGAGTACATCGTAAACGGTGTCGGTTTGATTTTCAAACTGTCATATCTCTAGATTTTCGGGCCGGATTTTGATGCCGATGGGCTCATTCGATTCGCATGAAATTATAGATATTTTTAGCATTTTAAATTTTGAAATTTCGTTAATTAGAAAAATTTTAAGAGCAATTTAAAATATCAGTTCAGTACATCGTAAACGGTGTCGGTTTATTTTTCAAACTGTCATATCTCAAGATTGGCACACCGGATTTTGATGCAGATGGGCTCATTCGATTCGCATGGAAGCGTAGATATTTTTAGCATTTTAAATTTTGAAATTTCATTAATTAGAAAAATTTTAAGAGCAATTTAAAATATCAGTTCAGTACATCGTAAACGGTGCTGGTTTATTTTTCAAACTGTCATATCTCCAGATTTTCGGGCCGGATTTTGATGCAGATGGGCTCATTCGATTTGCATGGAAGCGTAGATATTTTTAGCATTTTAAATTTTGAAATTTCATTAATTAGAAAAATTTTAAGAGCAATTTAAAATATCAGTTCAGTACATCGTAAACGGTGTCGGTTTATTTTTCAAACTGTCATATCTCAAGATGGGCACACCGGATTTTGATGCAGATGGGCTCATTCGATTCGCATGGAAGCGTAGATATTTTTAGCATTTTAAATTTTGAAATTTCATTAATTAGAAAAATTTTAAGAGCAATTTAAAATATCAGTTCAGTACATCGTAAACGGTGTCGGTTTATTTTTCAAACTGTCATATCTCAAGATTGGCACACCGGATTTTGATGCAGATGGGCTCATTCGATTCGCATGGAAGCGTAGATATTTTTAGCATTTTAAATTTTGAAATTTCATTAATTAGAAAAATTTTAAGAGCAATTTAAAATATCAGTTCAGTACATCGTAAACGGTGCTGGTTTATTTTTCAAACTGTCATATCTCCAGATTTTCGGGCCGGATTTTGATGCAGATGGGCTCATTCGATTTGCATGGAAGCGTAGATATTTTTAGCATTTTAAATTTTGAAATTTCATTAATTAGAAAAATTTTAAGAGCAATTTAAAATATCAGTTCAGTACATCGTAAACGGTGCTGGTTTATTTTTCAAACTGTCATATCTCCAGATTTTCGGGCCGGATTTTGATGCAGATGGGCTCATTCGATTTGCATGGAAGCGTAGATATTTTTAGCATTTTAAATTTTGAAATTTCATTAATTAGAAAAATTTTAAGAGCAATTTAAAATATCAGTTCAGTACATCGTAAACGGTGTCGGTTTATTTTTCAAACTGTCATATCTCAAGATTGGCACACCGGATTTTGATGCAGATGGGCTCATTCGATTTGCATGGAAGCGTAGATATTTTTAGCATTTTAAATTTTGAAATTTCATTAATTAGAAAAATTTTAAGAGCAATTTAAAATATCAGTTCAGTACATCGTAAACGGTGTCGGTTTATTTTTCAAACTGTCATATCTCAAGATGGGCACACCGGATTTTGATGCCGATGGGCTCATTCGATTCGCATGGAAGCGTAGATATTTTTAGCATTTTAAATTTTGAAATTTCATTAATTAGAAAAATTTTAAGAGCAATTTAAAATATCAGTTCAGTACATCGTAAACGGTGTCGGTTTGATTTTCAAACTGTCATATCTCTAGATTTTCGGGCCGGATTTTGATGCAGATGGGCTCATTCGATTCGCATGAAATTATAGATATTTTTAGCATTTTAAATTTTGAAATTTCGTTAATTAGAAAAATGTTAAGAGCAATTTAAAATATCAGTTGAGTACATCGTAAACGGTGTCGGTTTGATTTTCAAACTGTCATATCTCTAGATTTTCGGGCCGGATTTTGATGCCGATGGGCTCATTCGATTCGCATGGAAGCGTAGATATTTTTAGCATTTTAAATTTTGAAATTTCGTTAATTAGAAAAATTTTAAGAGCAATTTAAAATATCAGTTCAGTACATCGTAAACGGTGTCGGTTTATTTTTCAAACTGTCATATCTCAAGATTGGCACACCGGATTTTGATGCAGATGGGCTCATTCGATTCGCATGGAAGCGTAGATATTTTTAGCATTTTAAATTTTGAAATTTCATTAATTAGAAAAATTTTAAGAGCAATTTAAAATATCAGTTCAGTACATCGTAAACGGTGCTGGTTTATTTTTCAAACTGTCATATCTCCAGATTTTCGGGCCGGATTTTGATGCAGATGGGCTCATTCGATTTGCATGGAAGCGTAGATATTTTTAGCATTTTAAATTTTGAAATTTCATTAATTAGAAAAATTTTAAGAGCAATTTAAAATATCAGTTCAGTACATCGTAAACGGTGTCGGTTTATTTTTCAAACTGTCATATCTCAAGATTGGCACACCGGATTTTGATGCCGATGGGCTCATTCGATTCGCATGGAAGCGTAGATATTTTTAGCATTTTAAATTTTGAAATTTCATTAATTAGAAAAATTTTAAGAGCAATTTAAAATATCAGTTCAGTACATCGTAAACGGTGCTGGTTTATTTTTCAAACTGTCATATCTCCAGATTTTCGGGCCGGATTTTGATGCAGATGGGCTCATTCGATTTGCATGGAAGCGTAGATATTTTTAGCATTTTAAATTTTGAAATTTCATTAATTAGAAAAATTTTAAGAGCAATTTAAAATATCAGTTCAGTACATCGTAAACGGTGTCGGTTTATTTTTCAAACTGTCATATCTCAAGATGGGCACACCGGATTTTGATGCCGATGGGCTCATTCGATTCGCATGGAAGCGTAGATATTTTTAGCATTTTAAATTTTGAAATTTCATTAATTAGAAAAATTTTAAGAGCAATTTAAAATATCAGTTCAGTACATCGTAAACGGTGTCGGTTTATTTTTCAAACTGTCATATCTCAAGATTGGCACACCGGATTTTGATGCCGATGGGCTCATTCGATTCGCATGGAAGCGTAGATATTTTTAGCATTTTAAATTTTGAAATTTCATTAATTAGAAAAATTTTAAGAGCAATTTAAAATATCAGTTCAGTACATCGTAAACGGTGCTGGTTTATTTTTCAAACTGTCATATCTCCAGATTTTCGGGCCGGATTTTGATGCAGATGGGCTCATTCGATTTGCATGGAAGCGTAGATATTTTTAGCATTTTAAATTTTGAAATTTCATTAATTAGAAAAATTTTAAGAGCAATTTAAAATATCAGTTCAGTACATCGTAAACGGTGTCGGTTTATTTTTCAAACTGTCATATCTCAAGATGGGCACACCGGATTTTGATGCCGATGGGCTCATTCGATTCGCATGGAAGCGTAGATATTTTTAGCATTTTAAATTTTGAAATTTCATTAATTAGAAAAATTTTAAGAGCAATTTAAAATATCAGTTCAGTACATCGTAAACGGTGCTGGTTTATTTTTCAAACTGTCATATCTCCAGATTTTCGGGCCGGATTTTGATGCAGATGGGCTCATTCGATTTGCATGGAAGCGTAGATATTTTTAGCATTTTAAATTTTGAAATTTCATTAATTAGAAAAATTTTAAGAGCAATTTAAAATATCAGTTCAGTACATCGTAAACGGTGTCGGTTTATTTTTCAAACTGTCATATCTCAAGATGGGCACACCGGATTTTGATGCCGATGGGCTCATTCGATTCGCATGGAAGCGTAGATATTTTTAGCATTTTAAATTTTGAAATTTCATTAATTAGAAAAATTTTAAGAGCAATTTAAAATATCAGTTCAGTACATCGTAAACGGTGTCGGTTTATTTTTCAAACTGTCATATCTCAAGATGGGCACACCGGATTTTGATGCCGATGGGCTCATTCGATTCGCATGGAAGCGTAGATATTTTTAGCATTTTAAATTTTGAAATTTCATTAATTAGAAAAATTTTAAGAGCAATTTAAAATATCAGTTCAGTACATCGTAAACGGTGCTGGTTTATTTTTCAAACTGTCATATCTCCAGATTTTCGGGCCGGATTTTGATGCAGATGGGCTCATTCGATTTGCATGGAAGCGTAGATATTTTTAGCATTTTAAATTTTGAAATTTCAGTAATTAGAAAAATTTTAAGAGAAATTTAAAATATCAGTTCAGTACATCGTAAACGGTGTCGGTTTGATTTTCAAACTGTCATATCTCTAGATTTTCGGGCCGGATTTTGATGCCGATGGGCTCATTCGATTCGCATGGAAGCGTAGATATTTTTAGCATTTTAAATTTTGAAATTTCATTAATTAGAAAAATTTTAAGAGCAATTTAAAATATCAGTTCAGTACATCGTAAACGGTGTCGGTTTATTTTTCAAACTGTCATATCTCCAGATTTTCGGGCCGGATTTTGATGCCGATGGGCTCATTCGATTCGCATGGAAGCGTAGATATTTTTAGCATTTTAAAGTTTGAAATTTTCTTAATTAGAAAAATTTTAAGAGCAATTTAAAATATCAGTTCAGTACATCGTAAACGGTGTCGGTTTATTTTTCAAACTGTCATATCTCCAGATTTTCGGGCCGGATTTTGATGCCGATGGGCTCATTCGATTCGCATGGAAGCGTAGATATTTTTAGCATTTTAAATTTTGAAATTTCATTAATTAGAAAAATTTTAAGAGCAATTTAAAATATCAGTTCAGTACATCGTAAACGGTGTCGGTTTGATTTTCAAACTGTCATATCTCTAGATTTTCGGGCCGGATTTTGATGCCGATGGTCTCATTAGATTCGCATGAAAATATAGATATTTTTAGCATTTTAAATTTTGAAATTTCATTAATTAGAAAAATTTTAAGAGCAATTTAAAATATCAGTTCAGTACATCGTAAACGGTGTCGGTTTGATTTTCAAACTGTCATATCTCTAGATTTTCGGGCCGGATTTTGATGCAGACGGGCTCATTCGATTCGCATGGAAGCGTAGATATTTTTAGCATTTTAAATTTTGAAATTTCATTAATTAGAAAAATTTTAAGAGCAATTTAAAATATCAGTTCAGTACATCGTAAACGGTGTCGGTTTATTTTTCAAACTGTCATATCTCAAGATTGGCACACCGGATTTTGATGCCGATGGGCTCATTCGATTCGCATGGAAGCGTAGATATTTTTAGCATTTTAAATTTTGAAATTTCATTAATTAGAAAAATTTTAAGAGCAATTTAAAATATCAGTTCAGTACATCGTAAACGGTGTCGGTTTATTTTTCAAACTGTCATATCTCAAGATTGGCACACCGGCTTTTCTGCCGATGGGCTCATTCGATTCGCATGGAAGCGTAGATATTTTTAGCATTTTAAATTTTGAAATTTCATTAATTAGAAAAATTTTAAGAGCAATTTAAAATATCAGTTCAGTACATCGTAAACGGTGCTGGTTTATTTTTCAAACTGTCATATCTCCAGATATTCGGGCCGGATTTTGATGCAGACGGGCTCATTCGATTCGCATGGAAGCGTAGATATTTTTAGCATTTTAAATTTTGAAATTTCATTAATTAGAAAAATTTTAAGAGCAATTTAAAATATCAGTTCAGTACATCGTAAACGGTGCTGGTTTATTTTCAAACTGTCATATCTCTAGATTTTCGGGCCGGATTTTGATGCCGATGGGCTCATTCGATTCGCATGGAAGCGTAGATATTTTTAGCATTTTAAATTTTGAAATTTCATTAATTAGAAAAATTTTAAGAGCAATTTAAAATATCAGTTCAGTACATCGTAAACGGTGTCGGTTTATTTTTCAAACTGTCATATCTCAAGATTGGCACACCGGATTTTGATGCCGATGGGCTCATTCGATTCGCATGGAAGCGTAGATATTTTTAGCATTTTAAATTTTGAAATTTCATTAATTTGAAAAATTTTAAGAGCAATTTAAAATATCAGTTCAGTACATCGTAAACGGTGTCGGTTTATTTTTCAAACTGTCATATCTCAAGATTGGCACACCGGATTTTGATGCCGATGGGCTCATTCGATTCGCATGGAAGCGTAGATATTTTTAGCATTTTAAATTTTGAAATTTCATTAATTAGAAAAATTTTAAGAGCAATTTAAAATATCAGTTCAGTACATCGTAAACGGTGTCGGTTTATTTTTCAAACTGTCATATCTCAAGATTGGCACACCGGCTTTTCTGCCGATGGGCTCATTCGATTCGCATGGAAGCGTAGATATTTTTAGCATTTTAAATTTTGAAATTTCATTAATTAGAAAAATTTTAAGAGCAATTTAAAATATCAGTTCAGTACATCGTAAACGGTGCTGGTTTATTTTTCAAACTGTCATATCTCAAGATTGGCACACCGGATTTTGATGCCGATGGGCTCATTCGATTCGCATGGAAGCGTAGATATTTTTAGCATTTTAAATTTTGAAATTTCATTAATTTGAAAAATTTTAAGAGCAATTTAAAATATCAGTTCAGTACATCGTAAACGGTGTCGGTTTATTTTTCAAACTGTCATATCTCAAGATTGGCACACCGGATTTTGATGCCGATGGGCTCATTCGATTCGCATGGAAGCGTAGATATTTTTAGCATTTTAAATTTTGAAATTTCATTAATTAGAAAAATTTTAAGAGCAATTTAAAATATCAGTTCAGTACATCGTAAACGGTGTCGGTTTATTTTTCAAACTGTCATATCTCAAGATTGGCACACCGGATTTTGCTGCCGATGGGCTCATTCGATTCGCATGGAAGCGTAGATATTTTTAGCATTTTAAATTTTGAAATTTCAGTAATTAGAAAAATTTTAAGAGCAATTTAAAATATCAGTTCAGTACATCGTAAACGGTGTCGGTTTATTTTTCAAACTGTCATATCTCTAGATTTTCGGGCCGGATTTTGATGCCGATGGTCTCATTAGATTTGCATGAAAATATAGATATTTTTAGCATTTAAAATTTTGAAATTTCATTTATTAGAAAAATTTTAAGAGCAATTTAAAATATCAGTTCAGTACATCGTAAACGGTGCTGGTTTATTTTTCAAACTGTCATATCTCCAGATTTTCGGGCCGGATTTTGATGCCGATGGGCTCATTCGATTCGCATGGAAGCGTAGATATTTTTAGCATTTTAAATTTTGAAATTTCATTAATTAGAAAAATTTTAAGAGCAATTTAAAATATCAGTTCAGTACATCGTAAACGGTGTCGGTTTGATTTTCAAACTGTCATATCTCTAGATTTTCGGGCCGGATTTTGATGCCGATGGTCTCATTAGATTCGCATGAAAATATAGATATTTTTAGCATTTTAAATTTTGAAATTTCATTTATTAGAAAAATTTTAAGAGCAATTTAAAATATCAGTTCAGTACATCGTAAACGGTGTCGGTTTATTTTTCAAACTGTCATATCTCTAGATTTTCGGGCCGGATTTTGATGCAGATGGGCTCATTCGATTCGCATAAAAATATAGATATTTTTAGCATTTTAAATTTTGAAATTTCATTAATTAGAAAAATTTTAAGAGCAATTTAAAATATCAGTTCAGTACATCGTAAACGGTGTCGGTTTATTTTTCAAACTGTCATATCTCTAGATTTTCGGGCCGGATTTTGATGCAGATGGGCTCATTCGATTCGCATAAAAATATAGATATTTTTAGCATTTTAAATTTTGAAATTTCATTAATTAGAAAAATTTTAAGAGCAATTTAAAATATCAGTTCAGTACATCGTAAACGGTGTCGGTTTATTTTTCAAACTGTCATATCTCTAGATTTTCGGGCCGGATTTTGATGCCGATGGTCTCATTAGATTCGCATGAAAATATAGATATTTTTAGCATTTTAAATTTTGAAATTTCATTAATTAGAAAAATTTTAAGAGCAATTTAAAATATCAGTTCAGTACATCGTAAACGGTGTCGGTTTATTTTTCAAACTGTCATATCTCTAGATTTTCGGGCCGGATTTTGATGCCGATGGGCTCATTCGATTCGCATGGAAGCGTAGATATTTTTAGCATTTTAAATTTTGAAATTTCATTAATTAGAAAAATTTTAAGAGCAATTTAAAATATCAGTTCAGTACATCGTAAACGGTGTCGGTTTGATTTTCAAACTGTCATATCTCTAGATTTTCGGGCCGGATTTTGATGCCGATGGTCTCATTAGATTCGCATGAAAATATAGATATTTTTAGCATTTTAAATTTTGAAATTTCATTTATTAGAAAAATTTTAAGAGCAATTTAAAATATCAGTTCAGTACATCGTAAACGGTGTCGGTTTATTTTTCAAACTGTCATGTCTCAAGATGGGCACACCGGATTTTGATGCCGATGGGCTCATTCGATTCGCATGGAAGCGTAGATATTTTTAGCATTTTAAATTTTGAAATTTCAGTAATTAGAAAAATTTTAAGAGCAATTTAAAATATCAGTTCAGTACATCGTAAACGGTGTCGGTTTGATTTTCAAACTGTCATATCTCTAGATTTTCGGGCCGGATTTTGATGCCGATGGGCTCATTCGATTCGCATGGAAGCGTAGATATTTTTAGCATTTTAAATTTTGAAATTTCAGTAATTAGAAAAATTTTAAGAGCAATTTAAAATATCAGTTCAGTACATCGTAAACGGTGTCGGTTTATTTTTCAAACTGTCATATCTCTAGATTTTCGGGCCGGATTTTGATGCCGATGGGCTCATTCGATTCGCATGGAAGCGTAGATATTTTTAGCATTTTAAATTTTGAAATTTCATTAATTAGAAAAATTTTAAGAGCAATTTAAAATATCAGTTCAGTACATCGTAAACGGTGTCGGTTTGATTTTCAAACTGTCATATCTCTAGATTTTCGGGCCGGATTTTGATGCCGATGGTCTCATTAGATTCGCATGAAAATATAGATATTTTTAGCATTTTAAATTTTGAAATTTCATTTATTAGAAAAATTTTAAGAGCAATTTAAAATATCAGTTCAGTACATCGTAAACGGTGTCGGTTTATTTTTCAAACTGTCATGTCTCAAGATGGGCACACCGGATTTTGATGCCGATGGGCTCATTCGATTCGCATGGAAGCGTAGATATTTTTAGCATTTTAAATTTTGAAATTTCAGTAATTAGAAAAATTTTAAGAGCAATTTAAAATATCAGTTCAGTACATCGTAAACGGTGTCGGTTTGATTTTCAAACTGTCATATCTCTAGATTTTCGGGCCGGATTTTGATGCAGATGGGCTCATTCGATTCGCATAAAAATATAGATATTTTTAGCATTTTAAATTTTGAAATTTCATTAATTAGAAAAATTTTAAGAGCAATTTAAAATATCAGTTCAGTACATCGTAAACGGTGTCGGTTTGATTTTCAAACTGTCATATCTCTAGATTTTCGGGCCGGATTTTGATGCCGATGGTCTCATTAGATTCGCATGAAAATATAGATATTTTTAGCATTTTAAATTTTGAAATTTCATTAATTAGAAAAATTTTAAGAGCAATTTAAAATATCAGTTCAGTACATCGTAAACGGTGTCGGTTTATTTTTCAAACTGTCATATCTCAAGATTGGCACACCGGATTTTGATGCAGATGGGCTCATTCGATTCGCATGGAAGCGTAGATATTTTTAGCATTTTAAATTTTGAAATTTCATTAATTAGAAAAATTTTAAGAGCAATTTAAAATATCAGTTCAGTACATCGTAAACGGTGTCGGTTTGATTTTCAAACTGTCATATCTCTAGATTTTCGGGCCGGATTTTGATGCCGATGGTCTCATTAGATTCGCATGAAAATATAGATATTTTTAGCATTTTAAATTTTGAAATTTCATTAATTAGAAAAATTTTAAGAGCAATTTAAAATATCAGTTCAGTACATCGTAAACGGTGTCGGTTTATTTTTCAAACTGTCATATCTCAAGATTGGCACACCGGATTTTGATGCAGATGGGCTCATTCGATTCGCATGGAAGCGTAGATATTTTTAGCATTTTAAATTTTGAAATTTCAGTAATTAGAAAAATTTTAAGAGCAATTTAAAATATCAGTTCAGTACATCGTAAACGGTGTCGGTTTATTTTTCAAACTGTCATGTCTCAAGATGGGCACACCGGATTTTGATGCCGATGGTCTCATTAGATTCGCATGAAAATATAGATATTTTTAGCATTTTAAATTTTGAAATTTCATTAATTAGAAAAATTTTAAGAGCAATTTAAAATATCAGTTCAGTACATCGTAAACGGTGTCGGTTTGATTTTCAAACTGTCATATCTCTAGATTTTCGGGCCGGATTTTGATGCAGATGGGCTCATTCGATTCGCATAAAAATATAGATATTTTTAGCATTTTAAATTTTGAAATTTCATTAATTAGAAAAATTTTAAGAGCAATTTAAAATATCAGTTCAGTACATCGTAAACGGTGTCGGTTTGATTTTCAAACTGTCATATCTCTAGATTTTCGGGCCGGATTTTGATGCCGATGGTCTCATTAGATTCGCATGAAAATATAGATATTTTTAGCATTTTAAATTTTGAAATTTCATTAATTAGAAAAATTTTAAGAGCAATTTAAAATATCAGTTCAGTACATCGTAAACGGTGTCGGTTTATTTTTCAAACTGTCATATCTCAAGATTGGCACACCGGATTTTGATGCCGATGGGCTCATTCGATTCGCATGGAAGCGTAGATATTTTTAGCATTTTAAATTTTGAAATTTCATTAATTAGAAAAATTTTAAGAGCAATTTAAAATATCAGTTCAGTACATCGTAAACGGTGTCGGTTTGATTTTCAAACTGTCATATCTCTAGATTTTCGGGCCGGATTTTGATGCCGATGGTCTCATTAGATTCGCATGAAAATATAGATATTTTTAGCATTTTAAATTTTGAAATTTCATTTATTAGAAAAATTTTAAGAGCAATTTAAAATATCAGTTCAGTACATCGTAAACGGTGTCGGTTTATTTTTCAAACTGTCATATCTCTAGATTTTCGGGCCGGATTTTGATGCAGATGGGCTCATTCGATTCGCATAAAAATATAGATATTTTTAGCATTTTAAATTTTGAAATTTCATTAATTAGAAAAATTTTAAGAGCAATTTAAAATATCAGTTCAGTACATCGTAAACGGTGTCGGTTTATTTTTCAAACTGTCATATCTCTAGATTTTCGGGCCGGATTTTGATGCCGATGGGCTCATTCGATTCGCATGGAAGCGTAGATATTTTTAGCATTTTAAATTTTGAAATTTCATTAATTAGAAAAATTTTAAGAGCAATTTAAAATATCAGTTCAGTACATCGTAAACGGTGTCGGTTTGATTTTCAAACTGTCATATCTCTAGATTTTCGGGCCGGATTTTGATGCCGATGGTCTCATTAGATTCGCATGAAAATATAGATATTTTTAGCATTTTAAATTTTGAAATTTCATTAATTAGAAAAATTTTAAGAGCAATTTAAAATATCAGTTCAGTACATCGTAAACGGTGTCGGTTTATTTTTCAAACTGTCATATCTCTAGATTTTCGGGCCGGATTTTGATGCCGATGGGCTCATTCGATTCGCATGGAAGCGTAGATATTTTTAGCATTTTAAATTTTGAAATTTCATTAATTAGAAAAATTTTAAGAGCAATTTAAAATATCAGTTCAGTACATCGTAAACGGTGTCGGTTTGATTTTCAAACTGTCATATCTCTAGATTTTCGGGCCGGATTTTGATGCCGATGGTCTCATTAGATTCGCATGAAAATATAGATATTTTTAGCATTTTAAATTTTGAAATTTCATTTATTAGAAAAATTTTAAGAGCAATTTAAAATATCAGTTCAGTACATCGTAAACGGTGTCGGTTTATTTTTCAAACTGTCATGTCTCAAGATGGGCACACCGGATTTTGATGCCGATGGGCTCATTCGATTCGCATGGAAGCGTAGATATTTTTAGCATTTTAAATTTTGAAATTTCAGTAATTAGAAAAATTTTAAGAGCAATTTAAAATATCAGTTCAGTACATCGTAAACGGTGTCGGTTTGATTTTCAAACTGTCATATCTCTAGATTTTCGGGCCGGATTTTGATGCAGATGGGCTCATTCGATTCGCATAAAAATATAGATATTTTTAGCATTTTAAATTTTGAAATTTCATTAATTAGAAAAATTTTAAGAGCAATTTAAAATATCAGTTCAGTACATCGTAAACGGTGTCGGTTTGATTTTCAAACTGTCATATCTCTAGATTTTCGGGCCGGATTTTGATGCCGATGGTCTCATTAGATTCGCATGAAAATATAGATATTTTTAGCATTTTAAATTTTGAAATTTCATTAATTAGAAAAATTTTAAGAGCAATTTAAAATATCAGTTCAGTACATCGTAAACGGTGTCGGTTTATTTTTCAAACTGTCATATCTCAAGATTGGCACACCGGATTTTGATGCAGATGGGCTCATTCGATTCGCATGGAAGCGTAGATATTTTTAGCATTTTAAATTTTGAAATTTCATTAATTAGAAAAATTTTAAGAGCAATTTAAAATATCAGTTCAGTACATCGTAAACGGTGTCGGTTTGATTTTCAAACTGTCATATCTCTAGATTTTCGGGCCGGATTTTGATGCCGATGGTCTCATTAGATTCGCATGAAAATATAGATATTTTTAGCATTTTAAATTTTGAAATTTCATTAATTAGAAAAATTTTAAGAGCAATTTAAAATATCAGTTCAGTACATCGTAAACGGTGTCGGTTTATTTTTCAAACTGTCATATCTCAAGATTGGCACACCGGATTTTGATGCAGATGGGCTCATTCGATTCGCATGGAAGCGTAGATATTTTTAGCATTTTAAATTTTGAAATTTCATTTATTAGAAAAATTTTAAGAGCAATTTAAAATATCAGTTCAGTACATCGTAAACGGTGTCGGTTTATTTTTCAAACTGTCATGTCTCAAGATGGGCACACCGGATTTTGATGCCGATGGGCTCATTCGATTCGCATGGAAGCGTAGATATTTTTAGCATTTTAAATTTTGAAATTTCAGTAATTAGAAAAATTTTAAGAGCAATTTAAAATATCAGTTCAGTACATCGTAAACGGTGTCGGTTTGATTTTCAAACTGTCATATCTCTAGATTTTCGGGCCGGATTTTGATGCAGATGGGCTCATTCGATTCGCATAAAAATATAGATATTTTTAGCATTTTAAATTTTGAAATTTCATTAATTAGAAAAATTTTAAGAGCAATTTAAAATATCAGTTCAGTACATCGTAAACGGTGTCGGTTTGATTTTCAAACTGTCATATCTCTAGATTTTCGGGCCGGATTTTGATGCCGATGGTCTCATTAGATTCGCATGAAAATATAGATATTTTTAGCATTTTAAATTTTGAAATTTCATTAATTAGAAAAATTTTAAGAGCAATTTAAAATATCAGTTCAGTACATCGTAAACGGTGTCGGTTTATTTTTCAAACTGTCATATCTCAAGATTGGCACACCGGATTTTGATGCAGATGGGCTCATTCGATTCGCATGGAAGCGTAGATATTTTTAGCATTTTAAATTTTGAAATTTCATTTATTAGAAAAATTTTAAGAGCAATTTAAAATATCAGTTCAGTACATCGTAAACGGTGTCGGTTTATTTTTCAAACTGTCATGTCTCAAGATGGGCACACCGGATTTTGATGCCGATGGGCTCATTCGATTCGCATGGAAGCGTAGATATTTTTAGCATTTTAAATTTTGAAATTTCAGTAATTAGAAAAATTTTAAGAGCAATTTAAAATATCAGTTCAGTACATCGTAAACGGTGTCGGTTTGATTTTCAAACTGTCATATCTCTAGATTTTCGGGCCGGATTTTGATGCAGATGGGCTCATTCGATTCGCATAAAAATATAGATATTTTTAGCATTTTAAATTTTGAAATTTCATTAATTAGAAAAATTTTAAGAGCAATTTAAAATATCAGTTCAGTACATCGTAAACGGTGTCGGTTTGATTTTCAAACTGTCATATCTCTAGATTTTCGGGCCGGATTTTGATGCAGATGGGCTCATTCGATTCGCATAAAAATATAGATATTTTTAGCATTTTAAATTTTGAAATTTCATTAATTAGAAAAATTTTAAGAGCAATTTAAAATATCAGTTCAGTACATCGTAAACGGTGTCGGTTTGATTTTCAAACTGTCATATCTCTAGATTTTCGGGCCGGATT
Source organism: Caenorhabditis virilis (assembly GCA_964036255.1). Taxonomy (NCBI): domain Eukaryota; kingdom Metazoa; phylum Nematoda; class Chromadorea; order Rhabditida; family Rhabditidae; genus Caenorhabditis; species Caenorhabditis virilis. Next base: position 3,614,240 of record OZ038415.1, on the reverse strand, counting down.
TTGATGCCGATGGTCTCATTAGATTCGCATGAAAATATAGATATTTTTAGCATTTTAAATTTTGAAATTTCATTAATTAGAAAAATTTTAAGAGCAATTTAAAATATCAGTTCAGTACATCGTAAACGGTGTCGGTTTATTTTTCAAACTGTCATATCTCAAGATTGGCACACCGGATTTTGATGCAGATGGGCTCATTCGATTCGCATGGAAGCGTAGATATTTTTAGCATTTTAAATTTTGAAATTTCATTAATTAGAAAAATTTTAAGAGCAATTTAAAATATCAGTTCAGTACATCGTAAACGGTGTCGGTTTGATTTTCAAACTGTCATATCTCTAGATTTTCGGGCCGGATTTTGATGCCGATGGTCTCATTAGATTCGCATGAAAATATAGATATTTTTAGCATTTTAAATTTTGAAATTTCATTAATTAGAAAAATTTTAAGAGCAATTTAAAATATCAGTTCAGTACATCGTAAACGGTGTCGGTTTGATTTTCAAACTGTCATATCTCTAGATTTTCGGGCCGGATTTTGATGCCGATGGTCTCATTAGATTCGCATGAAAATATAGATATTTTTAGCATTTTAAATTTTGAAATTTCATTAATTAGAAAAATTTTAAGAGCAATTTAAAATATCAGTTCAGTACATCGTAAACGGTGTCGGTTTATTTTTCAAACTGTCATATCTCAAGATTGGCACACCGGATTTTGATGCAGATGGGCTCATTCGATTCGCATGGAAGCGTAGATATTTTTAGCATTTTAAATTTTGAAATTTCATTAATTAGAAAAATTTTAAGAGCAATTTAAAATATCAGTTCAGTACATCGTAAACGGTGTCGGTTTGATTTTCAAACTGTCATATCTCTAGATTTTCGGGCCGGATTTTGATGCAGATGGGCTCATTCGATTCGCATAAAAATATAGATATTTTTAGCATTTTAAATTTTGAAATTTCATTAATTAGAAAAATTTTAAGAGCAATTTAAAATATCAGTTCAGTACATCGTAAACGGTGTCGGTTTGATTTTCAAACTGTCATATCTCTAGATTTTCGGGCCGGATTTTGATGCAGATGGGCTCATTCGATTCGCATAAAAATATAGATATTTTTAGCATTTTAAATTTTGAAATTTCATTAATTAGAAAAATTTTAAGAGCAATTTAAAATATCAGTTCAGTACATCGTAAACGGTGTCGGTTTGATTTTCAAACTGTCATATCTCTAGATTTTCGGGCCGGATTTTGATGCCGATGGTCTCATTAGATTCGCATGAAAATATAGATATTTTTAGCATTTTAAATTTTGAAATTTCATTAATTAGAAAAATTTTAAGAGCAATTTAAAATATCAGTTCAGTACATCGTAAACGGTGTCGGTTTATTTTTCAAACTGTCATATCTCAAGATTGGCACACCGGATTTTGATGCAGATGGGCTCATTCGATTCGCATGGAAGCGTAGATATTTTTAGCATTTTAAATTTTGAAATTTCATTAATTAGAAAAATTTTAAGAGCAATTTAAAATATCAGTTCAGTACATCGTAAACGGTGTCGGTTTGATTTTCAAACTGTCATATCTCTAGATTTTCGGGCCGGATTTTGATGCCGATGGTCTCATTAGATTCGCATGAAAATATAGATATTTTTAGCATTTTAAATTTTGAAATTTCATTAATTAGAAAAATTTTAAGAGCAATTTAAAATATCAGTTCAGTACATCGTAAACGGTGTCGGTTTATTTTTCAAACTGTCATATCTCAAGATTGGCACACCGGATTTTGATGCAGATGGGCTCATTCGATTCGCATGGAAGCGTAGATATTTTTAGCATTTTAAATTTTGAAATTTCATTAATTAGAAAAATTTTAAGAGCAATTTAAAATATCAGTTCAGTACATCGTAAACGGTGTCGGTTTGATTTTCAAACTGTCATATCTCTAGATTTTCGGGCCGGATTTTGATGCCGATGGTCTCATTAGATTCGCATGAAAATATAGATATTTTTAGCATTTTAAATTTTGAAATTTCATTAATTAGAAAAATTTTAAGAGCAATTTAAAATATCAGTTCAGTACATCGTAAACGGTGTCGGTTTGATTTTCAAACTGTCATATCTCTAGATTTTCGGGCCGGATTTTGATGCCGATGGTCTCATTAGATTCGCATGAAAATATAGATATTTTTAGCATTTTAAATTTTGAAATTTCATTAATTAGAAAAATTTTAAGAGCAATTTAAAATATCAGTTCAGTACATCGTAAACGGTGTCGGTTTATTTTTCAAACTGTCATATCTCAAGATTGGCACACCGGATTTTGATGCAGATGGGCTCATTCGATTCGCATGGAAGCGTAGATATTTTTAGCATTTTAAATTTTGAAATTTCATTAATTAGAAAAATTTTAAGAGCAATTTAAAATATCAGTTCAGTACATCGTAAACGGTGTCGGTTTGATTTTCAAACTGTCATATCTCTAGATTTTCGGGCCGGATTTTGATGCCGATGGTCTCATTAGATTCGCATGAAAATATAGATATTTTTAGCATTTTAAATTTTGAAATTTCATTAATTAGAAAAATTTTAAGAGCAATTTAAAATATCAGTTCAGTACATCGTAAACGGTGTCGGTTTGATTTTCAAACTGTCATATCTCTAGATTTTCGGGCCGGATTTTGATGCCGATGGTCTCATTAGATTCGCATGAAAATATAGATATTTTTAGCATTTTAAATTTTGAAATTTCATTAATTAGAAAAATTTTAAGAGCAATTTAAAATATCAGTTCAGTACATCGTAAACGGTGTCGGTTTATTTTTCAAACTGTCATATCTCAAGATTGGCACACCGGATTTTGATGCAGATGGGCTCATTCGATTCGCATGGAAGCGTAGATATTTTTAGCATTTTAAATTTTGAAATTTCATTAATTAGAAAAATTTTAAGAGCAATTTAAAATATCAGTTCAGTACATCGTAAACGGTGTCGGTTTGATTTTCAAACTGTCATATCTCTAGATTTTCGGGCCGGATTTTGATGCCGATGGTCTCATTAGATTCGCATGAAAATATAGATATTTTTAGCATTTTAAATTTTGAAATTTCATTAATTAGAAAAATTTTAAGAGCAATTTAAAATATCAGTTCAGTACATCGTAAACGGTGTCGGTTTGATTTTCAAACTGTCATATCTCTAGATTTTCGGGCCGGATTTTGATGCCGATGGTCTCATTAGATTCGCATGAAAATATAGATATTTTTAGCATTTTAAATTTTGAAATTTCATTAATTAGAAAAATTTTAAGAGCAATTTAAAATATCAGTTCAGTACATCGTAAACGGTGTCGGTTTGATTTTCAAACTGTCATATCTCTAGATTTTCGGGCCGGATTTTGATGCCGATGGTCTCATTAGATTCGCATGAAAATATAGATATTTTTAGCATTTTAAATTTTGAAATTTCATTAATTAGAAAAATTTTAAGAGCAATTTAAAATATCAGTTCAGTACATCGTAAACGGTGTCGGTTTATTTTTCAAACTGTCATATCTCAAGATTGGCACACCGGATTTTGATGCAGATGGGCTCATTCGATTCGCATGGAAGCGTAGATATTTTTAGCATTTTAAATTTTGAAATTTCATTAATTAGAAAAATTTTAAGAGCAATTTAAAATATCAGTTCAGTACATCGTAAACGGTGTCGGTTTGATTTTCAAACTGTCATATCTCTAGATTTTCGGGCCGGATTTTGATGCCGATGGTCTCATTAGATTCGCATGAAAATATAGATATTTTTAGCATTTTAAATTTTGAAATTTCATTAATTAGAAAAATTTTAAGAGCAATTTAAAATATCAGTTCAGTACATCGTAAACGGTGTCGGTTTGATTTTCAAACTGTCATATCTCTAGATTTTCGGGCCGGATTTTGATGCCGATGGTCTCATTAGATTCGCATGAAAATATAGATATTTTTAGCATTTTAAATTTTGAAATTTCATTAATTAGAAAAATTTTAAGAGCAATTTAAAATATCAGTTCAGTACATCGTAAACGGTGTCGGTTTGATTTTCAAACTGTCATATCTCTAGATTTTCGGGCCGGATTTTGATGCCGATGGTCTCATTAGATTCGCATGAAAATATAGATATTTTTAGCATTTTAAATTTTGAAATTTCATTAATTAGAAAAATTTTAAGAGCAATTTAAAATATCAGTTCAGTACATCGTAAACGGTGTCGGTTTATTTTTCAAACTGTCATATCTCAAGATTGGCACACCGGATTTTGATGCAGATGGGCTCATTCGATTCGCATGGAAGCGTAGATATTTTTAGCATTTTAAATTTTGAAATTTCATTAATTAGAAAAATTTTAAGAGCAATTTAAAATATCAGTTCAGTACATCGTAAACGGTGTCGGTTTGATTTTCAAACTGTCATATCTCTAGATTTTCGGGCCGGATTTTGATGCCGATGGTCTCATTAGATTCGCATGAAAATATAGATATTTTTAGCATTTTAAATTTTGAAATTTCATTAATTAGAAAAATTTTAAGAGCAATTTAAAATATCAGTTCAGTACATCGTAAACGGTGTCGGTTTGATTTTCAAACTGTCATATCTCTAGATTTTCGGGCCGGATTTTGATGCCGATGGTCTCATTAGATTCGCATGAAAATATAGATATTTTTAGCATTTTAAATTTTGAAATTTCATTAATTAGAAAAATTTTAAGAGCAATTTAAAATATCAGTTCAGTACATCGTAAACGGTGTCGGTTTATTTTTCAAACTGTCATATCTCAAGATTGGCACACCGGATTTTGATGCAGATGGGCTCATTCGATTCGCATGGAAGCGTAGATATTTTTAGCATTTTAAATTTTGAAATTTCATTAATTAGAAAAATTTTAAGAGCAATTTAAAATATCAGTTCAGTACATCGTAAACGGTGTCGGTTTGATTTTCAAACTGTCATATCTCTAGATTTTCGGGCCGGATTTTGATGCCGATGGTCTCATTAGATTCGCATGAAAATATAGATATTTTTAGCATTTTAAATTTTGAAATTTCATTAATTAGAAAAATTTTAAGAGCAATTTAAAATATCAGTTCAGTACATCGTAAACGGTGTCGGTTTGATTTTCAAACTGTCATATCTCTAGATTTTCGGGCCGGATTTTGATGCCGATGGTCTCATTAGATTCGCATGAAAATATAGATATTTTTAGCATTTTAAATTTTGAAATTTCATTAATTAGAAAAATTTTAAGAGCAATTTAAAATATCAGTTCAGTACATCGTAAACGGTGTCGGTTTGATTTTCAAACTGTCATATCTCTAGATTTTCGGGCCGGATTTTGATGCCGATGGTCTCATTAGATTCGCATGAAAATATAGATATTTTTAGCATTTTAAATTTTGAAATTTCATTAATTAGAAAAATTTTAAGAGCAATTTAAAATATCAGTTCAGTACATCGTAAACGGTGTCGGTTTATTTTTCAAACTGTCATATCTCAAGATTGGCACACCGGATTTTGATGCAGATGGGCTCATTCGATTCGCATGGAAGCGTAGATATTTTTAGCATTTTAAATTTTGAAATTTCATTAATTAGAAAAATTTTAAGAGCAATTTAAAATATCAGTTCAGTACATCGTAAACGGTGTCGGTTTGATTTTCAAACTGTCATATCTCTAGATTTTCGGGCCGGATTTTGATGCCGATGGTCTCATTAGATTCGCATGAAAATATAGATATTTTTAGCATTTTAAATTTTGAAATTTCATTAATTAGAAAAATTTTAAGAGCAATTTAAAATATCAGTTCAGTACATCGTAAACGGTGTCGGTTTGATTTTCAAACTGTCATATCTCTAGATTTTCGGGCCGGATTTTGATGCCGATGGTCTCATTAGATTCGCATGAAAATATAGATATTTTTAGCATTTTAAATTTTGAAATTTCATTAATTAGAAAAATTTTAAGAGCAATTTAAAATATCAGTTCAGTACATCGTAAACGGTGTCGGTTTGATTTTCAAACTGTCATATCTCTAGATTTTCGGGCCGGATTTTGATGCCGATGGTCTCATTAGATTCGCATGAAAATATAGATATTTTTAGCATTTTAAATTTTGAAATTTCATTAATTAGAAAAATTTTAAGAGCAATTTAAAATATCAGTTCAGTACATCGTAAACGGTGTCGGTTTATTTTTCAAACTGTCATATCTCAAGATTGGCACACCGGATTTTGATGCAGATGGGCTCATTCGATTCGCATGGAAGCGTAGATATTTTTAGCATTTTAAATTTTGAAATTTCATTAATTAGAAAAATTTTAAGAGCAATTTAAAATATCAGTTCAGTACATCGTAAACGGTGTCGGTTTGATTTTCAAACTGTCATATCTCTAGATTTTCGGGCCGGATTTTGATGCCGATGGTCTCATTAGATTCGCATGAAAATATAGATATTTTTAGCATTTTAAATTTTGAAATTTCATTAATTAGAAAAATTTTAAGAGCAATTTAAAATATCAGTTCAGTACATCGTAAACGGTGTCGGTTTGATTTTCAAACTGTCATATCTCTAGATTTTCGGGCCGGATTTTGATGCCGATGGTCTCATTAGATTCGCATGAAAATATAGATATTTTTAGCATTTTAAATTTTGAAATTTCATTAATTAGAAAAATTTTAAGAGCAATTTAAAATATCAGTTCAGTACATCGTAAACGGTGTCGGTTTGATTTTCAAACTGTCATATCTCTAGATTTTCGGGCCGGATTTTGATGCCGATGGTCTCATTAGATTCGCATGAAAATATAGATATTTTTAGCATTTTAAATTTTGAAATTTCATTAATTAGAAAAATTTTAAGAGCAATTTAAAATATCAGTTCAGTACATCGTAAACGGTGTCGGTTTATTTTTCAAACTGTCATATCTCAAGATTGGCACACCGGATTTTGATGCAGATGGGCTCATTCGATTCGCATGGAAGCGTAGATATTTTTAGCATTTTAAATTTTGAAATTTCATTAATTAGAAAAATTTTAAGAGCAATTTAAAATATCAGTTCAGTACATCGTAAACGGTGTCGGTTTGATTTTCAAACTGTCATATCTCTAGATTTTCGGGCCGGATTTTGATGCCGATGGTCTCATTAGATTCGCATGAAAATATAGATATTTTTAGCATTTTAAATTTTGAAATTTCATTAATTAGAAAAATTTTAAGAGCAATTTAAAATATCAGTTCAGTACATCGTAAACGGTGTCGGTTTGATTTTCAAACTGTCATATCTCTAGATTTTCGGGCCGGATTTTGATGCCGATGGTCTCATTAGATTCGCATGAAAATATAGATATTTTTAGCATTTTAAATTTTGAAATTTCATTAATTAGAAAAATTTTAAGAGCAATTTAAAATATCAGTTCAGTACATCGTAAACGGTGTCGGTTTGATTTTCAAACTGTCATATCTCTAGATTTTCGGGCCGGATTTTGATGCCGATGGTCTCATTAGATTCGCATGAAAATATAGATATTTTTAGCATTTTAAATTTTGAAATTTCATTAATTAGAAAAATTTTAAGAGCAATTTAAAATATCAGTTCAGTACATCGTAAACGGTGTCGGTTTATTTTTCAAACTGTCATATCTCAAGATTGGCACACCGGATTTTGATGCAGATGGGCTCATTCGATTCGCATGGAAGCGTAGATATTTTTAGCATTTTAAATTTTGAAATTTCATTAATTAGAAAAATTTTAAGAGCAATTTAAAATATCAGTTCAGTACATCGTAAACGGTGTCGGTTTGATTTTCAAACTGTCATATCTCTAGATTTTCGGGCCGGATTTTGATGCCGATGGTCTCATTAGATTCGCATGAAAATATAGATATTTTTAGCATTTTAAATTTTGAAATTTCATTAATTAGAAAAATTTTAAGAGCAATTTAAAATATCAGTTCAGTACATCGTAAACGGTGTCGGTTTGATTTTCAAACTGTCATATCTCTAGATTTTCGGGCCGGATTTTGATGCCGATGGTCTCATTAGATTCGCATGAAAATATAGATATTTTTAGCATTTTAAATTTTGAAATTTCATTAATTAGAAAAATTTTAAGAGCAATTTAAAATATCAGTTCAGTACATCGTAAACGGTGTCGGTTTATTTTTCAAACTGTCATATCTCAAGATTGGCACACCGGATTTTGATGCAGATGGGCTCATTCGATTCGCATGGAAGCGTAGATATTTTTAGCATTTTAAATTTTGAAATTTCATTAATTAGAAAAATTTTAAGAGCAATTTAAAATATCAGTTCAGTACATCGTAAACGGTGTCGGTTTGATTTTCAAACTGTCATATCTCTAGATTTTCGGGCCGGATTTTGATGCAGATGGGCTCATTCGATTCGCATAAAAATATAGATATTTTTAGCATTTTAAATTTTGAAATTTCATTAATTAGAAAAATTTTAAGAGCAATTTAAAATATCAGTTCAGTACATCGTAAACGGTGTCGGTTTGATTTTCAAACTGTCATATCTCTAGATTTTCGGGCCGGATTTTGATGCCGATGGTCTCATTAGATTCGCATGAAAATATAGATATTTTTAGCATTTTAAATTTTGAAATTTCATTAATTAGAAAAATTTTAAGAGCAATTTAAAATATCAGTTCAGTACATCGTAAACGGTGTCGGTTTGATTTTCAAACTGTCATATCTCTAGATTTTCGGGCCGGATTTTGATGCCGATGGTCTCATTAGATTCGCATGAAAATATAGATATTTTTAGCATTTTAAATTTTGAAATTTCATTAATTAGAAAAATTTTAAGAGCAATTTAAAATATCAGTTCAGTACATCGTAAACGGTGTCGGTTTATTTTTCAAACTGTCATATCTCTAGATTTTCGGGCCGGATTTTGATGCCGATGGTCTCATTAGATTCGCATGAAAATATAGATATTTTTAGCATTTTAAATTTTGAAATTTCATTAATTAGAAAAATTTTAAGAGCAATTTAAAATATCAGTTCAGTACATCGTAAACGGTGCTGGTTTATTTTTCAAACTGTCATATCTCCAGATTTTCGGGCCGGATTTTGATGCCGATGGGCTCATTCGATTCGCATGGAAGCGTAGATATTTTTAGCATTTTAAATTTTGAAATTTCATTAATTAGAAAAATTTTAAGAGCAATTTAAAATATCAGTTCAGTACATCGTAAACGGTGTCGGTTTATTTTTCAAACTGTCATATCTCAAGATTGTCACACCGGATTTTGATGCCGATGGGCTCATTCGATTCGCATGGAAGCGTAGATATTTTTAGCATTTTAAATTTTGAAATTTCATTAATTTGAAAAATTTTAAGAGCAATTTAAAATATCAGTTCAGTACATCGTAAACGGTGCTGGTTTATTTTTCAAACTGTCATATCTCCAGATTTTCGGGCCGGATTTTGATGCCGATGGGCTCATTCGATTCGCATGGAAGCGTAGATATTTTTAGCATTTTAAATTTTGAAATTTCATTAATTAGAAAAATTTTAAGAGCAATTTAAAATATCAGTTCAGTACATCGTAAACGGTGCTGGTTTATTTTTCAAACTGTCATATCTCCAGATTTTCGGGCCGGATTTTGATGCCGATGGGCTCATTCGATTCGCATGGAAGCGTAGATATTTTTAGCATTTTAAATTTTGAAATTTCATTAATTAGAAAAATTTTAAGAGCAATTTAAAATATCAGTTCAGTACATCGTAAACGGTGTCGGTTTATTTTTCAAACTGTCATATCTCAAGATTGGCACACCGGATTTTGATGCAGATGGGCTCATTCGATTCGCATGGAAGCGTAGATATTTTTAGCATTTTAAATTTTGAAATTTCATTAATTAGAAAAATTTTAAGAGCAATTTAAAATATCAGTTCAGTACATCGTAAACGGTGTCGGTTTGATTTTCAAACTGTCATATCTCTAGATTTTCGGGCCGGATTTTGATGCAGATGGGCTCATTCGATTCGCATAAAAATATAGATATTTTTAGCATTTTAAATTTTGAAATTTCATTAATTAGAAAAATTTTAAGAGCAATTTAAAATATCAGTTCAGTACATCGTAAACGGTGTCGGTTTGATTTTCAAACTGTCATATCTCTAGATTTTCGGGCCGGATTTTGATGCCGATGGTCTCATTAGATTCGCATGAAAATATAGATATTTTTAGCATTTTAAATTTTGAAATTTCATTAATTAGAAAAATTTTAAGAGCAATTTAAAATATCAGTTCAGTACATCGTAAACGGTGTCGGTTTGATTTTCAAACTGTCATATCTCTAGATTTTCGGGCCGGATTTTGATGCCGATGGTCTCATTAGATTCGCATGAAAATATAGATATTTTTAGCATTTTAAATTTTGAAATTTCATTAATTAGAAAAATTTTAAGAGCAATTTAAAATATCAGTTCAGTACATCGTAAACGGTGTCGGTTTATTTTTCAAACTGTCATATCTCTAGATTTTCGGGCCGGATTTTGATGCCGATGGTCTCATTAGATTCGCATGAAAATATAGATATTTTTAGCATTTTAAATTTTGAAATTTCATTAATTAGAAAAATTTTAAGAGCAATTTAAAATATCAGTTCAGTACATCGTAAACGGTGCTGGTTTATTTTTCAAACTGTCATATCTCCAGATTTTCGGGCCGGATTTTGATGCCGATGGGCTCATTCGATTCGCATGGAAGCGTAGATATTTTTAGCATTTTAAATTTTGAAATTTCATTAATTAGAAAAATTTTAAGAGCAATTTAAAATATCAGTTCAGTACATCGTAAACGGTGTCGGTTTATTTTTCAAACTGTCATATCTCAAGATTGTCACACCGGATTTTGATGCCGATGGGCTCATTCGATTCGCATGGAAGCGTAGATATTTTTAGCATTTTAAATTTTGAAATTTCATTAATTTGAAAAATTTTAAGAGCAATTTAAAATATCAGTTCAGTACATCGTAAACGGTGCTGGTTTATTTTTCAAACTGTCATATCTCCAGATTTTCGGGCCGGATTTTGATGCCGATGGGCTCATTCGATTCGCATGGAAGCGTAGATATTTTTAGCATTTTAAATTTTGAAATTTCATTAATTAGAAAAATTTTAAGAGCAATTTAAAATATCAGTTCAGTACATCGTAAACGGTGCTGGTTTATTTTTCAAACTGTCATATCTCCAGATTTTCGGGCCGGATTTTGATGCCGATGGGCTCATTCGATTCGCATGGAAGCGTAGATATTTTTAGCATTTTAAATTTTGAAATTTCATTAATTAGAAAAATTTTAAGAGCAATTTAAAATATCAGTTCAGCACATCGTAAACGGTGTCGGTTTATTTTTCAAACTGTCATATCTCAAGATTGTCACACCGGATTTTGATGCCGATGGGCTCATTCGATTCGCATGGAAGCGTAGATATTTTTAGCATTTTAAATTTTGAAATTTCGTTAATTAGAAAAATTTTAAGAGCAATTTAAAATATCAGTTCAGTACATCGTAAACGGTGCTGGTTTATTTTTCAAACTGTCATATCTCCAGATTTTCGGGCCGGATTTTGATGCCGATGGGCTCATTCGATTCGCATGGAAGCGTAGATATTTTTAGCATTTTAAATTTTGAAATTTCATTAATTAGAAAAATTTTAAGAGCAATTTAAAATATCAGTTCAGTACATCGTAAACGGTGCTGGTTTATTTTTCAAACTGTCATATCTCAAGATTGTCACACCGGATTTTGATGCCGATGGGCTCATTCGATTCGCATGGAAGCGTAGATATTTTTAGCATTTTAAATTTTGAAATTTCATTAATTAGAAAAATTTTAAGAGCAATTTAAAATATCAGTTCAGTACATCGTAAACGGTGCTGGTTTATTTTTCAAACTGTCATATCTCAAGATTGTCACACCGGATTTTGATGCCGACGGGCTCATACGATTCGCATGGAAGCGTAGATATTTTTAGCATTTTAAATTTTGAAATTTCATTAATTAGAAAAATTTTAAGAGCAATTTAAAATATCAGTTCAGTACATCGTAAACGGTGTCGGTTTATTTTTCAAACTGTCATATCTCAAGATTGTCACACCGGATTTTGATCCCGACGGGCTCATTCGATTCGCATGGAAGCGTAGATATTTTTAGCATTTTAAATTTTGAAATTTCATTAATTAGAAAAATTTTAAGAGCAATTTAAAATATCAGTTCAGTACATCGTAAACGGTGCTGGTTTATTTTTCAAACTGTCATATCTCCAGATTTTCGGGCCGGATTTTGATGCCGACGGGCTCATTCGATTCGCATGGAAGCGTAGATATTTTTAGCATTTTAAATTTTGAAATTTCATTAATTAGAAAAATTTTAAGAGCAATTTAAAATATCAGTTCAGTACATCGTAAACGGTGTCGGTTTATTTTTCAAACTGTCATATCTCAAGATTGTCACACCGGATTTTGATGCCGACGGGCTCATTCGATTCGCATGGAAGCGTAGATATTTTTAGCATTTTAAATTTTGAAATTTCATTAATTAGAAAAATTTTAAGAGCAATTTAAAATATCAGTTCAGTACATCGTAAACGGTGTCGGTTTATTTTTCAAACTGTCATATCTCAAGATTGTCACACCGGATTTTGATGCCGACGGGCTCATTCGATTCGCATGGAAGCGTAGATATTTTTAGCATTTTAAATTTTGAAATTTCATTAATTAGAAAAATTTTAAGAGCAATTTAAAATATCAGTTCAGTACATCGTAAACGGTGTCGGTTTATTTTTCAAACTGTCATATCTCCAGATTTTCGGGCCGGATTTTGATGCCGACGGGCTCATTCGATTCGCATGGAAGCGTAGATATTTTTAGCATTTTAAATTTTGAAATTTCATTAATTAGAAAAATTTTAAGAGCAATTTAAAATATCAGTTCAGTACATCGTAAACGGTGCTGGTTTATTTTTCAAACTGTCATATCTCCAGATTTTCGGGCCGGATTTTGATGCCGACGGGCTCATTCGATTCGCATGGAAGCGTAGATATTTTTAGCATTTTAAATTTTGAAATTTCATTAATTAGAAAAATTTTAAGAGCAATTTAAAATATCAGTTCAGTACATCGTAAACGGTGTCGGTTTATTTTTCAAACTGTCATATCTCAAGATTGTCACACCGGATTTTGATCCCGACGGGCTCATTCGATTCGCATGGAAGCGTAGATATTTTTAGCATTTTAAATTTTGAAATTTCATTAATTAGAAAAATTTTAAGAGCAATTTAAAATATCAGTTCAGTACATCGTAAACGGTGTCGGTTTATTTTTCAAACTGTCATATCTCCAGATTGGCACACCGGATTTTGATGCCGATGGGCTCATTCGATTCGCATGGAAACGTAGATATTCTTAGCATTTTAAATTTTGAAATTTCATTAATTAGAAAAATTTTAAGAGCAATTTAAAATATCAGTTCAGTACATCGTAAACGGTGTCGGTTTATTTTTCAAACTGTCATATCTCAAGATTGTCACACCGGATTTTGATGCCGATGGGCTCATTCGATTCGCATGGAAGCGTAGATATTTTTAGCATTTTAAATTTTGAAATTTCATTAATTAGAAAAATTTTAAGAGAAATTTAAAATATCAGTTCAGTACATCGTAAACGGTGTCGGTTTATTTTTCAAACTGTCATATCTCAAGATTGTCACACCGGATTTTGATGCCGACGGGCTCATTCGATTCGCATGGAAGCGTAGATATTTTTAGCATTTTAAATTTTGAAATTTCATTAATTAGAAAAATTTTAAGAGCAATTTAAAATATCAGTTCAGTACATCGTAAACGGTGTCGGTTTATTTTTCAAACTGTCATATCTCCAGATTTTCGGGCCGGATTTTGATGCCGACGGGCTCATTCGATTCGCATGGAAGCGTAGATATTTTTAGCATTTTAAATTTTGAAATTTCATTAATTAGAAAAATTTTAAGAGCAATTTAAAATATCAGTTCAGTACATCGTAAACGGTGCTGGTTTATTTTTCAAACTGTCATATCTCCAGATTTTCGGGCCGGATTTTGATGCCGACGGGCTCATTCGATTCGCATGGAAGCGTAGATATTTTTAGCATTTTAAATTTTGAAATTTCATTAATTAGAAAAATTTTAAGAGCAATTTAAAATATCAGTTCAGTACATCGTAAACGGTGTCGGTTTATTTTTCAAACTGTCATATCTCAAGATTGTCACACCGGATTTTGATCCCGACGGGCTCATTCGATTCGCATGGAAGCGTAGATATTTTTAGCATTTTAAATTTTGAAATTTCATTAATTAGAAAAATTTTAAGAGCAATTTAAAATATCAGTTCAGTACATCGTAAACGGTGTCGGTTTATTTTTCAAACTGTCATATCTCCAGATTGGCACACCGGATTTTGATGCCGATGGGCTCATTCGATTCGCATGGAAACGTAGATATTCTTAGCATTTTAAATTTTGAAATTTCATTAATTAGAAAAATTTTAAGAGCAATTTAAAATATCAGTTCAGTACATCGTAAACGGTGTCGGTTTATTTTTCAAACTGTCATATCTCCAGATTTTCGGGCCGGATTTTGATGCCGACGGGCTCATTCGATTCGCATGGAAGCGTAGATATTTTTAGCATTTTAAATTTTGAAATTTCATTAATTAGAAAAATTTTAAGAGCAATTTAAAATATCAGTTCAGTACATCGTAAACGGTGCTGGTTTATTTTTCAAACTGTCATATCTCCAGATTTTCGGGCCGGATTTTGATGCCGATGGGCTCATTCGATTCGCATGGAAGCGTAGATATTTTTAGCATTTTAAATTTTGAAATTTCATTAATTAGAAAAATTTTAAGAGCAATTTAAAATATCAGTTCAGTACATCGTAAACGGTGTCGGTTTATTTTTCAAACTGTCATATCTCCAGATTTTCGGGCCGGATTTTGATGCCGACGGGCTCATTCGATTCGCATGGAAGCGTAGATATTTTTAGCATTTTAAATTTTGAAATTTCATTAATTAGAAAAATTTTAAGAGCAATTTAAAATATCAGTTCAGTACATCGTAAACGGTGCTGGTTTATTTTTCAAACTGTCATATCTCCAGATTTTCGGGCCGGATTTTGATGCCGATGGGCTCATTCAATTCGCATGGAAGCGTAGATATTTTTAGCATTTTAAATTTTGAAATTTCATTAATTAGAAAAATTTTAAGAGCAATTTAAAATATCAGTTCAGTACATCGTAAACGGTGTCGGTTTATTTTTCAAACTGTCATATCTCCAGATTGGCACACCGGATTTTGATGCCGATGGGCTCATTCGATTCGCATGGAAACGTAGATATTCTTAGCATTTTAAATTTTGAAATTTCATTAATTAGAAAAATTTTAAGAGCAATTTAAAATATCAGTTCAGTACATCGTAAACGGTGTCGGTTTATTTTTCAAACTGTCATATCTCCAGATTTTCGGGCCGGATTTTGATGCCGACGGGCTCATTCGATTCGCATGGAAGCGTAGATATTTTTAGCATTTTAAATTTTGAAATTTCATTAATTAGAAAAATTTTAAGAGCAATTTAAAATATCAGTTCAGTACATCGTAAACGGTGTCGGTTTATTTTTCAAACTGTCATATCTCAAGATTGTCACACCGGATTTTGATCCCGACGGGCTCATTCGATTCGCATGGAAGCGTAGATATTTTTAGCATTTTAAATTTTGAAATTTCATTAATTAGAAAAATTTTAAGAGCAATTTAAAATATCAGTTCAGTACATCGTAAACGGTGTCGGTTTATTTTTCAAACTGTCATATCTCCAGATTTTCGGGCCGGATTTTGATGCCGACGGGCTCATTCGATTCGCATGGAAGCGTAGATATTTTTAGCATTTTAAATTTTGAAATTTCATTAATTAGAAAAATTTTAAGAGCAATTTAAAATATCAGTTCAGTACATCGTAAACGGTGCTGGTTTATTTTTCAAACTGTCATATCTCCAGATTTTCGGGCCGGATTTTGATGCCGACGGGCTCATTCGATTCGCATGGAAGCGTAGATATTTTTAGCATTTTAAATTTTGAAATTTCATTAATTAGAAAAATTTTAAGAGCAATTTAAAATATCAGTTCAGTACATCGTAAACGGTGCTGGTTTATTTTTCAAACTGTCATATCTCCAGATTTTCGGGCCGGATTTTGATGCCGATGGGCTCATTCGATTCGCATGGAAGCGTAGATATTTTTAGCATTTTAAATTTTGAAATTTCATTAATTAGAAAAATTTTAAGAGCAATTTAAAATATCAGTTCAGTACATCGTAAACGGTGTCGGTTTATTTTTCAAACTGTCATATCTCCAGATTTTCGGGCCGGATTTTGATGCCGACGGGCTCATTCGATTCGCATGGAAGCGTAGATATTTTTAGCATTTTAAATTTTGAAATTTCATTAATTAGAAAAATTTTAAGAGCAATTTAAAATATCAGTTCAGTACATCGTAAACGGTGCTGGTTTATTTTTCAAACTGTCATATCTCCAGATTTTCGGGCCGGATTTTGATGCCGATGGGCTCATTCAATTCGCATGGAAGCGTAGATATTTTTAGCATTTTAAATTTTGAAATTTCATTAATTAGAAAAATTTTAAGAGCAATTTAAAATATCAGTTCAGTACATCGTAAACGGTGTCGGTTTATTTTTCAAACTGTCATATCTCCAGATTGGCACACCGGATTTTGATGCCGATGGGCTCATTCGATTCGCATGGAAACGTAGATATTCTTAGCATTTTAAATTTTGAAATTTCATTAATTAGAAAAATTTTAAGAGCAATTTAAAATATCAGTTCAGTACATCGTAAACGGTGTCGGTTTATTTTTCAAACTGTCATATCTCCAGATTTTCGGGCCGGATTTTGATGCCGACGGGCTCATTCGATTCGCATGGAAGCGTAGATATTTTTAGCATTTTAAATTTTGAAATTTCATTAATTAGAAAAATTTTAAGAGCAATTTAAAATATCAGTTCAGTACATCGTAAACGGTGTCGGTTTATTTTTCAAACTGTCATATCTCAAGATTGTCACACCGGATTTTGATCCCGACGGGCTCATTCGATTCGCATGGAAGCGTAGATATTTTTAGCATTTTAAATTTTGAAATTTCATTAATTAGAAAAATTTTAAGAGCAATTTAAAATATCAGTTCAGTACATCGTAAACGGTGTCGGTTTATTTTTCAAACTGTCATATCTCCAGATTGGCACACCGGATTTTGATGCCGATGGGCTCATTCGATTCGCATGGAAACGTAGATATTCTTAGCATTTTAAATTTTGAAATTTCATTAATTAGAAAAATTTTAAGAGCAATTTAAAATATCAGTTCAGTACATCGTAAACGGTGTCGGTTTATTTTTCAAACTGTCATATCTCCAGATTTTCGGGCCGGATTTTGATGCCGACGGGCTCATTCGATTCGCATGGAAGCGTAGATATTTTTAGCATTTTAAATTTTGAAATTTCATTAATTAGAAAAATTTTAAGAGCAATTTAAAATATCAGTTCAGTACATCGTAAACGGTGTCGGTTTATTTTTCAAACTGTCATATCTCCAGATTTTCGGGCCGGATTTTGATGCCGACGGGCTCATTCGATTCGCATGGAAGCGTAGATATTTTTAGCATTTTAAATTTTGAAATTTCATTAATTAGAAAAATTTTAAGAGCAATTTAAAATATCAGTTCAGTACATCGTAAACGGTGCTGGTTTATTTTTCAAACTGTCATATCTCCAGATTTTCGGGCCGGATTTTGATGCCGATGGGCTCATTCAATTCGCATGGAAGCGTAGATATTTTTAGCATTTTAAATTTTGAAATTTCATTAATTAGAAAAATTTTAAGAGCAATTTAAAATATCAGTTCAGTACATCGTAAACGGTGTCGGTTTATTTTTCAAACTGTCATATCTCCAGATTGGCACACCGGATTTTGATGCCGATGGGCTCATTCGATTCGCATGGAAACGTAGATATTCTTAGCATTTTAAATTTTGAAATTTCATTAATTAGAAAAATTTTAAGAGCAATTTAAAATATCAGTTCAGTACATCGTAAACGGTGTCGGTTTATTTTTCAAACTGTCATATCTCCAGATTTTCGGGCCGGATTTTGATGCCGACGGGCTCATTCGATTCGCATGGAAGCGTAGATATTTTTAGCATTTTAAATTTTGAAATTTCATTAATTAGAAAAATTTTAAGAGCAATTTAAAATATCAGTTCAGTACATCGTAAACGGTGCTGGTTTATTTTTCAAACTGTCATATCTCCAGATTTTCGGGCCGGATTTTGATGCCGATGGGCTCATTCGATTCGCATGGAAGCGTAGATATTTTTAGCATTTTAAATTTTGAAATTTCATTAATTAGAAAAATTTTAAGAGCAATTTAAAATATCAGTTCAGTACATCGTAAACGGTGCTGGTTTATTTTTCAAACTGTCATATCTCCAGATTTTCGGGCCGGATTTTGATGCCGACGGGCTCATTCGATTCGCATGGAAGCGTAGATATTTTTAGCATTTTAAATTTTGAAATTTCATTAATTAGAAAAATTTTAAGAGCAATTTAAAATATCAGTTCAGTACATCGTAAACGGTGCTGGTTTATTTTTCAAACTGTCATATCTCCAGATTTTCGGGCCGGATTTTGATGCCGATGGGCTCATTCGATTCGCATGGAAGCGTAGATATTTTTAGCATTTTAAATTTTGAAATTTCATTAATTAGAAAAATTTTAAGAGCAATTTAAAATATCAGTTCAGTACATCGTAAACGGTGTCGGTTTATTTTTCAAACTGTCATATCTCAAGATTGGCACACCGGATTTTGATGCCGACGGGCTCATTCGATTCGCATGGAAGCGTAGATATTTTTAGCATTTTAAATTTTGAAATTTCATTAATTAGAAAAATTTTAAGAGCAATTTAAAATATCAGTTCAGTACATCGTAAACGGTGCTGGTTTATTTTTCAAACTGTCATATCTCCAGATTTTCGGGCCGGATTTTGATGCCGATGGGCTCATTCGATTCGCATGGAAGCGTAGATATTTTTAGCATTTTAAATTTTGAAATTTTATTAATTAGAAAAATTTTAAGAGCAATTTAAAATATCAGTTCAGTACATCGTAAACGGTGTCGGTTTATTTTTCAAACTGTCATATCTCCAGATTTTCGGGCCGGATTTTGATGCCGATGGGCTCATTCGATTCGCATGGAAGCGTAGATATTTTTAGCATTTTAAATTTTGAAATTTCGTTAATTAGAAAAATTTTAAGAGCAATTTAAGCACACCGGATTTTGATGCAGATGGGCTCATTCGATTCGCATGGAAGCGTAGATATTTTTAGCATTTTAAATTTTGAAATTTCATTAATTAGAAAAATTTTAAGAGCAATTTAAAATATCAGTTCAGTACATCGTAAACGGTGTCGGTTTGATTTTCAAACTGTCATATCTCTAGATTTTCGGGCCGGATTTTGATGCCGATGGTCTCATTAGATTCGCATGAAAATATAGATATTTTTAGCATTTTAAATTTTGAAATTTCATTAATTAGAAAAATTTTAAGAGCAATTTAAAATATCAGTTCAGTACATCGTAAACGGTGTCGGTTTGATTTTCAAACTGTCATATCTCTAGATTTTCGGGCCGGATTTTGATGCCGATGGTCTCATTAGATTCGCATGAAAATATAGATATTTTTAGCATTTTAAATTTTGAAATTTCATTAATTAGAAAAATTTTAAGAGCAATTTAAAATATCAGTTCAGTACATCGTAAACGGTGTCGGTTTATTTTTCAAACTGTCATATCTCAAGATTGGCACACCGGATTTTGATGCAGATGGGCTCATTCGATTCGCATGGAAGCGTAGATATTTTTAGCATTTTAAATTTTGAAATTTCATTAATTAGAAAAATTTTAAGAGCAATTTAAAATATCAGTTCAGTACATCGTAAACGGTGTCGGTTTGATTTTCAAACTGTCATATCTCTAGATTTTCGGGCCGGATTTTGATGCCGATGGTCTCATTAGATTCGCATGAAAATATAGATATTTTTAGCATTTTAAATTTTGAAATTTCATTAATTAGAAAAATTTTAAGAGCAATTTAAAATATCAGTTCAGTACATCGTAAACGGTGTCGGTTTATTTTTCAAACTGTCATATCTCAAGATTGGCACACCGGATTTTGATGCAGATGGGCTCATTCGATTCGCATGGAAGCGTAGATATTTTTAGCATTTTAAATTTTGAAATTTCATTAATTAGAAAAATTTTAAGAGCAATTTAAAATATCAGTTCAGTACATCGTAAACGGTGTCGGTTTGATTTTCAAACTGTCATATCTCTAGATTTTCGGGCCGGATTTTGATGCCGATGGTCTCATTAGATTCGCATGAAAATATAGATATTTTTAGCATTTTAAATTTTGAAATTTCATTAATTAGAAAAATTTTAAGAGCAATTTAAAATATCAGTTCAGTACATCGTAAACGGTGTCGGTTTGATTTTCAAACTGTCATATCTCTAGATTTTCGGGCCGGATTTTGATGCCGATGGTCTCATTAGATTCGCATGAAAATATAGATATTTTTAGCATTTTAAATTTTGAAATTTCATTAATTAGAAAAATTTTAAGAGCAATTTAAAATATCAGTTCAGTACATCGTAAACGGTGTCGGTTTGATTTTCAAACTGTCATATCTCTAGATTTTCGGGCCGGATTTTGATGCCGATGGTCTCATTAGATTCGCATGAAAATATAGATATTTTTAGCATTTTAAATTTTGAAATTTCATTAATTAGAAAAATTTTAAGAGCAATTTAAAATATCAGTTCAGTACATCGTAAACGGTGTCGGTTTATTTTTCAAACTGTCATATCTCAAGATTGGCACACCGGATTTTGATGCAGATGGGCTCATTCGATTCGCATGGAAGCGTAGATATTTTTAGCATTTTAAATTTTGAAATTTCATTAATTAGAAAAATTTTAAGAGCAATTTAAAATATCAGTTCAGTACATCGTAAACGGTGTCGGTTTGATTTTCAAACTGTCATATCTCTAGATTTTCGGGCCGGATTTTGATGCCGATGGTCTCATTAGATTCGCATGAAAATATAGATATTTTTAGCATTTTAAATTTTGAAATTTCATTAATTAGAAAAATTTTAAGAGCAATTTAAAATATCAGTTCAGTACATCGTAAACGGTGTCGGTTTGATTTTCAAACTGTCATATCTCTAGATTTTCGGGCCGGATTTTGATGCCGATGGTCTCATTAGATTCGCATGAAAATATAGATATTTTTAGCATTTTAAATTTTGAAATTTCATTAATTAGAAAAATTTTAAGAGCAATTTAAAATATCAGTTCAGTACATCGTAAACGGTGTCGGTTTGATTTTCAAACTGTCATATCTCTAGATTTTCGGGCCGGATTTTGATGCCGATGGTCTCATTAGATTCGCATGAAAATATAGATATTTTTAGCATTTTAAATTTTGAAATTTCATTAATTAGAAAAATTTTAAGAGCAATTTAAAATATCAGTTCAGTACATCGTAAACGGTGTCGGTTTATTTTTCAAACTGTCATATCTCTAGATTTTCGGGCCGGATTTTGATGCCGATGGTCTCATTAGATTCGCATGAAAATATAGATATTTTTAGCATTTTAAATTTTGAAATTTCATTAATTAGAAAAATTTTAAGAGCAATTTAAAATATCAGTTCAGTACATCGTAAACGGTGTCGGTTTGATTTTCAAACTGTCATATCTCTAGATTTTCGGGCCGGATTTTGATGCCGATGGTCTCATTAGATTCGCATGAAAATATAGATATTTTTAGCATTTTAAATTTTGAAATTTCATTAATTAGAAAAATTTTAAGAGCAATTTAAAATATCAGTTCAGTACATCGTAAACGGTGCTGGTTTATTTTTCAAACTGTCATATCTCCAGATTTTCGGGCCGGATTTTGATGCCGATGGGCTCATTCGATTCGCATGGAAGCGTAGATATTTTTAGCATTTTAAATTTTGAAATTTCATTAATTAGAAAAATTTTAAGAGCAATTTAAAATATCAGTTCAGTACATCGTAAACGGTGTCGGTTTATTTTTCAAACTGTCATATCTCAAGATTGTCACACCGGATTTTGATGCCGATGGGCTCATTCGATTCGCATGGAAGCGTAGATATTTTTAGCATTTTAAATTTTGAAATTTCGTTAATTAGAAAAATTTTAAGAGCAATTTAAAATATCAGTTCAGTACATCGTAAACGGTGCTGGTTTATTTTTCAAACTGTCATATCTCCAGATTTTCGGGCCGGATTTTGATGCCGATGGGCTCATTCGATTCGCATGGAAGCGTAGATATTTTTAGCATTTTAAATTTTGAAATTTCATTAATTTGAAAAATTTTAAGAGCAATTTAAAATATCAGTTCAGTACATCGTAAACGGTGCTGGTTTATTTTTCAAACTGTCATATCTCCAGATTTTCGGGCCGGATTTTGATGCCGATGGGCTCATTCGATTCGCATGGA
Source organism: Caenorhabditis virilis (assembly GCA_964036255.1). Lineage (NCBI taxonomy): Eukaryota > Metazoa > Nematoda > Chromadorea > Rhabditida > Rhabditidae > Caenorhabditis > Caenorhabditis virilis. The sequence continues at coordinate 3,591,539 of OZ038415.1, read as the reverse complement.
AGCGTAGATATTTTTAGCATTTTAAATTTTGAAATTTCATTAATTAGAAAAATTTTAAGAGCAATTTAAAATATCAGTTCAGTACATCGTAAACGGTGCTGGTTTATTTTTCAAACTGTCATATCTCCAGATTTTCGGGCCGGATTTTGATGCCGATGGGCTCATTCGATTCGCATGGAAGCGTAGATATTTTTAGCATTTTAAATTTTGAAATTTCGTTAATTAGAAAAATTTTAAGAGCAATTTAAAATATCAGTTCAGTACATCGTAAACGGTGTCGGTTTATTTTTCAAACTGTCATATCTCAAGATTGTCACACCGGATTTTGATGCCGATGGGCTCATTCGATTCGCATGGAAGCGTAGATATTTTTAGCATTTTAAATTTTGAAATTTCGTTAATTAGAAAAATTTTAAGAGCAATTTAAAATATCAGTTCAGTACATCGTAAACGGTGCTGGTTTATTTTTCAAACTGTCATATCTCCAGATTTTCGGGCCGGATTTTGATGCCGATGGGCTCATTCGATTCGCATGGAAGCGTAGATATTTTTAGCATTTTAAATTTTGAAATTTCATTAATTTGAAAAATTTTAAGAGCAATTTAAAATATCAGTTCAGTACATCGTAAACGGTGCTGGTTTATTTTTCAAACTGTCATATCTCCAGATTTTCGGGCCGGATTTTGATGCCGATGGGCTCATTCGATTCGCATGGAAGCGTAGATATTTTTAGCATTTTAAATTTTGAAATTTCATTAATTAGAAAAATTTTAAGAGCAATTTAAAATATCAGTTCAGTACATCGTAAACGGTGCTGGTTTATTTTTCAAACTGTCATATCTCCAGATTTTCGGGCCGGATTTTGATGCCGATGGGCTCATTCGATTCGCATGGAAGCGTAGATATTTTTAGCATTTTAAATTTTGAAATTTCATTAATTAGAAAAATTTTAAGAGCAATTTAAAATATCAGTTCAGTACATCGTAAACGGTGTCGGTTTATTTTTCAAACTGTCATATCTCAAGATTGTCACACCGGATTTTGATGCCGATGGGCTCATTCGATTCGCATGGAAGCGTAGATATTTTTAGCATTTTAAATTTTGAAATTTCGTTAATTAGAAAAATTTTAAGAGCAATTTAAAATATCAGTTCAGTACATCGTAAACGGTGTCGGTTTATTTTTCAAACTGTCATATCTCCAGATTTTCGGGCCGGATTTTGATGCCGACGGGCTCATTCGATTCGCATGGAAGCGTAGATATTTTTAGCATTTTAAATTTTGAAATTTCATTAATTTGAAAAATTTTAAGAGCAATTTAAAATATCAGTTCAGTACATCGTAAACGGTGCTGGTTTATTTTTCAAACTGTCATATCTCCAGATTTTCGGGCCGGATTTTGATGCCGATGGGCTCATTCGATTCGCATGGAAGCGTAGATATTTTTAGCATTTTAAATTTTGAAATTTCATTAATTAGAAAAATTTTAAGAGCAATTTAAAATATCAGTTCAGTACATCGTAAACGGTGCTGGTTTATTTTTCAAACTGTCATATCTCCAGATTTTCGGGCCGGATTTTGATGCCGATGGGCTCATTCGATTCGCATGGAAGCGTAGATATTTTTAGCATTTTAAATTTTGAAATTTCATTAATTAGAAAAATTTTAAGAGCAATTTAAAATATCAGTTCAGTACATCGTAAACGGTGCTGGTTTATTTTTCAAACTGTCATATCTCAAGATTGTCACACCGGATTTTGATGCCGATGGGCTCATTCGATTCGCATGGAAGCGTAGATATTTTTAGCATTTTAAATTTTGAAATTTCATTAATTAGAAAAATTTTAAGAGCAATTTAAAATATCAGTTCAGTACATCGTAAACGGTGCTGGTTTATTTTTCAAACTGTCATATCTCAAGATTGTCACACCGGATTTTGATGCCGACGGGCTCATACGATTCGCATGGAAGCGTAGATATTTTTAGCATTTTAAATTTTGAAATTTCATTAATTAGAAAAATTTTAAGAGCAATTTAAAATATCAGTTCAGTACATCGTAAACGGTGCTGGTTTATTTTTCAAACTGTCATATCTCCAGATTTTCGGGCCGGATTTTGATGCCGATGGGCTCATTCGATTCGCATGGAAGCGTAGATATTTTTAGCATTTTAAATTTTGAAATTTCATTAATTAGAAAAATTTTAAGAGCAATTTAAAATATCAGTTCAGTACATCGTAAACGGTGTCGGTTTATTTTTCAAACTGTCATATCTCAAGATTGTCACACCGGATTTTGATGCCGATGGGCTCATTCGATTCGCATGGAAGCGTAGATATTTTTAGCATTTTAAATTTTGAAATTTCGTTAATTAGAAAAATTTTAAGAGCAATTTAAAATATCAGTTCAGTACATCGTAAACGGTGTCGGTTTGATTTTCAAACTGTCATATCTCTAGATTTTCGGGCCGGATTTTGATGCCGATGGTCTCATTAGATTCGCATGAAAATATAGATATTTTTAGCATTTTAAATTTTGAAATTTCATTAATTAGAAAAATTTTAAGAGCAATTTAAAATATCAGTTCAGTACATCGTAAACGGTGTCGGTTTATTTTTCAAACTGTCATATCTCAAGATTGGCACACCGGATTTTGATGCAGATGGGCTCATTCGATTCGCATGGAAGCGTAGATATTTTTAGCATTTTAAATTTTGAAATTTCGTTAATTAGAAAAATTTTAAGAGCAATTTAAAATATCAGTTCAGTACATCGTAAACGGTGTCGGTTTATTTTTCAAACTGTCATATCTCCAGATTTTCGGGCCGGATTTTGATGCCGACGGGCTCATTCGATTCGCATGGAAGCGTAGATATTTTTAGCATTTTAAATTTTGAAATTTCATTAATTTGAAAAATTTTAAGAGCAATTTAAAATATCAGTTCAGTACATCGTAAACGGTGCTGGTTTATTTTTCAAACTGTCATATCTCCAGATTTTCGGGCCGGATTTTGATGCCGATGGGCTCATTCGATTCGCATGGAAGCGTAGATATTTTTAGCATTTTAAATTTTGAAATTTCATTAATTAGAAAAATTTTAAGAGCAATTTAAAATATCAGTTCAGTACATCGTAAACGGTGTCGGTTTATTTTTCAAACTGTCATATCTCAAGATTGTCACACCGGATTTTGATGCCGACGGGCTCATTCGATTCGCATGGAAGCGTAGATATTTTTAGCATTTTAAATTTTGAAATTTCATTAATTAGAAAAATTTTAAGAGCAATTTAAAATATCAGTTCAGTACATCGTAAACGGTGTCGGTTTATTTTTCAAACTGTCATATCTCAAGATTGTCACACCGGATTTTGATGCCGACGGGCTCATTCGATTCGCATGGAAGCGTAGATATTTTTAGCATTTTAAATTTTGAAATTTCATTAATTAGAAAAATTTTAAGAGCAATTTAAAATATCAGTTCAGTACATCGTAAACGGTGTCGGTTTATTTTTCAAACTGTCATATCTCAAGATTGTCACACCGGATTTTGATGCCGACGGGCTCATTCGATTCGCATGGAAGCGTAGATATTTTTAGCATTTTAAATTTTGAAATTTCATTAATTAGAAAAATTTTAAGAGCAATTTAAAATATCAGTTCAGTACATCGTAAACGGTGCTGGTTTATTTTTCAAACTGTCATATCTCCAGATTTTCGGGCCGGATGTTGATGCCGACGGGCTCATTCGATTCGCATGGAAGCGTAGATATTTTTAGCATTTTAAATTTTGAAATTTCATTAATTAGAAAAATTTTAAGAGCAATTTAAAATATCAGTTCAGTACATCGTAAACGGTGTCGGTTTATTTTTCAAACTGTCATATCTCAAGATTGTCACACCGGATTTTGATGCCGACGGGCTCATTCGATTCGCATGGAAGCGTAGATATTTTTAGCATTTTAAATTTTGAAATTTCATTAATTAGAAAAATTTTAAGAGCAATTTAAAATATCAGTTCAGTACATCGTAAACGGTGCTGGTTTATTTTTCAAACTGTCATATCTCCAGATTTTCGGGCCGGATTTTGATGCCGACGGGCTCATTCGATTCGCATGGAAGCGTAGATATTTTTAGCATTTTAAATTTTGAAATTTCATTAATTAGAAAAATTTTAAGAGCAATTTAAAATATCAGTTCAGTACATCGTAAACGGTGTCGGTTTATTTTTCAAACTGTCATATCTCAAGATTGTCACACCGGATTTTGATGCCGACGGGCTCATTCGATTCGCATGGAAGCGTAGATATTTTTAGCATTTTAAATTTTGAAATTTCATTAATTAGAAAAATTTTAAGAGCAATTTAAAATATCAGTTCAGTACATCGTAAACGGTGTCGGTTTATTTTTCAAACTGTCATATCTCAAGATTGTCACACCGGATTTTGATGCCGACGGGCTCATTCGATTCGCATGGAAGCGTAGATATTTTTAGCATTTTAAATTTTGAAATTTCATTAATTAGAAAAATTTTAAGAGCAATTTAAAATATCAGTTCAGTACATCGTAAACGGTGTCGGTTTATTTTTCAAACTGTCATATCTCCAGATTTTCGGGCCGGATTTTGATGCCGACGGGCTCATTCGATTCGCATGGAAGCGTAGATATTTTTAGCATTTTAAATTTTGAAATTTCATTAATTAGAAAAATTTTAAGAGCAATTTAAAATATCAGTTCAGTACATCGTAAACGGTGCTGGTTTATTTTTCAAACTGTCATATCTCCAGATTTTCGGGCCGGATTTTGATGCCGACGGGCTCATTCGATTCGCATGGAAGCGTAGATATTTTTAGCATTTTAAATTTTGAAATTTCATTAATTAGAAAAATTTTAAGAGCAATTTAAAATATCAGTTCAGTACATCGTAAACGGTGTCGGTTTATTTTTCAAACTGTCATATCTCAAGATTGTCACACCGGATTTTGATGCCGACGGGCTCATTCGATTCGCATGGAAGCGTAGATATTTTTAGCATTTTAAATTTTGAAATTTCATTAATTAGAAAAATTTTAAGAGCAATTTAAAATATCAGTTCAGTACATCGTAAACGGTGCTGGTTTATTTTTCAAACTGTCATATCTCCAGATTTTCGGGCCGGATTTTGATGCCGACGGGCTCATTCGATTCGCATGGAAGCGTAGATATTTTTAGCATTTTAAATTTTGAAATTTCATTAATTAGAAAAATTTTAAGAGCAATTTAAAATATCAGTTCAGTACATCGTAAACGGTGTCGGTTTATTTTTCAAACTGTCATATCTCAAGATTGTCACACCGGATTTTGATGCCGACGGGCTCATTCGATTCGCATGGAAGCGTAGATATTTTTAGCATTTTAAATTTTGAAATTTCATTAATTAGAAAAATTTTAAGAGCAATTTAAAATATCAGTTCAGTACATCGTAAACGGTGCTGGTTTATTTTTCAAACTGTCATATCTCCAGATTTTCGGGCCGGATTTTGATGCCGACGGGCTCATTCGATTCGCATGGAAGCGTAGATATTTTTAGCATTTTAAATTTTGAAATTTCATTAATTAGAAAAATTTTAAGAGCAATTTAAAATATCAGTTCAGTACATCGTAAACGGTGTCGGTTTATTTTTCAAACTGTCATATCTCAAGATTGTCACACCGGATTTTGATGCCGACGGGCTCATTCGATTCGCATGGAAGCGTAGATATTTTTAGCATTTTAAATTTTGAAATTTCATTAATTAGAAAAATTTTAAGAGCAATTTAAAATATCAGTTCAGTACATCGTAAACGGTGCTGGTTTATTTTTCAAACTGTCATATCTCCAGATTTTCGGGCCGGATTTTGATGCCGACGGGCTCATTCGATTCGCATGGAAGCGTAGATATTTTTAGCATTTTAAATTTTGAAATTTCATTAATTAGAAAAATTTTAAGAGCAATTTAAAATATCAGTTCAGTACATCGTAAACGGTGTCGGTTTATTTTTCAAACTGTCATATCTCAAGATTGTCACACCGGATTTTGATGCCGACGGGCTCATTCGATTCGCATGGAAGCGTAGATATTTTTAGCATTTTAAATTTTGAAATTTCATTAATTAGAAAAATTTTAAGAGCAATTTAAAATATCAGTTCAGTACATCGTAAACGGTGTCGGTTTATTTTTCAAACTGTCATATCTCAAGATTGTCACACCGGATTTTGATGCCGACGGGCTCATTCGATTCGCATGGAAGCGTAGATATTTTTAGCATTTTAAATTTTGAAATTTCATTAATTAGAAAAATTTTAAGAGCAATTTAAAATATCAGTTCAGTACATCGTAAACGGTGTCGGTTTATTTTTCAAACTGTCATATCTCCAGATTTTCGGGCCGGATTTTGATGCCGACGGGCTCATTCGATTCGCATGGAAGCGTAGATATTTTTAGCATTTTAAATTTTGAAATTTCATTAATTAGAAAAATTTTAAGAGCAATTTAAAATATCAGTTCAGTACATCGTAAACGGTGCTGGTTTATTTTTCAAACTGTCATATCTCCAGATTTTCGGGCCGGATTTTGATGCCGATGGGCTCATTCGATTCGCATGGAAGCGTAGATATTTTTAGCATTTTAAATTTTGAAATTTCATTAATTAGAAAAATTTTAAGAGCAATTTAAAATATCAGTTCAGTACATCGTAAACGGTGTCGGTTTATTTTTCAAACTGTCATATCTCAAGATTGTCACACCGGATTTTGATCCCGACGGGCTCATTCGATTCGCATGGAAGCGTAGATATTTTTAGCATTTTAAATTTTGAAATTTCATTAATTAGAAAAATTTTAAGAGCAATTTAAAATATCAGTTCAGTACATCGTAAACGGTGTCGGTTTATTTTTCAAACTGTCATATCTCCAGATTGGCACACCGGATTTTGATGCCGATGGGCTCATTCGATTCGCATGGAAACGTAGATATTCTTAGCATTTTAAATTTTGAAATTTCATTAATTAGAAAAATTTTAAGAGCAATTTAAAATATCAGTTCAGTACATCGTAAACGGTGTCGGTTTATTTTTCAAACTGTCATATCTCCAGATTTTCGGGCCGGATTTTGATGCCGACGGGCTCATTCGATTCGCATGGAAGCGTAGATATTTTTAGCATTTTAAATTTTGAAATTTCATTAATTAGAAAAATTTTAAGAGCAATTTAAAATATCAGTTCAGTACATCGTAAACGGTGCTGGTTTATTTTTCAAACTGTCATATCTCCAGATTTTCGGGCCGGATTTGATGCCGATGGGCTCATTCGATTCGCATGGAAGCGTAGATATTTTTAGCATTTTAAATTTTGAAATTTCATTAATTAGAAAAATTTTAAGAGCAATTTAAAATATCAGTTCAGTACATCGTAAACGGTGTCGGTTTATTTTTCAAACTGTCATATCTCCAGATTTTCGGGCCGGATTTTGATGCCGACGGGCTCATTCGATTCGCATGGAAGCGTAGATATTTTTAGCATTTTAAATTTTGAAATTTCATTAATTAGAAAAATTTTAAGAGCAATTTAAAATATCAGTTCAGTACATCGTAAACGGTGCTGGTTTATTTTTCAAACTGTCATATCTCCAGATTTTCGGGCCGGATTTTGATGCCGACGGGCTCATTCGATTCGCATGGAAGCGTAGATATTTTTAGCATTTTAAATTTTGAAATTTCATTAATTAGAAAAATTTTAAGAGCAATTTAAAATATCAGTTCAGTACATCGTAAACGGTGTCGGTTTATTTTTCAAACTGTCATATCTCCAGATTGGCACACCGGATTTTGATGCCGATGGGCTCATTCGATTCGCATGGAAACGTAGATATTCTTAGCATTTTAAATTTTGAAATTTCATTAATTAGAAAAATTTTAAGAGCAATTTAAAATATCAGTTCAGTACATCGTAAACGGTGTCGGTTTATTTTTCAAACTGTCATATCTCCAGATTTTCGGGCCGGATTTTGATGCCGACGGGCTCATTCGATTCGCATGGAAGCGTAGATATTTTTAGCATTTTAAATTTTGAAATTTCATTAATTAGAAAAATTTTAAGAGCAATTTAAAATATCAGTTCAGTACATCGTAAACGGTGTCGGTTTATTTTTCAAACTGTCATATCTCCAGATTGGCACACCGGATTTTGATGCCGATGGGCTCATTCGATTCGCATGGAAACGTAGATATTCTTAGCATTTTAAATTTTGAAATTTCATTAATTAGAAAAATTTTAAGAGCAATTTAAAATATCAGTTCAGTACATCGTAAACGGTGTCGGTTTATTTTTCAAACTGTCATATCTCCAGATTTTCGGGCCGGATTTTGATGCCGACGGGCTCATTCGATTCGCATGGAAGCGTAGATATTTTTAGCATTTTAAATTTTGAAATTTCATTAATTAGAAAAATTTTAAGAGCAATTTAAAATATCAGTTCAGTACATCGTAAACGGTGTCGGTTTATTTTTCAAACTGTCATATCTCCAGATTGGCACACCGGATTTTGATGCCGATGGGCTCATTCGATTCGCATGGAAACGTAGATATTCTTAGCATTTTAAATTTTGAAATTTCATTAATTAGAAAAATTTTAAGAGCAATTTAAAATATCAGTTCAGTACATCGTAAACGGTGTCGGTTTATTTTTCAAACTGTCATATCTCCAGATTTTCGGGCCGGATTTTGATGCCGACGGGCTCATTCGATTCGCATGGAAGCGTAGATATTTTTAGCATTTTAAATTTTGAAATTTCATTAATTAGAAAAATTTTAAGAGCAATTTAAAATATCAGTTCAGTACATCGTAAACGGTGTCGGTTTATTTTTCAAACTGTCATATCTCCAGATTGGCACACCGGATTTTGATGCCGATGGGCTCATTCGATTCGCATGGAAACGTAGATATTCTTAGCATTTTAAATTTTGAAATTTCATTAATTAGAAAAATTTTAAGAGCAATTTAAAATATCAGTTCAGTACATCGTAAACGGTGTCGGTTTATTTTTCAAACTGTCATATCTCCAGATTTTCGGGCCGGATTTTGATGCCGACGGGCTCATTCGATTCGCATGGAAGCGTAGATATTTTTAGCATTTTAAATTTTGAAATTTCATTAATTAGAAAAATTTTAAGAGCAATTTAAAATATCAGTTCAGTACATCGTAAACGGTGTCGGTTTATTTTTCAAACTGTCATATCTCCAGATTTTCGGGCCGGATTTTGATGCCGACGGGCTCATTCGATTCGCATGGAAGCGTAGATATTTTTAGCATTTTAAATTTTGAAATTTCATTAATTAGAAAAATTTTAAGAGCAATTTAAAATATCAGTTCAGTACATCGTAAACGGTGCTGGTTTATTTTTCAAACTGTCATATCTCCAGATTTTCGGGCCGGATTTTGATGCCGATGGGCTCATTCAATTCGCATGGAAGCGTAGATATTTTTAGCATTTTAAATTTTGAAATTTCATTAATTAGAAAAATTTTAAGAGCAATTTAAAATATCAGTTCAGTACATCGTAAACGGTGTCGGTTTATTTTTCAAACTGTCATATCTCCAGATTGGCACACCGGATTTTGATGCCGATGGGCTCATTCGATTCGCATGGAAACGTAGATATTCTTAGCATTTTAAATTTTGAAATTTCATTAATTAGAAAAATTTTAAGAGCAATTTAAAATATCAGTTCAGTACATCGTAAACGGTGTCGGTTTATTTTTCAAACTGTCATATCTCCAGATTTTCGGGCCGGATTTTGATGCCGATGGGCTCATTCGATTCGCATGGAAGCGTAGATATTTTTAGCATTTTAAATTTTGAAATTTCATTAATTAGAAAAATTTTAAGAGCAATTTAAAATATCAGTTCAGTACATCGTAAACGGTGTCGGTTTATTTTTCAAACTGTCATATCTCAAGATTGTCACACCGGATTTTGATCCCGACGGGCTCATTCGATTCGCATGGAAGCGTAGATATTTTTAGCATTTTAAATTTTGAAATTTCATTAATTAGAAAAATTTTAAGAGCAATTTAAAATATCAGTTCAGTACATCGTAAACGGTGTCGGTTTATTTTTCAAACTGTCATATCTCCAGATTGGCACACCGGATTTTGATGCCGATGGGCTCATTCGATTCGCATGGAAACGTAGATATTCTTAGCATTTTAAATTTTGAAATTTCATTAATTAGAAAAATTTTAAGAGCAATTTAAAATATCAGTTCAGTACATCGTAAACGGTGTCGGTTTATTTTTCAAACTGTCATATCTCCAGATTTTCGGGCCGGATTTTGATGCCGACGGGCTCATTCGATTCGCATGGAAGCGTAGATATTTTTAGCATTTTAAATTTTGAAATTTCATTAATTAGAAAAATTTTAAGAGCAATTTAAAATATCAGTTCAGTACATCGTAAACGGTGCTGGTTTATTTTTCAAACTGTCATATCTCCAGATTTTCGGGCCGGATTTGATGCCGATGGGCTCATTCGATTCGCATGGAAGCGTAGATATTTTTAGCATTTTAAATTTTGAAATTTCATTAATTAGAAAAATTTTAAGAGCAATTTAAAATATCAGTTCAGTACATCGTAAACGGTGTCGGTTTATTTTTCAAACTGTCATATCTCCAGATTTTCGGGCCGGATTTTGATGCCGACGGGCTCATTCGATTCGCATGGAAGCGTAGATATTTTTAGCATTTTAAATTTTGAAATTTCATTAATTAGAAAAATTTTAAGAGCAATTTAAAATATCAGTTCAGTACATCGTAAACGGTGCTGGTTTATTTTTCAAACTGTCATATCTCCAGATTTTCGGGCCGGATTTTGATGCCGATGGGCTCATTCAATTCGCATGGAAGCGTAGATATTTTTAGCATTTTAAATTTTGAAATTTCATTAATTAGAAAAATTTTAAGAGCAATTTAAAATATCAGTTCAGTACATCGTAAACGGTGTCGGTTTATTTTTCAAACTGTCATATCTCCAGATTGGCACACCGGATTTTGATGCCGATGGGCTCATTCGATTCGCATGGAAACGTAGATATTCTTAGCATTTTAAATTTTGAAATTTCATTAATTAGAAAAATTTTAAGAGCAATTTAAAATATCAGTTCAGTACATCGTAAACGGTGTCGGTTTATTTTTCAAACTGTCATATCTCCAGATTTTCGGGCCGGATTTTGATGCCGACGGGCTCATTCGATTCGCATGGAAGCGTAGATATTTTTAGCATTTTAAATTTTGAAATTTCATTAATTAGAAAAATTTTAAGAGCAATTTAAAATATCAGTTCAGTACATCGTAAACGGTGTCGGTTTATTTTTCAAACTGTCATATCTCAAGATTGTCACACCGGATTTTGATCCCGACGGGCTCATTCGATTCGCATGGAAGCGTAGATATTTTTAGCATTTTAAATTTTGAAATTTCATTAATTAGAAAAATTTTAAGAGCAATTTAAAATATCAGTTCAGTACATCGTAAACGGTGTCGGTTTATTTTTCAAACTGTCATATCTCCAGATTGGCACACCGGATTTTGATGCCGATGGGCTCATTCGATTCGCATGGAAACGTAGATATTCTTAGCATTTTAAATTTTGAAATTTCATTAATTAGAAAAATTTTAAGAGCAATTTAAAATATCAGTTCAGTACATCGTAAACGGTGTCGGTTTATTTTTCAAACTGTCATATCTCCAGATTTTCGGGCCGGATTTTGATGCCGACGGGCTCATTCGATTCGCATGGAAGCGTAGATATTTTTAGCATTTTAAATTTTGAAATTTCATTAATTAGAAAAATTTTAAGAGCAATTTAAAATATCAGTTCAGTACATCGTAAACGGTGTCGGTTTATTTTTCAAACTGTCATATCTCCAGATTTTCGGGCCGGATTTTGATGCCGACGGGCTCATTCGATTCGCATGGAAGCGTAGATATTTTTAGCATTTTAAATTTTGAAATTTCATTAATTAGAAAAATTTTAAGAGCAATTTAAAATATCAGTTCAGTACATCGTAAACGGTGCTGGTTTATTTTTCAAACTGTCATATCTCCAGATTTTCGGGCCGGATTTTGATGCCGATGGGCTCATTCAATTCGCATGGAAGCGTAGATATTTTTAGCATTTTAAATTTTGAAATTTCATTAATTAGAAAAATTTTAAGAGCAATTTAAAATATCAGTTCAGTACATCGTAAACGGTGTCGGTTTATTTTTCAAACTGTCATATCTCCAGATTGGCACACCGGATTTTGATGCCGATGGGCTCATTCGATTCGCATGGAAACGTAGATATTCTTAGCATTTTAAATTTTGAAATTTCATTAATTAGAAAAATTTTAAGAGCAATTTAAAATATCAGTTCAGTACATCGTAAACGGTGTCGGTTTATTTTTCAAACTGTCATATCTCCAGATTTTCGGGCCGGATTTTGATGCCGACGGGCTCATTCGATTCGCATGGAAGCGTAGATATTTTTAGCATTTTAAATTTTGAAATTTCATTAATTAGAAAAATTTTAAGAGCAATTTAAAATATCAGTTCAGTACATCGTAAACGGTGCTGGTTTATTTTTCAAACTGTCATATCTCCAGATTTTCGGGCCGGATTTTGATGCCGATGGGCTCATTCGATTCGCATGGAAGCGTAGATATTTTTAGCATTTTAAATTTTGAAATTTCATTAATTAGAAAAATTTTAAGAGCAATTTAAAATATCAGTTCAGTACATCGTAAACGGTGTCGGTTTATTTTTCAAACTGTCATATCTCCAGATTTTCGGGCCGGATTTTGATGCCGACGGGCTCATTCGATTCGCATGGAAGCGTAGATATTTTTAGCATTTTAAATTTTGAAATTTCATTAATTAGAAAAATTTTAAGAGCAATTTAAAATATCAGTTCAGTACATCGTAAACGGTGCTGGTTTATTTTTCAAACTGTCATATCTCCAGATTTTCGGGCCGGATTTTGATGCCGATGGGCTCATTCGATTCGCATGGAAGCGTAGATATTTTTAGCATTTTAAATTTTGAAATTTTATTAATTAGAAAAATTTTAAGAGCAATTTAAAATATCAGTTCAGTACATCGTAAACGGTGTCGGTTTATTTTTCAAACTGTCATATCTCCAGATTTTCGGGCCGGATTTTGATGCCGATGGGCTCATTCGATTCGCATGGAAGCGTAGATATTTTTAGCATTTTAAATTTTGAAATTTCATTAATTAGAAAAATTTTAAGAGCAATTTAAGCACACCGGATTTTGATGCAGATGGGCTCATTCGATTCGCATGGAAGCGTAGATATTTTTAGCATTTTAAATTTTGAAATTTCATTAATTAGAAAAATTTTAAGAGCAATTTAAAATATCAGTTCAGTACATCGTAAACGGTGTCGGTTTGATTTTCAAACTGTCATATCTCTAGATTTTCGGGCCGGATTTTGATGCAGATGGGCTCATTCGATTCGCATAAAAATATAGATATTTTTAGCATTTTAAATTTTGAAATTTCATTAATTAGAAAAATTTTAAGAGCAATTTAAAATATCAGTTCAGTACATCGTAAACGGTGTCGGTTTGATTTTCAAACTGTCATATCTCTAGATTTTCGGGCCGGATTTTGATGCAGATGGGCTCATTCGATTCGCATAAAAATATAGATATTTTTAGCATTTTAAATTTTGAAATTTCATTAATTAGAAAAATTTTAAGAGCAATTTAAAATATCAGTTCAGTACATCGTAAACGGTGTCGGTTTGATTTTCAAACTGTCATATCTCTAGATTTTCGGGCCGGATTTTGATGCCGATGGTCTCATTAGATTCGCATGAAAATATAGATATTTTTAGCATTTTAAATTTTGAAATTTCATTAATTAGAAAAATTTTAAGAGCAATTTAAAATATCAGTTCAGTACATCGTAAACGGTGTCGGTTTATTTTTCAAACTGTCATATCTCAAGATTGGCACACCGGATTTTGATGCAGATGGGCTCATTCGATTCGCATGGAAGCGTAGATATTTTTAGCATTTTAAATTTTGAAATTTCATTAATTAGAAAAATTTTAAGAGCAATTTAAAATATCAGTTCAGTACATCGTAAACGGTGTCGGTTTGATTTTCAAACTGTCATATCTCTAGATTTTCGGGCCGGATTTTGATGCCGATGGTCTCATTAGATTCGCATGAAAATATAGATATTTTTAGCATTTTAAATTTTGAAATTTCATTAATTAGAAAAATTTTAAGAGCAATTTAAAATATCAGTTCAGTACATCGTAAACGGTGTCGGTTTGATTTTCAAACTGTCATATCTCTAGATTTTCGGGCCGGATTTTGATGCCGATGGTCTCATTAGATTCGCATGAAAATATAGATATTTTTAGCATTTTAAATTTTGAAATTTCATTAATTAGAAAAATTTTAAGAGCAATTTAAAATATCAGTTCAGTACATCGTAAACGGTGTCGGTTTATTTTTCAAACTGTCATATCTCCAGATTTTCGGGCCGGATTTTGATGCCGACGGGCTCATTCGATTCGCATGGAAGCGTAGATATTTTTAGCATTTTAAATTTTGAAATTTCATTAATTAGAAAAATTTTAAGAGCAATTTAAAATATCAGTTCAGTACATCGTAAACGGTGTCGGTTTATTTTTCAAACTGTCATATCTCCAGATTTTCGGGCCGGATTTTGATGCCGACGGGCTCATTCGATTCGCATGGAAGCGTAGATATTTTTAGCATTTTAAATTTTGAAATTTCATTAATTAGAAAAATTTTAAGAGCAATTTAAAATATCAGTTCAGTACATCGTAAACGGTGCTGGTTTATTTTTCAAACTGTCATATCTCCAGATTTTCGGGCCGGATTTTGATGCCGATGGGCTCATTCAATTCGCATGGAAGCGTAGATATTTTTAGCATTTTAAATTTTGAAATTTCATTAATTAGAAAAATTTTAAGAGCAATTTAAAATATCAGTTCAGTACATCGTAAACGGTGTCGGTTTATTTTTCAAACTGTCATATCTCCAGATTGGCACACCGGATTTTGATGCCGATGGGCTCATTCGATTCGCATGGAAACGTAGATATTCTTAGCATTTTAAATTTTGAAATTTCATTAATTAGAAAAATTTTAAGAGCAATTTAAAATATCAGTTCAGTACATCGTAAACGGTGTCGGTTTATTTTTCAAACTGTCATATCTCCAGATTTTCGGGCCGGATTTTGATGCCGACGGGCTCATTCGATTCGCATGGAAGCGTAGATATTTTTAGCATTTTAAATTTTGAAATTTCATTAATTAGAAAAATTTTAAGAGCAATTTAAAATATCAGTTCAGTACATCGTAAACGGTGCTGGTTTATTTTTCAAACTGTCATATCTCCAGATTTTCGGGCCGGATTTTGATGCCGATGGGCTCATTCGATTCGCATGGAAGCGTAGATATTTTTAGCATTTTAAATTTTGAAATTTCATTAATTAGAAAAATTTTAAGAGCAATTTAAAATATCAGTTCAGTACATCGTAAACGGTGTCGGTTTATTTTTCAAACTGTCATATCTCCAGATTTTCGGGCCGGATTTTGATGCCGACGGGCTCATTCGATTCGCATGGAAGCGTAGATATTTTTAGCATTTTAAATTTTGAAATTTCATTAATTAGAAAAATTTTAAGAGCAATTTAAAATATCAGTTCAGTACATCGTAAACGGTGCTGGTTTATTTTTCAAACTGTCATATCTCCAGATTTTCGGGCCGGATTTTGATGCCGATGGGCTCATTCGATTCGCATGGAAGCGTAGATATTTTTAGCATTTTAAATTTTGAAATTTCATTAATTAGAAAAATTTTAAGAGCAATTTAAAATATCAGTTCAGTACATCGTAAACGGTGTCGGTTTATTTTTCAAACTGTCATATCTCAAGATTGGCACACCGGATTTTGATGCCGACGGGCTCATTCGATTCGCATGGAAGCGTAGATATTTTTAGCATTTTAAATTTTGAAATTTCATTAATTAGAAAAATTTTAAGAGCAATTTAAAATATCAGTTCAGTACATCGTAAACGGTGCTGGTTTATTTTTCAAACTGTCATATCTCCAGATTTTCGGGCCGGATTTTGATGCCGATGGGCTCATTCGATTCGCATGGAAGCGTAGATATTTTTAGCATTTTAAATTTTGAAATTTCATTAATTAGAAAAATTTTAAGAGCAATTTAAAATATCAGTTCAGTACATCGTAAACGGTGTCGGTTTATTTTTCAAACTGTCATATCTCCAGATTTTCGGGCCGGATTTTGATGCCGATGGGCTCATTCGATTCGCATGGAAGCGTAGATATTTTTAGCATTTTAAATTTTGAAATTTCGTTAATTAGAAAAATTTTAAGAGCAATTTAAAATATCAGTTCAGTACATCGTAAACGGTGTCGGTTTATTTTTCAAACTGTCATATCTCAAGATTGTCACACCGGATTTTGATGCCGATGGGCTCATTCGATTCGCATGGAAACGTAGATATTTTTAGCATTTTAAATTTTGAAATTTCATTAATTAGAAAATTTTAAGAGCAATTTAAAATATCAGTTCAGTACATCGTAAACGGTGTCGGTTTATTTTTCAAACTGTCATATCTCCAGATTTTCGGGCCGGATTTTGATGCCGATGGGCTCATTCGATTCGCATGGAAGCGTAGATATTTTTAGCATTTTAAATTTTGAAATTTCGTTAATTAGAAAAATTTTAAGAGCAATTTAAAATATCAGTTCAGTACATCGTAAACGGTGTCGGTTTATTTTTCAAACTGTCATATCTCAAGATTGTCACACCGGATTTTGATGCCGACGGGCTCATTCGATTCGCATGGAAGCGTAGATATTTTTAGCATTTTAAATTTTGAAATTTCATTAATTTGGAAAAATTTTAAGAGCAATTTAAAATATCAGTTCAGTACATCGTAAACGGTGTCGGTTTATTTTTCAAACTGTCATATCTCCAGATTTTCGGGCCGGATTTTGATGCCGACGGGCTCATTCGATTCGCATGGAAGCGTAGATATTTTTAGCATTTTAAATTTTGAAATTTCATTAATTAGAAAAATTTTAAGAGCAATTTAAAATATCAGTTCAGTACATCGTAAACGGTGTCGGTTTATTTTTCAAACTGTCATATCTCAAGATTGTCACACCGGATTTTGATGCCGATGGGCTCATTCGATTCGCATGGAAGCGTAGATATTTTTAGCATTTTAAATTTTGAAATTTCATTAATTAGTAAAATTTTAAGAGCAATTTAAAATATCAGTTCAGTACATCGTAAACGGTGTCGGTTTATTTTTCAAACTGTCATATCTCCAGATTTTCGGGCCGGATTTTGATGCCGATGGGCTCATTCGATTCGCATGGAAGCGTAGATATTTTTAGCATTTTAAATTTTGAAATTTCATTAATTAGAAAAATTTTAAGAGCAATTTAAAATATCAGTTCAGTACATCGTAAACGGTGTCGGTTTATTTTTCAAACTGTCATATCTCAAGATTGGCACACCGGATTTTGATGCCGACGGGCTCATTCGATTCGCATGGAAGCGTAGATATTTTTAGCATTTTAAATTTTGAAATTTCATTAATTAGAAAAATTTTAAGAGCAATTTAAAATATCAGTTCAGTACATCGTAAACGGTGTCGGTTTATTTTTCAAACTGTCATATCTCAAGATTGTCACACCGGATTTTGATGCCGATGGGCTCATTCGATTCGCATGGAAGCGTAGATATTTTTAGCATTTTAAATTTTGAAATTTCATTAATTAGAAAAATTTTAAGAGCAATTTAAAATATCAGTTCAGTACATCGTAAACGGTGCTGGTTTATTTTTCAAACTGTCATATCTCCAGATTTTCGGGCCGGATTTTGATGCCGACGGGCTCATTCGATTCGCATGGAAGCGTAGATATTTTTAGCATTTTAAATTTTGAAATTTCATTAATTAGAAAAATTTTAAGAGCAATTTAAAATATCAGTTCAGTACATCGTAAACGGTGCTGGTTTATTTTTCAAACTGTCATATCTCCAGATTTTCGGGCCGGATTTTGATGCCGACGGGCTCATTCGATTCGCATGGAAGCGTAGATATTTTTAGCATTTTAAATTTTGAAATTTCATTAATTAGAAAAATTTTAAGAGCAATTTAAAATATCAGTTCAGTACATCGTAAACGGTGTCGGTTTGATTTTCAAACTGTCATATCTCAAGATTGGCACACCGGATTTTGATGCCGACGGGCTCATTCGATTCGCATGGAAGCGTAGATATTTTTAGCATTTTAAATTTTGAAATTTCATTAATTAGAAAAATTTTAAGAGCAATTTAAAATATCAGTTCAGTACATCGTAAACGGTGTCGGTTTATTTTTCAAACTGTCATATCTCAAGATTGTCACACCGGATTTTGATGCCGATGGGCTCATTCGATTCGCATGGAAGCGTAGATATTTTTAGCATTTTAAATTTTGAAATTTCATTAATTAGAAAAATTTTAAGAGCAATTTAAAATATCAGTTCAGTACATCGTAAACGGTGCTGGTTTATTTTTCAAACTGTCATATCTCCAGATTTTCGGGCCGGATTTTGATGCCGACGGGCTCATTCGATTCGCATGGAAGCGTAGATATTTTTAGCATTTTAAATTTTGAAATTTCATTAATTAGAAAAATTTTAAGAGCAATTTAAAATATCAGTTCAGTACATCGTAAACGGTGCTGGTTTATTTTTCAAACTGTCATATCTCCAGATTTTCGGGCCGGATTTTGATGCCGACGGGCTCATTCGATTCGCATGGAAGCGTAGATATTTTTAGCATTTTAAATTTTGAAATTTCATTAATTAGAAAAATTTTAAGAGCAATTTAAAATATCAGTTCAGTACATCGTAAACGGTGTCGGTTTGATTTTCAAACTGTCATATCTCAAGATTGGCACACCGGATTTTGATGCCGACGGGCTCATTCGATTCGCATGGAAGCGTAGATATTTTTAGCATTTTAAATTTTGAAATTTCTTTAATTAGAAAAATTTTAAGAGCAATTTAAAATATCAGTTCAGTACATCGTAAACGGTGTCGGTTTATTTTTCAAACTGTCATATCTCAAGATTGTCACACCGGATTTTGATGCCGACGGGCTCATTCGATTCGCATGGAAGCGTAGATATTTTTAGCATTTTAAATTTTGAAATTTCATTAATTAGAAAAATTTTAAGAGCAATTTAAAATATCAGTTCAGTACATCGTAAACGGTGTCGGTTTATTTTTCAAACTGTCATATCTCAAGATTGTCACACCGGATTTTGATGCCGACGGGCTCATTCGATTCGCATGGAAGCGTAGATATTTTTAGCATTTTAAATTTTGAAATTTCATTAATTAGAAAAATTTTAAGAGCAATTTAAAATATCAGTTCAGTACATCGTAAACGGTGTCGGTTTATTTTTCAAACTGTCATATCTCAAGATTGTCACACCGGATTTTGATGCCGACGGGCTCATTCGATTCGCATGGAAGCGTAGATATTTTTAGCATTTTAAATTTTAAAATTTCATTAATTAGAAAAATTTTAAGAGCAATTTAAAATATCAGTTCAGTACATCGTAAACGGTGTCGGTTTATTTTTCAAACTGTCATATCTCCAGATTTTCGGGCCGGATTTTGATGCCGACGGGCTCATTCGATTCGCATGGAAGCGTAGATATTTTTAGCATTTTAAATTTTGAAATTTCATTAATTAGAAAAATTTTAAGAGCAATTTAAAATATCAGTTCAGTACATCGTAAACGGTGCTGGTTTATTTTTCAAACTGTCATATCTCCAGATTTTCGGGCCGGATTTTGATGCCGATGGGCTCATTCGATTCGCATGGAAGCGTAGATATTTTTAGCATTTTAAATTTTGAAATTTCATTAATTAGAAAAATTTTAAGAGCAATTTAAAATATCAGTTCAGTACATCGTAAACGGTGTCGGTTTATTTTTCAAACTGTCATATCTCAAGATTGTCACACCGGATTTTGATGCCGACGGGCTCATTCGATTCGCATGGAAGCGTAGATATTTTTAGCATTTTAAATTTTGAAATTTCATTAATTAGAAAAATTTTAAGAGCAATTTAAAATATCAGTTCAGTACATCGTAAACGGTGTCGGTTTATTTTTCAAACTGTCATATCTCCAGATTTTCGGGCCGGATTTTGATGCCGACGGGCTCATTCGATTCGCATGGAAGCGTAGATATTTTTAGCATTTTAAATTTTGAAATTTCATTAATTAGAAAAATTTTAAGAGCAATTTAAAATATCAGTTCAGTACATCGTAAACGGTGCTGGTTTATTTTTCAAACTGTCATATCTCCAGATTTTCGGGCCGGATTTTGATGCCGATGGGCTCATTCGATTCGCATGGAAGCGTAGATATTTTTAGCATTTTAAATTTTGAAATTTCATTAATTAGAAAATTTTTAAGAGCAATTTAAAATATCAGTTCAGTACATCGTAAACGGTGCTGGTTTATTTTTCAAACTGTCATATCTCCAGATTTTCGGGCCGGATTTTGATGCCGACGGGCTCATTCGATTCGCATGGAAGCGTAGATATTTTTAGCATTTTAAATTTTGAAATTTCATTAATTAGAAAAATTTTAAGAGCAATTTAAAATATCAGTTCAGTACATCGTAAACGGTGCTGGTTTATTTTTCAAACTGTCATATCTCCAGATTTTCGGGCCGGATTTTGATGCCGACGGGCTCATTCGATTCGCATGGAAGCGTAGATATTTTTAGCATTTTAAATTTTGAAATTTCATTAATTAGAAAAATTTTAAGAGCAATTTAAAATATCAGTTCAGTACATCGTAAACGGTGTCGGTTTGATTTTCAAACTGTCATATCTCAAGATTGGCACACCGGATTTTGATGCCGACGGGCTCATTCGATTCGCATGGAAGCGTAGATATTTTTAGCATTTTAAATTTTGAAATTTCATTAATTAGAAAAATTTTAAGAGCAATTTAAAATATCAGTTCAGTACATCGTAAACGGTGTCGGTTTATTTTTCAAACTGTCATATCTCAAGATTGTCACACCGGATTTTGATGCCGATGGGCTCATTCGATTCGCATGGAAGCGTAGATATTTTTAGCATTTTAAATTTTGAAATTTCATTAATTAGAAAAATTTTAAGAGCAATTTAAAATATCAGTTCAGTACATCGTAAACGGTGCTGGTTTATTTTTCAAACTGTCATATCTCCAGATTTTCGGGCCGGATTTTGATGCCGACGGGCTCATTCGATTCGCATGGAAGCGTAGATATTTTTAGCATTTTAAATTTTGAAATTTCATTAATTAGAAAAATTTTAAGAGCAATTTAAAATATCAGTTCAGTACATCGTAAACGGTGCTGGTTTATTTTTCAAACTGTCATATCTCCAGATTTTCGGGCCGGATTTTGATGCCGACGGGCTCATTCGATTCGCATGGAAGCGTAGATATTTTTAGCATTTTAAATTTTGAAATTTCATTAATTAGAAAAATTTTAAGAGCAATTTAAAATATCAGTTCAGTACATCGTAAACGGTGTCGGTTTGATTTTCAAACTGTCATATCTCAAGATTGGCACACCGGATTTTGATGCCGACGGGCTCATTCGATTCGCATGGAAGCGTAGATATTTTTAGCATTTTAAATTTTGAAATTTCTTTAATTAGAAAAATTTTAAGAGCAATTTAAAATATCAGTTCAGTACATCGTAAACGGTGTCGGTTTATTTTTCAAACTGTCATATCTCAAGATTGTCACACCGGATTTTGATGCCGACGGGCTCATTCGATTCGCATGGAAGCGTAGATATTTTTAGCATTTTAAATTTTGAAATTTCATTAATTAGAAAAATTTTAAGAGCAATTTAAAATATCAGTTCAGTACATCGTAAACGGTGTCGGTTTATTTTTCAAACTGTCATATCTCAAGATTGTCACACCGGATTTTGATGCCGACGGGCTCATTCGATTCGCATGGAAGCGTAGATATTTTTAGCATTTTAAATTTTGAAATTTCATTAATTAGAAAAATTTTAAGAGCAATTTAAAATATCAGTTCAGTACATCGTAAACGGTGTCGGTTTATTTTTCAAACTGTCATATCTCAAGATTGTCACACCGGATTTTGATGCCGACGGGCTCATTCGATTCGCATGGAAGCGTAGATATTTTTAGCATTTTAAATTTTAAAATTTCATTAATTAGAAAAATTTTAAGAGCAATTTAAAATATCAGTTCAGTACATCGTAAACGGTGTCGGTTTATTTTTCAAACTGTCATATCTCCAGATTTTCGGGCCGGATTTTGATGCCGACGGGCTCATTCGATTCGCATGGAAGCGTAGATATTTTTAGCATTTTAAATTTTGAAATTTCATTAATTAGAAAAATTTTAAGAGCAATTTAAAATATCAGTTCAGTACATCGTAAACGGTGCTGGTTTATTTTTCAAACTGTCATATCTCCAGATTTTCGGGCCGGATTTTGATGCCGATGGGCTCATTCGATTCGCATGGAAGCGTAGATATTTTTAGCATTTTAAATTTTGAAATTTCATTAATTAGAAAAATTTTAAGAGCAATTTAAAATATCAGTTCAGTACATCGTAAACGGTGTCGGTTTATTTTTCAAACTGTCATATCTCAAGATTGTCACACCGGATTTTGATGCCGACGGGCTCATTCGATTCGCATGGAAGCGTAGATATTTTTAGCATTTTAAATTTTAAAATTTCATTAATTAGAAAAATTTTAAGAGCAATTTAAAATATCAGTTCAGTACATCGTAAACGGTGTCGGTTTATTTTTCAAACTGTCATATCTCCAGATTTTCGGGCCGGATTTTGATGCCGACGGGCTCATTCGATTCGCATGGAAGCGTAGATATTTTTAGCATTTTAAATTTTGAAATTTCATTAATTAGAAAAATTTTAAGAGCAATTTAAAATATCAGTTCAGTACATCGTAAACGGTGCTGGTTTATTTTTCAAACTGTCATATCTCCAGATTTTCGGGCCGGATTTTGATGCCGATGGGCTCATTCGATTCGCATGGAAGCGTAGATATTTTTAGCATTTTAAATTTTGAAATTTCATTAATTAGAAAATTTTTAAGAGCAATTTAAAATATCAGTTCAGTACATCGTAAACGGTGTCGGTTTATTTTTCAAACTGTCATATCTCAAGATTGTCACACCGGATTTTGATGCCGATGGGCTCATTCGATTCGCATGGAAGCGTAGATATTTTTAGCATTTTAAATTTTGAAATTTCATTAATTAGAAAAATTTTAAGAGCAATTTAAAATATCAGTTCAGTACATCGTAAACGGTGTCGGTTTATTTTTCAAACTGTCATATCTCCAGATTTTCGGGCCGGATTTTGATGCCGATGGGCTCATTCGATTCGCATGGAAGCGTAGATATTTTTAGCATTTTAAATTTTGAAATTTCATTAATTAGAAAATTTTTAAGAGCAATTTAAAATATCAGTTCAGTACATCGTAAACGGTGTCGGTTTATTTTTCAAACTGTCATATCTCAAGATTGTCACACCGGATTTTGATGCCGATGGGCTCATTCGATTCGCATGGAAGCGTAGATATTTTTAGCATTTTAAATTTTGAAATTTCATTAATTAGAAAAATTTTAAGAGCAATTTAAAATATCAGTTCAGTACATCGTAAACGGTGTCGGTTTATTTTTCAAACTGTCATATCTCAAGATTGGCACACCGGATTTTGATGCCGATGGGCTCATTCGATTCGCATGGAAACGTAGATATTTTTAGCATTTTAAATTTTGAAATTTCATTAATTAGAAAAATTTTAAGAGCAATTTAAAATATCAGTTCAGTACATCGTAAACGGTGTCGGTTTATTTTTCAAACTGTCATATCTCAAGATTGTCACACCGGATTTTGATGCCGACGGGCTCATTCGATTCGCATGGAAGCGTAGATATTTTTAGCATTTTAAATTTTGAAATTTCATTAATTAGAAAAATTTTAAGAGCAATTTAAAATATCAGTTCAGTACATCGTAAACGGTGTCGGTTTATTTTTCAAACTGTCATATCTCCAGATTTTCGGGCCGGATTTTGAT
Organism: Caenorhabditis virilis; assembly: GCA_964036255.1. Classification (NCBI taxonomy): domain Eukaryota; kingdom Metazoa; phylum Nematoda; class Chromadorea; order Rhabditida; family Rhabditidae; genus Caenorhabditis; species Caenorhabditis virilis. The sequence continues at coordinate 3,567,290 of OZ038415.1, read as the reverse complement.
GCCGATGGGCTCATTCGATTCGCATGGAAGCGTAGATATTTTTAGCATTTTAAATTTTGAAATTTCATTAATTAGAAAAATTTTAAGAGCAATTTAAAATATCAGTTCAGTACATCGTAAACGGTGCTGGTTTATTTTTCAAACTGTCATATCTCCAGATTTTCGGGCCGGATTTTGATACCGGCGGGCTCATTCGATTCGCATGGAAGCGTAGATATTTTTAGCATTTTAAATTTTGAAATTTCATTAATTAGAAAAATTTTAAGAGCAATTTAAAATATCAGTTCAGTACATCGTAAACGGTGTCGGTTTATTTTTCAAACTGTCATATCTCAAGATTGTCACACCGGATTTTGATGCCGACGGGCTCATTCGATTCGCATGGAAGCGTAGATATTTTTAGCATTTTAAATTTTGAAATTTCATTAATTAGAAAAATTTTAAGAGCAATTTAAAATATCAGTTCAGTACATCGTAAACGGTGTCGGTTTATTTTTCAAACTGTCATATCTCAAGATTGTCACACCGGATTTTGATGCCGACGGGCTCATTCGATTCGCATGGAAGCGTAGATATTTTTAGCATTTTAAATTTTGAAATTTCATTAATTAGAAAAATTTTAAGAGCAATTTAAAATATCAGTTCAGTACATCGTAAACGGTGTCGGTTTATTTTTCAAACTGTCATATCTCCAGATTTTCGTGCCGGATTTTGATGCCGATGGGCTCATTCGATTCGCATGGAAGCGTAGATATTTTTAGCATTTTAAATTTTGAAATTTCATTAATTAGAAAAATTTTAAGAGCAATTTAAAATATCAGTTCAGTACATCGTAAACGGTGTCGGTTTATTTTTCAAACTGTCATATCTCAAGATTGGCACACCGGATTTTGATGCCGATGGGCTCATTCGATTCGCATGGAAACGTAGATATTTTTAGCATTTTAAATTTTGAAATTTCATTAATTAGAAAAATTTTAAGAGCAATTTAAAATATCAGTTCAGTACATCGTAAACGGTGTCGGTTTATTTTTCAAACTGTCATATCTCCAGATTTTCGGGCCGGATTTTGATGCGGACGGGCTCATTCGATTCGCATGGAAGCGTAGATATTTTTAGCATTTTAAATTTTGAAATTTCATTAATTAGAAAAATTTTAAGAGCAATTTAAAATATCAGTTCAGTACATCGTAAACGGTGCTGGTTTATTTTTCAAACTGTCATATCTCCAGATTTTCGGGCCGGATTTTGATACCGGCGGGCTCATTCGATTCGCATGGAAGCGTAGATATTTTTAGCATTTTAAATTTTGAAATTTCATTAATTAGAAAAATTTTAAGAGCGATTTAAAATATCAGTTCAGTACATCGTAAACGGTGTCGGTTTATTTTTCAAACTGTCATATCTCAAGATTGTCACACCGGATTTTGATGCCGTCGGGCTCATTCGATTCGCATGGAAGCGTAGATATTTTTAGCATTTTAAATTTTGAAATTTCATTAATTAGAAAAATTTTAAGAGCAATTTAAAATATCAGTTCAGTACATCGTAAACGGTGTCGGTTTATTTTTCAAACTGTCATATCTCCAGATTTTCGGGCCGGATTTTGATGCCGACGGGCTCATTCGATTCGCATGGAAGCGTAGATATTTTTAGCATTTTATATTTTGAAATTTCATTAATTAGAAAAATTTTAAGAGCAATTTAAAATATCAGTTCAGTACATCGTAAACGGTGCTGGTTTATTTTTCAAACTGTCATATCTCCAGATTTTCGGGCCGGATTTTGATGCCGATGGGCTCATTCGATTCGCATGGAAGCGTAGATATTTTTAGCATTTTAAATTTTGAAATTTCATTAATTAGAAAAATTTTAAGAGCAATTTAAAATATCAGTTCAGTACATCGTAAACGGTGTCGGTTTATTTTTCAAACTGTCATATCTCAAGATTGGCACACCGGATTTTGATGCCGATGGGCTCATTCGATTCGCATGGAAACGTAGATATTTTTAGCATTTTAAATTTTGAAATTTCATTAATTAGAAAAATTTTAAGAGCAATTTAAAATATCAGTTCAGTACATCGTAAACGGTGTCGGTTTATTTTTCAAACTGTCATATCTCCAGATTTTCGGGCCGGATTTTGATGCGGACGGGCTCATTCGATTCGCATGGAAGCGTAGATATTTTTAGCATTTTAAATTTTGAAATTTCATTAATTAGAAAAATTTTAAGAGCAATTTAAAATATCAGTTCAGTACATCGTAAACGGTGCCGGTTTATTTTTCAAACTGTCATATCTCAAGATTGTCACACCGGATTTTGATGCCGACGGGCTCATTCGATTCGCATGGAAGCGTAGATATTTTTAGCATTTTAAATTTTGAAATTTCATTAATTAGAAAAATTTTAAGAGCAATTTAAAATATCAGTTCAGTACATCGTAAACGGTGTCGGTTTATTTTTCAAACTGTCATATCTCCAGATTTTCGGGCCGGATTTTGATGCCGATGGGCTCATTCGATTCGCATGGAAGCGTAGATATTTTTAGCATTTTAAATTTTGAAATTTCATTAATTAGAAAAATTTTAAGAGCAATTTAAAATATCAGTTCAGTACATCGTAAACGGTGCTGGTTTATTTTTCAAACTGTCATATCTCCAGATTTTCGTGCCGGATTTTGATGCCGATGGGCTCATTCGATTCGCATGGAAGCGTAGATATTTTTAGCATTTTAAATTTTGAAATTTCATTAATTAGAAAAATTTTAAGAGCGATTTAAAATATCAGTTCAGTACATCGTAAACGGTGTCGGTTTATTTTTCAAACTGTCATATCTCAAGATTGTCACACCGGATTTTGATGCCGTCGGGCTCATTCGATTCGCATGGAAGCGTAGATATTTTTAGCATTTTAAATTTTGAAATTTCATTAATTAGAAAAATTTTAAGAGCAATTTAAAATATCAGTTCAGTACATCGTAAACGGTGTCGGTTTATTTTTCAAACTGTCATATCTCCAGATTTTCGGGCCGGATTTTGATGCCGACGGGCTCATTCGATTCGCATGGAAGCGTAGATATTTTTAGCATTTTATATTTTGAAATTTCATTAATTAGAAAAATTTTAAGAGCAATTTAAAATATCAGTTCAGTACATCGTAAACGGTGCTGGTTTATTTTTCAAACTGTCATATCTCCAGATTTTCGGGCCGGATTTTGATGCCGATGGGCTCATTCGATTCGCATGGAAGCGTAGATATTTTTAGCATTTTAAATTTTGAAATTTCATTAATTAGAAAAATTTTAAGAGCAATTTAAAATATCAGTTCAGTACATCGTAAACGGTGTCGGTTTATTTTTCAAACTGTCATATCTCAAGATTGTCACACCGGATTTTGATGCCGATGGGCTCATTCGATTCGCATGGAAGCGTAGATATTTTTAGCATTTTAAATTTTGAAATTTCATTAATTAGAAAAATTTTAAGAGCAATTTAAAATATCAGTTCAGTACATCGTAAACGGTGTCGGTTTATTTTTCAAACTGTCATATCTCAAGATTGTCACACCGGATTTTGATGCCGATGGGCTCATTCGATTCGCATGGAAGCGTAGATATTTTTAGCATTTTAAATTTTGAAATTTCATTAATTAGTAAAATTTTAAGAGCAATTTAAAATATCAGTTCAGTACATCGTAAACGGTGTCGGTTTATTTTTCAAACTGTCATATCTCCAGATTTTCGGGCCGGATTTTGATGCCGATGGGCTCATTCGATTCGCATGGAAGCGTAGATATTTTTAGCATTTTAAATTTTGAAATTTCATTAATTAGAAAAATTTTAAGAGCAATTTAAAATATCAGTTCAGTACATCGTAAACGGTGTCGGTTTATTTTTCAAACTGTCATATCTCAAGATTGGCACACCGGATTTTGATGCCGATGGGCTCATTCGATTCGCATGGAAGCGTAGATATTTTTAGCATTTTAAATTTTGAAATTTCATTAATTAGAAAAATTTTAAGAGCAATTTAAAATATCAGTTCAGTACATCGTAAACGGTGCTGGTTTATTTTTCAAACTGTCATATCTCCAGATTTTCGGGCCGGATTTTGATGCCGACGGGCTCATTCGATTCGCATGGAAGCGTAGATATTTTTAGCATTTTAAATTTTGAAATTTCATTAATTAGAAAAATTTTAAGAGCAATTTAAAATATCAGTTCAGTACATCGTAAACGGTGTCGGTTTGATTTTCAAACTGTCATATCTCAAGATTGGCACACCGGATTTTGATGCCGACGGGCTCATTCGATTCGCATGGAAGCGTAGATATTTTTAGCATTTTAAATTTTGAAATTTCTTTAATTAGAAAAATTTTAAGAGCAATTTAAAATATCAGTTCAGTACATCGTAAACGGTGTCGGTTTATTTTTCAAACTGTCATATCTCAAGATTGTCACACCGGATTTTGATGCCGACGGGCTCATTCGATTCGCATGGAAGCGTAGATATTTTTAGCATTTTAAATTTTGAAATTTCATTAATTAGAAAAATTTTAAGAGCAATTTAAAATATCAGTTCAGTACATCGTAAACGGTGTCGGTTTATTTTTCAAACTGTCATATCTCAAGATTGTCACACCGGATTTTGATGCCGATGGGCTCATTCGATTCGCATGGAAGCGTAGATATTTTTAGCATTTTAAATTTTGAAATTTCATTAATTAGAAAAATTTTAAGAGCAATTTAAAATATCAGTTCAGTACATCGTAAACGGTGTCGGTTTATTTTTCAAACTGTCATATCTCAAGATTGTCACACCGGATTTTGATGCCGATGGGCTCATTCGATTCGCATGGAAGCGTAGATATTTTTAGCATTTTAAATTTTGAAATTTCATTAATTAGTAAAATTTTAAGAGCAATTTAAAATATCAGTTCAGTACATCGTAAACGGTGTCGGTTTATTTTTCAAACTGTCATATCTCCAGATTTTCGGGCCGGATTTTGATGCCGATGGGCTCATTCGATTCGCATGGAAGCGTAGATATTTTTAGCATTTTAAATTTTGAAATTTCATTAATTAGAAAAATTTTAAGAGCAATTTAAAATATCAGTTCAGTACATCGTAAACGGTGTCGGTTTATTTTTCAAACTGTCATATCTCAAGATTGGCACACCGGATTTTGATGCCGACGGGCTCATTCGATTCGCATGGAAGCGTAGATATTTTTAGCATTTTAAATTTTGAAATTTCATTAATTAGAAAAATTTTAAGAGCAATTTAAAATATCAGTTCAGTACATCGTAAACGGTGTCGGTTTATTTTTCAAACTGTCATATCTCAAGATTGTCACACCGGATTTTGATGCCGATGGGCTCATTCGATTCGCATGGAAGCGTAGATATTTTTAGCATTTTAAATTTTGAAATTTCATTAATTAGAAAAATTTTAAGAGCAATTTAAAATATCAGTTCAGTACATCGTAAACGGTGCTGGTTTATTTTTCAAACTGTCATATCTCCAGATTTTCGGGCCGGATTTTGATGCCGACGGGCTCATTCGATTCGCATGGAAGCGTAGATATTTTTAGCATTTTAAATTTTGAAATTTCATTAATTAGAAAAATTTTAAGAGCAATTTAAAATATCAGTTCAGTACATCGTAAACGGTGCTGGTTTATTTTTCAAACTGTCATATCTCCAGATTTTCGGGCCGGATTTTGATGCCGACGGGCTCATTCGATTCGCATGGAAGCGTAGATATTTTTAGCATTTTAAATTTTGAAATTTCATTAATTAGAAAAATTTTAAGAGCAATTTAAAATATCAGTTCAGTACATCGTAAACGGTGTCGGTTTATTTTTCAAACTGTCATATCTCAAGATTGTCACACCGGATTTTGATGCCGATGGGCTCATTCGATTCGCATGGAAGCGTAGATATTTTTAGCATTTTAAATTTTGAAATTTCATTAATTAGAAAAATTTTAAGAGCAATTTAAAATATCAGTTCAGTACATCGTAAACGGTGCTGGTTTATTTTTCAAACTGTCATATCTCCAGATTTTCGGGCCGGATTTTGATGCCGACGGGCTCATTCGATTCGCATGGAAGCGTAGATATTTTTAGCATTTTAAATTTTGAAATTTCATTAATTAGAAAAATTTTAAGAGCAATTTAAAATATCAGTTCAGTACATCGTAAACGGTGCTGGTTTATTTTTCAAACTGTCATATCTCCAGATTTTCGGGCCGGATTTTGATGCCGACGGGCTCATTCGATTCGCATGGAAGCGTAGATATTTTTAGCATTTTAAATTTTGAAATTTCATTAATTAGAAAAATTTTAAGAGCAATTTAAAATATCAGTTCAGTACATCGTAAACGGTGTCGGTTTGATTTTCAAACTGTCATATCTCAAGATTGGCACACCGGATTTTGATGCCGACGGGCTCATTCGATTCGCATGGAAGCGTAGATATTTTTAGCATTTTAAATTTTGAAATTTCTTTAATTAGAAAAATTTTAAGAGCAATTTAAAATATCAGTTCAGTACATCGTAAACGGTGTCGGTTTATTTTTCAAACTGTCATATCTCAAGATTGTCACACCGGATTTTGATGCCGACGGGCTCATTCGATTCGCATGGAAGCGTAGATATTTTTAGCATTTTAAATTTTGAAATTTCATTAATTAGAAAAATTTTAAGAGCAATTTAAAATATCAGTTCAGTACATCGTAAACGGTGTCGGTTTATTTTTCAAACTGTCATATCTCAAGATTGTCACACCGGATTTTGATGCCGACGGGCTCATTCGATTCGCATGGAAGCGTAGATATTTTTAGCATTTTAAATTTTGAAATTTCATTAATTAGAAAAATTTTAAGAGCAATTTAAAATATCAGTTCAGTACATCGTAAACGGTGTCGGTTTATTTTTCAAACTGTCATATCTCAAGATTGTCACACCGGATTTTGATGCCGACGGGCTCATTCGATTCGCATGGAAGCGTAGATATTTTTAGCATTTTAAATTTTAAAATTTCATTAATTAGAAAAATTTTAAGAGCAATTTAAAATATCAGTTCAGTACATCGTAAACGGTGTCGGTTTATTTTTCAAACTGTCATATCTCCAGATTTTCGGGCCGGATTTTGATGCCGACGGGCTCATTCGATTCGCATGGAAGCGTAGATATTTTTAGCATTTTAAATTTTGAAATTTCATTAATTAGAAAAATTTTAAGAGCAATTTAAAATATCAGTTCAGTACATCGTAAACGGTGCTGGTTTATTTTTCAAACTGTCATATCTCCAGATTTTCGGGCCGGATTTTGATGCCGATGGGCTCATTCGATTCGCATGGAAGCGTAGATATTTTTAGCATTTTAAATTTTGAAATTTCATTAATTAGAAAATTTTTAAGAGCAATTTAAAATATCAGTTCAGTACATCGTAAACGGTGTCGGTTTATTTTTCAAACTGTCATATCTCAAGATTGTCACACCGGATTTTGATGCCGATGGGCTCATTCGATTCGCATGGAAGCGTAGATATTTTTAGCATTTTAAATTTTGAAATTTCATTAATTAGAAAAATTTTAAGAGCAATTTAAAATATCAGTTCAGTACATCGTAAACGGTGTCGGTTTATTTTTCAAACTGTCATATCTCCAGATTTTCGGGCCGGATTTTGATGCCGACGGGCTCATTCGATTCGCATGGAAGCGTAGATATTTTTAGCATTTTAAATTTTGAAATTTCATTAATTAGAAAAATTTTAAGAGCAATTTAAAATATCAGTTCAGTACATCGTAAACGGTGTCGGTTTATTTTTCAAACTGTCATATCTCAAGATTGGCACACCGGATTTTGATGCCGATGGGCTCATTCGATTCGCATGGAAACGTAGATATTTTTAGCATTTTAAATTTTGAAATTTCATTAATTAGAAAAATTTTAAGAGCAATTTAAAATATCAGTTCAGTACATCGTAAACGGTGTCGGTTTATTTTTCAAACTGTCATATCTCAAGATTGTCACACCGGATTTTGATGCCGACGGGCTCATTCGATTCGCATGGAAGCGTAGATATTTTTAGCATTTTAAATTTTGAAATTTCATTAATTAGAAAAATTTTAAGAGCAATTTAAAATATCAGTTCAGTACATCGTAAACGGTGTCGGTTTATTTTTCAAACTGTCATATCTCCAGATTTTCGGGCCGGATTTTGATGCCGATGGGCTCATTCGATTCGCATGGAAGCGTAGATATTTTTAGCATTTTAAATTTTGAAATTTCATTAATTAGAAAAATTTTAAGAGCAATTTAAAATATCAGTTCAGTACATCGTAAACGGTGCTGGTTTATTTTTCAAACTGTCATATCTCCAGATTTTCGGGCCGGATTTTGATACCGGCGGGCTCATTCGATTCGCATGGAAGCGTAGATATTTTTAGCATTTTAAATTTTGAAATTTCATTAATTAGAAAAATTTTAAGAGCAATTTAAAATATCAGTTCAGTACATCGTAAACGGTGTCGGTTTATTTTTCAAACTGTCATATCTCAAGATTGTCACACCGGATTTTGATGACGACGGGCTCATTCGATTCGCATGGAAGCGTAGATATTTTTAGCATTTTAAATTTTGAAATTTCATTAATTAGAAAAATTTTAAGAGCAATTTAAAATATCAGTTCAGTACATCGTAAACGGTGTCGGTTTATTTTTCAAACTGTCATATCTCAAGATTGTCACACCGGATTTTGATGCCGACGGGCTCATTCGATTCGCATGGAAGCGTAGATATTTTTAGCATTTTAAATTTTGAAATTTCATTAATTAGAAAAATTTTAAGAGCAATTTAAAATATCAGTTCAGTACATCGTAAACGGTGTCGGTTTATTTTTCAAACTGTCATATCTCAAGATTGTCACACCGGATTTTGATGCCGACGGGCTCATTCGATTCGCATGGAAGCGTAGATATTTTTAGCATTTTAAATTTTAAAATTTCATTAATTAGAAAAATTTTAAGAGCAATTTAAAATATCAGTTCAGTACATCGTAAACGGTGTCGGTTTATTTTTCAAACTGTCATATCTCCAGATTTTCGGGCCGGATTTTGATGCCGACGGGCTCATTCGATTCGCATGGAAGCGTAGATATTTTTAGCATTTTAAATTTTGAAATTTCATTAATTAGAAAAATTTTAAGAGCAATTTAAAATATCAGTTCAGTACATCGTAAACGGTGTCGGTTTATTTTTCAAACTGTCATATCTCAAGATTGTCACACCGGATTTTGATGCCGACGGGCTCATTCGATTCGCATGGAAGCGTAGATATTTTTAGCATTTTAAATTTTGAAATTTCATTAATTAGAAAAATTTTAAGAGCAATTTAAAATATCAGTTCAGTACATCGTAAACGGTGTCGGTTTATTTTTCAAACTGTCATATCTCAAGATTGTCACACCGGATTTTGATGCCGACGGGCTCATTCGATTCGCATGGAAGCGTAGATATTTTTAGCATTTTAAATTTTAAAATTTCATTAATTAGAAAAATTTTAAGAGCAATTTAAAATATCAGTTCAGTACATCGTAAACGGTGTCGGTTTATTTTTCAAACTGTCATATCTCCAGATTTTCGGGCCGGATTTTGATGCCGACGGGCTCATTCGATTCGCATGGAAGCGTAGATATTTTTAGCATTTTAAATTTTGAAATTTCATTAATTAGAAAAATTTTAAGAGCAATTTAAAATATCAGTTCAGTACATCGTAAACGGTGCTGGTTTATTTTTCAAACTGTCATATCTCCAGATTTTCGGGCCGGATTTTGATGCCGATGGGCTCATTCGATTCGCATGGAAGCGTAGATATTTTTAGCATTTTAAATTTTGAAATTTCATTAATTAGAAAATTTTTAAGAGCAATTTAAAATATCAGTTCAGTACATCGTAAACGGTGTCGGTTTATTTTTCAAACTGTCATATCTCAAGATTGTCACACCGGATTTTGATGCCGATGGGCTCATTCGATTCGCATGGAAGCGTAGATATTTTTAGCATTTTAAATTTTGAAATTTCATTAATTAGAAAAATTTTAAGAGCAATTTAAAATATCAGTTCAGTACATCGTAAACGGTGTCGGTTTATTTTTCAAACTGTCATATCTCCAGATTTTCGGGCCGGATTTTGATGCCGACGGGCTCATTCGATTCGCATGGAAGCGTAGATATTTTTAGCATTTTAAATTTTGAAATTTCATTAATTAGAAAAATTTTAAGAGCAATTTAAAATATCAGTTCAGTACATCGTAAACGGTGTCGGTTTATTTTTCAAACTGTCATATCTCAAGATTGGCACACCGGATTTTGATGCCGATGGGCTCATTCGATTCGCATGGAAACGTAGATATTTTTAGCATTTTAAATTTTGAAATTTCATTAATTAGAAAAATTTTAAGAGCAATTTAAAATATCAGTTCAGTACATCGTAAACGGTGTCGGTTTATTTTTCAAACTGTCATATCTCAAGATTGTCACACCGGATTTTGATGCCGACGGGCTCATTCGATTCGCATGGAAGCGTAGATATTTTTAGCATTTTAAATTTTGAAATTTCATTAATTAGAAAAATTTTAAGAGCAATTTAAAATATCAGTTCAGTACATCGTAAACGGTGTCGGTTTATTTTTCAAACTGTCATATCTCCAGATTTTCGGGCCGGATTTTGATGCCGATGGGCTCATTCGATTCGCATGGAAGCGTAGATATTTTTAGCATTTTAAATTTTGAAATTTCATTAATTAGAAAAATTTTAAGAGCAATTTAAAATATCAGTTCAGTACATCGTAAACGGTGCTGGTTTATTTTTCAAACTGTCATATCTCCAGATTTTCGGGCCGGATTTTGATACCGGCGGGCTCATTCGATTCGCATGGAAGCGTAGATATTTTTAGCATTTTAAATTTTGAAATTTCATTAATTAGAAAAATTTTAAGAGCAATTTAAAATATCAGTTCAGTACATCGTAAACGGTGTCGGTTTATTTTTCAAACTGTCATATCTCAAGATTGTCACACCGGATTTTGATGACGACGGGCTCATTCGATTCGCATGGAAGCGTAGATATTTTTAGCATTTTAAATTTTGAAATTTCATTAATTAGAAAAATTTTAAGAGCAATTTAAAATATCAGTTCAGTACATCGTAAACGGTGTCGGTTTATTTTTCAAACTGTCATATCTCAAGATTGTCACACCGGATTTTGATGCCGACGGGCTCATTCGATTCGCATGGAAGCGTAGATATTTTTAGCATTTTAAATTTTGAAATTTCATTAATTAGAAAAATTTTAAGAGCAATTTAAAATATCAGTTCAGTACATCGTAAACGGTGTCGGTTTATTTTTCAAACTGTCATATCTCCAGATTTTCGTGCCGGATTTTGATGCCGATGGGCTCATTCGATTCGCATGGAAGCGTAGATATTTTTAGCATTTTAAATTTTGAAATTTCATTAATTAGAAAAATTTTAAGAGCAATTTAAAATATCAGTTCAGTACATCGTAAACGGTGTCGGTTTATTTTTCAAACTGTCATATCTCAAGATTGGCACACCGGATTTTGATGCCGATGGGCTCATTCGATTCGCATGGAAACGTAGATATTTTTAGCATTTTAAATTTTGAAATTTCATTAATTAGAAAAATTTTAAGAGCAATTTAAAATATCAGTTCAGTACATCGTAAACGGTGTCGGTTTATTTTTCAAACTGTCATATCTCAAGATTGTCACACCGGATTTTGATGCCGACGGGCTCATTCGATTCGCATGGAAGCGTAGATATTTTTAGCATTTTAAATTTTGAAATTTCATTAATTAGAAAAATTTTAAGAGCAATTTAAAATATCAGTTCAGTACATCGTAAACGGTGTCGGTTTATTTTTCAAACTGTCATATCTCCAGATTTTCGGGCCGGATTTTGATGCCGATGGGCTCATTCGATTCGCATGGAAGCGTAGATATTTTTAGCATTTTAAATTTTGAAATTTCATTAATTAGAAAAATTTTAAGAGCAATTTAAAATATCAGTTCAGTACATCGTAAACGGTGCTGGTTTATTTTTCAAACTGTCATATCTCCAGATTTTCGGGCCGGATTTTGATACCGGCGGGCTCATTCGATTCGCATGGAAGCGTAGATATTTTTAGCATTTTAAATTTTGAAATTTCATTAATTAGAAAAATTTTAAGAGCGATTTAAAATATCAGTTCAGTACATCGTAAACGGTGTCGGTTTATTTTTCAAACTGTCATATCTCAAGATTGTCACACCGGATTTTGATGCCGACGGGCTCATTCGATTCGCATGGAAGCGTAGATATTTTTAGCATTTTAAATTTTGAAATTTCATTAATTAGAAAAATTTTAAGAGCAATTTAAAATATCAGTTCAGTACATCGTAAACGGTGTCGGTTTATTTTTCAAACTGTCATATCTCAAGATTGTCACACCGGATTTTGATGCCGACGGGCTCATTCGATTCGCATGGAAGCGTAGATATTTTTAGCATTTTAAATTTTGAAATTTCATTAATTAGAAAAATTTTAAGAGCAATTTAAAATATCAGTTCAGTACATCGTAAACGGTGTCGGTTTATTTTTCAAACTGTCATATCTCAAGATTGTCACACCGGATTTTGATGCCGATGGGCTCATTCGATTCGCATGGAAGCGTAGATATTTTTAGCATTTTAAATTTTGAAATTTCATTAATTAGAAAATTTTTAAGAGCAATTTAAAATATCAGTTCAGTACATCGTAAACGGTGTCGGTTTATTTTTCAAACTGTCATATCTCAAGATTGTCACACCGGATTTTGATGCCGATGGGCTCATTCGATTCGCATGGAAGCGTAGATATTTTTAGCATTTTAAATTTTGAAATTTCATTAATTAGAAAAATTTTAAGAGCAATTTAAAATATCAGTTCAGTACATCGTAAACGGTGTCGGTTTATTTTTCAAACTGTCATATCTCCAGATTTTCGGGCCGGATTTTGATGCCGACGGGCTCATTCGATTCGCATGGAAGCGTAGATATTTTTAGCATTTTAAATTTTGAAATTTCATTAATTAGAAAAATTTTAAGAGCAATTTAAAATATCAGTTCAGTACATCGTAAACGGTGTCGGTTTATTTTTCAAACTGTCATATCTCAAGATTGTCACACCGGATTTTGATGCCGATGGGCTCATTCGATTCGCATGGAAGCGTAGATATTTTTAGCATTTTAAATTTTGAAATTTCATTAATTAGAAAATTTTTAAGAGCAATTTAAAATATCAGTTCAGTACATCGTAAACGGTGTCGGTTTATTTTTCAAACTGTCATATCTCAAGATTGTCACACCGGATTTTGATGCCGATGGGCTCATTCGATTCGCATGGAAGCGTAGATATTTTTAGCATTTTAAATTTTGAAATTTCATTAATTAGAAAAATTTTAAGAGCAATTTAAAATATCAGTTCAGTACATCGTAAACGGTGTCGGTTTATTTTTCAAACTGTCATATCTCCAGATTTTCGGGCCGGATTTTGATGCCGACGGGCTCATTCGATTCGCATGGAAGCGTAGATATTTTTAGCATTTTAAATTTTGAAATTTCATTAATTAGAAAAATTTTAAGAGCAATTTAAAATATCAGTTCAGTACATCGTAAACGGTGTCGGTTTATTTTTCAAACTGTCATATCTCCAGATTTTCGGGCCGGATTTTGATGCCGACGGGCTCATTCGATTCGCATGGAAGCGTAGATATTTTTAGCATTTTAAATTTTGAAATTTCATTAATTAGAAAAATTTTAAGAGCAATTTAAAATATCAGTTCAGTACATCGTAAACGGTGTCGGTTTATTTTTCAAACTGTCATATCTCAAGATTGGCACACCGGATTTTGATGCCGATGGGCTCATTCGATTCGCATGGAAACGTAGATATTTTTAGCATTTTAAATTTTGAAATTTCATTAATTAGAAAAATTTTAAGAGCAATTTAAAATATCAGTTCAGTACATCGTAAACGGTGTCGGTTTATTTTTCAAACTGTCATATCTCAAGATTGTCACACCGGATTTTGATGCCGACGGGCTCATTCGATTCGCATGGAAGCGTAGATATTTTTAGCATTTTAAATTTTGAAATTTCATTAATTAGAAAAATTTTAAGAGCAATTTAAAATATCAGTTCAGTACATCGTAAACGGTGTCGGTTTATTTTTCAAACTGTCATATCTCCAGATTTTCGGGCCGGATTTTGATGCCGATGGGCTCATTCGATTCGCATGGAAGCGTAGATATTTTTAGCATTTTAAATTTTGAAATTTCATTAATTAGAAAAATTTTAAGAGCAATTTAAAATATCAGTTCAGTACATCGTAAACGGTGCTGGTTTATTTTTCAAACTGTCATATCTCCAGATTTTCGGGCCGGATTTTGATACCGGCGGGCTCATTCGATTCGCATGGAAGCGTAGATATTTTTAGCATTTTAAATTTTGAAATTTCATTAATTAGAAAAATTTTAAGAGCAATTTAAAATATCAGTTCAGTACATCGTAAACGGTGTCGGTTTATTTTTCAAACTGTCATATCTCAAGATTGTCACACCGGATTTTGATGCCGACGGGCTCATTCGATTCGCATGGAAGCGTAGATATTTTTAGCATTTTAAATTTTGAAATTTCATTAATTAGAAAAATTTTAAGAGCAATTTAAAATATCAGTTCAGTACATCGTAAACGGTGTCGGTTTATTTTTCAAACTGTCATATCTCCAGATTTTCGGGCCGGATTTTGATGCCGATGGGCTCATTCGATTCGCATGGAAGCGTAGATATTTTTAGCATTTTAAATTTTGAAATTTCATTAATTAGAAAAATTTTAAGAGCAATTTAAAATATCAGTTCAGTACATCGTAAACGGTGCTGGTTTATTTTTCAAACTGTCATATCTCCAGATTTTCGGGCCGGATTTTGATACCGGCGGGCTCATTCGATTCGCATGGAAGCGTAGATATTTTTAGCATTTTAAATTTTGAAATTTCATTAATTAGAAAAATTTTAAGAGCAATTTAAAATATCAGTTCAGTACATCGTAAACGGTGTCGGTTTATTTTTCAAACTGTCATATCTCAAGATTGTCACACCGGATTTTGATGCCGACGGGCTCATTCGATTCGCATGGAAGCGTAGATATTTTTAGCATTTTAAATTTTGAAATTTCATTAATTAGAAAAATTTTAAGAGCAATTTAAAATATCAGTTCAGTACATCGTAAACGGTGTCGGTTTATTTTTCAAACTGTCATATCTCAAGATTGTCACACCGGATTTTGATGCCGACGGGCTCATTCGATTCGCATGGAAGCGTAGATATTTTTAGCATTTTAAATTTTGAAATTTCATTAATTAGAAAAATTTTAAGAGCAATTTAAAATATCAGTTCAGTACATCGTAAACGGTGCTGGTTTATTTTTCAAACTGTCATATCTCCAGATTTTCGGGCCAGATTTTGATACCGGCGGGCTCATTCGATTCGCATGGAAGCGTAGATATTTTTAGCATTTTAAATTTTGAAATTTCATTAATTAGAAAAATTTTAAGAGCAATTTAAAATATCAGTTCAGTACATCGTAAACGGTGTCGGTTTATTTTTCAAACTGTCATATCTCAAGATTGTCACACCGGATTTTGATGCCGACGGGCTCATTCGATTCGCATGGAAGCGTAGATATTTTTAGCATTTTAAATTTTGAAATTTCGTTAATTAGAAAAATTTTAAGAGCAATTTAAAATATCAGTTCAGTACATCGTAAACGGTGTCGGTTTATTTTTCAAACTGTCATATCTCCAGATTTTCGGGCCGGATTTTGATGCCGATGGGCTCATTCGATTCGCATGGAAGCGTAGATATTTTTAGCATTTTAAATTTTGAAATTTCATTAATTAGAAAAATTTTAAGAGCAATTTAAAATATCAGTTCAGTACATCGTAAACGGTGCTGGTTTATTTTTCAAACTGTCATATCTCCAGATTTTCGGGCCGGATTTTGATACCGGCGGGCTCATTCGATTCGCATGGAAGCGTAGATATTTTTAGCATTTTAAATTTTGAAATTTCATTAATTAGAAAAATTTTAAGAGCAATTTAAAATATCAGTTCAGTACATCGTAAACGGTGTCGGTTTATTTTTCAAACTGTCATATCTCAAGATTGTCACACCGGATTTTGATGCCGACGGGCTCATTCGATTCGCATGGAAGCGTAGATATTTTTAGCATTTTAAATTTTGAAATTTCATTAATTAGAAAAATTTTAAGAGCAATTTAAAATATCAGTTCAGTACATCGTAAACGGTGTCGGTTTATTTTTCAAACTGTCATATCTCAAGATTGTCACACCGGATTTTGATGCCGACGGGCTCATTCGATTCGCATGGAAGCGTAGATATTTTTAGCATTTTAAATTTTGAAATTTCATTAATTAGAAAAATTTTAAGAGCAATTTAAAATATCAGTTCAGTACATCGTAAACGGTGTCGGTTTATTTTTCAAACTGTCATATCTCCAGATTTTCGTGCCGGATTTTGATGCCGATGGGCTCATTCGATTCGCATGGAAGCGTAGATATTTTTAGCATTTTAAATTTTGAAATTTCATTAATTAGAAAAATTTTAAGAGCAATTTAAAATATCAGTTCAGTACATCGTAAACGGTGTCGGTTTATTTTTCAAACTGTCATATCTCAAGATTGTCACACCGGATTTTGATGCCGACGGGCTCATTCGATTCGCATGGAAGCGTAGATATTTTTAGCATTTTAAATTTTGAAATTTCATTAATTAGAAAAATTTTAAGAGCAATTTAAAATATCAGTTCAGTACATCGTAAACGGTGTCGGTTTATTTTTCAAACTGTCATATCTCCAGATTTTCGTGCCGGATTTTGATGCCGATGGGCTCATTCGATTCGCATGGAAGCGTAGATATTTTTAGCATTTTAAATTTTGAAATTTCATTAATTAGAAAAATTTTAAGAGCAATTTAAAATATCAGTTCAGTACATCGTAAACGGTGTCGGTTTATTTTTCAAACTGTCATATCTCAAGATTGTCACACCGGATTTTGATGCCGACGGGCTCATTCGATTCGCATGGAAGCGTAGATATTTTTAGCATTTTAAATTTTGAAATTTCATTAATTAGAAAAATTTTAAGAGCAATTTAAAATATCAGTTCAGTACATCGTAAACGGTGTCGGTTTATTTTTCAAACTGTCATATCTCCAGATTTTCGTGCCGGATTTTGATGCCGATGGGCTCATTCGATTCGCATGGAAGCGTAGATATTTTTAGCATTTTAAATTTTGAAATTTCATTAATTAGAAAAATTTTAAGAGCAATTTAAAATATCAGTTCAGTACATCGTAAACGGTGTCGGTTTATTTTTCAAACTGTCATATCTCCAGATTTTCGGGCCGGATTTTGATGCCGATGGGCTCATTCGATTCGCATGGAAGCGTAGATATTTTTAGCATTTTAAATTTTGAAATTTCATTAATTAGAAAAATTTTAAGAGCAATTTAAAATATCAGTTCAGTACATCGTAAACGGTGTCGGTTTATTTTTCAAACTGTCATATCTCCAGATTTTCGTGCCGGATTTTGATGCCGATGGGCTCATTCGATTCGCATGGAAGCGTAGATATTTTTAGCATTTTAAATTTTGAAATTTCATTAATTAGAAAAATTTTAAGAGCAATTTAAAATATCAGTTCAGTACATCGTAAACGGTGTCGGTTTATTTTTCAAACTGTCATATCTCCAGATTTTCGGGCCGGATTTTGATGCCGATGGGCTCATTCGATTCGCATGGAAGCGTAGATATTTTTAGCATTTTAAATTTTGAAATTTCATTAATTAGAAAAATTTTAAGAGCAATTTAAAATATCAGTTCAGTACATCGTAAACGGTGCTGGTTTATTTTTCAAACTGTCATATCTCCAGATTTTCGGGCCGGATTTTGATACCGGCGGGCTCATTCGATTCGCATGGAAGCGTAGATATTTTTAGCATTTTAAATTTTGAAATTTCATTAATTAGAAAAATTTTAAGAGCAATTTAAAATATCAGTTCAGTACATCGTAAACGGTGTCGGTTTATTTTTCAAACTGTCATATCTCAAGATTGTCACACCGGATTTTGATGCCGACGGGCTCATTCGATTCGCATGGAAGCGTAGATATTTTTAGCATTTTAAATTTTGAAATTTCATTAATTAGAAAAATTTTAAGAGCAATTTAAAATATCAGTTCAGTACATCGTAAACGGTGTCGGTTTATTTTTCAAACTGTCATATCTCCAGATTTTCGTGCCGGATTTTGATGCCGATGGGCTCATTCGATTCGCATGGAAGCGTAGATATTTTTAGCATTTTAAATTTTGAAATTTCATTAATTAGAAAAATTTTAAGAGCAATTTAAAATATCAGTTCAGTACATCGTAAACGGTGTCGGTTTATTTTTCAAACTGTCATATCTCCAGATTTTCGGGCCGGATTTTGATGCCGATGGGCTCATTCGATTCGCATGGAAGCGTAGATATTTTTAGCATTTTAAATTTTGAAATTTCATTAATTAGAAAAATTTTAAGAGCAATTTAAAATATCAGTTCAGTACATCGTAAACGGTGTCGGTTTATTTTTCAAACTGTCATATCTCCAGATTTTCGTGCCGGATTTTGATGCCGATGGGCTCATTCGATTCGCATGGAAGCGTAGATATTTTTAGCATTTTAAATTTTGAAATTTCATTAATTAGAAAAATTTTAAGAGCAATTTAAAATATCAGTTCAGTACATCGTAAACGGTGTCGGTTTATTTTTCAAACTGTCATATCTCCAGATTTTCGGGCCGGATTTTGATGCCGATGGGCTCATTCGATTCGCATGGAAGCGTAGATATTTTTAGCATTTTAAATTTTGAAATTTCATTAATTAGAAAAATTTTAAGAGCAATTTAAAATATCAGTTCAGTACATCGTAAACGGTGCTGGTTTATTTTTCAAACTGTCATATCTCCAGATTTTCGGGCCGGATTTTGATACCGGCGGGCTCATTCGATTCGCATGGAAGCGTAGATATTTTTAGCATTTTAAATTTTGAAATTTCATTAATTAGAAAAATTTTAAGAGCAATTTAAAATATCAGTTCAGTACATCGTAAACGGTGTCGGTTTATTTTTCAAACTGTCATATCTCAAGATTGTCACACCGGATTTTGATGCCGACGGGCTCATTCGATTCGCATGGAAGCGTAGATATTTTTAGCATTTTAAATTTTGAAATTTCATTAATTAGAAAAATTTTAAGAGCAATTTAAAATATCAGTTCAGTACAGCGTAAATGGTGCTGGTTTATTTTTCAAACTGTCATATCTCAAGATGGGCACACCGGATTTTGATGCCGATGGGCTCATTCGATTCGCATGGAAGCGTAGATATTTTTAGCATTTTAAATTTTGAAATTTCATTTATTAGAAAAATTTTAAGAGCAATTTAAAATATCAGTTCAGTACATCGTAAACGGTGCTGGTTTATTTTTCAAACTGTCATATCTCCAGATTTTCGGGCCGGATTTTGATGCCGATGGGCTCATTCGATTCGCATGGAAGCGTAGATATTTTTAGCATTTTAAATTTTGAAATTTCATTAATTAGAAAAATTTTAAGAGCAATTTAAAATATCAGTTCAGTACATCGTAAACGGTGTCGGTTTATTTTTCAAACTGTCATATCTCAAGATTGTCACACCGGATTTTGATGCCGACGGGCTCATTCGATTCGCATGGAAGCGTAGATATTTTTAGCATTTTAAATTTTGAAATTTCATTAATTAGAAAAATTTTAAGAGCAATTTAAAATATCAGTTCAGTACATCGTAAACGGTGTCGGTTTATTTTTCAAACTGTCATATCTCAAGATTGTCACACCGGATTTTGATGCCGACGGGCTCATTCGATTCGCATGGAAGCGTAGATATTTTTAGCATTTTAAATTTTGAAATTTCATTAATTAGAAAAATTTTAAGAGCAATTTAAAATATCAGTTCAGTACATCGTAAACGGTGTCGGTTTATTTTTCAAACTGTCATATCTCCAGATTTTCGTGCCGGATTTTGATGCCGATGGGCTCATTCGATTCGCATGGAAGCGTAGATATTTTTAGCATTTTAAATTTTGAAATTTCATTAATTAGAAAAATTTTAAGAGCAATTTAAAATATCAGTTCAGTACATCGTAAACGGTGTCGGTTTATTTTTCAAACTGTCATATCTCAAGATTGGCACACCGGATTTTGATGCCGATGGGCTCATTCGATTCGCATGGAAACGTAGATATTTTTAGCATTTTAAATTTTGAAATTTCATTAATTAGAAAAATTTTAAGAGCAATTTAAAATATCAGTTCAGTACATCGTAAACGGTGTCGGTTTATTTTTCAAACTGTCATATCTCCAGATTTTCGGGCCGGATTTTGATGCCGACGGGCTCATTCGATTCGCATGGAAGCGTAGATATTTTTAGCATTTTAAATTTTGAAATTTCATTAATTAGAAAAATTTTAAGAGCAATTTAAAATATCAGTTCAGTACATCGTAAACGGTGTCGGTTTATTTTTCAAACTGTCATATCTCCAGATTTTCGTGCCGGATTTTGATGCCGATGGGCTCATTCGATTCGCATGGAAGCGTAGATATTTTTAGCATTTTAAATTTTGAAATTTCATTAATTAGAAAAATTTTAAGAGCAATTTAAAATATCAGTTCAGTACATCGTAAACGGTGTCGGTTTATTTTTCAAACTGTCATATCTCCAGATTTTCGGGCCGGATTTTGATGCCGATGGGCTCATTCGATTCGCATGGAAGCGTAGATATTTTTAGCATTTTAAATTTTGAAATTTCATTAATTAGAAAAATTTTAAGAGCAATTTAAAATATCAGTTCAGTACATCGTAAACGGTGCTGGTTTATTTTTCAAACTGTCATATCTCCAGATTTTCGGGCCGGATTTTGATACCGGCGGGCTCATTCGATTCGCATGGAAGCGTAGATATTTTTAGCATTTTAAATTTTGAAATTTCATTAATTAGAAAAATTTTAAGAGCAATTTAAAATATCAGTTCAGTACATCGTAAACGGTGTCGGTTTATTTTTCAAACTGTCATATCTCAAGATTGTCACACCGGATTTTGATGCCGACGGGCTCATTCGATTCGCATGGAAGCGTAGATATTTTTAGCATTTTAAATTTTGAATATTCATTAATTAGAAAAATTTTAAGAGCAATTTAAAATATCAGTTCAGTACATCGTAAACGGTGTCGGTTTATTTTTCAAACTGTCATATCTCAAGATTGTCACACCGGATTTTGATGCCGACGGGCTCATTCGATTCGCATGGAAGCGTAGATATTTTTAGCATTTTAAATTTTGAAATTTCATTAATTAGAAAAATTTTAAGAGCAATTTAAAATATCAGTTCAGTACATCGTAAACGGTGTCGGTTTATTTTTCAAACTGTCATATCTCCAGATTTTCGTGCCGGATTTTGATGCCGATGGGCTCATTCGATTCGCATGGAAGCGTAGATATTTTTAGCATTTTAAATTTTGAAATTTCATTAATTAGAAAAATTTTAAGAGCAATTTAAAATATCAGTTCAGTACATCGTAAACGGTGTCGGTTTATTTTTCAAACTGTCATATCTCAAGATTGGCACACCGGATTTTGATGCCGATGGGCTCATTCGATTCGCATGGAAACGTAGATATTTTTAGCATTTTAAATTTTGAAATTTCATTAATTAGAAAAATTTTAAGAGCAATTTAAAATATCAGTTCAGTACATCGTAAACGGTGTCGGTTTATTTTTCAAACTGTCATATCTCCAGATTTTCGGGCCGGATTTTGATGCCGACGGGCTCATTCGATTCGCATGGAAGCGTAGATATTTTTAGCATTTTAAATTTTGAAATTTCATTAATTAGAAAAATTTTAAGAGCAATTTAAAATATCAGTTCAGTACATCGTAAACGGTGTCGGTTTATTTTTCAAACTGTCATATCTCAAGATTGTCACACCGGATTTTGATGCCGACGGGCTCATTCGATTCGCATGGAAGCGTAGATATTTTTAGCATTTTAAATTTTGAAATTTCATTAATTAGAAAAATTTTAAGAGCAATTTAAAATATCAGTTCAGTACATCGTAAACGGTGTCGGTTTATTTTTCAAACTGTCATATCTCCAGATTTTCGGGCCGGATTTTGATGCCGATGGGCTCATTCGATTCGCATGGAAGCGTAGATATTTTTAGCATTTTAAATTTTGAAATTTCATTAATTAGAAAAATTTTAAGAGCAATTTAAAATATCAGTTCAGTACATCGTAAACGGTGCTGGTTTATTTTTCAAACTGTCATATCTCCAGATTTTCGGGCCGGATTTTGATACCGGCGGGCTCATTCGATTCGCATGGAAGCGTAGATATTTTTAGCATTTTAAATTTTGAAATTTCATTAATTAGAAAAATTTTAAGAGCGATTTAAAATATCAGTTCAGTACATCGTAAACGGTGTCGGTTTATTTTTCAAACTGTCATATCTCAAGATTGTCACACCGGATTTTGATGCCGACGGGCTCATTCGATTCGCATGGAAGCGTAGATATTTTTAGCATTTTAAATTTTGAAATTTCATTAATTAGAAAAATTTTAAGAGCAATTTAAAATATCAGTTCAGTACATCGTAAACGGTGTCGGTTTATTTTTCAAACTGTCATATCTCAAGATTGTCACACCGGATTTTGATGCCGACGGGCTCATTCGATTCGCATGGAAGCGTAGATATTTTTAGCATTTTAAATTTTGAAATTTCATTAATTAGAAAAATTTTAAGAGCAATTTAAAATATCAGTTCAGTACATCGTAAACGGTGCTGGTTTATTTTTCAAACTGTCATATCTCCAGATTTTCGGGCCAGATTTTGATACCGGCGGGCTCATTCGATTCGCATGGAAGCGTAGATATTTTTAGCATTTTAAATTTTGAAATTTCATTAATTAGAAAAATTTTAAGAGCAATTTAAAATATCAGTTCAGTACATCGTAAACGGTGTCGGTTTATTTTTCAAACTGTCATATCTCAAGATTGTCACACCGGATTTTGATGCCGACGGGCTCATTCGATTCGCATGGAAGCGTAGATATTTTTAGCATTTTAAATTTTGAAATTTCGTTAATTAGAAAAATTTTAAGAGCAATTTAAAATATCAGTTCAGTACATCGTAAACGGTGTCGGTTTATTTTTCAAACTGTCATATCTCCAGATTTTCGGGCCGGATTTTGATGCCGATGGGCTCATTCGATTCGCATGGAAGCGTAGATATTTTTAGCATTTTAAATTTTGAAATTTCATTAATTAGAAAAATTTTAAGAGCAATTTAAAATATCAGTTCAGTACATCGTAAACGGTGCTGGTTTATTTTTCAAACTGTCATATCTCCAGATTTTCGGGCCGGATTTTGATACCGGCGGGCTCATTCGATTCGCATGGAAGCGTAGATATTTTTAGCATTTTAAATTTTGAAATTTCATTAATTAGAAAAATTTTAAGAGCAATTTAAAATATCAGTTCAGTACATCGTAAACGGTGTCGGTTTATTTTTCAAACTGTCATATCTCAAGATTGTCACACCGGATTTTGATGCCGACGGGCTCATTCGATTCGCATGGAAGCGTAGATATTTTTAGCATTTTAAATTTTGAAATTTCATTAATTAGAAAAATTTTAAGAGCAATTTAAAATATCAGTTCAGTACATCGTAAACGGTGTCGGTTTATTTTTCAAACTGTCATATCTCAAGATTGTCACACCGGATTTTGATGCCGACGGGCTCATTCGATTCGCATGGAAGCGTAGATATTTTTAGCATTTTAAATTTTGAAATTTCATTAATTAGAAAAATTTTAAGAGCAATTTAAAATATCAGTTCAGTACATCGTAAACGGTGTCGGTTTATTTTTCAAACTGTCATATCTCAAGATTGTCACACCGGATTTTGATGCCGACGGGCTCATTCGATTCGCATGGAAGCGTAGATATTTTTAGCATTTTAAATTTTGAAATTTCATTAATTAGAAAAATTTTAAGAGCAATTTAAAATATCAGTTCAGTACATCGTAAACGGTGTCGGTTTATTTTTCAAACTGTCATATCTCCAGATTTTCGTGCCGGATTTTGATGCCGATGGGCTCATTCGATTCGCATGGAAGCGTAGATATTTTTAGCATTTTAAATTTTGAAATTTCATTAATTAGAAAAATTTTAAGAGCAATTTAAAATATCAGTTCAGTACATCGTAAACGGTGTCGGTTTATTTTTCAAACTGTCATATCTCCAGATTTTCGGGCCGGATTTTGATGCCGATGGGCTCATTCGATTCGCATGGAAACGTAGATATTGTTAGCATTTTAAATTTTGAAATTTCATTAATTAGAAAATTTTAAGAGCAATTTAAAATATCAGTTCAGTACATCGTAAACGGTGTCGGTTTATTTTTCAAACTGTCATATCTCCAGATTTTCGGGCCGGATTTTGATGCCGATGGGCTCATTCGATTCGCATGGAAGCGTAGATATTTTTAGCATTTTAAATTTTTAAATTTCATTAATTTGAAAAATTTTAAGAGCAATTTAAAATATCAGTTCAGTACATCGTAAACGGTGCTGGTTTATTTTACAAACTGTCATATCTCCAGATTTTCGGGCCAGATTTTGATACCGGCGGGCTCATTCGATTCGCATGGAAACGTAGATATTTTTAGCATTTTAAATTTTGAAATTTCATTAATTAGAAAATTTTAAGAGCAATTTAAAATATCAGTTCAGTACATCGTAAACGGTGTCGGTTTATTTTTCAAACTGTCATATCTCCAGATTTTCGGGCCGGATTTTGATGCCGATGGGCTCATTCGATTCGCATGGAAACGTAGATATTGTTAGCATTTTAAATTTTGAAATTTCATTAATTAGAAAATTTTAAGAGCAATTTAAAATATCAGTTCAGTACATCGTAAACGGTGTCGGTTTATTTTTCAAACTGTCATATCTCCAGATTTTCGGGCCGGATTTTGATGCCGATGGGCTCATTCGATTCGCATGGAAGCGTAGATATTTTTAGCATTTTAAATTTTGAAATTTCATTAATTAGAAAATTTTAAGAGCAATTTAAAATATCAGTTCAGTACATCGTAAACGGTGTCGGTTTATTTTTCAAACTGTCATATCTCCAGATTTTCGGGCCGGATTTTGATGCCGATGGGCTCATTCGATTCGCATGGAAACGTAGATATTGTTAGCATTTTAAATTTTGAAATTTCATTAATTAGAAAATTTTAAGAGCAATTTAAAATATCAGTTCAGTACATCGTAAACGGTGTCGGTTTATTTTTCAAACTGTCATATCTCCAGATTTTCGGGCCGGATTTTGATGCCGATGGGCTCATTCGATTCGCATGGAAGCGTAGATATTTTTAGCATTTTAAATTTTGAAATTTCATTAATTAGAAAAATTTTAAGAGCAATTTAAAATATCAGTTCAGTACATCGTAAACGGTGTCGGTTTATTTTTCAAACTGTCATATCTCAAGATTGTCACACCGGATTTTGATGCCGATGGGCTCATTCGATTCGCATGGAAGCGTAGATATTTTTAGCATTTTAAATTTTGAAATTTCATTAATTAGAAAAATTTTAAGAGCAATTTAAAATATCAGTTCAGTACATCGTAAACGGTGTCGGTTTATTTTTCAAACTGTCATATCTCAAGATTGTCACACCGGATTTTGATGCCGATGGGCTCATTCGATTCGCATGGAAGCGTAGATATTTTTAGCATT
Organism: Caenorhabditis virilis; assembly: GCA_964036255.1. Taxonomy (NCBI): domain Eukaryota; kingdom Metazoa; phylum Nematoda; class Chromadorea; order Rhabditida; family Rhabditidae; genus Caenorhabditis; species Caenorhabditis virilis. The sequence goes on along the minus strand of OZ038415.1, from coordinate 3,541,291 downwards.
TTAAATTTTGAAATTTCATTAATTAGAAAATTTTAAGAGCAATTTAAAATATCAGTTCAGTACATCGTAAACGGTGTCGGTTTATTTTTCAAACTGTCATATCTCCAGATTTTCGGGCCGGATTTTGATGCCGATGGGCTCATTCGATTCGCATGGAAACGTAGATATTGTTAGCATTTTAAATTTTGAAATTTCATTAATTAGAAAATTTTAAGAGCAATTTAAAATATCAGTTCAGTACATCGTAAACGGTGTCGGTTTATTTTTCAAACTGTCATATCTCCAGATTTTCGGGCCGGATTTTGATGCCGATGGGCTCATTCGATTCGCATGGAAGCGTAGATATTTTTAGCATTTTAAATTTTGAAATTTCATTAATTAGAAAAATTTTAAGAGCAATTTAAAATATCAGTTCAGTACATCGTAAACGGTGTCGGTTTATTTTTCAAACTGTCATATCTCAAGATTGTCACACCGGATTTTGATGCCGACGGGCTCATTCGATTCGCATGGAAGCGTAGATATTTTTAGCATTTTAAATTTTGAAATTTCATTAATTAGAAAAATTTTAAGAGCAATTTAAAATATCAGTTCAGTACATCGTAAACGGTGTCGGTTTATTTTTCAAACTGTCATATCTCCAGATTTTCGGGCCGGATTTTGATGCCGATGGGCTCATTCGATTCGCATGGAAGCGTAGATATTTTTAGCATTTTAAATTTTGAAATTTCATTAATTAGAAAAATTTTAAGAGCAATTTAAAATATCAGTTCAGTACATCGTAAACGGTGTCGGTTTATTTTTCAAACTGTCATATCTCAAGATTGTCACACCGGATTTTGATGCCGATGGGCTCATTCGATTCGCATGGAAGCGTAGATATTTTTAGCATTTTAAATTTTGAAATTTCATTAATTAGAAAAATTTTAAGAGCAATTTAAAATATCAGTTCAGTACATCGTAAACGGTGTCGGTTTATTTTTCAAACTGTCATATCTCAAGATTGTCACACCGGATTTTGATGCCGATGGGCTCATTCGATTCGCATGGAAGCGTAGATATTTTTAGCATTTTAAATTTTGAAATTTCATTAATTAGAAAAATTTTAAGAGCAATTTAAAATATCAGTTCAGTACATCGTAAACGGTGTCGGTTTATTTTTCAAACTGTCATATCTCCAGATTTTCGGGCCGGATTTTGATGCCGATGGGCTCATTCGATTCGCATGGAAACGTAGATATTGTTAGCATTTTAAATTTTGAAATTTCATTAATTAGAAAATTTTAAGAGCAATTTAAAATATCAGTTCAGTACATCGTAAACGGTGTCGGTTTATTTTTCAAACTGTCATATCTCCAGATTTTCGGGCCGGATTTTGATGCCGATGGGCTCATTCGATTCGCATGGAAGCGTAGATATTTTTAGCATTTTAAATTTTGAAATTTCATTAATTAGAAAAATTTTAAGAGCAATTTAAAATATCAGTTCAGTACATCGTAAACGGTGTCGGTTTATTTTTCAAACTGTCATATCTCAAGATTGTCACACCGGATTTTGATGCCGATGGGCTCATTCGATTCGCATGGAAGCGTAGATATTTTTAGCATTTTAAATTTTGAAATTTCATTAATTAGAAAAATTTTAAGAGCAATTTAAAATATCAGTTCAGTACATCGTAAACGGTGTCGGTTTATTTTTCAAACTGTCATATCTCCAGATTTTCGGGCCGGATTTTGATGCCGACGGGCTCATTCGATTCGCATGGAAGCGTAGATATTTTTAGCATTTTAAATTTTGAAATTTCATTAATTAGAAAATTTTAAGAGCAATTTAAAATATCAGTTCAGTACATCGTAAACGGTGTCGGTTTATTTTTCAAACTGTCATATCTCAAGATTGTCACACCGGATTTTGATGCCGACGGGCTCATTCGATTCGCATGGAAGCGTAGATATTTTTAGCATTTTAAATTTTGAAATTTCATTAATTAGAAAAATTTTAAGAGCAATTTAAAATATCAGTTCAGTACATCGTAAACGGTGTCGGTTTATTTTTCAAACTGTCATATCTCAAGATTGTCACACCGGATTTTGATGCCGACGGGCTCATTCGATTCGCATGGAAGCGTAGATATTTTTAGCATTTTAAATTTTGAAATTTCGTTAATTAGAAAAATTTTAAGAGCAATTTAAAATATCAGTTCAGTACATCGTAAACGGTGTCGGTTTATTTTTCAAACTGTCATATCTCAAGATTGTCACACCGGATTTTGATGCCGACGGGCTCATTCGATTCGCATGGAAGCGTAGATATTTTTAGCATTTTAAATTTTGAAATTTCTTTAATTAGAAAAATTTTAAGAGCAATTTAAAATATCAGTTCAGTACATCGTAAACGGTGTCGGTTTATTTTTCAAACTGTCATATCTCAAGATTGTCACACCGGATTTTGATGCCGTCGGGCTCATTCGATTCGCATGGAAGCGTAGATATTTTTAGCATTTTAAATTTTGAAATTTCATTAATTAGAAAAATTTTAAGAGCAATTTAAAATATCAGTTCAGTACATCGTAAACGGTGTCGGTTTATTTTTCAAACTGTCATATCTCCAGATTTTCGGGCCGGATTTTGATGCCGACGGGCTCATTCGATTCGCATGGAAGCGTAGATATTTTTAGCATTTTAAATTTTGAAATTTCATTAATTAGAAAAATTTTAAGAGCAATTTAAAATATCAGTTCAGTACATCGTAAACGGTGCTGGTTTATTTTTCAAACTGTCATATCTCCAGATTTTCGGGCCGGATTTTGATGCCGATGGGCTCATTCGATTCGCATGGAAGCGTAGATATTTTTAGCATTTTAAATTTTGAAATTTCATTAATTAGAAAAATTTTAAGAGCAATTTAAAATATCAGTTCAGTACATCGTAAACGGTGTCGGTTTATTTTTCAAACTGTCATATCTCAAGATTGGCACACCGGATTTTGATGCCGATGGGCTCATTCGATTCGCATGGAAACGTAGATATTTTTAGCATTTTAAATTTTGAAATTTCATTAATTAGAAAAATTTTAAGAGCAATTTAAAATATCAGTTCAGTACATCGTAAACGGTGTCGGTTTATTTTTCAAACTGTCATATCTCCAGATTTTCGGGCCGGATTTTGATGCCGACGGGCTCATTCGATTCGCATGGAAGCGTAGATATTTTTAGCATTTTAAATTTTGAAATTTCATTAATTAGAAAATTTTAAGAGCAATTTAAAATATCAGTTCAGTACATCGTAAACGGTGTCGGTTTATTTTTCAAACTGTCATATCTCAAGATTGTCACACCGGATTTTGATGCCGACGGGCTCATTCGATTCGCATGGAAGCGTAGATATTTTTAGCATTTTAAATTTTGAAATTTCATTAATTAGAAAAATTTTAAGAGCAATTTAAAATATCAGTTCAGTACATCGTAAACGGTGCTGGTTTATTTTACAAACTGTCATATCTCCAGATTTTCGGGCCGGATTTTGATACCGGCGGGCTCATTCGATTCGCATGGAAGCGTAGATATTTTTAGCATTTTAAATTTTGAAATTTCATTAATTAGAAAAATTTTAAGAGCAATTTAAAATATCAGTTCAGTACATCGTAAACGGTGTCGGTTTATTTTTCAAACTGTCATATCTCAAGATTATCACACCGGATTTTGATGCCGACGGGCTCATTCGATTCGCATGGAAGCGTAGATATTTTTAGCATTTTAAATTTTGAAATTTCATTAATTAGAAAAATTTTAAGAGCAATTTAAAATATCAGTTCAGTACATCGTAAACGGTGTCGGTTTATTTTTCAAACTGTCATATCTCAAGATTGTCACACCGGATTTTGATGCCGACGGGCTCATTCGATTCGCATGGAAGCGTAGATATTTTTAGCATTTTAAATTTTGAAATTTCATTAATTAGAAAAATTTTAAGAGCAATTTAAAATATCAGTTCAGTACATCGTAAACGGTGTCGGTTTATTTTTCAAACTGTCATATCTCAAGATTGTCACACCGGATTTTGATGCCGACGGGCTCATTCGATTCGCATGGAAGCGTAGATATTTTTAGCATTTTAAATTTTGAAATTTCATTAATTAGAAAAATTTTAAGAGCAATTTAAAATATCAGTTCAGTACATCGTAAACGGTGTCGGTTTATTTTTCAAACTGTCATATCTCAAGATTGGCACACCGGATTTTGATGCCGATGGGCTCATTCGATTCGCATGGAAGCGTAGATATTTTTAGCATTTTAAATTTTGAAATTTCATTAATTAGAAAAATTTTAAGAGCAATTTAAAATATCAGTTCAGTACATCGTAAACGGTGCTGGTTTATTTTTCAAACTGTCATATCTCCAGATTTTCGGGCCGGATTTTGATACGGGCGGGCTCATTCGATTCGCATGGAAGCGTAGATATTTTTAGCATTTTAAATTTTGAAATTTCATTAATTAGAAAAATTTTAAGAGCAATTTAAAATATCAGTTCAGTACATCGTAAACGGTGTCGGTTTATTTTTCAAACTGTCATATCTCAAGATTGTCACACCGGATTTTGATGCCGACGGGCTCATTCGATTCGCATGGAAGCGTAGATATTTTTAGCATTTTAAATTTTGAAATTTCATTAATTAGAAAAATTTTAAGAGCAATTTAAAATATCAGTTCAGTACATCGTAAACGGTGTCGGTTTATTTTTCAAACTGTCATATCTCAAGATTGTCACACCGGATTTTGATGCAGACGGGCTCATTCGATTCGCATGGAAGCGTAGATATTTTTAGCATTTTAAATTTTGAAATTTCATTAATTAGAAAAATTTTAAGAGCAATTTAAAATATCAGTTCAGTACATCGTAAACGGTGTCGGTTTATTTTTCAAACTGTCATATCTCCAGATTTTCGTGCCGGATTTTGATGCCGATGGGCTCATTCGATTCGCATGGAAGCGTAGATATTTTTAGCATTTTAAATTTTGAAATTTCATTAATTAGAAAAATTTTAAGAGCAATTTAAAATATCAGTTCAGTACATCGTAAACGGTGTCGGTTTATTTTTCAAACTGTCATATCTCAAGATTGGCACACCGGATTTTGATGCCGATGGGCTCATTCGATTCGCATGGAAGCGTAGATATTTTTAGCATTTTAAATTTTGAAATTTCATTAATTAGAAAAATTTTAAGAGCAATTTAAAATATCAGTTCAGTACATCGTAAACGGTGCTGGTTTATTTTTCAAACTGTCATATCTCCAGATTTTCGGGCCGGATTTTGATACCGGCGGGCTCATTCGATTCGCATGGAAGCGTAGATATTTTTAGCATTTTAAATTTTGAAATTTCATTAATTAGAAAAATTTTAAGAGCAATTTAAAATATCAGTTCAGTACATCGTAAACGGTGTCGGTTTATTTTTCAAACTGTCATATCTCAAGATTGTCACACCGGATTTTGATGCAGACGGGCTCATTCGATTCGCATGGAAGCGTAGATATTTTTAGCATTTTAAATTTTGAAATTTCATTAATTAGAAAAATTTTAAGAGCAATTTAAAATATCAGTTCAGTACATCGTAAACGGTGTCGGTTTATTTTTCAAACTGTCATATCTCCAGATTTTCGTGCCGGATTTTGATGCCGATGGGCTCATTCGATTCGCATGGAAGCGTAGATATTTTTAGCATTTTAAATTTTGAAATTTCATTAATTAGAAAAATTTTAAGAGCAATTTAAAATATCAGTTCAGTACATCGTAAACGGTGTCGGTTTATTTTTCAAACTGTCATATCTCAAGATTGGCACACCGGATTTTGATGACGATGGGCTCATTCGATTCGCATGGAAACGTAGATATTTTTAGCATTTTAAATTTTGAAATTTCATTAATTAGAAAAATTTTAAGAGCAATTTAAAATATCAGTTCAGTACATCGTAAACGGTGTCGGTTTATTTTTCAAACTGTCATATCTCCAGATTTTCGGGCCGGATTTTGATGCCGACGGGCTCATTCGATTCGCATGGAAGCGTAGATATTTTTAGCATTTTAAATTTTGAAATTTCATTAATTAGAAAATTTTAAGAGCAATTTAAAATATCAGTTCAGTACATCGTAAACGGTGTCGGTTTATTTTTCAAACTGTCATATCTCAAGATTGTCACACCGGATTTTGATGCCGACGGGCTCATTCGATTCGCATGGAAGCGTAGATATTTTTAGCATTTTAAATTTTGAAATTTCATTAATTAGAAAATTTTAAGAGCAATTTAAAATATCAGTTCAGTACATCGTAAACGGTGCTGGTTTATTTTTCAAACTGTCATATCTCAAGATTGTCACACCGGATTTTGATGCCGATGGGCTCATTCGATTCGCATGGAAGCGTAGATATTTTTAGCATTTTAAATTTTGAAATTTCATTAATTAGAAAAATTTTAAGAGCAATTTAAAATATCAGTTCAGTACATCGTAAACGGTGTCGGTTTATTTTTCAAACTGTCATATCTCAAGATTGGCACACCGGATTTTGATGCCGATGGGCTCATTCGATTCGCATGGAAGCGTAGATATTTTTAGCATTTTAAATTTTGAAATTTCATTAATTAGAAAAATTTTAAGAGCAATTTAAAATATCAGTTCAGTACATCGTAAACGGTGTCGGTTTATTTTTCAAACTGTCATATCTCAAGATTGTCACACCGGATTTTGATGCCGATGGGCTCATTCGATTCGCATGGAAGCGTAGATATTTTTAGCATTTTAAATTTTGAAATTTCATTAATTAGAAAAATTTTAAGAGCAATTTAAAATATCAGTTCAGTACATCGTAAACGGTGTCGGTTTATTTTTCAAACTGTCATATCTCAAGATTGTCACACCGGATTTTGATGCCGATGGGCTCATTCGATTCGCATGGAAGCGTAGATATTTTTAGCATTTTAAATTTTGAAATTTCATTAATTAGAAAAATTTTAAGAGCAATTTAAAATATCAGTTCAGTACATCGTAAACGGTGTCGGTTTATTTTTCAAACTGTCATATCTCAAGATTGTCACACCGGATTTTGATGCCGATGGGCTCATTCGATTCGCATGGAAGCGTAGATATTTTTAGCATTTTAAATTTTGAAATTTCATTAATTAGAAAAATTTTAAGAGCAATTTAAAATATCAGTTCAGTACATCGTAAACGGTGTCGGTTTATTTTTCAAACTGTCATATCTCAAGATTGTCACACCGGATTTTGATGCCGATGGGCTCATTCGATTCGCATGGAAGCGTAGATATTTTTAGCATTTTAAATTTTGAAATTTCATTAATTAGAAAAATTTTAAGAGCAATTTAAAATATCAGTTCAGTACATCGTAAACGGTGTCGGTTTATTTTTCAAACTGTCATATCTCAAGATTGTCACACCGGATTTTGATGCCGATGGGCTCATTCGATTCGCATGGAAGCGTAGATATTTTTAGCATTTTAAATTTTGAAATTTCATTAATTAGAAAAATTTTAAGAGCAATTTAAAATATCAGTTCAGTACATCGTAAACGGTGTCGGTTTATTTTTCAAACTGTCATATCTCAAGATTGTCACACCGGATTTTGATGCCGATGGGCTCATTCGATTCGCATGGAAGCGTAGATATTTTTAGCATTTTAAATTTTGAAATTTCATTAATTAGAAAAATTTTAAGAGCAATTTAAAATATCAGTTCAGTACATCGTAAACGGTGTCGGTTTATTTTTCAAACTGTCATATCTCAAGATTGTCACACCGGATTTTGATGCCGATGGGCTCATTCGATTCGCATGGAAGCGTAGATATTTTTAGCATTTTAAATTTTGAAATTTCATTAATTAGAAAAATTTTAAGAGCAATTTAAAATATCAGTTCAGTACATCGTAAACGGTGTCGGTTTATTTTTCAAACTGTCATATCTCAAGATTGTCACACCGGATTTTGATGCCGATGGGCTCATTCGATTCGCATGGAAGCGTAGATATTTTTAGCATTTTAAATTTTGAAATTTCATTAATTAGAAAAATTTTAAGAGCAATTTAAAATATCAGTTCAGTACATCGTAAACGGTGTCGGTTTATTTTTCAAACTGTCATATCTCCAGATTTTCGGGCCGGATTTTGATGCCGATGGGCTCATTCGATTCGCATGGAAGCGTAGATATTTTTAGCATTTTAAATTTTGAAATTTCATTAATTAGAAAAATTTTAAGAGCAATTTAAAATATCAGTTCAGTACATCGTAAACGGTGTCGGTTTATTTTTCAAACTGTCATATCTCAAGATTGGCACACCGGATTTTGATGCCGATGGGCTCATTCGATTCGCATGGAAACGTAGATATTTTTAGCATTTTAAATTTTGAAATTTCATTAATTAGAAAAATTTTAAGAGCAATTTAAAATATCAGTTCAGTACATCGTAAACGGTGTCGGTTTATTTTTCAAACTGTCATATCTCCAGATTTTCGGGCCGGATTTTGATGCCGACGGGCTCATTCGATTCGCATGGAAGCGTAGATATTTTTAGCATTTTAAATTTTGAAATTTCATTAATTAGAAAATTTTAAGAGCAATTTAAAATATCAGTTCAGTACATCGTAAACGGTGTCGGTTTATTTTTCAAACTGTCATATCTCCAGATTTTCGGGCCGGATTTTGATGCCGATGGGCTCATTCGATTCGCATGGAAGCGTAGATATTTTTAGCATTTTAAATTTTGAAATTTCATTAATTAGAAAAATTTTAAGAGCAATTTAAAATATCAGTTCAGTACATCGTAAACGGTGCTGGTTTATTTTTCAAACTGTCATATCTCCAGATTTTCGGGCCGGATTTTGATACCGGCGGGCTCATTCGATTCGCATGGAAGCGTAGATATTTTTAGCATTTTAAATTTTGAAATTTCATTAATTAGAAAAATTTTAAGAGCAATTTAAAATATCAGTTCAGTACATCGTAAACGGTGCTGGTTTATTTTTCAAACTGTCATATCTCCAGATTTTCGGGCCGGATTTTGATACCGGCGGGCTCATTCGATTCGCATGGAAGCGTAGATATTTTTAGCATTTTAAATTTTGAAATTTCATTAATTAGAAAAATTTTAAGAGCAATTTAAAATATCAGTTCAGTACATCGTAAACGGTGTCGGTTTATTTTTCAAACTGTCATATCTCAAGATTGTCACACCGGATTTTGATGCCGACGGGCTCATTCGATTCGCATGGAAGCGTAGATATTTTTAGCATTTTAAATTTTGAAATTTCATTAATTAGAAAAATTTTAAGAGCAATTTAAAATATCAGTTCAGTACATCGTAAACGGTGTCGGTTTATTTTTCAAACTGTCATATCTCAAGATTGTCACACCGGATTTTGATGCAGACGGGCTCATTCGATTCGCATGGAAGCGTAGATATTTTTAGCATTTTAAATTTTGAAATTTCATTAATTAGAAAAATTTTAAGAGCAATTTAAAATATCAGTTCAGTACATCGTAAACGGTGTCGGTTTATTTTTCAAACTGTCATATCTCCAGATTTTCGTGCCGGATTTTGATGCCGATGGGCTCATTCGATTCGCATGGAAGCGTAGATATTTTTAGCATTTTAAATTTTGAAATTTCATTAATTAGAAAAATTTTAAGAGCAATTTAAAATATCAGTTCAGTACATCGTAAACGGTGTCGGTTTATTTTTCAAACTGTCATATCTCAAGATTGGCACACCGGATTTTGATGCCGATGGGCTCATTCGATTCGCATGGAAGCGTAGATATTTTTAGCATTTTAAATTTTGAAATTTCATTAATTAGAAAAATTTTAAGAGCAATTTAAAATATCAGTTCAGTACATCGTAAACGGTGTCGGTTTATTTTTCAAACTGTCATATCTCCAGATTTTCGGGCCGGATTTTGATACCGGCGGGCTCATTCGATTCGCATGGAAGCGTAGATATTTTTAGCATTTTAAATTTTGAAATTTCATTAATTAGAAAAATTTTAAGAGCAATTTAAAATATCAGTTCAGTACATCGTAAACGGTGTCGGTTTATTTTTCAAACTGTCATATCTCAAGATTGGCACACCGGATTTTGATGCCGATGGGCTCATTCGATTCGCATGGAAACGTAGATATTTTTAGCATTTTAAATTTTGAAATTTCATTAATTAGAAAAATTTTAAGAGCAATTTAAAATATCAGTTCAGTACATCGTAAACGGTGTCGGTTTATTTTTCAAACTGTCATATCTCCAGATTTTCGGGCCGGATTTTGATGCCGACGGGCTCATTCGATTCGCATGGAAGCGTAGATATTTTTAGCATTTTAAATTTTGAAATTTCATTAATTAGAAAATTTTAAGAGCAATTTAAAATATCAGTTCAGTACATCGTAAACGGTGTCGGTTTATTTTTCAAACTGTCATATCTCCAGATTTTCGGGCCGGATTTTGATACCGGCGGGCTCATTCGATTCGCATGGAAGCGTAGATATTTTTAGCATTTTAAATTTTGAAATTTCATTAATTAGAAAAATTTTAAGAGCAATTTAAAATATCAGTTCAGTACATCGTAAACGGTGTCGGTTTATTTTTCAAACTGTCATATCTCAAGATTGTCACACCGGATTTTGATGCCGATGGGCTCATTCGATTCGCATGGAAGCGTAGATATTTTTAGCATTTTAAATTTTGAAATTTCATTAATTAGAAAAATTTTAAGAGCAATTTAAAATATCAGTTCAGTACATCGTAAACGGTGTCGGTTTATTTTTCAAACTGTCATATCTCCAGATTTTCGGGCCGGATTTTGATGCCGATGGGCTCATTCGATTCGCATGGAAGCGTAGATATTTTTAGCATTTTAAATTTTGAAATTTCATTAATTAGAAAAATTTTAAGAGCAATTTAAAATATCAGTTCAGTACATCGTAAACGGTGTCGGTTTATTTTTCAAACTGTCATATCTCAAGATTGGCACACCGGATTTTGATGCCGATGGGCTCATTCGATTCGCATGGAAACGTAGATATTTTTAGCATTTTAAATTTTGAAATTTCATTAATTAGAAAAATTTTAAGAGCAATTTAAAATATCAGTTCAGTACATCGTAAACGGTGTCGGTTTATTTTTCAAACTGTCATATCTCCAGATTTTCGGGCCGGATTTTGATGCCGACGGGCTCATTCGATTCGCATGGAAGCGTAGATATTTTTAGCATTTTAAATTTTGAAATTTCATTAATTAGAAAATTTTAAGAGCAATTTAAAATATCAGTTCAGTACATCGTAAACGGTGTCGGTTTATTTTTCAAACTGTCATATCTCAAGATTGTCACACCGGATTTTGATGCCGACGGGCTCATTCGATTCGCATGGAAGCGTAGATATTTTTAGCATTTTAAATTTTGAAATTTCATTAATTAGAAAAATTTTAAGAGCAATTTAAAATATCAGTTCAGTACATCGTAAACGGTGTCGGTTTATTTTTCAAACTGTCATATCTCCAGATTTTCGGGCCGGATTTTGATGCCGATGGGCTCATTCGATTCGCATGGAAGCGTAGATATTTTTAGCATTTTAAATTTTGAAATTTCATTAATTAGAAAAATTTTAAGAGCAATTTAAAATATCAGTTCAGTACATCGTAAACGGTGCTGGTTTATTTTTCAAACTGTCATATCTCCAGATTTTCGGGCCGGATTTTGATACCGGCGGGCTCATTCGATTCGCATGGAAGCGTAGATATTTTTAGCATTTTAAATTTTGAAATTTCATTAATTAGAAAAATTTTAAGAGCAATTTAAAATATCAGTTCAGTACATCGTAAACGGTGTCGGTTTATTTTTCAAACTGTCATATCTCAAGATTGTCACACCGGATTTTGATGCCGACGGGCTCATTCGATTCGCATGGAAGCGTAGATATTTTTAGCATTTTAAATTTTGAAATTTCATTAATTAGAAAAATTTTAAGAGCAATTTAAAATATCAGTTCAGTACATCGTAAACGGTGTCGGTTTATTTTTCAAACTGTCATATCTCAAGATTGTCACACCGGATTTTGATGCAGACGGGCTCATTCGATTCGCATGGAAGCGTAGATATTTTTAGCATTTTAAATTTTGAAATTTCATTAATTAGAAAAATTTTAAGAGCAATTTAAAATATCAGTTCAGTACATCGTAAACGGTGTCGGTTTATTTTTCAAACTGTCATATCTCCAGATTTTCGTGCCGGATTTTGATGCCGATGGGCTCATTCGATTCGCATGGAAGCGTAGATATTTTTAGCATTTTAAATTTTGAAATTTCATTAATTAGAAAAATTTTAAGAGCAATTTAAAATATCAGTTCAGTACATCGTAAACGGTGTCGGTTTATTTTTCAAACTGTCATATCTCAAGATTGGCACACCGGATTTTGATGCCGATGGGCTCATTCGATTCGCATGGAAGCGTAGATATTTTTAGCATTTTAAATTTTGAAATTTCATTAATTAGAAAAATTTTAAGAGCAATTTAAAATATCAGTTCAGTACATCGTAAACGGTGCTGGTTTATTTTTCAAACTGTCATATCTCCAGATTTTCGGGCCGGATTTTGATACCGGCGGGCTCATTCGATTCGCATGGAAGCGTAGATATTTTTAGCATTTTAAATTTTGAAATTTCATTAATTAGAAAAATTTTAAGAGCAATTTAAAATATCAGTTCAGTACATCGTAAACGGTGTCGGTTTATTTTTCAAACTGTCATATCTCAAGATTGTCACACCGGATTTTGATGCCGATGGGCTCATTCGATTCGCATGGAAGCGTAGATATTTTTAGCATTTTAAATTTTGAAATTTCATTAATTAGAAAAATTTTAAGAGCAATTTAAAATATCAGTTCAGTACATCGTAAACGGTGTCGGTTTATTTTTCAAACTGTCATATCTCCAGATTTTCGGGCCGGATTTTGATGCCGATGGGCTCATTCGATTCGCATGGAAGCGTAGATATTTTTAGCATTTTAAATTTTGAAATTTCATTAATTAGAAAAATTTTAAGAGCAATTTAAAATATCAGTTCAGTACATCGTAAACGGTGTCGGTTTATTTTTCAAACTGTCATATCTCAAGATTGGCACACCGGATTTTGATGCCGATGGGCTCATTCGATTCGCATGGAAACGTAGATATTTTTAGCATTTTAAATTTTGAAATTTCATTAATTAGAAAAATTTTAAGAGCAATTTAAAATATCAGTTCAGTACATCGTAAACGGTGTCGGTTTATTTTTCAAACTGTCATATCTCCAGATTGTCACACCGGATTTTGATGCCGACGGGCTCATTCGATTCGCATGGAAGCGTAGATATTTTTAGCATTTTAAATTTTGAAATTTCATTAATTAGAAAAATTTTAAGAGCAATTTAAAATATCAGTTCAGTACATCGTAAACGGTGCTGGTTTATTTTTCAAACTGTCATATCTCCAGATTTTCGGGCCGGATTTTGATACCGGCGGGCTCATTCGATTCGCATGGAAGCGTAGATATTTTTAGCATTTTAAATTTTGAAATTTCATTAATTAGAAAAATTTTAAGAGCAATTTAAAATATCAGTTCAGTACATCGTAAACGGTGTCGGTTTATTTTTCAAACTGTCATATCTCAAGATTGTCACACCGGATTTTGATGCCGACGGGCTCATTCGATTCGCATGGAAGCGTAGATATTTTTAGCATTTTAAATTTTGAAATTTCATTAATTAGAAAAATTTTAAGAGCAATTTAAAATATCAGTTCAGTACATCGTAAACGGTGTCGGTTTATTTTTCAAACTGTCATATCTCAAGATTGTCACACCGGATTTTGATGCAGACGGGCTCATTCGATTCGCATGGAAGCGTAGATATTTTTAGCATTTTAAATTTTGAAATTTCATTAATTAGAAAAATTTTAAGAGCAATTTAAAATATCAGTTCAGTACATCGTAAACGGTGTCGGTTTATTTTTCAAACTGTCATATCTCAAGATTGTCACACCGGATTTTGATGCCGACGGGCTCATTCGATTCGCATGGAAGCGTAGATATTTTTAGCATTTTAAATTTTGAAATTTCATTAATTAGAAAAATTTTAAGAGCAATTTAAAATATCAGTTCAGTACATCGTAAACGGTGTCGGTTTATTTTTCAAACTGTCATATCTCAAGATTGTCACACCGGATTTTGATGCCGATGGGCTCATTCGATTCGCATGGAAGCGTAGATATTTTTAGCATTTTAAATTTTGAAATTTCATTAATTAGAAAAATTTTAAGAGCAATTTAAAATATCAGTTCAGTACATCGTAAACGGTGCTGGTTTATTTTTCAAACTGTCATATCTCCAGATTTTCGGGCCGGATTTTGATACCGGCGGGCTCATTCGATTCGCATGGAAGCGTAGATATTTTTAGCATTTTAAATTTTGAAATTTCATTAATTAGAAAAATTTTAAGAGCAATTTAAAATATCAGTTCAGTACATCGTAAACGGTGTCGGTTTATTTTTCAAACTGTCATATCTCAAGATTGTCACACCGGATTTTGATGCCGACGGGCTCATTCGATTCGCATGGAAGCGTAGATATTTTTAGCATTTTAAATTTTGAAATTTCATTAATTAGAAAAATTTTAAGAGCAATTTAAAATATCAGTTCAGTACATCGTAAACGGTGTCGGTTTATTTTTCAAACTGTCATATCTCAAGATTGTCACACCGGATTTTGATGCATACGGGCTCATTCGATTCGCATGGAAGCGTAGATATTTTTAGCATTTTAAATTTTGAAATTTCATTAATTAGAAAAATTTTAAGAGCAATTTAAAATATCAGTTCAGTACATCGTAAACGGTGCTGGTTTATTTTTCAAACTGTCATATCTCCAGATTTTCGGGCCGGATTTTGATACCGGCGGGCTCATTCGATTCGCATGGAAGCGTAGATATTTTTAGCATTTTAAATTTTGAAATTTCATTAATTAGAAAAATTTTAAGAGCAATTTAAAATATCAGTTCAGTACATCGTAAACGGTGTCGGTTTATTTTTCAAACTGTCATATCTCAAGATTGTCACACCGGATTTTGATGCCGACGGGCTCATTCGATTCGCATGGAAGCGTAGATATTTTTAGCATTTTAAATTTTGAAATTTCATTAATTAGAAAAATTTTAAGAGCAATTTAAAATATCAGTTCAGTACATCGTAAACGGTGTCGGTTTATTTTTCAAACTGTCATATCTCAAGATTGTCACACCGGATTTTGATGCATACGGGCTCATTCGATTCGCATGGAAGCGTAGATATTTTTAGCATTTTAAATTTTGAAATTTCATTAATTAGAAAAATTTTAAGAGCAATTTAAAATATCAGTTCAGTACATCGTAAACGGTGTCGGTTTATTTTTCAAACTGTCATATCTCAAGATTGTCACACCGGATTTTGATGCAGACGGGCTCATTCGATTCGCATGGAAGCGTAGATATTTTTAGCATTTTAAATTTTGAAATTTCATTAATTAGAAAAATTTTAAGAGCAATTTAAAATATCAGTTCAGTACATCGTAAACGGTGTCGGTTTATTTTTCAAACTGTCATATCTCCAGATTTTCGTGCCGGATTTTGATGCCGATGGGCTCATTCGATTCGCATGGAAGCGTAGATATTTTTAGCATTTTAAATTTTGAAATTTCATTAATTAGAAAAATTTTAAGAGCAATTTAAAATATCAGTTCAGTACATCGTAAACGGTGTCGGTTTATTTTTCAAACTGTCATATCTCAAGATTGTCACACCGGATTTTGATGCAGACGGGCTCATTCGATTCGCATGGAAGCGTAGATATTTTTAGCATTTTAAATTTTGAAATTTCATTAATTAGAAAAATTTTAAGAGCAATTTAAAATATCAGTTCAGTACATCGTAAACGGTGTCGGTTTATTTTTCAAACTGTCATATCTCCAGATTTTCGTGCCGGATTTTGATGCCGATGGGCTCATTCGATTCGCATGGAAGCGTAGATATTTTTAGCATTTTAAATTTTGAAATTTCATTAATTAGAAAAATTTTAAGAGCAATTTAAAATATCAGTTCAGTACATCGTAAACGGTGTCGGTTTATTTTTCAAACTGTCATATCTCAAGATTGGCACACCGGATTTTGATGACGATGGGCTCATTCGATTCGCATGGAAACGTAGATATTTTTAGCATTTTAAATTTTGAAATTTCATTAATTAGAAAAATTTTAAGAGCAATTTAAAATATCAGTTCAGTACATCGTAAACGGTGCTGGTTTATTTTTCAAACTGTCATATCTCCAGATTTTCGGGCCGGATTTTGATACCGGCGGGCTCATTCGATTCGCATGGAAGCGTAGATATTTTTAGCATTTTAAATTTTGAAATTTCATTAATTAGAAAAATTTTAAGAGCAATTTAAAATATCAGTTCAGTACATCGTAAACGGTGTCGGTTTATTTTTCAAACTGTCATATCTCAAGATTGTCACACCGGATTTTGATGCCGACGGGCTCATTCGATTCGCATGGAAGCGTAGATATTTTTAGCATTTTAAATTTTGAAATTTCATTAATTAGAAAAATTTTAAGAGCAATTTAAAATATCAGTTCAGTACATCGTAAACGGTGTCGGTTTATTTTTCAAACTGTCATATCTCAAGATTGTCACACCGGATTTTGATGCAGACGGGCTCATTCGATTCGCATGGAAGCGTAGATATTTTTAGCATTTTAAATTTTGAAATTTCATTAATTAGAAAAATTTTAAGAGCAATTTAAAATATCAGTTCAGTACATCGTAAACGGTGTCGGTTTATTTTTCAAACTGTCATATCTCAAGATTGTCACACCGGATTTTGATGCAGACGGGCTCATTCGATTCGCATGGAAGCGTAGATATTTTTAGCATTTTAAATTTTGAAATTTCATTAATTAGAAAAATTTTAAGAGCAATTTAAAATATCAGTTCAGTACATCGTAAACGGTGTCGGTTTATTTTTCAAACTGTCATATCTCAAGATTGGCACACCGGATTTTGATGACGATGGGCTCATTCGATTCGCATGGAAACGTAGATATTTTTAGCATTTTAAATTTTGAAATTTCATTAATTAGAAAAATTTTAAGAGCAATTTAAAATATCAGTTCAGTACATCGTAAACGGTGCTGGTTTATTTTTCAAACTGTCATATCTCCAGATTTTCGGGCCGGATTTTGATACCGGCGGGCTCATTCGATTCGCATGGAAGCGTAGATATTTTTAGCATTTTAAATTTTGAAATTTCATTAATTAGAAAAATTTTAAGAGCAATTTAAAATATCAGTTCAGTACATCGTAAACGGTGTCGGTTTATTTTTCAAACTGTCATATCTCAAGATTGTCACACCGGATTTTGATGCCGACGGGCTCATTCGATTCGCATGGAAGCGTAGATATTTTTAGCATTTTAAATTTTGAAATTTCATTAATTAGAAAAATTTTAAGAGCAATTTAAAATATCAGTTCAGTACATCGTAAACGGTGTCGGTTTATTTTTCAAACTGTCATATCTCAAGATTGTCACACCGGATTTTGATGCAGACGGGCTCATTCGATTCGCATGGAAGCGTAGATATTTTTAGCATTTTAAATTTTGAAATTTCATTAATTAGAAAAATTTTAAGAGCAATTTAAAATATCAGTTCAGTACATCGTAAACGGTGTCGGTTTATTTTTCAAACTGTCATATCTCAAGATTGTCACACCGGATTTTGATGCAGACGGGCTCATTCGATTCGCATGGAAGCGTAGATATTTTTAGCATTTTAAATTTTGAAATTTCATTAATTAGAAAAATTTTAAGAGCAATTTAAAATATCAGTTCAGTACATCGTAAACGGTGTCGGTTTATTTTTCAAACTGTCATATCTCCAGATTTTCGTGCCGGATTTTGATGCCGATGGGCTCATTCGATTCGCATGGAAGCGTAGATATTTTTAGCATTTTAAATTTTGAAATTTCATTAATTAGAAAAATTTTAAGAGCAATTTAAAATATCAGTTCAGTACATCGTAAACGGTGTCGGTTTATTTTTCAAACTGTCATATCTCAAGATTGGCACACCGGATTTTGATGACGATGGGCTCATTCGATTCGCATGGAAACGTAGATATTTTTAGCATTTTAAATTTTGAAATTTCATTAATTAGAAAAATTTTAAGAGCAATTTAAAATATCAGTTCAGTACATCGTAAACGGTGTCGGTTTATTTTTCAAACTGTCATATCTCCAGATTTTCGGGCCGGATTTTGATGCCGATGGGCTCATTCGATTCGCATGGAAGCGTAGATATTTTTAGCATTTTAAATTTTGAAATTTCATTAATTAGAAAATTTTAAGAGCAATTTAAAATATCAGTTCAGTACATCGTAAACGGTGTCGGTTTATTTTTCAAACTGTCATATCTCAAGATTGTCACACCGGATTTTGATGCCGACGGGCTCATTCGATTCGCATGGAAGCGTAGATATTTTTAGCATTTTAAATTTTGAAATTTCATTAATTAGAAAAATTTTAAGAGCAATTTAAAATATCAGTTCAGTACATCGTAAACGGTGTCGGTTTATTTTTCAAACTGTCATATCTCCAGATTTTCGGGCCGGATTTTGATGCCGATGGGCTCATTCGATTCGCATGGAAGCGTAGATATTTTTAGCATTTTAAATTTTGAAATTTCATTAATTACAAAAAATTTTAAGAGCAATTTAAAATATCAGTTCAGTACATCGTAAACGGTGCTGGTTTATTTTTCAAACTGTCATATCTCCAGATTTTCGGGCCGGATTTTGATACCGGCGGGCTCATTCGATTCGCATGGAAGCGTAGATATTTTTAGCATTTTAAATTTTGAAATTTCATTAATTAGAAAAATTTTAAGAGCAATTTAAAATATCAGTTCAGTACATCGTAAACGGTGTCGGTTTATTTTTCAAACTGTCATATCTCAAGATTGTCACACCGGATTTTGATGCCGACGGGCTCATTCGATTCGCATGGAAGCGTAGATATTTTTAGCATTTTAAATTTTGAAATTTCATTAATTAGAAAAATTTTAAGAGCAATTTAAAATATCAGTTCAGTACATCGTAAACGGTGTCGGTTTATTTTTCAAACTGTCATATCTCAAGATTGTCACACCGGATTTTGATGCCGACGGGCTCATTCGATTCGCATGGAAGCGTAGATATTTTTAGCATTTTAAATTTTGAAATTTCATTAATTAGAAAAATTTTAAGAGCAATTTAAAATATCAGTTCAGTACATCGTAAACGGTGTCGGTTTATTTTTCAAACTGTCATATCTCCAGATTTTCGTGCCGGATTTTGATGCCGATGGGCTCATTCGATTCGCATGGAAGCGTAGATATTTTTAGCATTTTAAATTTTGAAATTTCATTAATTAGAAAAATTTTAAGAGCAATTTAAAATATCAGTTCAGTACATCGTAAACGGTGTCGGTTTATTTTTCAAACTGTCATATCTCCAGATTTTCGGGCCGGATTTTGATGCCGATGGGCTCATTCCATTCGCATGGAAGCGTAGATATTTTTAGCATTTTAAATGTTGAAATTTCATTAATTAGAAAAATTTTAAGAGCAATTTAAAATATCAGTTCAGTACATCGTAAACGGTGCTGGTTTATTTTTCAAACTGTCATATCTCCAGATTTTCGGGCCAGATTTTGATACCGGCGGGCTCATTCGATTCGCATGGAAGCGTAGATATTTTTAGCATTTTAAATGTTGAAATTTCATTAATTAGAAAAATTTTAAGAGCAATTTAAAATATCAGTTCAGTACATCGTAAACGGTGCTGGTTTATTTTACAAACTGTCATATCTCCAGATTTTCGGGCCAGATTTTGATACCGGCGGGCTCATTCGATTCGCATGGAAGCGTAGATATTTTTAGCATTTTAAATTTTGAAATTTCATTAATTAGAAAAATTTTAAGAGCAATTTAAAATATCAGTTCAGTACATCGTAAACGGTGTCGGTTTATTTTTCAAACTGTCATATCTCCAGATTTTCGGGCCGGATTTTGATGCCGATGGGCTCATTCGATTCGCATGGAAGCGTAGATATTTTTAGCATTTTAAATTTTGAAATTTCGTTAATTAGAAAAATTTTAAGAGCAATTTAAAATATCAGTTCAGTACATCGTAAACGGTGCTGGTTTATTTTTCAAACTGTCATATCTCAAGATTGTCACACCGGATTTTGATGCCGACGGGCTCATTCGATTCGCATGGAAGCGTAGATATTTTTAGCATTTTAAATTTTGAAATTTCATTAATTAGAAAAATTTTAAGAGCAATTTAAAATATCAGTTCAGTACATCGTAAACGGTGTCGGTTTATTTTTCAAACTGTCATATCTCCAGATTTTCGGGCCGGATTTTGATGCCGATGGGCTCATTCGATTCGCATGGAAGCGTAGATATTTTTAGCATTTTAAATTTTGAAATTTCATTAATTAGAAAAATTTTAAGAGCAATTTAAAATATCAGTTCAGTACATCGTAAACGGTGCTGGTTTATTTTTCAAACTGTCATATCTCCAGATTTTCGGGCCGGATTTTGATACCGGCGGGCTCATTCGATTCGCATGGAAGCGTAGATATTTTTAGCATTTTAAATTTTGAAATTTCATTAATTAGAAAAATTTTAAGAGCAATTTAAAATATCAGTTCAGTACATCGTAAACGGTGTCGGTTTATTTTTCAAACTGTCATATCTCAAGATTGTCACACCGGATTTTGATGCCGACGGGCTCATTCGATTCGCATGGAAGCGTAGATATTTTTAGCATTTTAAATTTTGAAATTTCATTAATTAGAAAAATTTTAAGAGCAATTTAAAATATCAGTTCAGTACATCGTAAACGGTGTCGGTTTATTTTTCAAACTGTCATATCTCAAGATTGTCACACCGGATTTTGATGCCGACGGGCTCATTCGATTCGCATGGAAGCGTAGATATTTTTAGCATTTTAAATTTTGAAATTTCATTAATTAGAAAAATTTTAAGAGCAATTTAAAATATCAGTTCAGTACATCGTAAACGGTGCTGGTTTATTTTTCAAACTGTCATATCTCCAGATTTTCGGGCCGGATTTTGATACCGGCGGGCTCATTCGATTCGCATGGAAGCGTAGATATTTTTAGCATTTTAAATTTTGAAATTTCTTTAATTAGAAAAATTTTAAGAGCAATTTAAAATATCAGTTCAGTACATCGTAAACGGTGTCGGTTTATTTTTCAAACTGTCATATCTCAAGATTGTCACACCGGATTTTGATGCCGACGGGCTCATTCGATTCGCATGGAAGCGTAGATATTTTTAGCATTTTAAATTTTGAAATTTCATTAATTAGAAAAATTTTAAGAGCAATTTAAAATATCAGTTCAGTACATCGTAAACGGTGTCGGTTTATTTTTCAAACTGTCATATCTCAAGATTGTCACACCGGATTTTGATGCCGACGGGCTCATTCGATTCGCATGGAAGCGTAGATATTTTTAGCATTTTAAATTTTGAAATTTCATTAATTAGAAAAATTTTAAGAGCAATTTAAAATATCAGTTCAGTACATCGTAAACGGTGTCGGTTTATTTTTCAAACTGTCATATCTCCAGATTTTCGTGCCGGATTTTGATGCCGATGGGCTCATTCGATTCGCATGGAAGCGTAGATATTTTTAGCATTTTAAATTTTGAAATTTCATTAATTAGAAAAATTTTAAGAGCAATTTAAAATATCAGTTCAGTACATCGTAAACGGTGTCGGTTTATTTTTCAAACTGTCATATCTCAAGATTGTCACACCGGATTTTGATGCCGACGGGCTCATTCGATTCGCATGGAAGCATAGATATTTTTAGCATTTTAAATTTTGAAATTTCATTAATTAGAAAAATTTTAAGAGCAATTTAAAATATCAGTTCAGTACATCGTAAACGGTGTCGGTTTATTTTTCAAACTGTCATATCTCCAGATTTTCGGGCCGGATTTTGATGCCGATGGGCTCATTCGATTCGCATGGAAGCGTAGATATTTTTAGCATTTTAAATGTTGAAATTTCATTAATTAGAAAAATTTTAAGAGCAATTTAAAATATCAGTTCAGTACATCGTAAACGGTGTCGGTTTATTTTTCAAACTGTCATATCTCCAGATTTTCGGGCCGGATTTTGATGCCGATGGGCTCATTCGATTCGCATGGAAGCGTAGATATTTTTAGCATTTTAAATGTTGAAATTTCATTAATTAGAAAAATTTTAAGAGCAATTTAAAATATCAGTTCAGTACATCGTAAACGGTGTCGGTTTATTTTTCAAACTGTCATATCTCCAGATTTTCGGGCCGGATTTTGATGCCGATGGGCTCATTCGATTCGCATGGAAGCGTAGATATTTTTAGCATTTTAAATGTTGAAATTTCATTAATTAGAAAAATTTTAAGAGCAATTTAAAATATCAGTTCAGTACATCGTAAACGGTGCTGGTTTATTTTTCAAACTGTCATATCTCCAGATTTTCGGGCCAGATTTTGATACCGGCGGGCTCATTCGATTCGCATGGAAGCGTAGATATTTTTAGCATTTTAAATTTTGAAATTTCATTAATTAGAAAAATTTTAAGAGCAATTTAAAATATCAGTTCAGTACATCGTAAACGGTGTCGGTTTATTTTTCAAACTGTCATATCTCAAGATTGTCACACCGGATTTTGATGCCGACGGGCTCATTCGATTCGCATGGAAGCGTAGATATTTTTAGCATTTTAAATTTTGAAATTTCATTAATTAGAAAAATTTTAAGAGCAATTTAAAATATCAGTTCAGTACATCGTAAACGGTGTCGGTTTATTTTTCAAACTGTCATATCTCAAGATTGTCACACCGGATTTTGATGCCGACGGGCTCATTCGATTCGCATGGAAGCGTAGATATTTTTAGCATTTTAAATTTTGAAATTTCATTAATTAGAAAAATTTTAAGAGCAATTTAAAATATCAGTTCAGTACATCGTAAACGGTGTCGGTTTATTTTTCAAACTGTCATATCTCCAGATTTTCGTGCCGGATTTTGATGCCGATGGGCTCATTCGATTCGCATGGAAGCGTAGATATTTTTAGCATTTTAAATTTTGAAATTTCATTAATTAGAAAAATTTTAAGAGCAATTTAAAATATCAGTTCAGTACATCGTAAACGGTGTCGGTTTATTTTTCAAACTGTCATATCTCAAGATTGTCACACCGGATTTTGATGCCGACGGGCTCATTCGATTCGCATGGAAGCATAGATATTTTTAGCATTTTAAATTTTGAAATTTCATTAATTAGAAAAATTTTAAGAGCAATTTAAAATATCAGTTCAGTACATCGTAAACGGTGTCGGTTTATTTTTCAAACTGTCATATCTCCAGATTTTCGGGCCGGATTTTGATGCCGATGGGCTCATTCGATTCGCATGGAAGCGTAGATATTTTTAGCATTTTAAATGTTGAAATTTCATTAATTAGAAAAATTTTAAGAGCAATTTAAAATATCAGTTCAGTACATCGTAAACGGTGTCGGTTTATTTTTCAAACTGTCATATCTCCAGATTTTCGGGCCGGATTTTGATGCCGATGGGCTCATTCGATTCGCATGGAAGCGTAGATATTTTTAGCATTTTAAATGTTGAAATTTCATTAATTAGAAAAATTTTAAGAGCAATTTAAAATATCAGTTCAGTACATCGTAAACGGTGTCGGTTTATTTTTCAAACTGTCATATCTCCAGATTTTCGGGCCGGATTTTGATGCCGATGGGCTCATTCGATTCGCATGGAAGCGTAGATATTTTTAGCATTTTAAATGTTGAAATTTCATTAATTAGAAAAATTTTAAGAGCAATTTAAAATATCAGTTCAGTACATCGTAAACGGTGCTGGTTTATTTTTCAAACTGTCATATCTCCAGATTTTCGGGCCAGATTTTGATACCGGCGGGCTCATTCGATTCGCATGGAAGCGTAGATATTTTTAGCATTTTAAATGTTGAAATTTCATTAATTAGAAAAATTTTAAGAGCAATTTAAAATATCAGTTCAGTACATCGTAAACGGTGCTGGTTTATTTTTCAAACTGTCATATCTCCAGATTTTCGGGCCGGATTTTGATACCGGCGGGCTCATTCGATTCGCATGGAAGCGTAGATATTTTTAGCATTTTAAATTTTGAAATTTCATTAATTAGAAAAATTTTAAGAGCAATTTAAAATATCAGTTCAGTACATCGTAAACGGTGTCGGTTTATTTTTCAAACTGTCATATCTCAAGATTGTCACACCGGATTTTGATGCCGACGGGCTCATTCGATTCGCATGGAAGCGTAGATATTTTTAGCATTTTAAATTTTGAAATTTCATTAATTAGAAAAATTTTAAGAGCAATTTAAAATATCAGTTCAGTACATCGTAAACGGTGTCGGTTTATTTTTCAAACTGTCATATCTCAAGATTGTCACACCGGATTTTGATGCCGACGGGCTCATTCGATTCGCATGGAAGCGTAGATATTTTTAGCATTTTAAATTTTGAAATTTCATTAATTAGAAAAATTTTAAGAGCAATTTAAAATATCAGTTCAGTACATCGTAAACGGTGTCGGTTTATTTTTCAAACTGTCATATCTCAAGATTGTCACACCGGATTTTGATGCCGATGGGCTCATTCGATTCGCATGGAAGCGTAGATATTTTTAGCATTTTAAATGTTGAAATTTCATTAATTAGAAAAATTTTAAGAGCAATTTAAAATATCAGTTCAGTACATCGTAAACGGTGCTGGTTTATTTTTCAAACTGTCATATCTCCAGATTTTCGGGCCAGATTTTGATACCGGCGGGCTCATTCGATTCGCATGGAAGCGTAGATATTTTTAGCATTTTAAATGTTGAAATTTCATTAATTAGAAAAATTTTAAGAGCAATTTAAAATATCAGTTCAGTACATCGTAAACGGTGCTGGTTTATTTTTCAAACTGTCATATCTCCAGATTTTCGGGCCGGATTTTGATACCGGCGGGCTCATTCGATTCGCATGGAAGCGTAGATATTTTTAGCATTTTAAATTTTGAAATTTCATTAATTAGAAAAATTTTAAGAGCAATTTAAAATATCAGTTCAGTACATCGTAAACGGTGTCGGTTTATTTTTCAAACTGTCATATCTCAAGATTGTCACACCGGATTTTGATGCCGACGGGCTCATTCGATTCGCATGGAAGCGTAGATATTTTTAGCATTTTAAATTTTGAAATTTCATTAATTAGAAAAATTTTAAGAGCAATTTAAAATATCAGTTCAGTACATCGTAAACGGTGTCGGTTTATTTTTCAAACTGTCATATCTCAAGATTGTCACACCGGATTTTGATGCCGACGGGCTCATTCGATTCGCATGGAAGCGTAGATATTTTTAGCATTTTAAATTTTGAAATTTCATTAATTAGAAAAATTTTAAGAGCAATTTAAAATATCAGTTCAGTACATCGTAAACGGTGTCGGTTTATTTTTCAAACTGTCATATCTCCAGATTTTCGTGCCGGATTTTGATGCCGATGGGCTCATTCGATTCGCATGGAAGCGTAGATATTTTTAGCATTTTAAATTTTGAAATTTCATTAATTAGAAAAATTTTAAGAGCAATTTAAAATATCAGTTCAGTACATCGTAAACGGTGTCGGTTTATTTTTCAAACTGTCATATCTCAAGATTGTCACACCGGATTTTGATGCCGACGGGCTCATTCGATTCGCATGGAAGCGTAGATATTTTTAGCATTTTAAATTTTGAAATTTCATTAATTAGAAAAATTTTAAGAGCAATTTAAAATATCAGTTCAGTACATCGTAAACGGTGTCGGTTTATTTTTCAAACTGTCATATCTCCAGATTTTCGGGCCGGATTTTGATGCCGATGGGCTCATTCGATTCGCATGGAAGCGTAGATATTTTTAGCATTTTAAATGTTGAAATTTCATTAATTAGAAAAATTTTAAGAGCAATTTAAAATATCAGTTCAGTACATCGTAAACGGTGCTGGTTTATTTTTCAAACTGTCATATCTCCAGATTTTCGGGCCAGATTTTGATACCGGCGGGCTCATTCGATTCGCATGGAAGCGTAGATATTTTTAGCATTTTAAATTTTGAAATTTCGTTAATTTGAAAAATTTTAAGAGCAATTTAAAATATCAGTTCAGTACATCGTAAACGGTGCTGGTTTATTTTTCAAACTGTCATATCTCAAGATTGGCACACCGGATTTTGATGCCGATGGGCTCATTCGATTCGCATGGAAACGTAGATATTCTTAGCATTTTAAATTTTGAAATTTCATTAATTAGAAAAATTTTAAGAGCAATTTAAAATATCAGTTCAGTACATCGTAAACGGTGTCGGTTTATTTTTCAAACTGTCATATCTCCAGATTTTCGTGCCGGATTTTGATGCCGATGGGCTCATTCGATTCGCATGGAAGCGTAGATATTTTTAGCATTTTAAATTTTGAAATTTCATTAATTAGAAAAATTTTAAGAGCAATTTAAAATATCAGTTCAGTACATCGTAAACGGTGTCGGTTTATTTTTCAAACTGTCATATCTCAAGATTGTCACACCGGATTTTGATGCCGACGGGCTCATTCGATTCGCATGGAAGCGTAGATATTTTTAGCATTTTAAATTTTGAAATTTCATTAATTAGAAAAATTTTAAGAGCAATTTAAAATATCAGTTCAGTACATCGTAAACGGTGTCGGTTTATTTTTCAAACTGTCATATCTCCAGATTTTCGGGCCGGATTTTGATGCCGATGGGCTCATTCGATTCGCATGGAAGCGTAGATATTTTTAGCATTTTAAATGTTGAAATTTCATTAATTAGAAAAATTTTAAGAGCAATTTAAAATATCAGTTCAGTACATCGTAAACGGTGCTGGTTTATTTTTCAAACTGTCATATCTCCAGATTTTCGGGCCAGATTTTGATACCGGCGGGCTCATTCGATTCGCATGGAAGCGTAGATATTTTTAGCATTTTAAATTTTGAAATTTCGTTAATTTGAAAAATTTTAAGAGCAATTTAAAATATCAGTTCAGTACATCGTAAACGGTGCTGGTTTATTTTTCAAACTGTCATATCTCAAGATTGGCACACCGGATTTTGATGCCGATGGGCTCATTCGATTCGCATGGAAACGTAGATATTCTTAGCATTTTAAATTTTGAAATTTCGTTAATTAGAAAAATTTTAAGAGCAATTTAAAATATCAGTTCAGTACATCGTAAACGGTGTCGGTTTATTTTTCAAACTGTCATATCTCCAGATTTTCGGGCCGGATTTTGATGCCGACGGGCTCATTCGATTCGCATGGAAACGTAGATATTTTTAGCATTTTAAATTTTGAAATTTCATTAATTAGAAAATTTTAAGAGCAATTTAAAATATCAGTTCAGTACATCGTAAACGGTGTCGGTTTATTTTTCAATCTGTCATATCTCCAGATTTTCGGGCCGGATTTTGATGCCGGCGGGCTCATTCGATTCGCATGGAAACGTAGATATTTTTAGCATTTTAAATTTTGAAATTTCGTTAATTTGAAAAATTTTAAGAGCAATTTAAAATATCAGTTCAGTACATCGTAAACGGTGCTGGTTTATTTTTCAAACTGTCATATCTCAAGATTGGCACACCGGATTTTGATGCCGATGGGCTCATTCGATTCGCATGGAAACGTAGATATTCTTAGCATTTTAAATTTTGAAATTTCGTTAATTAGAAAAATTTTAAGAGCAATTTAAAATATCAGTTCAGTACATCGTAAACGGTGTCGGTTTATTTTTCAAACTGTCATATCTCCAGATTTTCGGGCCGGATTTTGATGCCGACGGGCTCATTCGATTCGCATGGAAACGTAGATATTTTTAGCATTTTAAATTTTGAAATTTCATTAATTAGAAAATTTTAAGAGCAATTTAAAATATCAGTTCAGTACATCGTAAACGGTGTCGGTTTATTTTTCAATCTGTCATATCTCCAGATTTTCGGGCCGGATTTTGATGCCGGCGGGTTCATTCGATTCGCATGGAAACGTAGATATTTTTAGCATTTTAAATTTTGAAATTTCATTAATTAGAAAAATTTTAAGAGCAATTTAAAATATCAGTTCAGTACATCGTAAACGGTGTCGGTTTATTTTTCAAACTGTCATATCTCCAGATTTTCGGGCCGGATTTTGATGCCGATGGGCTCATTCGATTCGCATGGAAACGTATATATTTTTAGCATTTTAAATTTTGAAATTTCATTAATTAGAAAATTTTAAGAGCAATTTAAAATATCAGTTCAGTACATCGTAAACGGTGTCGGTTTATTTTTCAAACTGTCATATCTCCAGATTTTCGGGCCGGATTTTGATGCCGATGGGCTCATTCGATTCGCATGGAAACGTAGATATTCTTAGCATTTTAAATTTTGAAATTTCGTTAATTAGAAAAATTTTAAGAGCAATTTAAAATATCAGTTCAGTACATCGTAAACGGTGTCGGTTTATTTTTCAAACTGTCATATCTCAAGATTGGCACACCGGATTTTGATGCCGATGGGCTCATTCGATTCGCATGGAAACGTAGATATTCTTAGCATTTTAAATTTTGAAATTTCGTTAATTAGAAAAATTTTAAGAGCAATTTAAAATATCAGTTCAGTACATCGTAAACGGTGTCGGTTTATTTTTCAAACTGTCATATCTCCAGATTTTCGGGCCGGATTTTGATGCCGATGGGCTCATTCGATTCGCATGGAAGCGTAGATATTTTTAGCATTTTAAATTTTGAAATTTCATTAATTAGAAAAATTTTAAGAGCAATTTAAAATATCAGTTCAGTACATCGTAAACGGTGCTGGTTTATTTTACAAACTGTCATATCTCCAGATTTTCGGGCCGGATTTTGATGCCGATGGGCTCATTCGATTCGCATGGAAGCGTAGATACTTTTAGCATTTTAAATTTTGAAATTTCGTTAATTAGAAAAATTTTAAGAGCAATTTAAAATATCAGTTCAGTACATCGTAAACGGTGCTGGTTTATTTTTCAAACTGTCATATCTCAAGATTGGCACACCGGATTTTGATGCCGATGGGCTCATTCGATTCGCATGGAAACGTAGATATTCTTAGCATTTTAAATTTTGAAATTTCATTAATTAGAAAAATTTTAAGAGCAATTTAAAATATCAGTTCAGTACATCGTAAACGGTGCTGGTTTATTTTACAAACTGTCATATCTCCAGATTTTCGGGCCGGATTTTGATGCCGATGGGCTCATTCGATTCGCATGGAAACGTAGATATTTTTAGCATTTTAAATTTTGAAATTTCATTAATTAGAAAATTTTAAGAGCAATTTAAAATATCAGTTCAGTACATCGTAAACGGTGTCGGTTTATTTTTCAAACTGTCATATCTCCAGATTTTCGGGCCGGATTTTGATGCCGATGGGCTCATTCGATTCGCATGGAAACGTAGATATTTTTAGCATTTTAAATTTTGAAATTTCATTAATTAGAAAATTTTAAGAGCAATTTAAAATATCAGTTCAGTACATCGTAAACGGTGTCGGTTTATTTTTCAAACTGTCATATCTCCAGATTTTCGGGCCGGATTTTGATGCCGATGGGCTCATTCGATTCGCATGGAAACGTAGATATTTTTAGCATTTTAAATTTTGAAATTTCATTAATTAGAAAATTTTAAGAGCAATTTAAAATATCAGTTCAGTACATCGTAAACGGTGCTGGTTTATTTTACAAACTGTCATATCTCCAGATTTTCGGGCCAGATTTTGATACCGGCGGGCTCATTCGATTCGCATGGAAGCGTAGATATTTTTAGCATTTTAAATTTTGAAATTTCATTAATTAGAAAAATTTTAAGAGCAATTTAAAATATCAGTTCAGTACATCGTAAACGGTGTCGGTTTATTTTTCAAACTGTCATATCTCCAGATTTTCGGGCCGGATTTTGATGCCGATGGGCTCATTCGATTCGCATGGAAGCGTAGATATTTTTAGCATTTTAAATTTTGAAATTTCGTTAATTAGAAAAATTTTAAGAGCAATTTAAAATATCAGTTCAGTACATCGTAAACGGTGCTGGTTTATTTTTCAAACTGTCATATCTCAAGATTGGCACACCGGATTTTGATGCCGATGGGCTCATTCGATTCGCATGGAAACGTAGATATTCTTAGCATTTTAAATTTTGAAATTTCGTTAATTAGAAAAATTTTAAGAGCAATTTAAAATATCAGTTCAGTACATCGTAAACGGTGTCGGTTTATTTTTCAAACTGTCATATCTCCAGATTTTCGGGCCGGATTTTGATGCCGATGGGCTCATTCGATTCGCATGGAAACGTAGATATTTTTAGCATTTTAAATTTTGAAATTTCATTAATTAGAAAAATTTTAAGAGCAATTTAAAATATCAGTTCAGTACATCGTAAAAGGTGTCGGTTTATTTTTCAAACTGTCATATCTCAAGATTGTCACACCGGATTTTGATGCCGACGGGCTCATTCGATTCGCATGGAAACGTAGATATTTTTAGCATTTTAAATTTTGAAATTTCATTAATTAGAAAAATTTTAAGAGCAATTTAAAATATCAGTTCAGTACATCGTAAAAGGTGTCGGTTTATTTTTCAAACTGTCATATCTCAAGATTGTCACACCGGATTTTGATGCCGACGGGCTCATTCGATTCGCATGGAAACGTAGATATTTTTAGCATTTTAAATTTTGAAATTTCATTAATTAGAAAATTTTAAGAGCGATTTAAAATATCAGTTCAGTACATCGTAAAAGGTGTCGGTTTATTTTTCAAACTGTCATATCTCAAGATTGTCACACCGGATTTTGATGCCGATGGGCTCATTCGATTCGCATGGAAGCGTAGATATTTTTAGCATTTTAAATTTTGAAATTTCATTAATTAGAAAATTTTAAGAGCAATTTAAAATATCAGTTCAGTACATCGTAAACGGTGTCGGTTTATTTTTCAAACTGTCATATCTCCAGATTTTCGGGCCGGATTTTGATGCCGACGGGCTCATTCGATTCGCATGGAAACGTAGATATTTTTAGCATTTTAAATTTTGAAATTTCATTAATTAGAAAATTTTAAGAGCAATTTAAAATATCAGTTCAGTACATCGTAAAAGGTGTCGGTTTATTTTTCAAACTGTCATATCTCAAGATTGTCACACCGGATTTTGATGCCGATGGGCTCATTCGATTCGCATGGAAGCGTAGATATTTTTAGCATTTTAAATTTTGAAATTTCATTAATTAGAAAAATTTTAAGAGCAATTTAAAATATCAGTTCAGTACATCGTAAACGGTGTCGGTTTATTTTTCAAACTGTCATATCTCCAGATTTTCGGGCCGGATTTTGATGCCGACGGGCTCATTCGATTCGCATGGAAACGTAGATATTTTTAGCATTTTAAATTTTGAAATTTCATTAATTAGAAAATTTTAAGAGCAATTTAAAATATCAGTTCAGTACATCGTAAACGGTGTCGGTTTATTTTTCAAACTGTCATATCTCCAGATTTTCGGGCCGGATTTTGATGCCGATGGGCTCATTCGATTCGCATGGAAACGTAGATATTTTTAGCATTTTAAATTTTGAAATTGCATTAATTAGAAAAATTTTAAGAGCAATTTAAAATATCAGTTCAGTACATCGTAAACGGTGTCGGTTTATTTTTCAAACTGTCATATCTCCAGATTTTCGGGCCGGATTTTGATGCCGATGGGCTCATTCGATTCGCATGGAAGCGTAGATATTTTTAGCATTTTAAATTTTGAAATTTCATTAATTAGAAAAATTTTAAGAGCAATTTAAAATATCAGTTCAGTACATCGTAAACGGTGTCGGTTTATTTTTCAAACTGTCATATCTCCAGATTTTCGGGCCGGATTTTGATGCCGACGGGCTCATTCGATTCGCATGGAAACGTAGATATTTTTAGCATTTTAAATTTTGAAATTTCATTAATTAGAAAATTTTAAGAGCAATTTAAAATATCAGTTCAGTACATCGTAAACGGTGCTGGTTTATTTTTCAAACTGTCATATCTCAAGATTGGCACACCGGATTTTGATGCCGACGGGCTCATTCGATTCGCATGGAAACGTAGATATTTTTAGCATTTTAAATTTTGAAATTTCATTAATTAGAACATTTTAAGAGCAATTTAAAATATCAGTTCAGTACATCGTAAACGGTGTCGGTTTATTTTTCAAACTGTCATATCTCCAGATTTTCGGGCCGGATTTTGATGCCGATGGGCTCATTCGATTCGCATGGAAGCGTAGATATTTTTAGCATTTTAAATTTTGAAATTTCATTAATTAGAAAAATTTTAAGAGCAATTTAAAATATCAGTTCAGTACATCGTAAACGGTGTCGGTTTATTTTTCAAACTGTCATATCTCCAGATTTTCGGGCCGGATTTTGATGCCGACGGGCTCATTCGATTCGCATGGAAACGTAGATATTTTTAGCATTTTAAATTTTGAAATTTCATTAATTAGAAAAATTTTAAGAGCAATTTAAAATATCAGTTCAGTACATCGTAAACGGTGCTGGTTTATTTTTCAAACTGTCATATCTCAAGATTGGCACACCGGATTTTGATGCCGATGGGCTCATTCGATTCGCATGGAAACGTAGATATTTTTAGCATTTTAAATTTTGAAATTTCATTAATTAGAAAAATTTTAAGAGCAATTTAAAATATCAGTTCAGTACATCGTAAACGGTGCTGGTTTATTTTTCAAACTGTCATATCTCCAGATTTTCGGGCCGGATTTTGATGCCGACGGGCTCATTCGATTCGCATGGAAACGTAGATATTTTTAGCATTTTAAATTTTGAAATTTCATTAATTAGAAAATTTTAAGAGCAATTTAAAATATCAGTTCAGTACATCGTAAACGGTGTCGGTTTATTTTTCAAACTGTCAGATCTCCAGATTTTCGGGCCGGATTTTGATGCCGACGGGCTCATTCGATTCGCATGGAAACGTAGATATTCTTAGCATTTTAAATTTTGAAATTTCGTTAATTGGAAAAATTTTAAGAGCAATTTAAAATATCAGTTCAGTACATCGTAAACGGTGTCGGTTTATTTTTCAAACTGTCAGATCTCCAGATTTTCGGGCCGGATTTTGATGCCGACGGGCTCATTCGATTCGCATGGAAACGTAGATATTTTTAGCATTTTAAATTTTGAAATTTCATTAATTAGAAAATTTTAAGAGCAATTTAAAATATCAGTTCAGTACATCGTAAACGGTGTCGGTTTATTTTTCAAACTGTCATATCTCCAGATTTTCGGGCCGGATTTTGATGCCGACGGGCTCATTCGATTCGCATGGAAACGTAGATATTTTTAGCATTTTAAATTTTGAAATTTCATTAATTAGAAAATTTTAAGAGCAATTTAAAATATCAGTTCAGTACATCGTAAAAGGTGTCGGTTTATTTTTCAAACTGTCATATCTCAAGATTGTCACACCGGATTTTGATGCCGATGGGCTCATTCGATTCGCATGGAAGCGTAGATATTTTTAGCATTTTAAATTTTGAAATTTCATTAATTAGAAAATTTTAAGAGCAATTTAAAATATCAGTTCAGTACATCGTAAACGGTGTCGGTTTATTTTTCAAACTGTCATATCTCCAGATTTTCGGGCCGGATTTTGATGCCGACGGGCTCATTCGATTCGCATGGAAACGTAGATATTTTTAGCATTTTAAATTTTGAAATTTCATTAATTAGAAAAATTTTAAGAGCAATTTAAAATATCAGTTCAGTACATCGTAAACGGTGTCGGTTTATTTTTCAAACTGTCATATCTCAAGATTGGCACTCCGGATTTTGATGCCGATGGGCTCATTCGATTCGCATGGAAACGTAGATATTTTTAGCATTTTAAATTTTGAAATTTCATTAATTAGAAAAATTTTAAGAGCAATTTAAAATATCAGTTCAGTACATCGTAAACGGTGTCGGTTTATTTTTCAAACTGTCATATCTCCAGATTTTCGGGCCGGATTTTGATGCCGACGGGCTCATTCGATTCGCATGGAAACGTAGATATTTTTAGCATTTTAAATTTTGAAATTTCATTAATTAGAAAAATTTTAAGAGCAATTTAAAATATCAGTTCAGTACATCGTAAACGGTGTCGGTTTATTTTTCAAACTGTCATATCTCAAGATTGGCACTCCGGATTTTGATGCCGATGGGCTCATTCGATTCGCATGGAAACGTAGATATTTTTAGCATTTTAAATTTTGAAATTTCATTAATTAGAAAAATTTTAAGAGCAATTTAAAATATCAGTTCAGTACATCGTAAACGGTGCTGGTTTATTTTTCAAACTGTCATATCTCCAGATTTTCGGGCCGGATTTTGATGCCGACGGGCTCATTCGATTCGCATGGAAACGTAGATATTTTTAGCATTTTAAATTTTGAAATTTCATTAATTAGAAAATTTTAAGAGCAATTTAAAATATCAGTTCAGTACATCGTAAACGGTGTCGGTTTATTTTTCAAACTGTCAGATCTCCAGATTTTCGGGCCGGATTTTGATGCCGACGGGCTCATTCGATTCGCATGGAAACGTAGATATTCTTAGCATTTTAAATTTTGAAATTTCGTTAATTGGAAAAATTTTAAGAGCAATTTAAAATATCAGTTCAGTACATCGTAAACGGTGTCGGTTTATTTTTCAAACTGTCAGATCTCCAGATTTTCGGGCCGGATTTTGATGCCGACGGGCTCATTCGATTCGCATGGAAACGTAGATATTTTTAGCATTTTAAATTTTGAAATTTCATTAATTAGAAAATTTTAAGAGCAATTTAAAATATCAGTTCAGTACATCGTAAAAGGTGTCGGTTTATTTTTCAAACTGTCATATCTCAAGATTGTCACACCGGATTTTGATGCCGATGGGCTCATTCGATTCGCATGGAAGCGTAGATATTTTTAGCATTTTAAATTTTGAAATTTCATTAATTAGAAAATTTTAAGAGCAATTTAAAATATCAGTTCAGTACATCGTAAACGGTGTCGGTTTATTTTTCAAACTGTCATATCTCCAGATTTTCGGGCCGGATTTTGATGCCGACGGGCTCATTCGATTCGCATGGAAACGTAGATATTTTTAGCATTTTAAATTTTGAAATTTCATTAATTAGAAAATTTTAAGAGCAATTTAAAATATCAGTTCAGTACATCGTAAAAGGTGTCGGTTTATTTTTCAAACTGTCATATCTCAAGATTGTCACACCGGATTTTGATGCCGATGGGCTCATTCGATTCGCATGGAAGCGTAGATATTTTTAGCATTTTAAATTTTGAAATTTCATTAATTAGAAAAATTTTAAGAGCAATTTAAAATATCAGTTCAGTACATCGTAAACGGTGTCGGTTTATTTTTCAAACTGTCATATCTCCAGATTTTCGGGCCGGATTTTGATGCCGACGGGCTCATTCGATTCGCATGGAAACGTAGATATTTTTAGCATTTTAAATTTTGAAATTTCATTAATTAGAAAATTTTAAGAGCAATTTAAAATATCAGTTCAGTACATCGTAAACGGTGTCGGTTTATTTTTCAAACTGTCATATCTCCAGATTTTCGGGCCGGATTTTGATGCCGATGGGCTCATTCGATTCGCATGGAAACGTAGATATTTTTAGCATTTTAAATTTTGAAATTGCATTAATTAGAAAAATTTTAAGAGCAATTTAAAATATCAGTTCAGTACATCGTAAACGGTGTCGGTTTATTTTTCAAACTGTCATATCTCCAGATTTTCGGGCCGGATTTTGATGCCGACGGGCTCATTCGATTCGCATGGAAACGTAGATATTTTTAGCATTTTAAATTTTGAAATTTCATTAATTAGAAAATTTTAAGAGCAATTTAAAATATCAGTTCAGTACATCGTAAAAGGTGTCGGTTTATTTTTCAAACTGTCATATCTCAAGATTGTCACACCGGATTTTGATGCCGATGGGCTCATTCGATTCGCATGGAAGCGTAGATATTTTTAGCATTTTAAATTTTGAAATTTCATTAATTAGAAAATTTTAAGAGCAATTTAAAATATCAGTTCAGTACATCGTAAACGGTGTCGGTTTATTTTTCAAACTGTCATATCTCCAGATTTTCGGGCCGGATTTTGATGCCGACGGGCTCATTCGATTCGCATGGAAACGTAGATATTTTTAGCATTTTAAATTTTGAAATTTCATTAATTAGAAAAATTTTAAGAGCAATTTAAAATATCAGTTCAGTACATCGTAAACGGTGTCGGTTTATTTTTCAAACTGTCATATCTCAAGATTGGCACTCCGGATTTTGATGCCGATGGGCTCATTCGATTCGCATGGAAACGTAGATATTTTTAGCATTTTAAATTTTGAAATTTCATTAATTAGAAAAATTTTAAGAGCAATTTAAAATATCAGTTCAGTACATCGTAAACGGTGTCGGTTTATTTTTCAAACTGTCATATCTCCAGATTTTCGGGCCGGATTTTGATGCCGACGGGCTCATTCGATTCGCATGGAAACGTAGATATTTTTAGCATTTTAAATTTTGAAATTTCATTAATTAGAAAAATTTTAAGAGCAATTTAAAATATCAGTTCAGTACATCGTAAACGGTGTCGGTTTATTTTTCAAACTGTCATATCTCAAGATTGGCACTCCGGATTTTGATGCCGATGGGCTCATTCGATTCGCATGGAAACGTAGATATTTTTAGCATTTTAAATTTTGAAATTTCATTAATTAGAAAAATTTTAAGAGCAATTTAAAATATCAGTTCAGTACATCGTAAACGGTGCTGGTTTATTTTTCAAACTGTCATATCTCAAGATTGGCACACCGGATTTTGATGCCGATGGGCTCATTCGATTCGCATGGAAACGTAGATATTTTTAGCATTTTAAATTTTGAAATTTCATTAATTAGAAAAATTTTAAGAGCAATTTAAAATATCAGTTCAGTACATCGTAAACGGTGCTGGTTTATTTTTCAAACTGTCATATCTCCAGATTTTCGGGCCGGATTTTGATGCCGACGGGCTCATTCGATTCGCATGGAAACGTAGATATTTTTAGCATTTTAAATTTTGAAATTTCATTAATTAGAAAATTTTAAGAGCAATTTAAAATATCAGTTCAGTACATCGTAAACGGTGTCGGTTTATTTTTCAAACTGTCAGATCTCCAGATTTTCGGGCCGGATTTTGATGCCGACGGGCTCATTCGATTCGCATGGAAACGTAGATATTCTTAGCATTTTAAATTTTGAAATTTCGTTAATTGGAAAAATTTTAAGAGCAATTTAAAATATCAGTTCAGTACATCGTAAACGGTGTCGGTTTATTTTTCAAACTGTCAGATCTCCAGATTTTCGGGCCGGATTTTGATGCCGACGGGCTCATTCGATTCGCATGGAAACGTAGATATTTTTAGCATTTTAAATTTTGAAATTTCATTAATTAGAAAATTTTAAGAGCAATTTAAAATATCAGTTC
The DNA here is from genome assembly GCA_964036255.1 of Caenorhabditis virilis. NCBI lineage: Eukaryota > Metazoa > Nematoda > Chromadorea > Rhabditida > Rhabditidae > Caenorhabditis > Caenorhabditis virilis. The sequence continues at coordinate 3,503,498 of OZ038415.1, read as the reverse complement.
AGTACATCGTAAAAGGTGTCGGTTTATTTTTCAAACTGTCATATCTCAAGATTGTCACACCGGATTTTGATGCCGATGGGCTCATTCGATTCGCATGGAAGCGTAGATATTTTTAGCATTTTAAATTTTGAAATTTCATTAATTAGAAAATTTTAAGAGCAATTTAAAATATCAGTTCAGTACATCGTAAACGGTGTCGGTTTATTTTTCAAACTGTCATATCTCCAGATTTTCGGGCCGGATTTTGATGCCGACGGGCTCATTCGATTCGCATGGAAACGTAGATATTTTTAGCATTTTAAATTTTGAAATTTCATTAATTAGAAAATTTTAAGAGCAATTTAAAATATCAGTTCAGTACATCGTAAAAGGTGTCGGTTTATTTTTCAAACTGTCATATCTCAAGATTGTCACACCGGATTTTGATGCCGATGGGCTCATTCGATTCGCATGGAAGCGTAGATATTTTTAGCATTTTAAATTTTGAAATTTCATTAATTAGAAAAATTTTAAGAGCAATTTAAAATATCAGTTCAGTACATCGTAAACGGTGTCGGTTTATTTTTCAAACTGTCATATCTCCAGATTTTCGGGCCGGATTTTGATGCCGACGGGCTCATTCGATTCGCATGGAAACGTAGATATTTTTAGCATTTTAAATTTTGAAATTTCATTAATTAGAAAATTTTAAGAGCAATTTAAAATATCAGTTCAGTACATCGTAAACGGTGTCGGTTTATTTTTCAAACTGTCATATCTCCAGATTTTCGGGCCGGATTTTGATGCCGATGGGCTCATTCGATTCGCATGGAAACGTAGATATTTTTAGCATTTTAAATTTTGAAATTGCATTAATTAGAAAAATTTTAAGAGCAATTTAAAATATCAGTTCAGTACATCGTAAACGGTGTCGGTTTATTTTTCAAACTGTCATATCTCCAGATTTTCGGGCCGGATTTTGATGCCGATGGGCTCATTCGATTCGCATGGAAACGTAGATATTTTTAGCATTTTAAATTTTGAAATTTCATTAATTAGAAAATTTTAAGAGCAATTTAAAATATCAGTTCAGTACATCGTAAAAGGTGTCGGTTTATTTTTCAAACTGTCATATCTCAAGATTGTCACACCGGATTTTGATGCCGATGGGCTCATTCGATTCGCATGGAAGCGTAGATATTTTTAGCATTTTAAATTTTGAAATTTCATTAATTAGAAAAATTTTAAGAGCAATTTAAAATATCAGTTCAGTACATCGTAAACGGTGTCGGTTTATTTTTCAAACTGTCATATCTCCAGATTTTCGGGCCGGATTTTGATGCCGACGGGCTCATTCGATTCGCATGGAAACGTAGATATTTTTAGCATTTTAAATTTTGAAATTTCATTAATTAGAAAATTTTAAGAGCAATTTAAAATATCAGTTCAGTACATCGTAAACGGTGTCGGTTTATTTTTCAAACTGTCATATCTCCAGATTTTCGGGCCGGATTTTGATGCCGATGGGCTCATTCGATTCGCATGGAAACGTAGATATTTTTAGCATTTTAAATTTTGAAATTGCATTAATTAGAAAAATTTTAAGAGCAATTTAAAATATCAGTTCAGTACATCGTAAACGGTGTCGGTTTATTTTTCAAACTGTCATATCTCCAGATTTTCGGGCCGGATTTTGATGCCGATGGGCTCATTCGATTCGCATGGAAGCGTAGATATTTTTAGCATTTTAAATTTTGAAATTTCATTAATTAGAAAAATTTTAAGAGCAATTTAAAATATCAGTTCAGTACATCGTAAACGGTGTCGGTTTATTTTTCAAACTGTCATATCTCCAGATTTTCGGGCCGGATTTTGATGCCGATGGGCTCATTCGATTCGCATGGAAACGTAGATATTTTTAGCATTTTAAATTTTGAAATTTCATTAATTAGAAAATTTTAAGAGCAATTTAAAATATCAGTTCAGTACATCGTAAACGGTGTCGGTTTATTTTTCAAACTGTCATATCTCCAGATTTTCGGGCCGGATTTTGATGCCGACGGGCTCATTCGATTCGCATGGAAACGTAGATATTTTTAGCTTTTTAAATTTTGAAATTTCATTAATTAGAAAATTTTAAGAGCAATTTAAAATATCAGTTCAGTACATCGTAAACGGTGTCGGTTTATTTTTCAAACTGTCATATCTCAAGATTGTCACACCGGATTTTGATGCCGATGGGCTCATTCGATTCGCATGGAAACGTAGATATTTTTAGCATTTTAAATTTTGAAATTTCATTAATTAGAAAAATTTTAAGAGCAATTTAAAATATCAGTTCAGTACATCGTAAATGGTGTCGGTTTATTTTTCAAACTGTCATATCTCCAGATTTTCGGGCCGGATTTTGATGCCGACGGGCTCATTCGATTCGCATGGAAACGTAGATATTTTTAGCATTTTAAATTTTGAAATTTCATTAATTAGAAAAATTTTAAGAGCAATTTAAAATATCAGTTCAGTACATCGTAAACGGTGTCGGTTTATTTTTCAAACTGTCATATCTCCAGATTTTCGGGCCGGATTTTGATGCCGACGGGCTCATTCGATTCGCATGGAAACGTAGATATTTTTAGCATTTTAAATTTTGAAATTTCATTAATTAGAAAATTTTAAGAGCAATTTAAAATATCAGTTCAGTACATCGTAAACGGTGTCGGTTTATTTTTCAAACTGTCAGATCTCCAGATTTTCGGGCCGGATTTTGATGCCGACGGGCTCATTCGATTCGCATGGAAACGTAGATATTCTTAGCATTTTAAATTTTGAAATTTCGTTAATTGGAAAAATTTTAAGAGCAATTTAAAATATCAGTTCAGTACATCGTAAACGGTGTCGGTTTATTTTTCAAACTGTCAGATCTCCAGATTTTCGGGCCGGATTTTGATGCCGACGGGCTCATTCGATTCGCATGGAAACGTAGATATTTTTAGCATTTTAAATTTTGAAATTTCATTAATTAGAAAATTTTAAGAGCAATTTAAAATATCAGTTCAGTACATCGTAAACGGTGTCGGTTTATTTTTCAAACTGTCATATCTCCAGATTTTCGGGCCGGATTTTGATGCCGACGGGCTCATTCGATTCGCATGGAAACGTAGATATTTTTAGCTTTTTAAATTTTGAAATTTCATTAATTAGAAAATTTTAAGAGCAATTTAAAATATCAGTTCAGTACATCGTAAACGGTGTCGGTTTATTTTTCAAACTGTCATATCTCAAGATTGTCACACCGGATTTTGATGCCGATGGGCTCATTCGATTCGCATGGAAACGTAGATATTTTTAGCATTTTAAATTTTGAAATTTCATTAATTAGAAAAATTTTAAGAGCAATTTAAAATATCAGTTCAGTACATCGTAAATGGTGTCGGTTTATTTTTCAAACTGTCATATCTCCAGATTTTCGGGCCGGATTTTGATGCCGACGGGCTCATTCGATTCGCATGGAAACGTAGATATTTTTAGCATTTTAAATTTTGAAATTTCATTAATTAGAAAAATTTTAAGAGCAATTTAAAATATCAGTTCAGTACATCGTAAACGGTGTCGGTTTATTTTTCAAACTGTCATATCTCCAGATTTTCGGGCCGGATTTTGATGCCGACGGGCTAATTCGATTCGCATGGAAGCGTAGATATTTTTAGCATTTTAAATTTTGAAATTTCATTAATTAGAAAAATTTTAAGAGCAATTTAAAATATCAGTTCAGTACATCGTAAACGGTGTCGGTTTATTTTTCAAACTGTCATATCTCAAGATTGGCACACCGGATTTTGATGCCGATGGGCTCATTCGATTCGCATGGAAACGTAGATATTTTTAGCATTTTAAATTTTGAAATTTCATTAATTAGAAAATTTTAAGAGCAATTTAAAATATCAGTTCAGTACATCGTAAAAGGTGTCGGTTTATTTTTCAAACTGTCATATCTCAAGATTGTCACACCGGATTTTGATGCCGATGGGCTCATTCGATTCGCATGGAAGCGTAGATATTTTTAGCATTTTAAATTTTGAAATTTCATTAATTAGAAAATTTTAAGAGCAATTTAAAATATCAGTTCAGTACATCGTAAACGGTGTCGGTTTATTTTTCAAACTGTCATATCTCCAGATTTTCGGGCCGGATTTTGATGCCGACGGGCTCATTCGATTCGCATGGAAACGTAGATATTTTTAGCATTTTAAATTTTGAAATTTCATTAATTAGAAAAATTTTAAGAGCAATTTAAAATATCAGTTCAGTACATCGTAAACGGTGTCGGTTTATTTTTCAAACTGTCATATCTCCAGATTTTCGGGCCGGATTTTGATGCCGACGGGCTAATTCGATTCGCATGGAAGCGTAGATATTTTTAGCATTTTAAATTTTGAAATTTCATTAATTAGAAAAATTTTAAGAGCAATTTAAAATATCAGTTCAGTACATCGTAAACGGTGTCGGTTTATTTTTCAAACTGTCATATCTCAAGATTGGCACACCGGATTTTGATGCCGATGGGCTCATTCGATTTGCATGGAAACGTAGATATTCTTAGCATTTTAAATTTTGAAATTTCGTTAATTAGAAAAATTTTAAGAGCAATTTAAAATATCAGTTCAGTACATCGTAAACGGTGTCGGTTTATTTTTCAAACTGTCATATCTCCAGATTTTCGGGCCGGATTTTGATGCCGACGGGCTCATTCGATTCGCATGGAAGCGTAGATATTTTTAGCATTTTAAATTTTGAAATTTCATTAATTAGAAAAATTTTAAGAGCAATTTAAAATATCAGTTCAGTACATCGTAAACGGTGTCGGTTTATTTTTCAAACTGTCATATCTCAAGATTGTCACACCGGATTTTGATGCCGACGGGCTCATTCTATTCGCATGGAAGCGTAGATATTCTTAGCATTTTAAATTTTGAAATTTCGTTAATTAGAAAAATTTTAAGAGCAATTTAAAATATCAGTTCAGTACATCGTAAACGGTGTCGGTTTATTTTTCAAACTGTCATATCTCCAGATTTTCGGGCCGGATTTTGATGCCGACGGGCTCATTCGATTCGCATGGAAACGTAGATATTTTTAGCATTTTAAATTTTGAAATTTCATTAATTAGAAAAATTTTAAGAGCAATTTAAAATATCAGTTCAGTACATCGTAAACGGTGTCGGTTTATTTTTCAAACTGTCATATCTCCAGATTTTCGGGCCGGATTTTGATGCCGACGGGCTAATTCGATTCGCATGGAAGCGTAGATATTTTTAGCATTTTAAATTTTGAAATTTCATTAATTAGAAAAATTTTAAGAGCAATTTAAAATATCAGTTCAGTACATCGTAAACGGTGTCGGTTTATTTTTCAAACTGTCATATCTCCAGATTTTCGGGCCGGATTTTGATGCCGACGGGCTCATTCGATTCGCATGGAAACGTAGATATTTTTAGCATTTTAAATTTTGAAATTTCATTAATTAGAAAAATTTTAAGAGCAATTTAAAATATTAGTTCAGTACATCGTAAACGGTGTCGGTTTATTTTTCAAACTGTCATATCTCAAGATTGGCACACCGGATTTTGATGCCGATGGGCTCATTCGATTTGCATGGAAACGTAGATATTCTTAGCATTTTAAATTTTGAAATTTCGTTAATTAGAAAAATTTTAAGAGCAATTTAAAATATCAGTTCAGTACATCGTAAACGGTGTCGGTTTATTTTTCAAACTGTCATATCTCCAGATTTTCGGGCCGGATTTTGATGCCGATGGGCTCATTCGATTCGCATGGAAACGTAGATATTTTTAGCATTTTAAATTTTGAAATTTCATTAATTAGAAAAATTTTAAGAGCAATTTAAAATATCAGTTCAGTACATCGTAAACGGTGTCGGTTTATTTTTCAAACTGTCATATCTCAAGATTGGCACACCGGATTTTGATGCCGATGGGCTCATTCGATTCGCATGGAAACGTAGATATTTTTAGCATTTTAAATTTTGAAATTTCATTAATTAGAAAAATTTTAAGAGCAATTTAAAATATCAGTTCAGTACATCGTAAACGGTGTCGGTTTATTTTTCAAACTGTCATATCTCAAGATTGTCACACCGGATTTTGATGCCGACGGGCTCATTCTATTCGCATGGAAGCGTAGATATTTTTAGCATTTTAAATTTTGAAATTTCATTAATTAGAAAAATTTTAAGAGCAATTTAAAATATCAGTTCAGTACATCGTAAACGGTGTCGGTTTATTTTTCAAACTGTCATATCTCAAGATTGACACACCGGATTTTGATGCCGATGGGCTCATTCGATTCGCATGGAAACGTAGATATTTTTAGCATTTTAAATTTTGAAATTTCGTTAATTAGAAAAATTTTAAGAGCAATTTAAAATATCAGTTCAGTACATCGTAAACGGTGTCGGTTTATTTTTCAAACTGTCATATCTCCAGATTTTCGGGCCGGATTTTGATGCCGACGGGCTCATTCGATTCGCATGGAAACGTAGATATTTTTAGCATTTTAAATTTTGAAATTTCATTAATTAGAAAATTTTAGGAGCAATTTAAAATATCAGTTCAGTACATCGTAAACGGTGTCGGTTTATTTTTCAAACTGTCATATCTCCAGATTTTCGGGCCGGATTTTGATGCCGACGGGCTCATTCGATTCGCATGGAAACGTAGATATTTTTAGCATTTTAAATTTTGAAATTTCATTAATTAGAAAATTTTAGGAGCAATTTAAAATATCAGTTCAGTACATCGTAAACGGTGTCGGTTTATTTTTCAAACTGTCATATCTCCAGATTTTCGGGCCGGATTTTGATACCGACGGGCTCATTCGATTCGCATGGAAACGTAGATATTTTTAGCATTTTAAATTTTGAAATTTCATTAATTAGAAAATTTTAAGAGCAATTTAAAATATCAGTTCAGTACATCGTAAACGGTGTCGGTTTATTTTTCAAACTGTCATATCTCCAGATTTTCGGGCCGGATTTTGATGCCGATGGGCTCATTCGATTCGCATGGAAGCGTAGATATTTTTAGCATTTTAAATTTTGAAATTTCGTTAATTAGAAAAATTTTAAGAGCAATTGAAAATATCAGTTCAGTACATCGTAAACGGTGTCGGTTTATTTTTCAAACTGTCATATCTCCAGATTTTCGGGCCGGATTTTGATGCCGACGGGCTCATTCGATTCGCATGGAAACGTAGATATTTTTAGCATTTTAAATTTTGAAATTTCATTAATTAGAAAAATTTTAAGAGCAATTTAAAATATCAGTTCAGTACATCGTAAACGGTGTCGGTTTATTTTTCAAACTGTCATATCTCCAGATTTTCGGGCCGGATTTTGATGCCGACGGGCTCATTCGATTCGCATGGAAGCGTAGATATTTTTAGCATTTTAAATTTTGAAATTTCATTAATTAGAAAAATTTTAAGAGCAATTTAAAATATCAGTTCAGTACATCGTAAACGGTGTCGGTTTATTTTTCAAACTGTCATATCTCAAGATTGGCACACCGGATTTTGATGCCGATGGGCTCATTCGATTTGCATGGAAACGTAGATATTCTTAGCATTTTAAATTTTGAAATTTCGTTAATTAGAAAAATTTTAAGAGCAATTTAAAATATCAGTTCAGTACATCGTAAACGGTGTCGGTTTATTTTTCAAACTGTCATATCTCCAGATTTTCGGGCCGGATTTTGATGCCGACGGGCTCATTCGATTCGCATGGAAACGTAGATATTTTTAGCATTTTAAATTTTGAAATTTCATTAATTAGAAAAATTTTAAGAGCAATTTAAAATATCAGTTCAGTACATCGTAAACGGTGTCGGTTTATTTTTCAAACTGTCATATCTCCAGATTTTCGGGCCGGATTTTGATGCCGATGGGCTCATTCGATTCGCATGGAAACGTAGATATTTTTAGCATTTTAAATTTTGAAATTTCATTAATTAGAAAAATTTTAAGAGCAATTTAAAATATCAGTTCAGTACATCGTAAACGGTGTCGGTTTATTTTTCAAACTGTCATATCTCAAGATTGGCACACCGGATTTTGATGCCGATGGGCTCATTCGATTCGCATGGAAACGTAGATATTTTTAGCATTTTAAATTTTGAAATTTCATTAATTAGAAAAATTTTAAGAGCAATTTAAAATATCAGTTCAGTACATCGTAAACGGTGTCGGTTTATTTTTCAAACTGTCATATCTCAAGATTGTCACACCGGATTTTGATGCCGACGGGCTCATTCTATTCGCATGGAAGCGTAGATATTTTTAGCATTTTAAATTTTGAAATTTCATTAATTAGAACATTTTAAGAGCAATTTAAAATATCAGTTCAGTACATCGTAAACGGTGTCGGTTTATTTTTCAAACTGTCATATCTCCAGATTTTCGGGCCGGATTTTGATGCCGATGGGCTCATTCGATTCGCATGGAAGCGTAGATATTTTTAGCATTTTAAATTTTGAAATTTCGTTAATTAGAAAAATTTTAAGAGCAATTGAAAATATCAGTTCAGTACATCGTAAACGGTGTCGGTTTATTTTTCAAACTGTCATATCTCCAGATTTTCGGGCCGGATTTTGATGCCGACGGGCTCATTCGATTCGCATGGAAACGTAGATATTTTTAGCATTTTAAATTTTGAAATTTCATTAATTAGAAAAATTTTAAGAGCAATTTAAAATATCAGTTCAGTACATCGTAAACGGTGTCGGTTTATTTTTCAAACTGTCATATCTCCAGATTTTCGGGCCGGATTTTGATGCCGATGGGCTCATTCGATTCGCATGGAAACGTAGATATTTTTAGCATTTTAAATTTTGAAATTTCATTAATTAGAAAAATTTTAAGAGCAATTTAAAATATCAGTTCAGTACATCGTAAACGGTGTCGGTTTATTTTTCAAACTGTCATATCTCAAGATTGTCACACCGGATTTTGATGCCGACGGGCTCATTCTATTCGCATGGAAGCGTAGATATTTTTAGCATTTTAAATTTTGAAATTTCATTAATTAGAAAATTTTAAGAGCAATTTAAAATATCAGTTCAGTACATCGTAAACGGTGTCGGTTTATTTTTCAAACTGTCATATCTCCAGATTTTCGGGCCGGATTTTGATGCCGATGGGCTCATTCGATTCGCATGGAAGCGTAGATATTTTTAGCATTTTAAATTTTGAAATTTCGTTAATTAGAAAAATTTTAAGAGCAATTGAAAATATCAGTTCAGTACATCGTAAACGGTGTCGGTTTATTTTTCAAACTGTCATATCTCCAGATTTTCGGGCCGGATTTTGATGCCGACGGGCTCATTCGATTCGCATGGAAACGTAGATATTTTTAGCATTTTAAATTTTGAAATTTCATTAATTAGAAAAATTTTAAGAGCAATTTAAAATATCAGTTCAGTACATCGTAAACGGTGTCGGTTTATTTTTCAAACTGTCATATCTCAAGATTGGCACACCGGATTTTGATGCCGATGGGCTCATTCGATTCGCATGGAAACGTAGATATTTTTAGCATTTTAAATTTTGAAATTTCGTTAATTAGAAAAATTTTAAGAGCAATTTAAAATATCAGTTCAGTACATCGTAAACGGTGTCGGTTTATTTTTCAAACTGTCATATCTCCAGATTTTCAGGCCGGATTTTGATGCCGACGGGCTCATTCGATTCGCATGGAAGCGTAGATATTTTTAGCATTTTAAATTTTGAAATTTCGTTAATTAGAAAAATTTTAAGAGCAATTTAAAATATCAGTTCAGTACATCGTAAACGGTGTCGGTTTATTTTTCAAACTGTCATATCTCCAGATTTTCAGGCCGGATTTTGATGCCGACGGGCTCATTCGATTCGCATGGAAGCGTAGATATTTTTAGCATTTTAAATTTTGAAATTTCATTAATTAGAAAAATTTTAAGAGCAATTTAAAATATCAGTTCAGTACATCGTAAACGGTGTCGGTTTATTTTTCAAACTGTCATATCTCCAGATTTTCGGGCCGGATTTTGATGCCGATGGGCTCATTCGATTCGCATGGAAACGTAGATATTTTTAGCATTTTAAATTTTGAAATTTCATTAATTAGAAAAATTTTAAGAGCAATTTAAAATATCAGTTCAGTACATCGTAAACGGTGTCGGTTTATTTTTCAAACTGTCATATCTCAAGATTGGCACACCGGATTTTGATGCCGATGGGCTCATTCGATTCGCATGGAAACGTAGATATTTTTAGCATTTTAAATTTTGAAATTTCATTAATTAGAAAAATTTTAAGAGCAATTTAAAATATCAGTTCAGTACATCGTAAACGGTGTCGGTTTATTTTTCAAACTGTCATATCTCAAGATTGTCACACCGGATTTTGATGCCGACGGGCTCATTCTATTCGCATGGAAGCGTAGATATTTTTAGCATTTTAAATTTTGAAATTTCATTAATTAGAAAAATTTTAAGAGCAATTTAAAATATCAGTTCAGTACATCGTAAACGGTGTCGGTTTATTTTTCAAACTGTCATATCTCCAGATTTTCGGGCCGGATTTTGATGCCGATGGGCTCATTCGATTCGCATGGAAACGTAGATATTTTTAGCATTTTAAATTTTGAAATTTCATTAATTAGAAAAATTTTAAGAGCAATTTAAAATATCAGTTCAGTACATCGTAAACGGTGTCGGTTTATTTTTCAAACTGTCATATCTCAAGATTGGCACACCGGATTTTGATGCCGATGGGCTCATTCGATTCGCATGGAAACGTAGATATTTTTAGCATTTTAAATTTTGAAATTTCATTAATTAGAAAAATTTTAAGAGCAATTTAAAATATCAGTTCAGTACATCGTAAACGGTGTCGGTTTATTTTTCAAACTGTCATATCTCAAGATTGTCACACCGGATTTTGATGCCGACGGGCTCATTCTATTCGCATGGAAGCGTAGATATTTTTAGCATTTTAAATTTTGAAATTTCATTAATTAGAAAAATTTTAAGAGCAATTTAAAATATCAGTTCAGTACATCGTAAACGGTGTCGGTTTATTTTTCAAACTGTCATATCTCAAGATTGGCACACCGGATTTTGATGCCGATGGGCTCATTCGATTCGCATGGAAACGTAGATATTTTTAGCATTTTAAATTTTGAAATTTCATTAATTAGAAAAATTTTAAGAGCAATTTAAAATATCAGTTCAGTACATCGTAAACGGTGTCGGTTTATTTTTCAAACTGTCATATCTCCAGATTTTCGGGCCGGATTTTGATGCCGACGGGCTCATTCGATTCGCATGGAAACGTAGATATTTTTAGCATTTTAAATTTTGAAATTTCATTAATTAGAAAATTTTAGGAGCAATTTAAAATATCAGTTCAGTACATCGTAAACGGTGTCGGTTTATTTTTCAAACTGTCATATCTCCAGATTTTCGGGCCGGATTTTGATACCGACGGGCTCATTCGATTCGCATGGAAACGTAGATATTTTTAGCATTTTAAATTTTGAAATTTCATTAATTAGAAAATTTTAAGAGCAATTTAAAATATCAGTTCAGTACATCGTAAACGGTGTCGGTTTATTTTTCAAACTGTCATATCTCAAGATTGGCACACCGGATTTTGATGCCGATGGGCTCATTCGATTCGCATGGAAACGTAGATATTTTTAGCATTTTAAATTTTGAAATTTCATTAATTAGAAAAATTTTAAGAGCAATTTAAAATATCAGTTCAGTACATCGTAAACGGTGTCGGTTTATTTTTCAAACTGTCATATCTCAAGATTGTCACACCGGATTTTGATGCCGATGGGCTCGTTCGATTCGCATGGAAGCGTAGATATTTTTAGCATTTTAAATTTTGAAATTTCGTTAATTAGAAAAATTTTAAGAGCAATTTAAAATATCAGTTCAGTACATCGTAAACGGTGTCGGTTTATTTTTCAAACTGTCATATCTCCAGATTTTCAGGCCGGATTTTGATGCCGACGGGCTCATTCGATTCGCATGGAAGCGTAGATATTTTTAGCATTTTAAATTTTGAAATTTCATTAATTAGAAAAATTTTAAGAGCAATTTAAAATATCAGTTCAGTACATCGTAAACGGTGCTGGTTTATTTTTCAAACTGTCATATCTCAAGATTGGCACACCGGATTTTGATGCCGATGGGCTCATTCGATTCGCATGGAAACGTAGATATTTTTAGCATTTTAAATTTTGAAATTTCATTAATTAGAAAAATTTTAAGAGCAATTTAAAATATCAGTTCAGTACATCGTAAACGGTGCTGGTTTATTTTTCAAACTGTCATATCTCCAGATTTTCAGGCCGGATTTTGATGCCGACGGGCTCATTCGATTCGCATGGAAGCGTAGATATTTTTAGCATTTTAAATTTTGAAATTTCATTAATTAGAAAAATTTTAAGAGCAATTTAAAATATCAGTTCAGTACATCGTAAACGGTGCTGGTTTATTTTTCAAACTGTCATATCTCAAGATTGGCACACCGGATTTTGATGCCGATGGGCTCATTCGATTCGCATGGAAACGTAGATATTTTTAGCATTTTAAATTTTGAAATTTCATTAATTAGAAAAATTTTAAGAGCAATTTAAAATATCAGTTCAGTACATCGTAAACGGTGTCGGTTTATTTTTCAAACTGTCATATCTCCAGATTTTCAGGCCGGATTTTGATGCCGATGGGCTCATTCGATTCGCATGGAAACGTAGATATTTTTAGCATTTTAAATTTTGAAATTTCATTAATTAGAAAAATTTTAAGAGCAATTTAAAATATCAGTTCAGTACATCGTAAACGGTGTCGGTTTATTTTTCAAACTGTCATATCTCAAGATTGGCACACCGGATTTTGATGCCGATGGGCTCATTCGATTCGCATGGAAACGTAGATATTTTTAGCATTTTAAATTTTGAAATTTCATTAATTAGAAAAATTTTAAGAGCAATTTAAAATATCAGTTCAGTACATCGTAAACGGTGTCGGTTTATTTTTCAAACTGTCATATCTCCAGATTTTCGGGCCGGATTTTGATGCCGACGGGCTCATTCGATTCGCATGGAAACGTAGATATTTTTAGCATTTTAAATTTTGAAATTTCATTAATTAGAAAATTTTAGGAGCAATTTAAAATATCAGTTCAGTACATCGTAAACGGTGTCGGTTTATTTTTCAAACTGTCATATCTCCAGATTTTCGGGCCGGATTTTGATACCGACGGGCTCATTCGATTCGCATGGAAACGTAGATATTTTTAGCATTTTAAATTTTGAAATTTCATTAATTAGAAAATTTTAAGAGCAATTTAAAATATCAGTTCAGTACATCGTAAACGGTGTCGGTTTATTTTTCAAACTGTCATATCTCAAGATTGGCACACCGGATTTTGATGCCGATGGGCTCATTCGATTCGCATGGAAACGTAGATATTTTTAGCATTTTAAATTTTGAAATTTCATTAATTAGAAAAATTTTAAGAGCAATTTAAAATATCAGTTCAGTACATCGTAAACGGTGTCGGTTTATTTTTCAAACTGTCATATCTCAAGATTGTCACACCGGATTTTGATGCCGATGGGCTCGTTCGATTCGCATGGAAGCGTAGATATTTTTAGCATTTTAAATTTTGAAATTTCGTTAATTAGAAAAATTTTAAGAGCAATTTAAAATATCAGTTCAGTACATCGTAAACGGTGTCGGTTTATTTTTCAAACTGTCATATCTCCAGATTTTCAGGCCGGATTTTGATGCCGACGGGCTCATTCGATTCGCATGGAAGCGTAGATATTTTTAGCATTTTAAATTTTGAAATTTCATTAATTAGAAAAATTTTAAGAGCAATTTAAAATATCAGTTCAGTACATCGTAAACGGTGCTGGTTTATTTTTCAAACTGTCATATCTCAAGATTGGCACACCGGATTTTGATGCCGATGGGCTCATTCGATTCGCATGGAAACGTAGATATTTTTAGCATTTTAAATTTTGAAATTTCATTAATTAGAAAAATTTTAAGAGCAATTTAAAATATCAGTTCAGTACATCGTAAACGGTGTCGGTTTATTTTTCAAACTGTCATATCTCCAGATTTTCAGGCCGGATTTTGATGCCGATGGGCTCATTCGATTCGCATGGAAACGTAGATATTTTTAGCATTTTAAATTTTGAAATTTCATTAATTAGAAAAATTTTAAGAGCAATTTAAAATATCAGTTCAGTACATCGTAAACGGTGTCGGTTTATTTTTCAAACTGTCATATCTCCAGATTTTCGGGCCGGATTTTGATACCGACGGGCTCATTCGATTCGCATGGAAACGTAGATATTTTTAGCATTTTAAATTTTGAAATTTCATTAATTAGAAAATTTTAAGAGCAATTTAAAATATCAGTTCAGTACATCGTAAACGGTGTCGGTTTATTTTTCAAACTGTCATATCTCAAGATTGGCACACCGGATTTTGATGCCGATGGGCTCATTCGATTCGCATGGAAACGTAGATATTTTTAGCATTTTAAATTTTGAAATTTCATTAATTAGAAAAATTTTAAGAGCAATTTAAAATATCAGTTCAGTACATCGTAAACGGTGTCGGTTTATTTTTCAAACTGTCATATCTCAAGATTGTCACACCGGATTTTGATGCCGATGGGCTCGTTCGATTCGCATGGAAGCGTAGATATTTTTAGCATTTTAAATTTTGAAATTTCATTAATTAGAAAAATTTTAAGAGCAATTTAAAATATCAGTTCAGTACATCGTAAACGGTGCTGGTTTATTTTTCAAACTGTCATATCTCAAGATTGGCACACCGGATTTTGATGCCGATGGGCTCATTCGATTCGCATGGAAACGTAGATATTTTTAGCATTTTAAATTTTGAAATTTCATTAATTAGAAAAATTTTAAGAGCAATTTAAAATATCAGTTCAGTACATCGTAAACGGTGTCGGTTTATTTTTCAAACTGTCATATCTCCAGATTTTCAGGCCGGATTTTGATGCCGATGGGCTCATTCGATTCGCATGGAAACGTAGATATTTTTAGCATTTTAAATTTTGAAATTTCATTAATTAGAAAAATTTTAAGAGCAATTTAAAATATCAGTTCAGTACATCGTAAACGGTGTCGGTTTATTTTTCAAACTGTCATATCTCCAGATTTTCGGGCCGGATTTTGATACCGACGGGCTCATTCGATTCGCATGGAAACGTAGATATTTTTAGCATTTTAAATTTTGAAATTTCATTAATTAGAAAATTTTAAGAGCAATTTAAAATATCAGTTCAGTACATCGTAAACGGTGTCGGTTTATTTTTCAAACTGTCATATCTCAAGATTGGCACACCGGATTTTGATGCCGATGGGCTCATTCGATTCGCATGGAAACGTAGATATTTTTAGCATTTTAAATTTTGAAATTTCATTAATTAGAAAAATTTTAAGAGCAATTTAAAATATCAGTTCAGTACATCGTAAACGGTGTCGGTTTATTTTTCAAACTGTCATATCTCAAGATTGTCACACCGGATTTTGATGCCGATGGGCTCGTTCGATTCGCATGGAAGCGTAGATATTTTTAGCATTTTAAATTTTGAAATTTCGTTAATTAGAAAAATTTTAAGAGCAATTTAAAATATCAGTTCAGTACATCGTAAACGGTGTCGGTTTATTTTTCAAACTGTCATATCTCCAGATTTTCAGGCCGGATTTTGATGCCGACGGGCTCATTCGATTCGCATGGAAGCGTAGATATTTTTAGCATTTTAAATTTTGAAATTTCATTAATTAGAAAAATTTTAAGAGCAATTTAAAATATCAGTTCAGTACATCGTAAACGGTGCTGGTTTATTTTTCAAACTGTCATATCTCAAGATTGGCACACCGGATTTTGATGCCGATGGGCTCATTCGATTCGCATGGAAACGTAGATATTTTTAGCATTTTAAATTTTGAAATTTCATTAATTAGAAAAATTTTAAGAGCAATTTAAAATATCAGTTCAGTACATCGTAAACGGTGTCGGTTTATTTTTCAAACTGTCATATCTCCAGATTTTCAGGCCGGATTTTGATGCCGATGGGCTCATTCGATTCGCATGGAAACGTAGATATTTTTAGCATTTTAAATTTTGAAATTTCATTAATTAGAAAAATTTTAAGAGCAATTTAAAATATCAGTTCAGTACATCGTAAACGGTGTCGGTTTATTTTTCAAACTGTCATATCTCAAGATTGGCACACCGGATTTTGATGCCGATGGGCTCATTCGATTCGCATGGAAACGTAGATATTTTTAGCATTTTAAATTTTGAAATTTCATTAATTAGAAAAATTTTAAGAGCAATTTAAAATATCAGTTCAGTACATCGTAAACGGTGTCGGTTTATTTTTCAAACTGTCATATCTCCAGATTTTCGGGCCGGATTTTGATGCCGACGGGCTCATTCGATTCGCATGGAAACGTAGATATTTTTAGCATTTTAAATTTTGAAATTTCATTAATTAGAAAATTTTAGGAGCAATTTAAAATATCAGTTCAGTACATCGTAAACGGTGTCGGTTTATTTTTCAAACTGTCATATCTCCAGATTTTCGGGCCGGATTTTGATACCGACGGGCTCATTCGATTCGCATGGAAACGTAGATATTTTTAGCATTTTAAATTTTGAAATTTCATTAATTAGAAAATTTTAAGAGCAATTTAAAATATCAGTTCAGTACATCGTAAACGGTGTCGGTTTATTTTTCAAACTGTCATATCTCAAGATTGGCACACCGGATTTTGATGCCGATGGGCTCATTCGATTCGCATGGAAACGTAGATATTTTTAGCATTTTAAATTTTGAAATTTCATTAATTAGAAAAATTTTAAGAGCAATTTAAAATATCAGTTCAGTACATCGTAAACGGTGTCGGTTTATTTTTCAAACTGTCATATCTCAAGATTGTCACACCGGATTTTGATGCCGATGGGCTCGTTCGATTCGCATGGAAGCGTAGATATTTTTAGCATTTTAAATTTTGAAATTTCGTTAATTAGAAAAATTTTAAGAGCAATTTAAAATATCAGTTCAGTACATCGTAAACGGTGTCGGTTTATTTTTCAAACTGTCATATCTCCAGATTTTCGTGCCGGATTTTGATGCCGATGGGCTCATTCGATTCGCATGGAAGCGTAGATATTTTTAGCATTTTAAATTTTGAAATTTCATTAATTAGAAAAATTTTAAGAGCAATTTAAAATATCAGTTCAGTACATCGTAAACGGTGTCGGTTTATTTTTCAAACTGTCATATCTCCAGATTTTCGGGCCGGATTTTGATACCGACGGGCTCATTCGATTCGCATGGAAACGTAGATATTTTTAGCATTTTAAATTTTGAAATTTCATTAATTAGAAAAATTTTAAGAGCAATTTAAAATATCAGTTCAGTACATCGTAAACGGTGTCGGTTTATTTTTCAAACTGTCATATCTCAAGATTGGCACACCGGATTTTGATGCCGATGGGCTCATTCGATTCGCATGGAAACGTAGATATTTTTAGCATTTTAAATTTTGAAATTTCATTAATTAGAAAAATTTTAAGAGCAATTTAAAATATCAGTTCAGTACATCGTAAACGGTGTCGGTTTATTTTTCAAACTGTCATATCTCCAGATTTTCGGGCCGGATTTTGATGCCGACGGGCTCATTCGATTCGCATGGAAACGTAGATATTTTTAGCATTTTAAATTTTGAAATTTCATTAATTAGAAAATTTTAGGAGCAATTTAAAATATCAGTTCAGTACATCGTAAACGGTGTCGGTTTATTTTTCAAACTGTCATATCTCCAGATTTTCGGGCCGGATTTTGATACCGACGGGCTCATTCGATTCGCATGGAAACGTAGATATTTTTAGCATTTTAAATTTTGAAATTTCATTAATTAGAAAATTTTAAGAGCAATTTAAAATATCAGTTCAGTACATCGTAAACGGTGTCGGTTTATTTTTCAAACTGTCATATCTCAAGATTGGCACACCGGATTTTGATGCCGATGGGCTCATTCGATTCGCATGGAAACGTAGATATTTTTAGCATTTTAAATTTTGAAATTTCATTAATTAGAAAAATTTTAAGAGCAATTTAAAATATCAGTTCAGTACATCGTAAACGGTGTCGGTTTATTTTTCAAACTGTCATATCTCAAGATTGTCACACCGGATTTTGATGCCGATGGGCTCGTTCGATTCGCATGGAAGCGTAGATATTTTTAGCATTTTAAATTTTGAAATTTCGTTAATTAGAAAAATTTTAAGAGCAATTTAAAATATCAGTTCAGTACATCGTAAACGGTGTCGGTTTATTTTTCAAACTGTCATATCTCCAGATTTTCAGGCCGGATTTTGATGCCGACGGGCTCATTCGATTCGCATGGAAGCGTAGATATTTTTAGCATTTTAAATTTTGAAATTTCATTAATTAGAAAAATTTTAAGAGCAATTTAAAATATCAGTTCAGTACATCGTAAACGGTGCTGGTTTATTTTTCAAACTGTCATATCTCAAGATTGGCACACCGGATTTTGATGCCGATGGGCTCATTCGATTCGCATGGAAACGTAGATATTTTTAGCATTTTAAATTTTGAAATTTCATTAATTAGAAAAATTTTAAGAGCAATTTAAAATATCAGTTCAGTACATCGTAAACGGTGTCGGTTTATTTTTCAAACTGTCATATCTCCAGATTTTCAGGCCGGATTTTGATGCCGATGGGCTCATTCGATTCGCATGGAAACGTAGATATTTTTAGCATTTTAAATTTTGAAATTTCATTAATTAGAAAAATTTTAAGAGCAATTTAAAATATCAGTTCAGTACATCGTAAACGGTGTCGGTTTATTTTTCAAACTGTCATATCTCCAGATTTTCGGGCCGGATTTTGATACCGACGGGCTCATTCGATTCGCATGGAAACGTAGATATTTTTAGCATTTTAAATTTTGAAATTTCATTAATTAGAAAATTTTAAGAGCAATTTAAAATATCAGTTCAGTACATCGTAAACGGTGTCGGTTTATTTTTCAAACTGTCATATCTCAAGATTGGCACACCGGATTTTGATGCCGATGGGCTCATTCGATTCGCATGGAAACGTAGATATTTTTAGCATTTTAAATTTTGAAATTTCATTAATTAGAAAAATTTTAAGAGCAATTTAAAATATCAGTTCAGTACATCGTAAACGGTGTCGGTTTATTTTTCAAACTGTCATATCTCAAGATTGTCACACCGGATTTTGATGCCGATGGGCTCGTTCGATTCGCATGGAAGCGTAGATATTTTTAGCATTTTAAATTTTGAAATTTCGTTAATTAGAAAAATTTTAAGAGCAATTTAAAATATCAGTTCAGTACATCGTAAACGGTGTCGGTTTATTTTTCAAACTGTCATATCTCCAGATTTTCAGGCCGGATTTTGATGCCGACGGGCTCATTCGATTCGCATGGAAGCGTAGATATTTTTAGCATTTTAAATTTTGAAATTTCATTAATTAGAAAAATTTTAAGAGCAATTTAAAATATCAGTTCAGTACATCGTAAACGGTGCTGGTTTATTTTTCAAACTGTCATATCTCAAGATTGGCACACCGGATTTTGATGCCGATGGGCTCATTCGATTCGCATGGAAACGTAGATATTTTTAGCATTTTAAATTTTGAAATTTCATTAATTAGAAAAATTTTAAGAGCAATTTAAAATATCAGTTCAGTACATCGTAAACGGTGTCGGTTTATTTTTCAAACTGTCATATCTCCAGATTTTCAGGCCGGATTTTGATGCCGATGGGCTCATTCGATTCGCATGGAAACGTAGATATTTTTAGCATTTTAAATTTTGAAATTTCATTAATTAGAAAAATTTTAAGAGCAATTTAAAATATCAGTTCAGTACATCGTAAACGGTGTCGGTTTATTTTTCAAACTGTCATATCTCAAGATTGGCACACCGGATTTTGATGCCGATGGGCTCATTCGATTCGCATGGAAACGTAGATATTTTTAGCATTTTAAATTTTGAAATTTCATTAATTAGAAAAATTTTAAGAGCAATTTAAAATATCAGTTCAGTACATCGTAAACGGTGTCGGTTTATTTTTCAAACTGTCATATCTCCAGATTTTCGGGCCGGATTTTGATGCCGACGGGCTCATTCGATTCGCATGGAAACGTAGATATTTTTAGCATTTTAAATTTTGAAATTTCATTAATTAGAAAATTTTAGGAGCAATTTAAAATATCAGTTCAGTACATCGTAAACGGTGTCGGTTTATTTTTCAAACTGTCATATCTCCAGATTTTCGGGCCGGATTTTGATACCGACGGGCTCATTCGATTCGCATGGAAACGTAGATATTTTTAGCATTTTAAATTTTGAAATTTCATTAATTAGAAAATTTTAAGAGCAATTTAAAATATCAGTTCAGTACATCGTAAACGGTGTCGGTTTATTTTTCAAACTGTCATATCTCAAGATTGGCACACCGGATTTTGATGCCGATGGGCTCATTCGATTCGCATGGAAACGTAGATATTTTTAGCATTTTAAATTTTGAAATTTCATTAATTAGAAAAATTTTAAGAGCAATTTAAAATATCAGTTCAGTACATCGTAAACGGTGTCGGTTTATTTTTCAAACTGTCATATCTCAAGATTGTCACACCGGATTTTGATGCCGATGGGCTCGTTCGATTCGCATGGAAGCGTAGATATTTTTAGCATTTTAAATTTTGAAATTTCGTTAATTAGAAAAATTTTAAGAGCAATTTAAAATATCAGTTCAGTACATCGTAAACGGTGTCGGTTTATTTTTCAAACTGTCATATCTCCAGATTTTCGTGCCGGATTTTGATGCCGATGGGCTCATTCGATTCGCATGGAAGCGTAGATATTTTTAGCATTTTAAATTTTGAAATTTCATTAATTAGAAAAATTTTAAGAGCAATTTAAAATATCAGTTCAGTACATCGTAAACGGTGTCGGTTTATTTTTCAAACTGTCATATCTCCAGATTTTCGGGCCGGATTTTGATACCGACGGGCTCATTCGATTCGCATGGAAACGTAGATATTTTTAGCATTTTAAATTTTGAAATTTCATTAATTAGAAAAATTTTAAGAGCAATTTAAAATATCAGTTCAGTACATCGTAAACGGTGTCGGTTTATTTTTCAAACTGTCATATCTCAAGATTGGCACACCGGATTTTGATGCCGATGGGCTCATTCGATTCGCATGGAAACGTAGATATTTTTAGCATTTTAAATTTTGAAATTTCATTAATTAGAAAAATTTTAAGAGCAATTTAAAATATCAGTTCAGTACATCGTAAACGGTGCTGGTTTATTTTTCAAACTGTCATATCTCCAGATTTTCAGGCCGGATTTTGATGCCGATGGGCTCATTCGATTCGCATGGAAGCGTAGATATTTTTAGCATTTTAAATTTTGAAATTTCGTTAATTAGAAAAATTTTAAGAGCAATTTAAAATATCAGTTCAGTACATCGTAAACGGTGTCGGTTTATTTTTCAAACTGTCATATCTCCAGATTTTCAGGCCGGATTTTGATGCCGACGGGCTCATTCGATTCGCATGGAAGCGTAGATATTTTTAGCATTTTAAATTTTGAAATTTCATTAATTAGAAAAATTTTAAGAGCAATTTAAAATATCAGTTCAGTACATCGTAAACGGTGCTGGTTTATTTTTCAAACTGTCATATCTCCAGATTTTCAGGCCGGATTTTGATGCCGATGGGCTCATTCGATTCGCATGGAAGCGTAGATATTTTTAGCATTTTAAATTTTGAAATTTCGTTAATTAGAAAAATTTTAAGAGCAATTTAAAATATCAGTTCAGTACATCGTAAACGGTGTCGGTTTATTTTTCAAACTGTCATATCTCCAGATTTTCAGGCCGGATTTTGATGCCGACGGGCTCATTCGATTCGCATGGAAGCGTAGATATTTTTAGCATTTTAAATTTTGAAATTTCATTAATTAGAAAAATTTTAAGAGCAATTTAAAATATCAGTTCAGTACATCGTAAACGGTGCTGGTTTATTTTTCAAACTGTCATATCTCCAGATTTTCAGGCCGGATTTTGATGCCGATGGGCTCATTCGATTCGCATGGAAGCGTAGATATTTTTAGCATTTTAAATTTTGAAATTTCATTAATTAGAAAAATTTTAAGAGCAATTTAAAATATCAGTTCAGTACATCGTAAACGGTGTCGGTTTATTTTTCAAACTGTCATATCTCCAGATTTTCGGGCCGGATTTTGATACCGGCGGGCTCATTCGATTCGCATGGAAGCGTAGATATTTTTAGCATTTTAAATTTTGAAATTTCGTTAATTAGAAAAATTTTAAGAGCAATTTAAAATATCAGTTCAGTACATCGTAAACGGTGCTGGTTTATTTTTCAAACTGTCATATCTCAAGATTGGCACACCGGATTTTGATGCCGATGGGCTCATTCGATTCGCATGGAAACGTAGATATTTTTAGCATTTTAAATTTTGAAATTTCATTAATTAGAAAAATTTTAAGAGCAATTTAAAATATCAGTTCAGTACATCGTAAACGGTGCTGGTTTATTTTTCAAACTGTCATATCTCAAGATTGGCACACCGGATTTTGATCCAGATGGACTCATTCGATTCGCATGGAAGCGTAGATATTTTTAGCATTTTAAATTTTGAAATTTCATTAATTAGAAAAATTTTAAGAGCAATTTAAAATATCAGTTCAGTACATCGTAAACGGTGCTGGTTTATTTTTCAAACTGTCATATCTCCAGATTTTCGGGCCGGATTTTGATGCCGCTGGGCTCATTCGATTCGCATGGAAGCGTAGATATTTTTAGCATTTTAAATTTTGAAATTTCATTAATTAGAAAAATTTTAAGAGCAATTTAAAATATCAGTTCAGTACATCGTAAACGGTGCTGGTTTATTTTTCAAACTGTCATATCTCCAGATTTTCGGGCCGGATTTTGATGCAGACGGGCTCATTCGATTCGCATGGAAGCGTAGATATTTTTAGCATTTTAAATTTTGAAATTTCATTAATTAGAAAAATTTTAAGAGCAATTTAAAATATCAGTTCAGTACATCGTAAACGGTGCTGGTTATTTTTCAAACTGTCATATCTCAAGATTGGCACACCGGATTTTGATGCAGATGGGCTCATTCGATTCGCATGGAAGCGTAGATATTTTTAGCATTTTAAATTTTGAAATTTCATTAATTAGAAAAATTTTAAGAGCAATTTAAAATATCAGTTCAGTACAGCGTAAATGGTGCTGGTTTATTTTTCAAACTGTTATATCTCCAGATTTTCGGGCCGGATTTTGATGCCGATGGGCTCATTCGATTCGCATGGAAGCGTAGATATTTTTAGCATTTTAAATTTTGAAATTTCATTAATTAGAAAAATTTTAAGAGCAATTTAAAATATCAGTTCAGTACATCGTAAACGGTGCTGGTTTATTTTTCAAACTGTCATATCTCAAGATTGGCACACCGGATTTTGATGCAGATAGGCTCATTCGATTCGCATGGAAGCGTAGATATTTTTAGCATTTTAAATTTTGAAATTTCATTAATTAGAAAAATTTTAAGAGCAATTTAAAATATCAGTTCAGTACAGCGTAAATGGTGCTGGTTTATTTTTCAAACTGTTATATCTCCAGATTTTCGGGCCGGATTTTGATGCCGATGAGCTCATTCGATTCGCATGGAAGCGTAGATATTTTTAGCATTTTAAATTTTGAAATTTCATTAATTAGAAAAATTTTAAGAGCAATTTAAAATATCAGTTCAGTACAGCGTAAATGGTGCTGGTTTATTTTTCAAACTGTCATATCTCAAGATGGGCACACCGGATTTTGATGCCGATGGGCTCATTCGATTCGCATGGAAGCGTAGATATTTTTAGCATTTTAAATTTTGAAATTTCATTTATTAGAAAAATTTTAAGAGCAATTTAAAATATCAGTTCAGTACATCGTAAACGGTGTCGGTTTATTTTTCAAACTGTCATATCTCAAGATGGGCACACCGGATTTTGATGCCGATGGGCTCATTCGATTCGCATGGAAGCGTAGATATTTTTAGCATTTTAAATTTTGAAATTTCATTAATTAGAAAAATTTTAAGAGCAATTTAAAATATCAGTTCAGTACATCGTAAACGGTGCTGGTTTATTTTTCAAACTGTCATATCTCCAGATTTTCGGGCCGGATTTTGATGCAGACGGGCTCATTCGATTCGCATGGAAGCGTAGATATTTTTAGCATTTTAAATTTTGAAATTTCATTAATTAGAAAAATTTTAAGAGCAATTTAAAATATCAGTTCAGTACATCGTAAACGGTGCTGGTTATTTTTCAAACTGTCATATCTCAAGATTGGCACACCGGATTTTGATGCAGATGGGCTCATTCGATTCGCATGGAAGCGTAGATATTTTTAGCATTTTAAATTTTGAAATTTCATTAATTAGAAAAATTTTAAGAGCAATTTAAAATATCAGTTCAGTACAGCGTAAATGGTGCTGGTTTATTTTTCAAACTGTTATATCTCCAGATTTTCGGGCCGGATTTTGATGCCGATGGGCTCATTCGATTCGCATGGAAGCGTAGATATTTTTAGCATTTTAAATTTTGAAATTTCATTAATTAGAAAAATTTTAAGAGCAATTTAAAATATCAGTTCAGTACATCGTAAACGGTGCTGGTTTATTTTTCAAACTGTCATATCTCAAGATTGGCACACCGGATTTTGATGCAGATAGGCTCATTCGATTCGCATGGAAGCGTAGATATTTTTAGCATTTTAAATTTTGAAATTTCATTAATTAGAAAAATTTTAAGAGCAATTTAAAATATCAGTTCAGTACAGCGTAAATGGTGCTGGTTTATTTTTCAAACTGTTATATCTCCAGATTTTCGGGCCGGATTTTGATGCCGATGAGCTCATTCGATTCGCATGGAAGCGTAGATATTTTTAGCATTTTAAATTTTGAAATTTCATTAATTAGAAAAATTTTAAGAGCAATTTAAAATATCAGTTCAGTACAGCGTAAATGGTGCTGGTTTATTTTTCAAACTGTCATATCTCAAGATGGGCACACCGGATTTTGATGCCGATGGGCTCATTCGATTCGCATGGAAGCGTAGATATTTTTAGCATTTTAAATTTTGAAATTTCATTTATTAGAAAAATTTTAAGAGCAATTTAAAATATCAGTTCAGTACATCGTAAACGGTGCTGGTTTATTTTTCAAACTGTCATATCTCCAGATTTTCGGGCCGGATTTTGATGCCGATGGGCTCATTCGATTCGCATGGAAGCGTAGATATTTTTAGCATTTTAAATTTTGAAATTTCATTAATTAGAAAAATTTTAAGAGCAATTTAAAATATCAGTTCAGTACAGCGTAAATGGTGCTGGTTTATTTTTCAAACTGTCATATCTCCAGATTTTCGGGCCGGATTTTGATGCCGATGGGCTCATTCGATTCGCATGGAAGCGTAGATATTTTTAGCATTTTAAATTTTGAAATTTCATTAATTAGAAAAATTTTAAGAGCAATTTAAAATATCAGTTCAGTACAGCGTAAATGGTGCTGGTTTATTTTTCAAACTGTCATATCTCCAGATTTTCGGGCCGGATTTTGATGCCGATGGGCTCATTCGATTCGCATGGAAGCGTAGATATTTTTAGCATTTTAAATTTTGAAATTTCATTAATTAGAAAAATTTTAAGAGCAATTTAAAATATCAGTTCAGTACATCGTAAACGGTGCTGGTTTATTTTTCAAACTGTCATATCTCAAGATTGGCACACCGGATTTTGATGCAGATGGGCTCATTCGATTCGCATGGAAGCGTAGATATTTTTAGCATTTTAAATTTTGAAATTTCATTTATTAGAAAAATTTTAAGAGCAATTTAAAATATCAGTTCAGTACATCGTAAACGGTGCTGGTTTATTTTTCAAACTGTCATATCTCAAGATTGGCACACCGGATTTTGATGCAGATGGGCTCATTCGATTCGCATGGAAGCGTAGATATTTTTAGCATTTTAAATTTTGAAATTTCATTAATTAGAAAAATTTTAAGAGCAATTTAAAATATCAGTTCAGTACAGCGTAAATGGTGCTGGTTTATTTTTCAAACTGTTATATCTCCAGATTTTCGGGCCGGATTTTGATGCCGATGGGCTCATTCGATTCGCATGGAAGCGTAGATATTTTTAGCATTTTAAATTTTGAAATTTCATTAATTAGAAAAATTTTAAGAGCAATTTAAAATATCAGTTCAGTACATCGTAAACGGTGCTGGTTTATTTTTCAAACTGTCATATCTCAAGATTGGCACACCGGATTTTGATGCAGATGGGCTCATTCGATTCGCATGGAAGCGTAGATATTTTTAGCATTTTAAATTTTGAAATTTCATTAATAAGAAAAATTTTAAGAGCAATTTAAAATATCAGTTCAGTACAGCGTAAATGGTGCTGGTTTATTTTTCAAACTGTTATATCTCCAGATTTTCGGGCCGGATTTTGATGCCGATGAGCTCATTCGATTCGCATGGAAGCGTAGATATTTTTAGCATTTTAAATTTTGAAATTTCATTTATTAGAAAAATTTTAAGAGCAATTTAAAATATCAGTTCAGTACATCGTAAACGGTGCTGGTTTATTTTTCAAACTGTCATATCTCCAGATTTTCGGGCCGGATTTTGATGCCGATGGGCTCATTCGATTCGCATGGAAGCGTAGATATTTTTAGCATTTTAAATTTTGAAATTTCATTAATTAGAAAAATTTTAAGAGCAATTTAAAATATCAGTTCAGTACAGCGTAAATGGTGCTGGTTTATTTTTCAAACTGTCATATCTCAAGATGGGCACACCGGATTTTGATGCCGATGGGCTCATTCGATTCGCATGGAAGCGTAGATATTTTTAGCATTTTAAATTTTGAAATTTCATTTATTAGAAAAATTTTAAGAGCAATTTAAAATATCAGTTCAGTACATCGTAAACGGTGCTGGTTTATTTTTCAAACTGTCATATCTCCAGATTTTCGGGCCGGATTTTGATGCCGATGGGCTCATTCGATTCGCATGGAAGCGTAGATATTTTTAGCATTTTAAATTTTGAAATTTCATTAATTAGAAAAATTTTAAGAGCAATTTAAAATATCAGTTCAGTACAGCGTAAATGGTGCTGGTTTATTTTTCAAACTGTCATATCTCAAGATGGGCACAC
The DNA here is from genome assembly GCA_964036255.1 of Caenorhabditis virilis. Lineage (NCBI taxonomy): Eukaryota > Metazoa > Nematoda > Chromadorea > Rhabditida > Rhabditidae > Caenorhabditis > Caenorhabditis virilis. The sequence continues at coordinate 3,476,083 of OZ038415.1, read as the reverse complement.
CGGATTTTGATGCCGATGGGCTCATTCGATTCGCATGGAAGCGTAGATATTTTTAGCATTTTAAATTTTGAAATTTCATTTATTAGAAAAATTTTAAGAGCAATTTAAAATATCAGTTCAGTACATCGTAAACGGTGCTGGTTTATTTTTCAAACTGTCATATCTCAAGATTGGCACACCGGATTTTGATGCAGATGGGCTCATTCGATTCGCATGGAAGCGTAGATATTTTTAGCATTTTAAATTTTGAAATTTCATTAATAAGAAAAATTTTAAGAGCAATTTAAAATATCAGTTCAGTACAGCGTAAATGGTGCTGGTTTATTTTTCAAACTGTTATATCTCCAGATTTTCGGGCCGGATTTTGATGCCGATGAGCTCATTCGATTCGCATGGAAGCGTAGATATTTTTAGCATTTTAAATTTTGAAATTTCATTTATTAGAAAAATTTTAAGAGCAATTTAAAATATCAGTTCAGTACATCGTAAACGGTGCTGGTTTATTTTTCAAACTGTCATATCTCCAGATTTTCGGGCCGGATTTTGATGCCGATGGGCTCATTCGATTCGCATGGAAGCGTAGATATTTTTAGCATTTTAAATTTTGAAATTTCATTAATTAGAAAAATTTTAAGAGCAATTTAAAATATCAGTTCAGTACAGCGTAAATGGTGCTGGTTTATTTTTCAAACTGTCATATCTCAAGATGGGCACACCGGATTTTGATGCCGATGGGCTCATTCGATTCGCATGGAAGCGTAGATATTTTTAGCATTTTAAATTTTGAAATTTCATTTATTAGAAAAATTTTAAGAGCAATTTAAAATATCAGTTCAGTACATCGTAAACGGTGTCGGTTTATTTTTCAAACTGTCATATCTCAAGATGGGCACACCGGATTTTGATGCCGATGGGCTCATTCGATTCGCATGGAAGCGTAGATATTTTTAGCATTTTAAATTTTGAAATTTCATTTATTAGAAAAATTTTAAGAGCAATTTAAAATATCAGTTCAGTACATCGTAAACGGTGCTGGTTTATTTTTCAAACTGTCATATCTCCAGATTTTCGGGCCGGATTTTGATGCCGACGGGCTCATTCGATTCGCATGGAAGCGTAGATATTTTTAGCATTTTAAATTTTGAAATTTCATTAATTAGAAAAATTTTAAGAGCAATTTAAAATATCAGTTCAGTACATCGTAAACGGTGCTGGTTTATTTTTCAAACTGTCATATCTCCAGATTTTCGGGCCGGATTTTGATGCCGACGGGCTCATTCGATTCGCATGGAAGCGTAGATATTTTTAGCATTTTAAATTTTGAAATTTCATTAATTAGAAAAATTTTAAGAGCAATTTAAAATATCAGTTCAGTACATCGTAAACGGTGCTGGTTTATTTTTCAAACTGTCATATCTCAAGATTGGCACACCGGATTTTGATGCAGATGGGCTCATTCGATTCGCATGGAAGCGTAGATATTTTTAGCATTTTAAATTTTGAAATTTCATTAATAAGAAAAATTTTAAGAGCAATTTAAAATATCAGTTCAGTACAGCGTAAATGGTGCTGGTTTATTTTTCAAACTGTTATATCTCCAGATTTTCGGGCCGGATTTTGATGCCGATGAGCTCATTCGATTCGCATGGAAGCGTAGATATTTTTAGCATTTTAAATTTTGAAATTTCATTTATTAGAAAAATTTTAAGAGCAATTTAAAATATCAGTTCAGTACATCGTAAACGGTGCTGGTTTATTTTTCAAACTGTCATATCTCCAGATTTTCGGGCCGGATTTTGATGCCGATGGGCTCATTCGATTCGCATGGAAGCGTAGATATTTTTAGCATTTTAAATTTTGAAATTTCATTAATTAGAAAAATTTTAAGAGCAATTTAAAATATCAGTTCAGTACAGCGTAAATGGTGCTGGTTTATTTTTCAAACTGTCATATCTCAAGATGGGCACACCGGATTTTGATGCCGATGGGCTCATTCGATTCGCATGGAAGCGTAGATATTTTTAGCATTTTAAATTTTGAAATTTCATTTATTAGAAAAATTTTAAGAGCAATTTAAAATATCAGTTCAGTACATCGTAAACGGTGTCGGTTTATTTTTCAAACTGTCATATCTCAAGATGGGCACACCGGATTTTGATGCCGATGGGCTCATTCGATTCGCATGGAAGCGTAGATATTTTTAGCATTTTAAATTTTGAAATTTCATTTATTAGAAAAATTTTAAGAGCAATTTAAAATATCAGTTCAGTACATCGTAAACGGTGCTGGTTTATTTTTCAAACTGTCATATCTCCAGATTTTCGGGCCGGATTTTGATGCCGACGGGCTCATTCGATTCGCATGGAAGCGTAGATATTTTTAGCATTTTAAATTTTGAAATTTCATTAATTAGAAAAATTTTAAGAGCAATTTAAAATATCAGTTCAGTACAGCGTAAATGGTGCTGGTTTATTTTTCAAACTGTCATATCTCAAGATGGGCACACCGGATTTTGATGCCGATGGGCTCATTCGATTCGCATGGAAGCGTAGATATTTTTAGCATTTTAAATTTTGAAATTTCATTTATTAGAAAAATTTTAAGAGCAATTTAAAATATCAGTTCAGTACATCGTAAACGGTGTCGGTTTATTTTTCAAACTGTCATATCTCAAGATGGGCACACCGGATTTTGATGCCGATGGGCTCATTCGATTCGCATGGAAGCGTAGATATTTTTAGCATTTTAAATTTTGAAATTTCATTAATTAGAAAAATTTTAAGAGCAATTTAAAATATCAGTTCAGTACATCGTAAACGGTGCTGGTTTATTTTTCAAACTGTCATATCTCAAGATTGGCACACCGGATTTTGATGCAGATGGGCTCATTCGATTCGCATGGAAGCGTAGATATTTTTAGCATTTTAAATTTTGAAATTTCATTAATAAGAAAAATTTTAAGAGCAATTTAAAATATCAGTTCAGTACAGCGTAAATGGTGCTGGTTTATTTTTCAAACTGTTATATCTCCAGATTTTCGGGTCGGATTTTGATGCCGATGAGCTCATTCGATTCGCATGGAAGCGTAGATATTTTTAGCATTTTAAATTTTGAAATTTCATTAATTAGAAAAATTTTAAGAGCAATTTAAAATATCAGTTCAGTACAGCGTAAATGGTGCTGGTTTATTTTTCAAACTGTCATATCTCCAGATTTTCGGGCCGGATTTTGATGCCGACGGGCTCATTCGATTCGCATGGAAGCGTAGATATTTTTAGCATTTTAAATTTTGAAATTTCATTAATTAGAAAAATTTTAAGAGCAATTTAAAATATCAGTTCAGTACAGCGTAAATGGTGCTGGTTTATTTTTCAAACTGTCATATCTCCAGATTTTCGGGCCGGATTTTGATGCCGATGGGCTCATTCGATTCGCATGGAAGCGTAGATATTTTTAGCATTTTAAATTTTGAAATTTCATTAATTAGAAAAATTTTAAGAGCAATTTAAAATATCAGTTCAGTACATCGTAAACGGTGCTGGTTTATTTTTCAAACTGTCATATCTCAAGATTGGCACACCGGATTTTGATGCAGATGGGCTCATTCGATTCGCATGGAAGCGTAGATATTTTTAGCATTTTAAATTTTGAAATTTCATTTATTAGAAAAATTTTAAGAGCAATTTAAAATATCAGTTCAGTACATCGTAAACGGTGCTGGTTTATTTTTCAAACTGTCATATCTCAAGATTGGCACACCGGATTTTGATGCAGATGGGCTCATTCGATTCGCATGGAAGCGTAGATATTTTTAGCATTTTAAATTTTGAAATTTCATTAATTAGAAAAATTTTAAGAGCAATTTAAAATATCAGTTCAGTACAGCGTAAATGGTGCTGGTTTATTTTTCAAACTGTTATATCTCCAGATTTTCGGGCCGGATTTTGATGCCGATGGGCTCATTCGATTCGCATGGAAGCGTAGATATTTTTAGCATTTTAAATTTTGAAATTTCATTAATTAGAAAAATTTTAAGAGCAATTTAAAATATCAGTTCAGTACATCGTAAACGGTGCTGGTTTATTTTTCAAACTGTCATATCTCAAGATTGGCACACCGGATTTTGATGCAGATGGGCTCATTCGATTCGCATGGAAGCGTAGATATTTTTAGCATTTTAAATTTTGAAATTTCATTAATAAGAAAAATTTTAAGAGCAATTTAAAATATCAGTTCAGTACAGCGTAAATGGTGCTGGTTTATTTTTCAAACTGTTATATCTCCAGATTTTCGGGCCGGATTTTGATGCCGATGAGCTCATTCGATTCGCATGGAAGCGTAGATATTTTTAGCATTTTAAATTTTGAAATTTCATTTATTAGAAAAATTTTAAGAGCAATTTAAAATATCAGTTCAGTACATCGTAAACGGTGCTGGTTTATTTTTCAAACTGTCATATCTCCAGATTTTCGGGCCGGATTTTGATGCCGATGGGCTCATTCGATTCGCATGGAAGCGTAGATATTTTTAGCATTTTAAATTTTGAAATTTCATTAATTAGAAAAATTTTAAGAGCAATTTAAAATATCAGTTCAGTACAGCGTAAATGGTGCTGGTTTATTTTTCAAACTGTCATATCTCAAGATGGGCACACCGGATTTTGATGCCGATGGGCTCATTCGATTCGCATGGAAGCGTAGATATTTTTAGCATTTTAAATTTTGAAATTTCATTTATTAGAAAAATTTTAAGAGCAATTTAAAATATCAGTTCAGTACATCGTAAACGGTGCTGGTTTATTTTTCAAACTGTCATATCTCCAGATTTTCGGGCCGGATTTTGATGCCGATGGGCTCATTCGATTCGCATGGAAGCGTAGATATTTTTAGCATTTTAAATTTTGAAATTTCATTAATTAGAAAAATTTTAAGAGCAATTTAAAATATCAGTTCAGTACAGCGTAAATGGTGCTGGTTTATTTTTCAAACTGTCATATCTCAAGATGGGCACACCGGATTTTGATGCCGATGGGCTCATTCGATTCGCATGGAAGCGTAGATATTTTTAGCATTTTAAATTTTGAAATTTCATTTATTAGAAAAATTTTAAGAGCAATTTAAAATATCAGTTCAGTACATCGTAAACGGTGCTGGTTTATTTTTCAAACTGTCATATCTCAAGATTGGCACACCGGATTTTGATGCAGATGGGCTCATTCGATTCGCATGGAAGCGTAGATATTTTTAGCATTTTAAATTTTGAAATTTCATTAATAAGAAAAATTTTAAGAGCAATTTAAAATATCAGTTCAGTACAGCGTAAATGGTGCTGGTTTATTTTTCAAACTGTTATATCTCCAGATTTTCGGGCCGGATTTTGATGCCGATGAGCTCATTCGATTCGCATGGAAGCGTAGATATTTTTAGCATTTTAAATTTTGAAATTTCATTTATTAGAAAAATTTTAAGAGCAATTTAAAATATCAGTTCAGTACATCGTAAACGGTGCTGGTTTATTTTTCAAACTGTCATATCTCCAGATTTTCGGGCCGGATTTTGATGCCGATGGGCTCATTCGATTCGCATGGAAGCGTAGATATTTTTAGCATTTTAAATTTTGAAATTTCATTAATTAGAAAAATTTTAAGAGCAATTTAAAATATCAGTTCAGTACAGCGTAAATGGTGCTGGTTTATTTTTCAAACTGTCATATCTCAAGATGGGCACACCGGATTTTGATGCCGATGGGCTCATTCGATTCGCATGGAAGCGTAGATATTTTTAGCATTTTAAATTTTGAAATTTCATTTATTAGAAAAATTTTAAGAGCAATTTAAAATATCAGTTCAGTACATCGTAAACGGTGTCGGTTTATTTTTCAAACTGTCATATCTCAAGATGGGCACACCGGATTTTGATGCCGATGGGCTCATTCGATTCGCATGGAAGCGTAGATATTTTTAGCATTTTAAATTTTGAAATTTCATTAATTAGAAAAATTTTAAGAGCAATTTAAAATATCAGTTCAGTACATCGTAAACGGTGCTGGTTTATTTTTCAAACTGTCATATCTCAAGATTGGCACACCGGATTTTGATGCAGATGGGCTCATTCGATTCGCATGGAAGCGTAGATATTTTTAGCATTTTAAATTTTGAAATTTCATTAATAAGAAAAATTTTAAGAGCAATTTAAAATATCAGTTCAGTACAGCGTAAATGGTGCTGGTTTATTTTTCAAACTGTCATATCTCAAGATGGGCACACCGGATTTTGATGCCGATGGGCTCATTCGATTCGCATGGAAGCGTAGATATTTTTAGCATTTTAAATTTTGAAATTTCATTTATTAGAAAAATTTTAAGAGCAATTTAAAATATCAGTTCAGTACATCGTAAACGGTGCTGGTTTATTTTTCAAACTGTCATATCTCCAGATTTTCGGGCCGGATTTTGATGCCGATGGGCTCATTCGATTCGCATGGAAGCGTAGATATTTTTAGCATTTTAAATTTTGAAATTTCATTAATTAGAAAAATTTTAAGAGCAATTTAAAATATCAGTTCAGTACAGCGTAAATGGTGCTGGTTTATTTTTCAAACTGTCATATCTCAAGATGGGCACACCGGATTTTGATGCCGATGGGCTCATTCGATTCGCATGGAAGCGTAGATATTTTTAGCATTTTAAATTTTGAAATTTCATTTATTAGAAAAATTTTAAGAGCAATTTAAAATATCAGTTCAGTACATCGTAAACGGTGCTGGTTTATTTTTCAAACTGTCATATCTCAAGATTGGCACACCGGATTTTGATGCAGATGGGCTCATTCGATTCGCATGGAAGCGTAGATATTTTTAGCATTTTAAATTTTGAAATTTCATTAATAAGAAAAATTTTAAGAGCAATTTAAAATATCAGTTCAGTACAGCGTAAATGGTGCTGGTTTATTTTTCAAACTGTTATATCTCCAGATTTTCGGGCCGGATTTTGATGCCGATGAGCTCATTCGATTCGCATGGAAGCGTAGATATTTTTAGCATTTTAAATTTTGAAATTTCATTTATTAGAAAAATTTTAAGAGCAATTTAAAATATCAGTTCAGTACATCGTAAACGGTGCTGGTTTATTTTTCAAACTGTCATATCTCCAGATTTTCGGGCCGGATTTTGATGCCGATGGGCTCATTCGATTCGCATGGAAGCGTAGATATTTTTAGCATTTTAAATTTTGAAATTTCATTAATTAGAAAAATTTTAAGAGCAATTTAAAATATCAGTTCAGTACAGCGTAAATGGTGCTGGTTTATTTTTCAAACTGTCATATCTCAAGATGGGCACACCGGATTTTGATGCCGATGGGCTCATTCGATTCGCATGGAAGCGTAGATATTTTTAGCATTTTAAATTTTGAAATTTCATTTATTAGAAAAATTTTAAGAGCAATTTAAAATATCAGTTCAGTACATCGTAAACGGTGTCGGTTTATTTTTCAAACTGTCATATCTCAAGATGGGCACACCGGATTTTGATGCCGATGGGCTCATTCGATTCGCATGGAAGCGTAGATATTTTTAGCATTTTAAATTTTGAAATTTCATTTATTAGAAAAATTTTAAGAGCAATTTAAAATATCAGTTCAGTACATCGTAAACGGTGCTGGTTTATTTTTCAAACTGTCATATCTCCAGATTTTCGGGCCGGATTTTGATGCCGACGGGCTCATTCGATTCGCATGGAAGCGTAGATATTTTTAGCATTTTAAATTTTGAAATTTCATTAATTAGAAAAATTTTAAGAGCAATTTAAAATATCAGTTCAGTACAGCGTAAATGGTGCTGGTTTATTTTTCAAACTGTCATATCTCAAGATGGGCACACCGGATTTTGATGCCGATGGGCTCATTCGATTCGCATGGAAGCGTAGATATTTTTAGCATTTTAAATTTTTAAATTTCATTTATTAGAAAAATTTTAAGAGCAATTTAAAATATCAGTTCAGTACATCGTAAACGGTGTCGGTTTATTTTTCAAACTGTCATATCTCAAGATGGGCACACCGGATTTTGATGCCGATGGGCTCATTCGATTCGCATGGAAGCGTAGATATTTTTAGCATTTTATATTTTGAAATTTCATTTATTAGAAAAATTTTAAGAGCAATTTAAAATATCAGTTCAGTACATCGTAAACGGTGTCGGTTTATTTTTCAAACTGTCATATCTCAAGATGGGCACACCGGATTTTGATGCCGATGGGCTCATTCGATTCGCATGGAAGCGTAGATATTTTTAGCATTTTAAATTTTGAAATTTCATTTATTAGAAACATTTTAAGAGCAATTTAAAATATCAGTTCAGTACATCGTAAACGGTGCTGGTTTATTTTTCAAACTGTCATATCTCCAGATTTTCGGGCCGGATTTTGATGCCGACGGGCTCATTCGATTCGCATGGAAGCGTAGATATTTTTAGCATTTTAAATTTTGAAATTTCATTAATTAGAAAAATTTTAAGAGCAATTTAAAATATCAGTTCAGTACAGCGTAAACGGTGCTGGTTTATTTTTCAAACTGTTATATCTCCAGATTTTCGGGCCGGATTTTGATGCCGACGGGCTCATTCGATTCGCATGGAAGCGTAGATATTTTTAGCATTTTAAATTTTGAAATTTCATTAATTAGAAAAATTTTAAGAGCAATTTAAAATATCAGTTCAGTACATCGTAAACGGTGCTGGTTTATTTTTCAAACTGTTATATCTCCAGATTTTCGGGCCGGATTTTGATGCCGATGGGCTCATTCGATTCGCATGGAAGCGTAGATATTTTTAGCATTTTAAATTTTGAAATTTCATTTATTAGAAAAATTTTAAGAGCAATTTAAAATATCAGTTCAGTACATCGTAAACGGTGCTGGTTTATTTTTCAAACTGTCATATCTCAAGATTGGCACACCGGATTTTGATGCAGATGGGCTCATTCGATTCGCATGGAAGCGTAGATATTTTTAGCATTTTAAATTTTGAAATTTCATTAATTAGAAAAATTTTAAGAGCAATTTAAAATATCAGTTCAGTACAGCGTAAATGGTGCTGGTTTATTTTTCAAACTGTTATATCTCCAGATTTTCGGGCCGGATTTTGATGCCGATGGGCTCATTCGATTCGCATGGAAGCGTAGATATTTTTAGCATTTTAAATTTTGAAATTTCATTAATTAGAAAAATTTTAAGAGCAATTTAAAATATCAGTTCAGTACATCGTAAACGGTGCTGGTTTATTTTTCAAACTGTCATATCTCAAGATTGGCACACCGGATTTTGATGCAGATAGGCTCATTCGATTCGCATGGAAGCGTAGATATTTTTAGCATTTTAAATTTTGAAATTTCATTAATTAGAAAAATTTTAAGAGCAATTTAAAATATCAGTTCAGTACAGCGTAAATGGTGCTGGTTTATTTTTCAAACTGTTATATCTCCAGATTTTCGGGCCGGATTTTGATGCCGATGAGCTCATTCGATTCGCATGGAAGCGTAGATATTTTTAGCATTTTAAATTTTGAAATTTCATTTATTAGAAAAATTTTAAGAGCAATTTAAAATATCAGTTCAGTACATCGTAAACGGTGCTGGTTTATTTTTCAAACTGTCATATCTCCAGATTTTCGGGCCGGATTTTGATGCCGATGGGCTCATTCGATTCGCATGGAAGCGTAGATATTTTTAGCATTTTAAATTTTGAAATTTCATTAATTAGAAAAATTTTAAGAGCAATTTAAAATATCAGTTCAGTACAGCGTAAATGGTGCTGGTTTATTTTTCAAACTGTCATATCTCAAGATGGGCACACCGGATTTTGATGCCGATGGGCTCATTCGATTCGCATGGAAGCGTAGATATTTTTAGCATTTTAAATTTTGAAATTTCATTTATTAGAAAAATTTTAAGAGCAATTTAAAATATCAGTTCAGTACATCGTAAACGGTGTCGGTTTATTTTTCAAACTGTCATATCTCAAGATGGGCACACCGGATTTTGATGCCGATGGGCTCATTCGATTCGCATGGAAGCGTAGATATTTTTAGCATTTTAAATTTTGAAATTTCATTTATTAGAAAAATTTTAAGAGCAATTTAAAATATCAGTTCAGTACATCGTAAACGGTGCTGGTTTATTTTTCAAACTGTCATATCTCCAGATTTTCGGGCCGGATTTTGATGCCGATGGGCTCATTCGATTCGCATGGAAGCGTAGATATTTTTAGCATTTTAAATTTTGAAATTTCATTAATTAGAAAAATTTTAAGAGCAATTTAAAATATCAGTTCAGTACAGCGTAAATGGTGCTGGTTTATTTTTCAAACTGTCATATCTCCAGATTTTCGGGCCGGATTTTGATGCCGATGGGCTCATTCGATTCGCATGGAAGCGTAGATATTTTTAGCATTTTAAATTTTGAAATTTCATTAATTAGAAAAATTTTAAGAGCAATTTAAAATATCAGTTCAGTACAGCGTAAATGGTGCTGGTTTATTTTTCAAACTGTCATATCTCCAGATTTTCGGGCCGGATTTTGATGCCGATGGGCTCATTCGATTCGCATGGAAGCGTAGATATTTTTAGCATTTTAAATTTTGAAATTTCATTAATTAGAAAAATTTTAAGAGCAATTTAAAATATCAGTTCAGTACAGCGTAAATGGTGCTGGTTTATTTTTCAAACTGTCATATCTCCAGATTTTCGGGCCGGATTTTGATGCCGATGGGCTCATTCGATTCGCATGGAAGCGTAGATATTTTTAGCATTTTAAATTTTGAAATTTCATTAATTAGAAAAATTTTAAGAGCAATTTAAAATATCAGTTCAGTACATCGTAAACGGTGCTGGTTTATTTTTCAAACTGTCATATCTCAAGATTGGCACACCGGATTTTGATGCAGATGGGCTCATTCGATTCGCATGGAAGCGTAGATATTTTTAGCATTTTAAATTTTGAAATTTCATTTATTAGAAAAATTTTAAGAGCAATTTAAAATATCAGTTCAGTACAGCGTAAATGGTGCTGGTTTATTTTTCAAACTGTTATATCTCCAGATTTTCGGGCCGGATTTTGATGCCGATGGGCTCATTCGATTCGCATGGAAGCGTAGATATTTTTAGCATTTTAAATTTTGAAATTTCATTAATTAGAAAAATTTTAAGAGCAATTTAAAATATCAGTTCAGTACAGCGTAAATGGTGCTGGTTTATTTTTCAAACTGTCATATCTCCAGATTTTCGGGCCGGATTTTGATGCCGATGGGCTCATTCGATTCGCATGGAAGCGTAGATATTTTTAGCATTTTAAATTTTGAAATTTCAGTAATTAGAAAAATTTTAAGAGCAATTTAAAATATCAGTTCAGTACATCGTAAACGGTGCTGGTTTATTTTTCAAACTGTCATATCTCAAGATTGGCACACCGGATTTTGATGCAGATGGGCTCATTCGATTCGCATGGAAGCGTAGATATTTTTAGCATTTTAAATTTTGAAATTTCATTAATTAGAAAAATTTTAAGAGCAATTTAAAATATCAGTTCAGTACAGCGTAAATGGTGCTGGTTTATTTTTCAAACTGTTATATCTCCAGATTTTCGGGCCGGATTTTGATGCCGATGGGCTCATTCGATTCGCATGGAAGCGTAGATATTTTTAGCATTTTAAATTTTAAAATTTCATTAATTAGAAAAATTTTAAGAGCAATTTAAAATATCAGTTCAGTACATCGTAAACGGTGCTGGTTTATTTTTCAAACTGTCATATCTCAAGATTGGCACACCGGATTTTGATGCAGATGGGCTCATTCGATTCGCATGGAAGCGTAGATATTTTTAGCATTTTAAATTTTGAAATTTCATTAATAAGAAAAATTTTAAGAGCAATTTAAAATATCAGTTCAGTACAGCGTAAATGGTGCTGGTTTATTTTTCAAACTGTTATATCTCCAGATTTTCGGGCCGGATTTTGATGCCGATGAGCTCATTCGATTCGCATGGAAGCGTAGATATTTTTAGCATTTTAAATTTTGAAATTTCATTTATTAGAAAAATTTTAAGAGCAATTTAAAATATCAGTTCAGTACATCGTAAACGGTGCTGGTTTATTTTTCAAACTGTCATATCTCCAGATTTTCGGGCCGGATTTTGATGCCGATGGGCTCATTCGATTCGCATGGAAGCGTAGATATTTTTAGCATTTTAAATTTTGAAATTTCATTAATTAGAAAAATTTTAAGAGCAATTTAAAATATCAGTTCAGTACAGCGTAAATGGTGCTGGTTTATTTTTCAAACTGTCATATCTCAAGATGGGCACACCGGATTTTGATGCCGATGGGCTCATTCGATTCGCATGGAAGCGTAGATATTTTTAGCATTTTAAATTTTGAAATTTCATTTATTAGAAAAATTTTAAGAGCAATTTAAAATATCAGTTCAGTACATCGTAAACGGTGTCGGTTTATTTTTCAAACTGTCATATCTCAAGATGGGCACACCGGATTTTGATGCCGATGGGCTCATTCGATTCGCATGGAAGCGTAGATATTTTTAGCATTTTAAATTTTGAAATTTCATTTATTAGAAAAATTTTAAGAGCAATTTAAAATATCAGTTCAGTACATCGTAAACGGTGCTGGTTTATTTTTCAAACTGTCATATCTCCAGATTTTCGGGCCGGATTTTGATGCCGACGGGCTCATTCGATTCGCATGGAAGCGTAGATATTTTTAGCATTTTAAATTTTGAAATTTCATTAATTAGAAAAATTTTAAGAGCAATTTAAAATATCAGTTCAGTACATCGTAAACGGTGTCGGTTTATTTTTCAAACTGTCATATCTCAAGATGGGCACACCGGATTTTGATGCCGATGGGCTCATTCGATTCGCATGGAAGCGTAGATATTTTTAGCATTTTAAATTTTGAAATTTCATTTATTAGAAAAATTTTAAGAGCAATTTAAAATATCAGTTCAGTACATCGTAAACGGTGTCGGTTTATTTTTCAAACTGTCATATCTCAAGATGGGCACACCGGATTTTGATGGCGATGGGCTCATTCGATTCGCATGGAAGCGTAGATATTTTTAGCATTTTAAATTTTGAAATTTCATTAATTAGAAAAATTTTAAGAGCAATTTAAAATATCAGTTCAGTACATCGTAAACGGTGTCGGTTTATTTTTCAAACTGTCATATCTCAAGATGGGCACACCGGATTTTGATGCCGATGGGCTCATTCGATTCGCATGGAAGCGTAGATATTTTTAGCATTTTAAATTTTGAAATTTCATTTATTAGAAAAATTTTAAGAGCAATTTAAAATATCAGTTCAGTACATCGTAAACGGTGTCGGTTTATTTTTCAAACTGTCATATCTCAAGATGGGCACACCGGATTTTGATGGCGATGGGCTCATTCGATTCGCATGGAAGCGTAGATATTTTTAGCATTTTAAATTTTGAAATTTCATTAATTAGAAAAATTTTAAGAGCAATTTAAAATATCAGTTCAGTACATCGTAAACGGTGTCGGTTTATTTTTCAAACTGTCATATCTCAAGATGGGCACACCGGATTTTGATGCCGATGGGCTCATTCGATTCGCATGGAAGCGTAGATATTTTTAGCATTTTAAATTTTGAAATTTCATTAATTAGAAAAATTTTAAGAGCAATTTAAAATATCAGTTCAGTACATCGTAAACGGTGCTGGTTTATTTTTCAAACTGTCATATCTCAAGATTGGCACACCGGATTTTGATGCAGATGGGCTCATTCGATTCGCATGGAAGCGTAGATATTTTTAGCATTTTAAATTTTGAAATTTCATTAATTAGAAAAATTTTAAGAGCAATTTAAAATATCAGTTCAGTACAGCGTAAATGGTGCTGGTTTATTTTTCAAACTGTTATATCTCCAGATTTTCGGGCCGGATTTTGATGCCGATGAGCTCATTCGATTCGCATGGAAGCGTAGATATTTTTAGCATTTTAAATTTTGAAATTTCATTTATTAGAAAAATTTTAAGAGCAATTTAAAATATCAGTTCAGTACATCGTAAACGGTGCTGGTTTATTTTTCAAACTGTCATATCTCCAGATTTTCGGGCCGGATTTTGATGCCGATGGGCTCATTCGATTCGCATGGAAGCGTAGATATTTTTAGCATTTTAAATTTTGAAATTTCATTAATTAGAAAAATTTTAAGAGCAATTTAAAATATCAGTTCAGTACAGCGTAAATGGTGCTGGTTTATTTTTCAAACTGTCATATCTCAAGATGGGCACACCGGATTTTGATGCCGATGGGCTCATTCGATTCGCATGGAAGCGTAGATATTTTTAGCATTTTAAATTTTGAAATTTCATTTATTAGAAAAATTTTAAGAGCAATTTAAAATATCAGTTCAGTACATCGTAAACGGTGTCGGTTTATTTTTCAAACTGTCATATCTCAAGATGGGCACACCGGATTTTGATGCCGATGGGCTCATTCGATTCGCATGGAAGCGTAGATATTTTTAGCATTTTAAATTTTGAAATTTCATTTATTAGAAAAATTTTAAGAGCAATTTAAAATATCAGTTCAGTACATCGTAAACGGTGCTGGTTTATTTTTCAAACTGTCATATCTCCAGATTTTCGGGCCGGATTTTGATGCCGACGGGCTCATTCGATTCGCATGGAAGCGTAGATATTTTTAGCATTTTAAATTTTGAAATTTCATTAATTAGAAAAATTTTAAGAGCAATTTAAAATATCAGTTCAGTACATCGTAAACGGTGTCGGTTTATTTTTCAAACTGTCATATCTCAAGATGGGCACACCGGATTTTGATGCCGATGGGCTCATTCGATTCGCATGGAAGCGTAGATATTTTTAGCATTTTAAATTTTGAAATTTCATTTATTAGAAAAATTTTAAGAGCAATTTAAAATATCAGTTCAGTACATCGTAAACGGTGTCGGTTTATTTTTCAAACTGTCATATCTCAAGATGGGCACACCGGATTTTGATGGCGATGGGCTCATTCGATTCGCATGGAAGCGTAGATATTTTTAGCATTTTAAATTTTGAAATTTCATTAATTAGAAAAATTTTAAGAGCAATTTAAAATATCAGTTCAGTACATCGTAAACGGTGTCGGTTTATTTTTCAAACTGTCATATCTCAAGATGGGCACACCGGATTTTGATGCCGATGGGCTCATTCGATTCGCATGGAAGCGTAGATATTTTTAGCATTTTAAATTTTGAAATTTCATTAATTAGAAAAATTTTAAGAGCAATTTAAAATATCAGTTCAGTACATCGTAAACGGTGCTGGTTTATTTTTCAAACTGTCATATCTCAAGATTGGCACACCGGATTTTGATGCAGATGGGCTCATTCGATTCGCATGGAAGCGTAGATATTTTTAGCATTTTAAATTTTGAAATTTCATTAATTAGAAAAATTTTAAGAGCAATTTAAAATATCAGTTCAGTACAGCGTAAATGGTGCTGGTTTATTTTTCAAACTGTTATATCTCCAGATTTTCGGGCCGGATTTTGATGCCGATGAGCTCATTCGATTCGCATGGAAGCGTAGATATTTTTAGCATTTTAAATTTTGAAATTTCATTTATTAGAAAAATTTTAAGAGCAATTTAAAATATCAGTTCAGTACATCGTAAACGGTGCTGGTTTATTTTTCAAACTGTCATATCTCCAGATTTTCGGGCCGGATTTTGATGCCGATGGGCTCATTCGATTCGCATGGAAGCGTAGATATTTTTAGCATTTTAAATTTTGAAATTTCATTAATTAGAAAAATTTTAAGAGCAATTTAAAATATCAGTTCAGTACAGCGTAAATGGTGCTGGTTTATTTTTCAAACTGTCATATCTCAAGATGGGCACACCGGATTTTGATGCCGATGGGCTCATTCGATTCGCATGGAAGCGTAGATATTTTTAGCATTTTAAATTTTGAAATTTCATTTATTAGAAAAATTTTAAGAGCAATTTAAAATATCAGTTCAGTACATCGTAAACGGTGTCGGTTTATTTTTCAAACTGTCATATCTCAAGATGGGCACACCGGATTTTGATGCCGATGGGCTCATTCGATTCGCATGGAAGCGTAGATATTTTTAGCATTTTAAATTTTGAAATTTCATTTATTAGAAAAATTTTAAGAGCAATTTAAAATATCAGTTCAGTACATCGTAAACGGTGCTGGTTTATTTTTCAAACTGTCATATCTCCAGATTTTCGGGCCGGATTTTGATGCCGATGGGCTCATTCGATTCGCATGGAAGCGTAGATATTTTTAGCATTTTAAATTTTGAAATTTCATTTATTAGAAAAATTTTAAGAGCAATTTAAAATATCAGTTCAGTACATCGTAAATGGTGCTGGTTTATTTTTCAAACTGTTATATCTCCAGATTTTCGGGCCGGATTTTGATGCCGATGGGCTCATTCGATTCGCATGGAAGCGTAGATATTTTTAGCATTTTAAATTTTGAAATTTCATTTATTAGAAAAATTTTAAGAGCAATTTAAAATATCAGTTCAGTACATCGTAAACGGTGCTGGTTTATTTTTCAAACTGTCATATCTCCAGATTTTCGGGCCGGATTTTGATGCCGATGGGCTCATTCGATTCGCATGGAAGCGTAGATATTTTTAGCATTTTAAATTTTGAAATTTCATTAATTAGAAAAATTTTAAGAGCAATTTAAAATATCAGTTCAGTACATCGTAAACGGTGTCGGTTTATTTTTCAAACTGTCATATCTCAAGATGGGCACACCGGATTTTGATGCCGATGGGCTCATTCGATTCGCATGGAAGCGTAGATATTTTTAGCATTTTAAATTTTGAAATTTCATTTATTAGAAAAATTTTAAGAGCAATTTAAAATATCAGTTCAGTACATCGTAAACGGTGCTGGTTTATTTTTCAAACTGTTATATCTCCAGATTTTCGGGCCGGATTTTGATGCCGATGAGCTCATTCGATTCGCATGGAAGCGTAGATATTTTTAGCATTTTAAATTTTGAAATTTCATTTATTAGAAAAATTTTAAGAGCAATTTAAAATATCAGTTCAGTACATTGTAAACGGTGCTGGTTTATTTTTCAAACTGTCATATCTCCAGATTTTCGGGCCGGATTTTGATGCCGATGGGCTCATTCGATTCGCATGGAAGCGTAGATATTTTTAGCATTTTAAATTTTGAAATTTCATTAATTAGAAAAATTTTAAGAGCAATTTAAAATATCAGTTCAGTACAGCGTAAATGGTGCTGGTTTATTTTTCAAACTGTCATATCTCAAGATGGGCACACCGGATTTTGATGCCGATGGGCTCATTCGATTCGCATGGAAGCGTAGATATTTTTAGCATTTTAAATTTTGAAATTTCATTTATTAGAAAAATTTTAAGAGCAATTTAAAATATCAGTTCAGTACATCGTAAACGGTGTCGGTTTATTTTTCAAACTGTCATATCTCAAGATGGGCACACCGGATTTTGATGCCGATGGGCTCATTCGATTCGCATGGAAGCGTAGATATTTTTAGCATTTTAAATTTTGAAATTTCATTTATTAGAAAAATTTTAAGAGCAATTTAAAATATCAGTTCAGTACATCGTAAACGGTGCTGGTTTATTTTTCAAACTGTCATATCTCCAGATTTTCGGGCCGGATTTTGATGCCGATGGGCTCATTCGATTCGCATGGAAGCGTAGATATTTTTAGCATTTTAAATTTTGAAATTTCATTTATTAGAAAAATTTTAAGAGCAATTTAAAATATCAGTTCAGTACATCGTAAATGGTGCTGGTTTATTTTTCAAACTGTTATATCTCCAGATGGGCACACCTGATTTTGATGCCGATGGGCTCATTCGATTCGCATGGAAGCGTAGATATTTTTAGCATTTTAAATTTTGAAATTTCATTTATTAGAAAAATTTTAAGAGCAATTTAAAATATCAGTTCAGTACATCGTAAACGGTGTCGGTTTATTTTTCAAACTGTCATATCTCAAGATGGGCACACCGGATTTTGATGCCGATGGGCTCATTCGATTCGCATGGAAGCGTAGATATTTTTAGCATTTTAAATTTTGAAATTTCATTTATTAGAAAAATTTTAAGAGCAATTTAAAATATCAGTTCAGTACATCGTAAACGGTGCTGGTTTATTTTTCAAACTGTCATATCTCCAGATTTTCGGGCCGGATTTTGATGCCGATGGGCTCATTCGATTCGCATGGAAGCGTAGATATTTTTAGCATTTTAAATTTTGAAATTTCATTTATTAGAAAAATTTTAAGAGCAATTTAAAATATCAGTTCAGTACATCGTAAACGGTGTCGGTTTATTTTTCAAACGATCATATCTCAAGATGGGCACACCGGATTTTGATGCCGATCGGCTCATTCGATTCGCATGGAAGCGTAGATATTTTTAGCATTTTAAATTTTGAAATTTCATTTATTAGAAAAATTTTAAGAGCAATTTAAAATATCAGTTCAGTACATCGTAAACGGTGTCGGTTTATTTTTCAAACTGTCATATCTCAAGATTTTCGGGCCGGATTTTGATGCCGATGGGCTCATTCGATTCGCATGGAAGCGTAGATATTTTTAGCATTTTAAATTTTGAAATTTCATTTATTAGAAAAATTTTAAGAGCAATTTAAAATATCAGTTCAGTACATCGTAAACGGTGCTGGTTTATTTTTCAAACTGTCATATCTCCAGATTTTCGGGCCGGATTTTGATGCCGATGGGCTCATTCGATTCGCATGGAAGCGTAGATATTTTTAGCATTTTAAATTTTGAAATTTCATTTATTAGAAAAATTTTAAGAGCAATTTAAAATATCAGTTCAGTACATCGTAAACGGTGTCGGTTTATTTTTCAAACGATCATATCTCAAGATGGGCACACCGGATTTTGATGCCGATGGGCTCATTCGATTCGCATGGAAGCGTAGATATTTTTAGCATTTTAAATTTTGAAATTTCATTTATTAGAAAAATTTTAAGAGCAATTTAAAATATCAGTTCAGTACATCGTAAACGGTGTCGGTTTATTTTTCAAACTGTCATATCTCAAGATGGGCACACCGGATTTTGATGCCGATGGGCTCATTCGATTCGCATGGAAGCGTAGATATTTTTAGCATTTTAAATTTTGAAATTTCATTTATTAGAAAAATTTTAAGAGCAATTTAAAATATCAGTTCAGTACATCGTAAACGGTGTCGGTTTATTTTTCAAACTGTCATATCTCAAGATGGGCACACCGGATTTTGATGCCGATGGGCTCATTCGATTCGCATGGAAGCGTAGATATTTTTAGCATTTTAAATTTTGAAATTTCATTTATTAGAAAAATTTTAAGAGCAATTTAAAATATCAGTTCAGTACATCGTAAACGGTGTCGGTTTATTTTTCAAACTGTCATATCTCAAGATGGGCACACCGGATTTTGATGCCGATGGGCTCATTCGATTCGCATGGAAGCGTAGATATTTTTAGCATTTTAAATTTTGAAATTTCATTAATTAGAAAAATTTTAAGAGCAATTTAAAATATCAGTTCAGTACATCGTAAACGGTGCTGGTTTATTTTTCAAACTGTCATATCTCCAGATTTTCGGGCCGGATTTTGATGCCGATGGGCTCATTCGATTCGCATGGAAGTGTAGATATTTTTAGCATTTTAAATTTTGAAATTTCATTTATTAGAAAAATTTTAAGAGCAATTTAAAATATCAGTTCAGTACATCGTAAACGGTGTCGGTTTATTTTTCAAACGATCATATCTCAAGATGGGCACACCGGATTTTGATGCCGATGGGCTCATTCGATTCGCATGGAAGCGTAGATATTTTTAGCATTTTAAATTTTGAAATTTCATTTATTAGAAAAATTTTAAGAGCAATTTAAAATATCAGTTCAGTACATCGTAAACGGTGTCGGTTTATTTTTCAAACGATCATATCTCAAGATGGGCACACCGGATTTTGATGCCGATCGGCTCATTCGATTCGCATGGAAGCGTAGATATTTTTAGCATTTTAAATTTTGAAATTTCATTTATTAGAAAAATTTTAAGAGCAATTTAAAATATCAGTTCAGTACATCGTAAACGGTGCTGGTTTATTTTTCAAACTGTCATATCTCCAGATTTTCGGGCCGGATTTTGATGCCGATGGGCTCATTCGATTCGCATGGAAGCGTAGATATTTTTAGCATTTTAAATTTTGAAATTTCATTTATTAGAAAAATTTTAAGAGCAATTTAAAATATCAGTTCAGTACAGCGTAAATGGTGCTGGTTTATTTTTCAAACTGTCATATCTCAAGATGGGCACACCGGATTTTGATGCCGATGGGCTCATTCGATTCGCATGGAAGCGTAGATATTTTTAGCATTTTAAATTTTGAAATTTCATTTATTAGAAAAATTTTAAGAGCAATTTAAAATATCAGTTCAGTACATCGTAAACGGTGTCGGTTTATTTTTCAAACTGTCATATCTCAAGATGGGCACACCGGATTTTGATGCCGATGGGCTCATTCGATTCGCATGGAAGCGTAGATATTTTTAGCATTTTAAATTTTGAAATTTCATTTATTAGAAAAATTTTAAGAGCAATTTAAAATATCAGTTCAGTACATCGTAAACGGTGCTGGTTTATTTTTCAAACTGTCATATCTCCAGATTTTCGGGCCGGATTTTGATGCCGATGGGCTCATTCGATTCGCATGGAAGCGTAGATATTTTTAGCATTTTAAATTTTGAAATTTCATTTATTAGAAAAATTTTAAGAGCAATTTAAAATATCAGTTCAGTACATCGTAAACGGTGTCGGTTTATTTTTCAAACGATCATATCTCAAGATGGGCACACCGGATTTTGATGCCGATCGGCTCATTCGATTCGCATGGAAGCGTAGATATTTTTAGCATTTTAAATTTTGAAATTTCATTTATTAGAAAAATTTTAAGAGCAATTTAAAATATCAGTTCAGTACATCGTAAACGGTGTCGGTTTATTTTTCAAACTGTCATATCTCAAGATTTTCGGGCCGGATTTTGATGCCGATGGGCTCATTCGATTCGCATGGAAGCGTAGATATTTTTAGCATTTTAAATTTTGAAATTTCATTTATTAGAAAAATTTTAAGAGCAATTTAAAATATCAGTTCAGTACATCGTAAACGGTGCTGGTTTATTTTTCAAACTGTCATATCTCCAGATTTTCGGGCCGGATTTTGATGCCGATGGGCTCATTCGATTCGCATGGAAGCGTAGATATTTTTAGCATTTTAAATTTTGAAATTTCATTTATTAGAAAAATTTTAAGAGCAATTTAAAATATCAGTTCAGTACATCGTAAACGGTGTCGGTTTATTTTTCAAACGATCATATCTCAAGATGGGCACACCGGATTTTGATGCCGATGGGCTCATTCGATTCGCATGGAAGCGTAGATATTTTTAGCATTTTAAATTTTGAAATTTCATTTATTAGAAAAATTTTAAGAGCAATTTAAAATATCAGTTCAGTACATCGTAAACGGTGTCGGTTTATTTTTCAAACTGTCATATCTCAAGATGGGCACACCGGATTTTGATGCCGATGGGCTCATTCGATTCGCATGGAAGCGTAGATATTTTTAGCATTTTAAATTTTGAAATTTCATTTATTAGAAAAATTTTAAGAGCAATTTAAAATATCAGTTCAGTACATCGTAAACGGTGTCGGTTTATTTTTCAAACTGTCATATCTCAAGATGGGCACACCGGATTTTGATGCCGATGGGCTCATTCGATTCGCATGGAAGCGTAGATATTTTTAGCATTTTAAATTTTGAAATTTCATTTATTAGAAAAATTTTAAGAGCAATTTAAAATATCAGTTCAGTACATCGTAAACGGTGTCGGTTTATTTTTCAAACTGTCATATCTCAAGATGGGCACACCGGATTTTGATGCCGATGGGCTCATTCGATTCGCATGGAAGCGTAGATATTTTTAGCATTTTAAATTTTGAAATTTCATTAATTAGAAAAATTTTAAGAGCAATTTAAAATATCAGTTCAGTACATCGTAAACGGTGCTGGTTTATTTTTCAAACTGTCATATCTCCAGATTTTCGGGCCGGATTTTGATGCCGATGGGCTCATTCGATTCGCATGGAAGTGTAGATATTTTTAGCATTTTAAATTTTGAAATTTCATTTATTAGAAAAATTTTAAGAGCAATTTAAAATATCAGTTCAGTACATCGTAAACGGTGTCGGTTTATTTTTCAAACGATCATATCTCAAGATGGGCACACCGGATTTTGATGCCGATGGGCTCATTCGATTCGCATGGAAGCGTAGATATTTTTAGCATTTTAAATTTTGAAATTTCATTTATTAGAAAAATTTTAAGAGCAATTTAAAATATCAGTTCAGTACATCGTAAACGGTGTCGGTTTATTTTTCAAACGATCATATCTCAAGATGGGCACACCGGATTTTGATGCCGATCGGCTCATTCGATTCGCATGGAAGCGTAGATATTTTTAGCATTTTAAATTTTGAAATTTCATTTATTAGAAAAATTTTAAGAGCAATTTAAAATATCAGTTCAGTACATCGTAAACGGTGCTGGTTTATTTTTCAAACTGTCATATCTCCAGATTTTCGGGCCGGATTTTGATGCCGATGGGCTCATTCGATTCGCATGGAAGCGTAGATATTTTTAGCATTTTAAATTTTGAAATTTCATTTATTAGAAAAATTTTAAGAGCAATTTAAAATATCAGTTCAGTACAGCGTAAATGGTGCTGGTTTATTTTTCAAACTGTCATATCTCAAGATGGGCACACCGGATTTTGATGCCGATGGGCTCATTCGATTCGCATGGAAGCGTAGATATTTTTAGCATTTTAAATTTTGAAATTTCATTTATTAGAAAAATTTTAAGAGCAATTTAAAATATCAGTTCAGTACATCGTAAACGGTGCTGGTTTATTTTTCAAACTATCATATCTCCAGATTTTCGGGCCGGATTTTGATGCCGATGGGCTCATTCGATTCGCATGGAAGCGTAGATATTTTTAGCATTTTAAATTTTGAAATTTCATTAATTAGAAAAATTTTAAGAGCAATTTAAAATATCAGTTCAGTACATCGTAAACGGTGTCGGTTTATTTTTCAAACTGTCATATCTCAAGATGGGCACACCGGATTTTGATGCCGATGGGCTCATTCGATTCGCATGGAAGCGTAGATATTTTTAGCATTTTAAATTTTGAAATTTCATTTATTAGAAAAATTTTAAGAGCAATTTAAAATATCAGTTCAGTACATCGTAAACGGTGTCGGTTTATTTTTCAAACTGTCATATCTCA
Source organism: Caenorhabditis virilis (assembly GCA_964036255.1). Lineage (NCBI taxonomy): Eukaryota > Metazoa > Nematoda > Chromadorea > Rhabditida > Rhabditidae > Caenorhabditis > Caenorhabditis virilis. The sequence continues at coordinate 3,452,646 of OZ038415.1, read as the reverse complement.
AGATTTTCGGGCCGGATTTTGATGCCGATGGGCTCATTCGATTCGCATGGAAGCGTAGATATTTTTAGCATTTTAAATTTTGAAATTTCATTTATTAGAAAAATTTTAAGAGCAATTTAAAATATCAGTTCAGTACATCGTAAACGGTGCTGGTTTATTTTTCAAACTGTCATATCTCCAGATTTTCGGGCCGGATTTTGATGCCGATGGGCTCATTCGATTCGCATGGAAGCGTAGATATTTTTAGCATTTTAAATTTTGAAATTTCATTTATTAGAAAAATTTTAAGAGCAATTTAAAATATCAGTTCAGTACATCGTAAACGGTGTCGGTTTATTTTTCAAACGATCATATCTCAAGATGGGCACACCGGATTTTGATGCCGATGGGCTCATTCGATTCGCATGGAAGCGTAGATATTTTTAGCATTTTAAATTTTGAAATTTCATTTATTAGAAAAATTTTAAGAGCAATTTAAAATATCAGTTCAGTACATCGTAAACGGTGTCGGTTTATTTTTCAAACGATCATATCTCAAGATGGGCACACCGGATTTTGATGCCGATCGGCTCATTCGATTCGCATGGAAGCGTAGATATTTTTAGCATTTTAAATTTTGAAATTTCGTTTATTAGAAAAATTTTAAGAGCAATTTAAAATATCAGTTCAGTACATCGTAAACGGTGCTGGTTTATTTTTCAAACTGTCATATCTCCAGATTTTCGGGCCGGATTTTGATGCCGATGGGCTCATTCGATTCGCATGGAAGCGTAGATATTTTTAGCATTTTAAATTTTGAAATTTCATTAATTAGAAAAATTTTAAGAGCAATTTAAAATATCAGTTCAGTACATCGTAAACGGTGTCGGTTTATTTTTCAAACTGTCATATCTCAAGATGGGCACACCGGATTTTGATGCCGATGGGCTCATTCGATTCGCATGGAAGCGTAGATATTTTTAGCATTTTAAATTTTGAAATTTCATTTATTAGAAAAATTTTAAGAGCAATTTAAAATATCAGTTCAGTACATCGTAAACGGTGTCGGTTTATTTTTCAAACTGTCATATCTCAAGATTTTCGGGCCGGATTTTGATGCCGATGGGCTCATTCGATTCGCATGGAAGCGTAGATATTTTTAGCATTTTAAATTTTGAAATTTCATTTATTAGAAAAATTTTAAGAGCAATTTAAAATATCAGTTCAGTACATCGTAAACGGTGCTGGTTTATTTTTCAAACTGTCATATCTCCAGATTTTCGGGCCGGATTTTGATGCCGATGGGCTCATTCGATTCGCATGGAAGCGTAGATATTTTTAGCATTTTAAATTTTGAAATTTCATTTATTAGAAAAATTTTAAGAGCAATTTAAAATATCAGTTCAGTACATCGTAAACGGTGTCGGTTTATTTTTCAAACGATCATATCTCAAGATGGGCACACCGGATTTTGATGCCGATCGGCTCATTCGATTCGCATGGAAGCGTAGATATTTTTAGCATTTTAAATTTTGAAATTTCATTTATTAGAAAAATTTTAAGAGCAATTTAAAATATCAGTTCAGTACATCGTAAACGGTGCTGGTTTATTTTTCAAACTGTCATATCTCCAGATTTTCGGGCCGGATTTTGATGCCGATGGGCTCATTCGATTCGCATGGAAGCGTAGATATTTTTAGCATTTTAAATTTTGAAATTTCATTTATTAGAAAAATTTTAAGAGCAATTTAAAATATCAGTTCAGTACAGCGTAAATGGTGCTGGTTTATTTTTCAAACTGTCATATCTCAAGATGGGCACACCGGATTTTGATGCCGATGGGCTCATTCGATTCGCATGGAAGCGTAGATATTTTTAGCATTTTAAATTTTGAAATTTCATTAATTAGAAAAATTTTAAGAGCAATTTAAAATATCAGTTCAGTACATCGTAAACGGTGTCGGTTTATTTTTCAAACTGTCATATCTCAAGATGGGCACACCGGATTTTGATGCCGATGGGCTCATTCGATTCGCATGGAAGCGTAGATATTTTTAGCATTTTAAATTTTGAAATTTCATTTATTAGAAAAATTTTAAGAGCAATTTAAAATATCAGTTCAGTACATCGTAAACGGTGTCGGTTTATTTTTCAAACTGTCATATCTCAAGATTTTCGGGCCGGATTTTGATGCCGATGGGCTCATTCGATTCGCATGGAAGCGTAGATATTTTTAGCATTTTAAATTTTGAAATTTCATTTATTAGAAAAATTTTAAGAGCAATTTAAAATATCAGTTCAGTACATCGTAAACGGTGTCGGTTTATTTTTCAAACTGTCATATCTCAAGATTTTCGGGCCGGATTTTGATGCCGATGGGCTCATTCGATTCGCATGGAAGCGTAGATATTTTTAGCATTTTAAATTTTGAAATTTCATTTATTAGAAAAATTTTAAGAGCAATTTAAAATATCAGTTCAGTACATCGTAAACGGTGCTGGTTTATTTTTCAAACTGTCATATCTCAAGATTTTCGGGCCGGATTTTGATGCCGATGGGCTCATTCGATTCGCATGGAAGCGTAGATATTTTTAGCATTTTAAATTTTGAAATTTCATTAATTAGAAAAATTTTAAGAGCAATTTAAAATATCAGTTCAGTACATCGTAAACGGTGTCGGTTTATTTTTCAAACTGTCATATCTCAAGATGGGCACACCGGATTTTGATGCCGATGGGCTCATTCGATTCGCATGGAAGCGTAGATATTTTTAGCATTTTAAATTTTGAAATTTCATTTATTAGAAAAATTTTAAGAGCAATTTAAAATATCAGTTCAGTACATCGTAAACGGTGTCGGTTTATTTTTCAAACTGTCATATCTCAAGATTTTCGGGCCGGATTTTGATGCCGATGGGCTCATTCGATTCGCATGGAAGCGTAGATATTTTTAGCATTTTAAATTTTGAAATTTCATTTATTAGAAAAATTTTAAGAGCAATTTAAAATATCAGTTCAGTACATCGTAAACGGTGTCGGTTTATTTTTCAAACTGTCATATCTCAAGATTTTCGGGCCGGATTTTGATGCCGATGGGCTCATTCGATTCGCATGGAAGCGTAGATATTTTTAGAATTTTAAATTTTGAAATTTCATTTATTAGAAAAATTTTAAGAGCAATTTAAAATATCAGTTCAGTACATCGTAAACGGTGTCGGTTTATTTTTCAAACGATCATATCTCAAGATGGGCACACCGGATTTTGATGCCGATCGGCTCATTCGATTCGCATGGAAGCGTAGATATTTTTAGCATTTTAAATTTTGAAATTTCATTTATTAGAAAAATTTTAAGAGCAATTTAAAATATCAGTTCAGTACATCGTAAACGGTGCTGGTTTATTTTTCAAACTGTCATATCTCCAGATTTTCGGGCCGGATTTTGATGCCGATGGGCTCATTCGATTCGCATGGAAGCGTAGATATTTTTAGCATTTTAAATTTTGAAATTTCATTTATTAGAAAAATTTTAAGAGCAATTTAAAATATCAGTTCAGTACATCGTAAACGGTGTCGGTTTATTTTTCAAACTGTCATATCTCAAGATTTTCGGGCCGGATTTTGATGCCGATGGGCTCATTCGATTCGCATGGAAGCGTAGATATTTTTAGCATTTTAAATTTTGAAATTTCATTTATTAGAAAAATTTTAAGAGCAATTTAAAATATCAGTTCAGTACATCGTAAACGGTGCTGGTTTATTTTTCAAACTGTCATATCTCCAGATTTTCGGGCCGGATTTTGATGCCGATGGGCTCATTCGATTCGCATGGAAGCGTAGATATTTTTAGCATTTTAAATTTTGAAATTTCATTTATTAGAAAAATTTTAAGAGCAATTTAAAATATCAGTTCAGTACATCGTAAACGGTGTCGGTTTATTTTTCAAACGATCATATCTCAAGATGGGCACACCGGATTTTGATGCCGATCGGCTCATTCGATTCGCATGGAAGCGTAGATATTTTTAGCATTTTAAATTTTGAAATTTCATTTATTAGAAAAATTTTAAGAGCAATTTAAAATATCAGTTCAGTACATCGTAAACGGTGCTGGTTTATTTTTCAAACTGTCATATCTCCAGATTTTCGGGCCGGATTTTGATGCCGATGGGCTCATTCGATTCGCATGGAAGCGTAGATATTTTTAGCATTTTAAATTTTGAAATTTCATTTATTAGAAAAATTTTAAGAGCAATTTAAAATATCAGTTCAGTACAGCGTAAATGGTGCTGGTTTATTTTTCAAACTGTCATATCTCAAGATGGGCACACCGGATTTTGATGCCGATGGGCTCATTCGATTCGCATGGAAGCGTAGATATTTTTAGCATTTTAAATTTTGAAATTTCATTAATTAGAAAAATTTTAAGAGCAATTTAAAATATCAGTTCAGTACATCGTAAACGGTGTCGGTTTATTTTTCAAACTGTCATATCTCAAGATGGGCACACCGGATTTTGATGCCGATGGGCTCATTCGATTCGCATGGAAGCGTAGATATTTTTAGCATTTTAAATTTTGAAATTTCATTTATTAGAAAAATTTTAAGAGCAATTTAAAATATCAGTTCAGTACATCGTAAACGGTGTCGGTTTATTTTTCAAACTGTCATATCTCAAGATTTTCGGGCCGGATTTTGATGCCGATGGGCTCATTCGATTCGCATGGAAGCGTAGATATTTTTAGCATTTTAAATTTTGAAATTTCATTTATTAGAAAAATTTTAAGAGCAATTTAAAATATCAGTTCAGTACATCGTAAACGGTGTCGGTTTATTTTTCAAACTGTCATATCTCAAGATTTTCGGGCCGGATTTTGATGCCGATGGGCTCATTCGATTCGCATGGAAGCGTAGATATTTTTAGCATTTTAAATTTTGAAATTTCATTTATTAGAAAAATTTTAAGAGCAATTTAAAATATCAGTTCAGTACATCGTAAACGGTGCTGGTTTATTTTTCAAACTGTCATATCTCAAGATTTTCGGGCCGGATTTTGATGCCGATGGGCTCATTCGATTCGCATGGAAGCGTAGATATTTTTAGCATTTTAAATTTTGAAATTTCATTAATTAGAAAAATTTTAAGAGCAATTTAAAATATCAGTTCAGTACATCGTAAACGGTGTCGGTTTATTTTTCAAACTGTCATATCTCAAGATGGGCACACCGGATTTTGATGCCGATGGGCTCATTCGATTCGCATGGAAGCGTAGATATTTTTAGCATTTTAAATTTTGAAATTTCATTTATTAGAAAAATTTTAAGAGCAATTTAAAATATCAGTTCAGTACATCGTAAACGGTGTCGGTTTATTTTTCAAACTGTCATATCTCAAGATTTTCGGGCCGGATTTTGATGCCGATGGGCTCATTCGATTCGCATGGAAGCGTAGATATTTTTAGCATTTTAAATTTTGAAATTTCATTTATTAGAAAAATTTTAAGAGCAATTTAAAATATCAGTTCAGTACATCGTAAACGGTGTCGGTTTATTTTTCAAACTGTCATATCTCAAGATTTTCGGGCCGGATTTTGATGCCGATGGGCTCATTCGATTCGCATGGAAGCGTAGATATTTTTAGAATTTTAAATTTTGAAATTTCATTTATTAGAAAAATTTTAAGAGCAATTTAAAATATCAGTTCAGTACATCGTAAACGGTGTCGGTTTATTTTTCAAACGATCATATCTCAAGATGGGCACACCGGATTTTGATGCCGATCGGCTCATTCGATTCGCATGGAAGCGTAGATATTTTTAGCATTTTAAATTTTGAAATTTCATTTATTAGAAAAATTTTAAGAGCAATTTAAAATATCAGTTCAGTACATCGTAAACGGTGCTGGTTTATTTTTCAAACTGTCATATCTCCAGATTTTCGGGCCGGATTTTGATGCCGATGGGCTCATTCGATTCGCATGGAAGCGTAGATATTTTTAGCATTTTAAATTTTGAAATTTCATTTATTAGAAAAATTTTAAGAGCAATTTAAAATATCAGTTCAGTACATCGTAAACGGTGTCGGTTTATTTTTCAAACGATCATATCTCAAGATGGGCACACCGGATTTTGATGCCGATGGGCTCATTCGATTCGCATGGAAGCGTAGATATTTTTAGCATTTTAAATTTTGAAATTTCATTTATTAGAAAAATTTTAAGAGCAATTTAAAATATCAGTTCAGTACATCGTAAACGGTGCTGGTTTATTTTTCAAACTGTCATATCTCCAGATTTTCGGGCCGGATTTTGATGCCGATGGGCTCATTCGATTCGCATGGAAGCGTAGATATTTTTAGCATTTTAAATTTTGAAATTTCATTAATTAGAAAAATTTTAAGAGCAATTTAAAATATCAGTTCAGTACATCGTAAACGGTGTCGGTTTATTTTTCAAACTGTCATATCTCAAGATGGGCACACCGGATTTTGATGCCGATGGGCTCATTCGATTCGCATGGAAGCGTAGATATTTTTAGCATTTTAAATTTTGAAATTTCATTTATTAGAAAAATTTTAAGAGCAATTTAAAATATCAGTTCAGTACATCGTAAACGGTGTCGGTTTATTTTTCAAACTGTCATATCTCAAGATTTTCGGGCCGGATTTTGATGCCGATGGGCTCATTCGATTCGCATGGAAGCGTAGATATTTTTAGCATTTTAAATTTTGAAATTTCATTTATTAGAAAAATTTTAAGAGCAATTTAAAATATCAGTTCAGTACATCGTAAACGGTGCTGGTTTATTTTTCAAACTGTCATATCTCCAGATTTTCGGGCCGGATTTTGATGCCGATGGGCTCATTCGATTCGCATGGAAGCGTAGATATTTTTAGCATTTTAAATTTTGAAATTTCATTTATTAGAAAAATTTTAAGAGCAATTTAAAATATCAGTTCAGTACATCGTAAACGGTGTCGGTTTATTTTTCAAACGATCATATCTCAAGATGGGCACACCGGATTTTGATGCCGATCGGCTCATTCGATTCGCATGGAAGCGTAGATATTTTTAGCATTTTAAATTTTGAAATTTCATTTATTAGAAAAATTTTAAGAGCAATTTAAAATATCAGTTCAGTACATCGTAAACGGTGCTGGTTTATTTTTCAAACTGTCATATCTCCAGATTTTCGGGCCGGATTTTGATGCCGATGGGCTCATTCGATTCGCATGGAAGCGTAGATATTTTTAGCATTTTAAATTTTGAAATTTCATTTATTAGAAAAATTTTAAGAGCAATTTAAAATATCAGTTCAGTACAGCGTAAATGGTGCTGGTTTATTTTTCAAACTGTCATATCTCAAGATGGGCACACCGGATTTTGATGCCGATGGGCTCATTCGATTCGCATGGAAGCGTAGATATTTTTAGCATTTTAAATTTTGAAATTTCATTTATTAGAAAAATTTTAAGAGCAATTTAAAATATCAGTTCAGTACATCGTAAACGGTGCTGGTTTATTTTTCAAACTATCATATCTCCAGATTTTCGGGCCGGATTTTGATGCCGATGGGCTCATTCGATTCGCATGGAAGCGTAGATATTTTTAGCATTTTAAATTTTGAAATTTCATTAATTAGAAAAATTTTAAGAGCAATTTAAAATATCAGTTCAGTACATCGTAAACGGTGTCGGTTTATTTTTCAAACTGTCATATCTCAAGATGGGCACACCGGATTTTGATGCCGATGGGCTCATTCGATTCGCATGGAAGCGTAGATATTTTTAGCATTTTAAATTTTGAAATTTCATTTATTAGAAAAATTTTAAGAGCAATTTAAAATATCAGTTCAGTACATCGTAAACGGTGTCGGTTTATTTTTCAAACTGTCATATCTCAAGATTTTCGGGCCGGATTTTGATGCCGATGGGCTCATTCGATTCGCATGGAAGCGTAGATATTTTTAGCATTTTAAATTTTGAAATTTCATTTATTAGAAAAATTTTAAGAGCAATTTAAAATATCAGTTCAGTACATCGTAAACGGTGCTGGTTTATTTTTCAAACTGTCATATCTCCAGATTTTCGGGCCGGATTTTGATGCCGATGGGCTCATTCGATTCGCATGGAAGCGTAGATATTTTTAGCATTTTAAATTTTGAAATTTCATTTATTAGAAAAATTTTAAGAGCAATTTAAAATATCAGTTCAGTACATCGTAAACGGTGTCGGTTTATTTTTCAAACTGTCATATCTCAAGATTTTCGGGCCGGATTTTGATGCCGATGGGCTCATTCGATTCGCATGGAAGCGTAGATATTTTTAGCATTTTAAATTTTGAAATTTCATTTATTAGAAAAATTTTAAGAGCAATTTAAAATATCAGTTCAGTACATCGTAAACGGTGCTGGTTTATTTTTCAAACTGTCATATCTCCAGATTTTCGGGCCGGATTTTGATGCCGATGGGCTCATTCGATTCGCATGGAAGCGTAGATATTTTTAGCATTTTAAATTTTGAAATTTCATTTATTAGAAAAATTTTAAGAGCAATTTAAAATATCAGTTCAGTACATCGTAAACGGTGTCGGTTTATTTTTCAAACTGTCATATCTCAAGATGGGCACACCGGATTTTGATGCCGATGGGCTCATTCGATTCGCATGGAAGCGTAGATATTTTTAGCATTTTAAATTTTGAAATTTCATTTATTAGAAAAATTTTAAGAGCAATTTAAAATATCAGTTCAGTACATCGTAAACGGTGTCGGTTTATTTTTCAAACTGTCATATCTCAAGATGGGCACACCGGATTTTGATGCCGATGGGCTCATTCGATTCGCATGGAAGCGTAGATATTTTTAGCATTTTAAATTTTGAAATTTCATTTATTAGAAAAATTTTAAGAGCAATTTAAAATATCAGTTCAGTACATCGTAAACGGTGTCGGTTTATTTTTCAAACTGTCATATCTCAAGATGGGCACACCGGATTTTGATGCCGATGGGCTCATTCGATTCGCATGGAAGCGTAGATATTTTTAGCATTTTAAATTTTGAAATTTCATTTATTAGAAAAATTTTAAGAGCAATTTAAAATATCAGTTCAGTACATCGTAAACGGTGCTGGTTTATTTTTCAAACTGTCATATCTCCAGATTTTCGGGCCGGATTTTGATGCCGATGGGCTCATTCGATTCGCATGGAAGCGTAGATATTTTTAGCATTTTAAATTTTGAAATTTCATTTATTAGAAAAATTTTAAGAGCAATTTAAAATATCAGTTCAGTACATCGTAAACGGTGCTGGTTTATTTTTCAAACTGTCATATCTCCAGATTTTCGGGCCGGATTTTGATGCCGATGGGCTCATTCGATTCGCATGGAAGCGTAGATATTTTTAGCATTTTAAATTTTGAAATTTCATTTATTAGAAAAATTTTAAGAGCAATTTAAAATATCAGTTCAGTACAGCGTAAATGGTGCTGGTTTATTTTTCAAACTGTCATATCTCAAGATGGGCACACCGGATTTTGATGCCGATGGGCTCATTCAATTCGCATGGAAGCGTAGATATTTTTAGCATTTTAAATTTTGAAATTTCATTTATTAGAAAAATTTTAAGAGCAATTTAAAATATCAGTTCAGTACATCGTAAACGGTGCTGGTTTATTTTTCAAACTATCATATCTCCAGATTTTCGGGCCGGATTTTGATGCCGATGGGCTCATTCGATTCGCATGGAAGCGTAGATATTTTTAGCATTTTAAATTTTGAAATTTCATTAATTAGAAAAATTTTAAGAGCAATTTAAAATATCAGTTCAGTACATCGTAAACGGTGTCGGTTTATTTTTCAAACTGTCATATCTCAAGATGGGCACACCGGATTTTGATGCCGATGGGCTCATTCGATTCGCATGGAAGCGTAGACATTTTTAGCATTTTAAATTTTGAAATTTCATTTATTAGAAAAATTTTAAGAGCAATTTAAAATATCAGTTCAGTACATCGTAAACGGTGTCGGTTTATTTTTCAAACTGTCATATCTCAAGATGGGCACACCGGATTTTGATGCCGATGGGCTCATTCGATTCGCATGGAAGCGTAGATATTTTTAGCATTTTAAATTTTGAAATTTCATTTATTAGAAAAATTTTAAGAGCAATTTAAAATATCAGTTCAGTACATCGTAAACGGTGTCGGTTTATTTTTCAAACTGTCATATCTCAAGATGGGCACACCGGATTTTGATGCCGATGGGCTCATTCGATTCGCATGGAAGCGTAGATATTTTTAGCATTTTAAATTTTGAAATTTCATTTATTAGAAAAATTTTAAGAGCAATTTAAAATATCAGTTCAGTACATCGTAAACGGTGTCGGTTTATTTTTCAAACTGTCATATCTCAAGATGGGCACACCGGATTTTGATGCCGATGGGCTCATTCGATTCGCATGGAAGCGTAGATATTTTTAGCATTTTAAATTTTGAAATTTCATTTATTAGAAAAATTTTAAGAGCAATTTAAAATATCAGTTCAGTACATCGTAAACGGTGTCGGTTTATTTTTCAAACTGTCATATCTCAAGATGGGCACACCGGATTTTGATGCCGATGGGCTCATTCGATTCGCATGGAAGCGTAGATATTTTTAGCATTTTAAATTTTGAAATTTCATTTATTAGAAAAATTTTAAGAGCAATTTAAAATATCAGTTCAGTACATCGTAAACGGTGCTGGTTTATTTTTCAAACTGTCATATCTCCAGATTTTCGGGCCGGATTTTGATGCCGATGGGCTCATTCGATTCGCATGGAAGCGTAGATATTTTTAGCATTTTAAATTTTGAAATTTCATTTATTAGAAAAATTTTAAGAGCAATTTAAAATATCAGTTCAGTACATCGTAAACGGTGTCGGTTTATTTTTCAAACTGTCATATCTCAAGATTTTCGGGCCGGATTTTGATGCCGATGGGCTCATTCGATTCGCATGGAAGCGTAGATATTTTTAGCATTTTAAATTTTGAAATTTCATTTATTAGAAAAATTTTAAGAGCAATTTAAAATATCAGTTCAGTACATCGTAAACGGTGCTGGTTTATTTTTCAAACTGTCATATCTCCAGATTTTCGGGCCGGATTTTGATGCCGATGGGCTCATTCGATTCGCATGGAAGCGTAGATATTTTTAGCATTTTAAATTTTGAAATTTCATTTATTAGAAAAATTTTAAGAGCAATTTAAAATATCAGTTCAGTACATCGTAAACGGTGTCGGTTTATTTTTCAAACTGTCATATCTCAAGATGGGCACACCGGATTTTGATGCCGATGGGCTCATTCGATTCGCATGGAAGCGTAGATATTTTTAGCATTTTAAATTTTGAAATTTCATTTATTAGAAAAATTTTAAGAGCAATTTAAAATATCAGTTCAGTACATCGTAAACGGTGCTGGTTTATTTTTCAAACTATCATATCTCCAGATTTTCGGGCCGGATTTTGATGCCGATGGGCTCATTCGATTCGCATGGAAGCGTAGATATTTTTAGCATTTTAAATTTTGAAATTTCATTAATTAGAAAAATTTTAAGAGCAATTTAAAATATCAGTTCAGTACATCGTAAACGGTGTCGGTTTATTTTTCAAACTGTCATATCTCAAGATGGGCACACCGGATTTTGATGCCGATGGGCTCATTCGATTCGCATGGAAGCGTAGACATTTTTAGCATTTTAAATTTTGAAATTTCATTTATTAGAAAAATTTTAAGAGCAATTTAAAATATCAGTTCAGTACATCGTAAACGGTGTCGGTTTATTTTTCAAACTGTCATATCTCAAGATGGGCACACCGGATTTTGATGCCGATGGGCTCATTCGATTCGCATGGAAGCGTAGATATTTTTAGCATTTTAAATTTTGAAATTTCATTTATTAGAAAAATTTTAAGAGCAATTTAAAATATCAGTTCAGTACATCGTAAACGGTGTCGGTTTATTTTTCAAACTGTCATATCTCAAGATGGGCACACCGGATTTTGATGCCGATGGGCTCATTCGATTCGCATGGAAGCGTAGATATTTTTAGCATTTTAAATTTTGAAATTTCATTTATTAGAAAAATTTTAAGAGCAATTTAAAATATCAGTTCAGTACATCGTAAACGGTGCTGGTTTATTTTTCAAACTGTCATATCTCCAGATTTTCGGGCCGGATTTTGATGCCGATGGGCTCATTCGATTCGCATGGAAGCGTAGATATTTTTAGCATTTTAAATTTTGAAATTTCATTAATTAGAAAAATTTTAAGAGCAATTTAAAATATCAGTTCAGTACAGCGTAAATGGTGCTGGTTTATTTTTCAAACTGTCATATCTCAAGATGGGCACACCGGATTTTGATGCCGATGGGCTCATTCGATTCGCATGGAAGCGTAGATATTTTTAGCATTTTAAATTTTGAAATTTCATTTATTAGAAAAATTTTAAGAGCAATTTAAAATATCAGTTCAGTACATCGTAAACGGTGTCGGTTTATTTTTCAAACTGTCATATCTCAAGATTTTCGGGCCGGATTTTGATGCCGATGGGCTCATTCGATTCGCATGGAAGCGTAGATATTTTTAGCATTTTAAATTTTGAAATTTCATTTATTAGAAAAATTTTAAGAGCAATTTAAAATATCAGTTCAGTACATCGTAAACGGTGCTGGTTTATTTTTCAAACTGTCATATCTCCAGATTTTCGGGCCGGATTTTGATGCCGATGGGCTCATTCGATTCGCATGGAAGCGTAGATATTTTTAGCATTTTAAATTTTGAAATTTCATTTATTAGAAAAATTTTAAGAGCAATTTAAAATATCAGTTCAGTACATCGTAAACGGTGTCGGTTTATTTTTCAAACTGTCATATCTCAAGATGGGCACACCGGATTTTGAGGCCGATGGGCTCATTCGATTCGCATGGAAGCGTAGATATTTTTAGCATTTTAAATTTTGAAATTTCATTTATTAGAAAAATTTTAAGAGCAATTTAAAATATCAGTTCAGTACATCGTAAACGGTGCTGGTTTATTTTTCAAACTGTCATATCTCCAGATTTTCGGGCCGGATTTTGATGCCGATGGGCTCATTCGATTCGCATGGAAGCGTAGATATTTTTAGCATTTTAAATTTTGAAATTTCATTAATTAGAAAAATTTTAAGAGCAATTTAAAATATCAGTTCAGTACAGCGTAAATGGTGCTGGTTTATTTTTCAAACTGTCATATCTCAAGATGGGCACACCGGATTTTGATGCCGATGGGCTCATTCGATTCGCATGGAAGCGTAGATATTTTTAGCATTTTAAATTTTGAAATTTCATTTATTAGAAAAATTTTAAGAGCAATTTAAAATATCAGTTCAGTACATCGTAAACGGTGTCGGTTTATTTTTCAAACTGTCATATCTCAAGATGGGCACACCGGATTTTGATGCCGATGGGCTCATTCGATTCGCATGGAAGCGTAGATATTTTTAGCATTTTAAATTTTGAAATTTCATTTATTAGAAAAATTTTAAGAGCAATTTAAAATATCAGTTCAGTACATCGTAAACGGTGCTGGTTTATTTTTCAAACTGTCATATCTCCAGATTTTCGGGCCGGATTTTGATGCCGATGGGCTCATTCGATTCGCATGGAAGCGTAGATATTTTTAGCATTTTAAATTTTGAAATTTCATTTATTAGAAAAATTTTAAGAGCAATTTAAAATATCAGTTCAGTACATCGTAAACGGTGCTGGTTTATTTTTCAAACTGTCATATCTCCAGATTTTCGGGCCGGATTTTGATGCCGATGGGCTCATTCGATTCGCAAGGAAGCGTAGATATTTTTAGCATTTTAAATTTTGAAATTTCATTTATTAGAAAAATTTTAAGAGCAATTTAAAATATCAGTTCAGTACATCGTAAACGGTGTCGGTTTATTTTTCAAACTGTCATATCTCAAGATGGGCACACCGGATTTTGATGCCGATGGGCTCATTCGATTCGCATGGAAGCGTAGATATTTTTAGCATTTTAAATTTTGAAATTTCATTTATTAGAAAAATTTTAAGAGCAATTTAAAATATCAGTTCAGTACATCGTAAACGGTGTCGGTTTATTTTTCAAACTGTCATATCTCAAGATGGGCACACCGGATTTTGAGGCCGATGGGCTCATTCGATTCGCATGGAAGCGTAGATATTTTTAGCATTTTAAATTTTGAAATTTCATTTATTAGAAAAATTTTAAGAGCAATTTAAAATATCAGTTCAGTACATCGTAAACGGTGCTGGTTTATTTTTCAAACTGTCATATCTCCAGATTTTCGGGCCGGATTTTGATGCCGATGGGCTCATTCGATTCGCATGGAAGCGTAGATATTTTTAGCATTTTAAATTTTGAAATTTCATTAATTAGAAAAATTTTAAGAGCAATTTAAAATATCAGTTCAGTACAGCGTAAATGGTGCTGGTTTATTTTTCAAACTGTCATATCTCAAGATGGGCACACCGGATTTTGATGCCGATGGGCTCATTCGATTCGCATGGAAGCGTAGATATTTTTAGCATTTTAAATTTTGAAATTTCATTTATTAGAAAAATTTTAAGAGCAATTTAAAATATCAGTTCAGTACATCGTAAACGGTGTCGGTTTATTTTTCAAACTGTCATATCTCAAGATGGGCACACCGGATTTTGATGCCGATGGGCTCATTCGATTCGCATGGAAGCGTAGATATTTTTAGCATTTTAAATTTTGAAATTTCATTTATTAGAAAAATTTTAAGAGCAATTTAAAATATCAGTTCAGTACATCGTAAACGGTGCTGGTTTATTTTTCAAACTGTCATATCTCCAGATTTTCGGGCCGGATTTTGATGCCGATGGGCTCATTCGATTCGCATGGAAGCGTAGATATTTTTAGCATTTTAAATTTTGAAATTTCATTTATTAGAAAAATTTTAAGAGCAATTTAAAATATCAGTTCAGTACATCGTAAACGGTGCTGGTTTATTTTTCAAACTGTCATATCTCCAGATTTTCGGGCCGGATTTTGATGCCGATGGGCTCATTCGATTCGCAAGGAAGCGTAGATATTTTTAGCATTTTAAATTTTGAAATTTCATTTATTAGAAAAATTTTAAGAGCAATTTAAAATATCAGTTCAGTACATCGTAAACGGTGTCGGTTTATTTTTCAAACTGTCATATCTCAAGATGGGCACACCGGATTTTGATGCCGATGGGCTCATTCGATTCGCATGGAAGCGTAGATATTTTTAGCATTTTAAATTTTGAAATTTCATTTATTAGAAAAATTTTAAGAGCAATTTAAAATATCAGTTCAGTACATCGTAAACGGTGCTGGTTTATTTTTCAAACTGTCATATCTCCAGATTTTCGGGCCGGATTTTGATGCCGATGGGCTCATTCGATTCGCATGGAAGCGTAGATATTTTTAGCATTTTAAATTTTGAAATTTCATTTATTAGAAAAATTTTAAGAGCAATTTAAAATATCAGTTCAGTACATCGTAAACGGTGTCGGTTTATTTTTCAAACTGTCATATCTCAAGATTTTCGGGCCGGATTTTGATGCCGATGGGCTCATTCGATTCGCATGGAAGCGTAGATATTTTTAGCATTTTAAATTTTGAAATTTCATTTATTAGAAAAATTTTAAGAGCAATTTAAAATATCAGTTCAGTACATCGTAAACGGTGCTGGTTTATTTTTCAAACTGTCATATCTCCAGATTTTCGGGCCGGATTTTGATGCCGATGGGCTCATTCGATTCGCATGGAAGCGTAGATATTTTTAGCATTTTAAATTTTGAAATTTCATTAATTAGAAAAATTTTAAGAGCAATTTAAAATATCAGTTCAGTACAGCGTAAATGGTGCTGGTTTATTTTTCAAACTGTCATATCTCAAGATGGGCACACCGGATTTTGATGCCGATGGGCTCATTCGATTCGCATGGAAGCGTAGATATTTTTAGCATTTTAAATTTTGAAATTTCATTTATTAGAAAAATTTTAAGAGCAATTTAAAATATCAGTTCAGTACATCGTAAACGGTGTCGGTTTATTTTTCAAACTGTCATATCTCAAGATTTTCGGGCCGGATTTTGATGCCGATGGGCTCATTCGATTCGCATGGAAGCGTAGATATTTTTAGCATTTTAAATTTTGAAATTTCATTTATTAGAAAAATTTTAAGAGCAATTTAAAATATCAGTTCAGTACATCGTAAACGGTGCTGGTTTATTTTTCAAACTGTCATATCTCCAGATTTTCGGGCCGGATTTTGATGCCGATGGGCTCATTCGATTCGCATGGAAGCGTAGATATTTTTAGCATTTTAAATTTTGAAATTTCATTAATTAGAAAAATTTTAAGAGCAATTTAAAATATCAGTTCAGTACATCGTAAACGGTGCTGGTTTATTTTTCAAACTGTCATATCTCCAGATTTTCGGGCCGGATTTTGATGCCGATGGGCTCATTCGATTCGCATGGAAGCGTAGATATTTTTAGCATTTTAAATTTTGAAATTTCATTAATTAGAAAAATTTTAAGAGCAATTTAAAATATCAGTTCAGTACAGCGTAAATGGTGCTGGTTTATTTTTCAAACTGTCATATCTCAAGATGGGCACACCGGATTTTGATGCCGATGGGCTCATTCGATTCGCATGGAAGCGTAGATATTTTTAGCATTTTAAATTTTGAAATTTCATTTATTAGAAAAATTTTAAGAGCAATTTAAAATATCAGTTCAGTACATCGTAAACGGTGTCGGTTTATTTTTCAAACTGTCATATCTCAAGATTTTCGGGCCGGATTTTGATGCCGATGGGCTCATTCGATTCGCATGGAAGCGTAGATATTTTTAGCATTTTAAATTTTGAAATTTCATTTATTAGAAAAATTTTAAGAGCAATTTAAAATATCAGTTCAGTACATCGTAAACGGTGCTGGTTTATTTTTCAAACTGTCATATCTCCAGATTTTCGGGCCGGATTTTGATGCCGATGGGCTCATTCGATTCGCAAGGAAGCGTAGATATTTTTAGCATTTTAAATTTTGAAATTTCATTTATTAGAAAAATTTTAAGAGCAATTTAAAATATCAGTTCAGTACATCGTAAACGGTGCTGGTTTATTTTTCAAACTGTCATATCTCCAGATTTTCGGGCCGGATTTTGATGCCGATGGGCTCATTCGATTCGCATGGAAGCGTAGATATTTTTAGCATTTTAAATTTTGAAATTTCATTAATTAGAAAAATTTTAAGAGCAATTTAAAATATCAGTTCAGTACAGCGTAAATGGTGCTGGTTTATTTTTCAAACTGTCATATCTCAAGATGGGCACACCGGATTTTGATGCCGATGGGCTCATTCGATTCGCATGGAAGCGTAGATATTTTTAGCATTTTAAATTTTGAAATTTCATTTATTAGAAAAATTTTAAGAGCAATTTAAAATATCAGTTCAGTACATCGTAAACGGTGTCGGTTTATTTTTCAAACTGTCATATCTCAAGATTTTCGGGCCGGATTTTGATGCCGATGGGCTCATTCGATTCGCATGGAAGCGTAGATATTTTTAGCATTTTAAATTTTGAAATTTCATTTATTAGAAAAATTTTAAGAGCAATTTAAAATATCAGTTCAGTACATCGTAAACGGTGCTGGTTTATTTTTCAAACTGTCATATCTCCAGATTTTCGGGCCGGATTTTGATGCCGATGGGCTCATTCGATTCGCATGGAAGCGTAGATATTTTTAGCATTTTAAATTTTGAAATTTCATTTATTAGAAAAATTTTAAGAGCAATTTAAAATATCAGTTCAGTACATCGTAAACGGTGCTGGTTTATTTTTCAAACTGTCATATCTCCAGATTTTCGGGCCGGATTTTGATGCCGATGGGCTCATTCGATTCGCATGGAAGCGTAGATATTTTTAGCATTTTAAATTTTGAAATTTCATTTATTAGAAAAATTTTAAGAGCAATTTAAAATATCAGTTCAGTACATCGTAAACGGTGCTGGTTTATTTTTCAAACTGTCATATCTCCAGATTTTCGGGCCGGATTTTGATGCCGATGGGCTCATTCGATTCGCAAGGAAGCGTAGATATTTTTAGCATTTTAAATTTTGAAATTTCATTTATTAGAAAAATTTTAAGAGCAATTTAAAATATCAGTTCAGTACATCGTAAACGGTGCTGGTTTATTTTTCAAACTGTCATATCTCCAGATTTTCGGGCCGGATTTTGATGCCGATGGGCTCATTCGATTCGCATGGAAGCGTAGATATTTTTAGCATTTTAAATTTTGAAATTTCATTAATTAGAAAAATTTTAAGAGCAATTTAAAATATCAGTTCAGTACAGCGTAAATGGTGCTGGTTTATTTTTCAAACTGTCATATCTCAAGATGGGCACACCGGATTTTGATGCCGATGGGCTCATTCGATTCGCATGGAAGCGTAGATATTTTTAGCATTTTAAATTTTGAAATTTCATTTATTAGAAAAATTTTAAGAGCAATTTAAAATATCAGTTCAGTACATCGTAAACGGTGTCGGTTTATTTTTCAAACTGTCATATCTCAAGATTTTCGGGCCGGATTTTGATGCCGATGGGCTCATTCGATTCGCATGGAAGCGTAGATATTTTTAGCATTTTAAATTTTGAAATTTCATTTATTAGAAAAATTTTAAGAGCAATTTAAAATATCAGTTCAGTACATCGTAAACGGTGCTGGTTTATTTTTCAAACTGTCATATCTCCAGATTTTCGGGCCGGATTTTGATGCCGATGGGCTCATTCGATTCGCATGGAAGCGTAGATATTTTTAGCATTTTAAATTTTGAAATTTCATTTATTAGAAAAATTTTAAGAGCAATTTAAAATATCAGTTCAGTACATCGTAAACGGTGCTGGTTTATTTTTCAAACTGTCATATCTCCAGATTTTCGGGCCGGATTTTGATGCCGATGGGCTCATTCGATTCGCATGGAAGCGTAGATATTTTTAGCATTTTAAATTTTGAAATTTCATTTATTAGAAAAATTTTAAGAGCAATTTAAAATATCAGTTCAGTACATCGTAAACGGTGTCGGTTTATTTTTCAAACTGTCATATCTCAAGATTTTCGGGCCGGATTTTGATGCCGATGGGCTCATTCGATTCGCATGGAAGCGTAGATATTTTTAGCATTTTAAATTTTGAAATTTCATTTATTAGAAAAATTTTAAGAGCAATTTAAAATATCAGTTCAGTACATCGTAAACGGTGCTGGTTTATTTTTCAAACTGTCATATCTCCAGATTTTCGGGCCGGATTTTGATGCCGATGGGCTCATTCGATTCGCAAGGAAGCGTAGATATTTTTAGCATTTTAAATTTTGAAATTTCATTTATTAGAAAAATTTTAAGAGCAATTTAAAATATCAGTTCAGTACATCGTAAACGGTGCTGGTTTATTTTTCAAACTGTCATATCTCCAGATTTTCGGGCCGGATTTTGATGCCGATGGGCTCATTCGATTCGCATGGAAGCGTAGATATTTTTAGCATTTTAAATTTTGAAATTTCATTAATTAGAAAAATTTTAAGAGCAATTTAAAATATCAGTTCAGTACACTCAGGGAAAGCAATGCACCGGAACATTCCCATTTTGTTCGGGACTGCACCGAAATTTGTCCCGGGACGCGTCCCGGGGCAAAACCCGGATAAAACTGTGCAGTCCCGGACAAAATTTGGACGGTTCGGTGCAAATAAATGTCTCGCCGCCTGCGTCGTGTGGGTGGCAATGGCTGCGAGAGGCCTCCTGGAATCGAACCCGCGACGACTTGAACTCCTGCTTGCTTGACATACGAGACGTTGAACCGCTTGACTAAACCTGACCATGCGGGAAAAGGGGGGTGGTGCACTTATATGTGCGCTAGCGCCAGAATTCCATAGGAATACATATACGAGTACTTGGATAAGCATAACTATTGTTCTAGAAACCAAATAGGGCGCACGTTTTGTGAACTTATAGATTGAAAGATGATTGTTAAAATACAGTAGTTTTTTTTTCTTAGCAAACTCTAATTTTCATTTTTTGCAAGGTGAATTATTGTATCTTGCTTCGATCATTGTGTAAATCTTCAAAACTGATAACATAACTTTCACAAATAACATCACTTTCATCATTACTAAACTGATGAACAAATATATTGCTTGGTCACATGTATTGAAAGGTGCTTGGATCGTTTTTGTGAGTCAATTTTGATAATCTCGAGCGGTTTTTGTGCCGCAGTTTTTGATCTATAGAAGAACAATATTAAAACTTTGACAATCCATTATCAATGGTTTGTGCTTCAAATGACCTGTATGCGAAATTTCATCAAATTCGTGATCAAAAGTTATGGGCTATAACTTTTCCCATTTTCAATATTTTTGGGACGAAAATTTCAGAAATCCATACTGGTTCTATTCTCAATCAAAGTACAACATTTCCGCTACTTTCATTAAGATTTTTGAAGAGAAAATCAGAAAGGGTAGCGCCTTAATCGTTTTCGGCTTTTTTAAATGAGGCATAGCTCATTTGAGATATAATTTTACTGCTTTCGCAAAAAGTTTTCCCAATTTTTAAGTTGAATGAATTTTTGATAAACACGCTGACTCGAATCCAAGAAATTTTCGGTTTTGTTTTTTGAAGTTTTTTGTTCTTGCACTTCTTTTTTGTCCGGAATTTTCGGAAAGCGTCTGAAAATGGGACTGCACCAGCGCATCGCTTTTCCTGAGAATGTTGAACCATTTTCGTCCGGGACTATCCCGGAAAAATGAAGGTGCGGTGCAGTCCCGGTCAAATTTTAGTGCAGTCCCGAACAAAATGGCACCGAACCGGTGCATCGCTTTTCCTGAGAATTTTGAACCATTTTCGTCCGGGACTGCCCCGGAAAAATGAAGGTGCGGTGCAGTCCCGGACAAATTTTGGTGCAGTCCCGAACAAAATTGGACTGCACCGGTGCATCGCTTTTCCTGAGCAGCGTAAATGGTGCTGGTTTATTTTTCAAACTGTCATATCTCAAGATGGGCACACCGGATTTTGATGCCGATGGGCTCATTCGATTCGCATGGAAGCGTAGATATTTTTAGCATTTTAAATTTTGAAATTTCATTTATTAGAAAAATTTTAAGAGCAATTTAAAATATCAGTTCAGTACATCGTAAACGGTGTCGGTTTATTTTTCAAACTGTCATATCTCAAGATTTTCGGGCCGGATTTTGATGCCGATGGGCTCATTCGATTCGCATGGAAGCGTAGATATTTTTAGCATTTTAAATTTTGAAATTTCATTTATTAGAAAAATTTTAAGAGCAATTTAAAATATCAGTTCAGTACATCGTAAACGGTGCTGGTTTATTTTTCAAACTGTCATATCTCCAGATTTTCGGGCCGGATTTTGATGCCGATGGGCTCATTCGATTCGCATGGAAGCGTAGATATTTTTAGCATTTTAAATTTTGAAATTTCATTTATTAGAAAAATTTTAAGAGCAATTTAAAATATCAGTTCAGTACATCGTAAACGGTGTCGGTTTATTTTTCAAACTGTCATATCTCAAGATGGGCACACCGGATTTTGAGGCCGATGGGCTCATTCGATTCGCATGGAAGCGTAGATATTTTTAGCATTTTAAATTTTGAAATTTCATTTATTAGAAAAATTTTAAGAGCAATTTAAAATATCAGTTCAGTACATCGTAAACGGTGCTGGTTTATTTTTCAAACTGTCATATCTCCAGATTTTCGGGCCGGATTTTGATGCCGATGGGCTCATTCGATTCGCATGGAAGCGTAGATATTTTTAGCATTTTAAATTTTGAAATTTCATTAATTAGAAAAATTTTAAGAGCAATTTAAAATATCAGTTCAGTACAGCGTAAATGGTGCTGGTTTATTTTTCAAACTGTCATATCTCAAGATGGGCACACCGGATTTTGATGCCGATGGGCTCATTCGATTCGCATGGAAGCGTAGATATTTTTAGCATTTTAAATTTTGAAATTTCATTAATTAGAAAAATTTTAAGAGCAATTTAAAATATCAGTTCAGTACATCGTAAACGGTGTCGGTTTATTTTTCAAACTGTCATATCTCAAGATGGGCACACCGGATTTTGATGCCGATGGGCTCATTCGATTCGCATGGAAGCGTAGATATTTTTAGCATTTTAAATTTTGAAATTTCATTTATTAGAAAAATTTTAAGAGCAATTTAAAATATCAGTTCAGTACATCGTAAACGGTGCTGGTTTATTTTTCAAACTGTCATATCTCCAGATTTTCGGGCCGGATTTTGATGCCGATGGGCTCATTCGATTCGCATGGAAGCGTAGATATTTTTAGCATTTTAAATTTTGAAATTTCATTTATTAGAAAAATTTTAAGAGCAATTTAAAATATCAGTTCAGTACATCGTAAACGGTGCTGGTTTATTTTTCAAACTGTCATATCTCCAGATTTTCGGGCCGGATTTTGATGCCGATGGGCTCATTCGATTCGCAAGGAAGCGTAGATATTTTTAGCATTTTAAATTTTGAAATTTCATTTATTAGAAAAATTTTAAGAGCAATTTAAAATATCAGTTCAGTACATCGTAAACGGTGTCGGTT
Organism: Caenorhabditis virilis; assembly: GCA_964036255.1. Classification (NCBI taxonomy): domain Eukaryota; kingdom Metazoa; phylum Nematoda; class Chromadorea; order Rhabditida; family Rhabditidae; genus Caenorhabditis; species Caenorhabditis virilis. The sequence goes on along the minus strand of OZ038415.1, from coordinate 3,429,976 downwards.
TATTTTTCAAACTGTCATATCTCAAGATGGGCACACCGGATTTTGATGCCGATGGGCTCATTCGATTCGCATGGAAGCGTAGATATTTTTAGCATTTTAAATTTTGAAATTTCATTTATTAGAAAAATTTTAAGAGCAATTTAAAATATCAGTTCAGTACATCGTAAACGGTGTCGGTTTATTTTTCAAACTGTCATATCTCAAGATGGGCACACCGGATTTTGAGGCCGATGGGCTCATTCGATTCGCATGGAAGCGTAGATATTTTTAGCATTTTAAATTTTGAAATTTCATTTATTAGAAAAATTTTAAGAGCAATTTAAAATATCAGTTCAGTACATCGTAAACGGTGCTGGTTTATTTTTCAAACTGTCATATCTCCAGATTTTCGGGCCGGATTTTGATGCCGATGGGCTCATTCGATTCGCATGGAAGCGTAGATATTTTTAGCATTTTAAATTTTGAAATTTCATTAATTAGAAAAATTTTAAGAGCAATTTAAAATATCAGTTCAGTACAGCGTAAATGGTGCTGGTTTATTTTTCAAACTGTCATATCTCAAGATGGGCACACCGGATTTTGATGCCGATGGGCTCATTCGATTCGCATGGAAGCGTAGATATTTTTAGCATTTTAAATTTTGAAATTTCATTTATTAGAAAAATTTTAAGAGCAATTTAAAATATCAGTTCAGTACATCGTAAACGGTGTCGGTTTATTTTTCAAACTGTCATATCTCAAGATGGGCACACCGGATTTTGATGCCGATGGGCTCATTCGATTCGCATGGAAGCGTAGATATTTTTAGCATTTTAAATTTTGAAATTTCATTTATTAGAAAAATTTTAAGAGCAATTTAAAATATCAGTTCAGTACATCGTAAACGGTGCTGGTTTATTTTTCAAACTGTCATATCTCCAGATTTTCGGGCCGGATTTTGATGCCGATGGGCTCATTCGATTCGCATGGAAGCGTAGATATTTTTAGCATTTTAAATTTTGAAATTTCATTTATTAGAAAAATTTTAAGAGCAATTTAAAATATCAGTTCAGTACATCGTAAACGGTGCTGGTTTATTTTTCAAACTGTCATATCTCCAGATTTTCGGGCCGGATTTTGATGCCGATGGGCTCATTCGATTCGCAAGGAAGCGTAGATATTTTTAGCATTTTAAATTTTGAAATTTCATTTATTAGAAAAATTTTAAGAGCAATTTAAAATATCAGTTCAGTACATCGTAAACGGTGTCGGTTTATTTTTCAAACTGTCATATCTCAAGATGGGCACACCGGATTTTGATGCCGATGGGCTCATTCGATTCGCATGGAAGCGTAGATATTTTTAGCATTTTAAATTTTGAAATTTCATTTATTAGAAAAATTTTAAGAGCAATTTAAAATATCAGTTCAGTACATCGTAAACGGTGCTGGTTTATTTTTCAAACTGTCATATCTCCAGATTTTCGGGCCGGATTTTGATGCCGATGGGCTCATTCGATTCGCATGGAAGCGTAGATATTTTTAGCATTTTAAATTTTGAAATTTCATTTATTAGAAAAATTTTAAGAGCAATTTAAAATATCAGTTCAGTACATCGTAAACGGTGCTGGTTTATTTTTCAAACTGTCATATCTCCAGATTTTCGGGCCGGATTTTGATGCCGATGGGCTCATTCGATTCGCAAGGAAGCGTAGATATTTTTAGCATTTTAAATTTTGAAATTTCATTTATTAGAAAAATTTTAAGAGCAATTTAAAATATCAGTTCAGTACATCGTAAACGGTGTCGGTTTATTTTTCAAACTGTCATATCTCAAGATGGGCACACCGGATTTTGATGCCGATGGGCTCATTCGATTCGCATGGAAGCGTAGATATTTTTAGCATTTTAAATTTTGAAATTTCATTTATTAGAAAAATTTTAAGAGCAATTTAAAATATCAGTTCAGTACATCGTAAACGGTGCTGGTTTATTTTTCAAACTGTCATATCTCCAGATTTTCGGGCCGGATTTTGATGCCGATGGGCTCATTCGATTCGCATGGAAGCGTAGATATTTTTAGCATTTTAAATTTTGAAATTTCATTTATTAGAAAAATTTTAAGAGCAATTTAAAATATCAGTTCAGTACATCGTAAACGGTGTCGGTTTATTTTTCAAACTGTCATATCTCAAGATTTTCGGGCCGGATTTTGATGCCGATGGGCTCATTCGATTCGCATGGAAGCGTAGATATTTTTAGCATTTTAAATTTTGAAATTTCATTTATTAGAAAAATTTTAAGAGCAATTTAAAATATCAGTTCAGTACATCGTAAACGGTGCTGGTTTATTTTTCAAACTGTCATATCTCCAGATTTTCGGGCCGGATTTTGATGCCGATGGGCTCATTCGATTCGCATGGAAGCGTAGATATTTTTAGCATTTTAAATTTTGAAATTTCATTAATTAGAAAAATTTTAAGAGCAATTTAAAATATCAGTTCAGTACAGCGTAAATGGTGCTGGTTTATTTTTCAAACTGTCATATCTCAAGATGGGCACACCGGATTTTGATGCCGATGGGCTCATTCGATTCGCATGGAAGCGTAGATATTTTTAGCATTTTAAATTTTGAAATTTCATTTATTAGAAAAATTTTAAGAGCAATTTAAAATATCAGTTCAGTACATCGTAAACGGTGTCGGTTTATTTTTCAAACTGTCATATCTCAAGATTTTCGGGCCGGATTTTGATGCCGATGGGCTCATTCGATTCGCATGGAAGCGTAGATATTTTTAGCATTTTAAATTTTGAAATTTCATTTATTAGAAAAATTTTAAGAGCAATTTAAAATATCAGTTCAGTACATCGTAAACGGTGCTGGTTTATTTTTCAAACTGTCATATCTCCAGATTTTCGGGCCGGATTTTGATGCCGATGGGCTCATTCGATTCGCATGGAAGCGTAGATATTTTTAGCATTTTAAATTTTGAAATTTCATTTATTAGAAAAATTTTAAGAGCAATTTAAAATATCAGTTCAGTACATCGTAAACGGTGTCGGTTTTTTTTTCAAACTGTCATATCTCAAGATGTGCACACCGGATTTTGATGCCGATGGGCTCATTCGATTCGCATGGAAGCGTAGATATTTTAAGCATTTTAAATTTTGAAATTTCATTTATTAGAAAAATTTTAAGAGCAATTTAAAATATCAGTTCAGTACATCGTAAACGGTGTCGGTTTATTTTTCAAACTGTCATATCTCAAGATGGGCACACCGGATTTTGATGCCGATGGGCTCATTCGATTCGCATGGAAGCGTAGATATTTTAAGCATTTTAAATTTTGAAATTTCATTTATTAGAAAAATTTTAAGAGCAATTTAAAATATCAGTTCAGTACATCGTAAACGGTGTCGGTTTATTTTTCAAACTGTCATATCTCAAGATGTGCACACCGGATTTTGATGCCGATGGGCTCATTCGATTCGCATGGAAGCGTAGATATTTTAAGCATTTTAAATTTTGAAATTTCATTTATTAGAAAAATTTTAAGAGCAATTTAAAATATCAGTTCAGTACATCGTAAACGGTGTCGGTTTATTTTTCAAACTGTCATATCTCAAGATGGGCACACCGGATTTTGATGCCGATGGGCTCATTCGATTCGCATGGAAGCGTAGATATTTTTAGCATTTTAAATTTTGAAATTTCATTTATTAGAAAAATTTTAAGAGCAATTTAAAATATCAGTTCAGTACATCGTAAACGGTGCTGGTTTATTTTTCAAACTGTCATATCTCCAGATTTTCGGGCCGGATTTTGATGCCGATGGGCTCATTCGATTCGCATGGAAGCGTAGATATTTTTAGCATTTTAAATTTTGAAATTTCATTAATTAGAAAAATTTTAAGAGCAATTTAAAATATCAGTTCAGTACAGCGTAAATGGTGCTGGTTTATTTTTCAAACTGTCATATCTCAAGATGGGCACACCGGATTTTGATGCCGATGGGCTCATTCGATTCGCATGGAAGCGTAGATATTTTTAGCATTTTAAATTTTGAAATTTCATTTATTAGAAAAATTTTAAGAGCAATTTAAAATATCAGTTCAGTACATCGTAAACGGTGTCGGTTTATTTTTCAAACTGTCATATCTCAAGATGGTCACACCGGATTTTGATGCCGATGGGCTCATTCGATTCGCATGGAAGCGTAGATATTTTTAGCATTTTAAATTTTGAAATTTCATTTATTAGAAAAATTTTAAGAGCAATTTAAAATATCAGTTCAGTACATCGTAAACGGTGTCGGTTTATTTTTCAAACTGTCATATCTCAAGATGGTCACACCGGATTTTGATGCCGATGGGCTCATTCGATTCGCATGGAAGCGTAGATATTTTTAGCATTTTAAATTTTGAAATTTCATTTATTAGAAAAATTTTAAGAGCAATTTAAAATATCAGTTCAGTACATCGTAAACGGTGTCGGTTTATTTTTCAAACTGTCATATCTCAAGATGGGCACACCGGATTTTGATGCCGATGGGCTCATTCGATTCGCATGGAAGCGTAGATATTTTTAGCATTTTAAATTTTGAAATTTCATTTATTAGAAAAATTTTAAGAGCAATTTAAAATATCAGTTCAGTACAGCGTAAATGGTGCTGGTTTATTTTTCAAACTGTCATATCTCAAGATGGGCACACCGGATTTTGATGCCGATGGGCTCATTCGATTCGCATGGAAGCGTAGATATTTTTAGCATTTTAAATTTTGAAATTTCATTTATTAGAAAAATTTTAAGAGCAATTTAAAATATCAGTTCAGTACATCGTAAACGGTGTCGGTTTATTTTTCAAACTGTCATATCTCAAGATGGTCACACCGGATTTTGATGCCGATGGGCTCATTCGATTCGCATGGAAGCGTAGATATTTTTAGCATTTTAAATTTTGAAATTTCATTTATTAGAAAAATTTTAAGAGCAATTTAAAATATCAGTTCAGTACATCGTAAACGGTGTCGGTTTATTTTTCAAACTGTCATATCTCAAGATGGTCACACCGGATTTTGATGCCGATGGGCTCATTCGATTCGCATGGAAGCGTAGATATTTTTAGCATTTTAAATTTTGAAATTTCATTTATTAGAAAAATTTTAAGAGCAATTTAAAATATCAGTTCAGTACATCGTAAACGGTGTCGGTTTATTTTTCAAACTGTCATATCTCAAGATGGGCACACCGGATTTTGATGCCGATGGGCTCATTCGATTCGCATGGAAGCGTAGATATTTTTAGCATTTTAAATTTTGAAATTTCATTAATTAGAAAAATTTTAAGAGCAATTTAAAATATCAGTTCAGTACATCGTAAACGGTGTCGGTTTATTTTTCAAACTGTCATATCTCAAGATGGTCACACCGGATTTTGATGCCGATGGGCTCATTCGATTCGCATGGAAGCGTAGATATTTTTAGCATTTTAAATTTTGAAATTTCATTTATTAGAAAAATTTTAAGAGCAATTTAAAATATCAGTTCAGTACATCGTAAACGGTGCTGGTTTATTTTTCAAACTGTCATATCTCCAGATTTTCGGGCCGGATTTTGATGCCGATGGGCTCATTCGATTCGCATGGAAGCGTAGATATTTTTAGCATTTTAAATTTTGAAATTTCATTTATTAGAAAAATTTTAAGAGCAATTTAAAATATCAGTTCAGTACATCGTAAACGGTGCTGGTTTATTTTTCAAACTGTCATATCTCCAGATTTTCGGGCCGGATTTTGATGCCGATGGGCTCATTCGATTCGCAAGGAAGCGTAGATATTTTTAGCATTTTAAATTTTGAAATTTCATTTATTAGAAAAATTTTAAGAGCAATTTAAAATATCAGTTCAGTACATCGTAAACGGTGTCGGTTTATTTTTCAAACTGTCATATCTCAAGATGGGCACACCGGATTTTGATGCCGATGGGCTCATTCGATTCGCATGGAAGCGTAGATATTTTTAGCATTTTAAATTTTGAAATTTCATTTATTAGAAAAATTTTAAGAGCAATTTAAAATATCAGTTCAGTACATCGTAAACGGTGCTGGTTTATTTTTCAAACTGTCATATCTCCAGATTTTCGGGCCGGATTTTGATGCCGATGGGCTCATTCGATTCGCATGGAAGCGTAGATATTTTTAGCATTTTAAATTTTGAAATTTCATTTATTAGAAAAATTTTAAGAGCAATTTAAAATATCAGTTCAGTACATCGTAAACGGTGTCGGTTTATTTTTCAAACTGTCATATCTCAAGATTTTCGGGCCGGATTTTGATGCCGATGGGCTCATTCGATTCGCATGGAAGCGTAGATATTTTTAGCATTTTAAATTTTGAAATTTCATTTATTAGAAAAATTTTAAGAGCAATTTAAAATATCAGTTCAGTACATCGTAAACGGTGCTGGTTTATTTTTCAAACTGTCATATCTCCAGATTTTCGGGCCGGATTTTGTTGCCGATGGGCTCATTCGATTCGCAAGGAAGCGTAGATATTTTTAGCATTTTAAATTTTGAAATTTCATTTATTAGAAACATTTTAAGAGCAATTTAAAATATCAGTTCAGTACATCGTAAACGGTGTCGGTTTATTTTTCAAACTGTCATATCTCAAGATTTTCGGGCCGGATTTTGATGCCGATGGGCTCATTCGATTCGCATGGAAGCGTAGATATTTTTAGCATTTTAAATTTTGAAATTTCATTTATTAGAAAAATTTTAAGAGCAATTTAAAATATCAGTTCAGTACATCGTAAACGGTGCTGGTTTATTTTTCAAACTGTCATATCTCCAGATTTTCGGGCCGGATTTTGTTGCCGATGGGCTCATTCGATTCGCAAGGAAGCGTAGATATTTTTAGCATTTTAAATTTTGAAATTTCATTTATTAGAAAAATTTTAAGAGCAATTTAAAATATCAGTTCAGTACATCGTAAACGGTGCTGGTTTATTTTTCAAACTGTCATATCTCCAGATTTTCGGGCCGGATTTTGATGCCGATGGGCTCATTCGATTCGCATGGAAGCGTAGATATTTTTAGCATTTTAAATTTTGAAATTTCATTTATTAGAAAAATTTTAAGAGCAATTTAAAATATCAGTTCAGTACATCGTAAACGGTGTCGGTTTATTTTTCAAACTGTCATATCTCAAGATTTTCGGGCCGGATTTTGATGCCGATGGGCTCATTCGATTCGCATGGAAGCGTAGATATTTTTAGCATTTTAAATTTTGAAATTTCATTTATTAGAAAAATTTTAAGAGCAATTTAAAATATCAGTTCAGTACATCGTAAACGGTGCTGGTTTATTTTTCAAACTGTCATATCTCCAGATTTTCGGGCCGGATTTTGATGCCGATGGGCTCATTCGATTCGCATGGAAGCGTAGATATTTTTAGCATTTTAAATTTTGAAATTTCATTTATTAGAAAAATTTTAAGAGCAATTTAAAATATCAGTTCAGTACATCGTAAACGGTGTCGGTTTATTTTTCAAACTGTCATATCTCAAGATGGGCACACCGGATTTTGATGCCGATGGGCTCATTCGATTCGCATGGAAGCGTAGATATTTTTAGCATTTTAAATTTTGAAATTTCATTTATTAGAAAAATTTTAAGAGCAATTTAAAATATCAGTTCAGTACATCGTAAACGGTGCTGGTTTATTTTTCAAACTGTCATATCTCCAGATTTTCGGGCCGGATTTTGATGCCGATGGGCTCATTCGATTCGCATGGAAGCGTAGATATTTTTAGCATTTTAAATTTTGAAATTTCATTAATTAGAAAAATTTTAAGAGCAATTTAAAATATCAGTTCAGTACAGCGTAAATGGTGCTGGTTTATTTTTCAAACTGTCATATCTCAAGATGGGCACACCGGATTTTGATGCCGATGGGCTCATTCGATTCGCATGGAAGCGTAGATATTTTTAGCATTTTAAATTTTGAAATTTCATTTATTAGAAAAATTTTAAGAGCAATTTAAAATATCAGTTCAGTACATCGTAAACGGTGTCGGTTTATTTTTCAAACTGTCATATCTCAAGATGGGCACACCGGATTTTGATGCCGATGGGCTCATTCGATTCGCATGGAAGCGTAGATATTTTTAGCATTTTAAATTTTGAAATTTCATTTATTAGAAAAATTTTAAGAGCAATTTAAAATATCAGTTCAGTACATCGTAAACGGTGCTGGTTTATTTTTCAAACTGTCATATCTCCAGATTTTCGGGCCGGATTTTGATGCCGATGGGCTCATTCGATTCGCATGGAAGCGTAGATATTTTTAGCATTTTAAATTTTGAAATTTCATTTATTAGAAAAATTTTAAGAGCAATTTAAAATATCAGTTCAGTACATCGTAAACGGTGTCGGTTTATTTTTCAAACTGTCATATCTCAAGATTTTCGGGCCGGATTTTGATGCCGATGGGCTCATTCGATTCGCATGGAAGCGTAGATATTTTTAGCATTTTAAATTTTGAAATTTCATTTATTAGAAAAATTTTAAGAGCAATTTAAAATATCAGTTCAGTACATCGTAAACGGTGTCGGTTTATTTTTCAAACTGTCATATCTCAAGATTTTCGGGCCGGATTTTGATGCCGATGGGCTCATTCGATTCGCATGGAAGCGTAGATATTTTTAGCATTTTAAATTTTGAAATTTCATTTATTAGAAAAATTTTAAGAGCAATTTAAAATATCAGTTCAGTACATCGTAAACGGTGCTGGTTTATTTTTCAAACTGTCATATCTCCAGATTTTCGGGCCGGATTTTGATGCCGATGGGCTCATTCGATTCGCATGGAAGCGTAGATATTTTTAGCATTTTAAATTTTGAAATTTCATTTATTAGAAAAATTTTAAGAGCAATTTAAAATATCAGTTCAGTACATCGTAAACGGTGTCGGTTTTTTTTTCAAACTGTCATATCTCAAGATGGGCACACCGGATTTTGATGCCGATGGGCTCATTCGATTCGCATGGAAGCGTAGATATTTTAAGCATTTTAAATTTTGAAATTTCATTTATTAGAAAAATTTTAAGAGCAATTTAAAATATCAGTTCAGTACATCGTAAACGGTGTCGGTTTATTTTTCAAACTGTCATATCTCAAGATGGGCACACCGGATTTTGATGCCGATGGGCTCATTCGATTCGCATGGAAGCGTAGATATTTTTAGCATTTTAAATTTTGAAATTTCATTTATTAGAAAAATTTTAAGAGCAATTTAAAATATCAGTTCAGTACATCGTAAACGGTGCTGGTTTATTTTTCAAACTGTCATATCTCCAGATTTTCGGGCCGGATTTTGATGCCGATGGGCTCATTCGATTCGCATGGAAGCGTAGATATTTTTAGCATTTTAAATTTTGAAATTTCATTTATTAGAAAAATTTTAAGAGCAATTTAAAATATCAGTTCAGTACATCGTAAACGGTGCTGGTTTATTTTTCAAACTGTCATATCTCCAGATTTTCGGGCCGGATTTTGTTGCCGATGGGCTCATTCGATTCGCAAGGAAGCGTAGATATTTTTAGCATTTTAAATTTTGAAATTTCATTTATTAGAAAAATTTTAAGAGCAATTTAAAATATCAGTTCAGTACATCGTAAACGGTGCTGGTTTATTTTTCAAACTGTCATATCTCCAGATTTTCGGGCCGGATTTTGATGCCGATGGGCTCATTCGATTCGCATGGAAGCGTAGATATTTTTAGCATTTTAAATTTTGAAATTTCATTTATTAGAAAAATTTTAAGAGCAATTTAAAATATCAGTTCAGTACATCGTAAACGGTGTCGGTTTATTTTTCAAACTGTCATATCTCAAGATTTTCGGGCCGGATTTTGATGCCGATGGGCTCATTCGATTCGCATGGAAGCGTAGATATTTTTAGCATTTTAAATTTTGAAATTTCATTTATTAGAAAAATTTTAAGAGCAATTTAAAATATCAGTTCAGTACATCGTAAACGGTGCTGGTTTATTTTTCAAACTGTCATATCTCCAGATTTTCGGGCCGGATTTTGTTGCCGATGGGCTCATTCGATTCGCAAGGAAGCGTAGATATTTTTAGCATTTTAAATTTTGAAATTTCATTTATTAGAAAAATTTTAAGAGCAATTTAAAATATCAGTTCAGTACATCGTAAACGGTGCTGGTTTATTTTTCAAACTGTCATATCTCCAGATTTTCGGGCCGGATTTTGTTGCCGATGGGCTCATTCGATTCGCAAGGAAGCGTAGATATTTTTAGCATTTTAAATTTTGAAATTTCATTTATTAGAAAAATTTTAAGAGCAATTTAAAATATCAGTTCAGTACATCGTAAACGGTGCTGGTTTATTTTTCAAACTGTCATATCTCCAGATTTTCGGGCCGGATTTTGATGCCGATGGGCTCATTCGATTCGCATGGAAGCGTAGATATTTTTAGCATTTTAAATTTTGAAATTTCATTTATTAGAAAAATTTTAAGAGCAATTTAAAATATCAGTTCAGTACATCGTAAACGGTGTCGGTTTATTTTTCAAACTGTCATATCTCAAGATGGGCACACCGGATTTTGATGCCGATGGGCTCATTCGATTCGCATGGAAGCGTAGATATTTTTAGCATTTTAAATTTTGAAATTTCATTTATTAGAAAAATTTTAAGAGCAATTTAAAATATCAGTTCAGTACATCGTAAACGGTGCTGGTTTATTTTTCAAACTGTCATATCTCCAGATTTTCGGGCCGGATTTTGATGCCGATGGGCTCATTCGATTCGCATGGAAGCGTAGATATTTTTAGCATTTTAAATTTTGAAATTTCATTTATTAGAAAAATTTTAAGAGCAATTTAAAATATCAGTTCAGTACATCGTAAACGGTGCTGGTTTATTTTTCAAACTGTCATATCTCCAGATTTTCGGGCCGGATTTTGATGCCGATGGGCTCATTCGATTCGCATGGAAGCGTAGATATTTTTAGCATTTTAAATTTTGAAATTTCATTTATTAGAAAAATTTTAAGAGCAATTTAAAATATCAGTTCAGTACATCGTAAACGGTGTCGGTTTATTTTTCAAACTGTCATATCTCAAGATTTTCGGGCCGGATTTTGATGCCGATGGGCTCATTCGATTCGCATGGAAGCGTAGATATTTTTAGCATTTTAAATTTTGAAATTTCATTTATTAGAAAAATTTTAAGAGCAATTTAAAATATCAGTTCAGTACATCGTAAACGGTGCTGGTTTATTTTTCAAACTGTCATATCTCCAGATTTTCGGGCCGGATTTTGTTGCCGATGGGCTCATTCGATTCGCAAGGAAGCGTAGATATTTTTAGCATTTTAAATTTTGAAATTTCATTTATTAGAAAAATTTTAAGAGCAATTTAAAATATCAGTTCAGTACATCGTAAACGGTGCTGGTTTATTTTTCAAACTGTCATATCTCCAGATTTTCGGGCCGGATTTTGTTGCCGATGGGCTCATTCGATTCGCAAGGAAGCGTAGATATTTTTAGCATTTTAAATTTTGAAATTTCATTTATTAGAAAAATTTTAAGAGCAATTTAAAATATCAGTTCAGTACATCGTAAACGGTGCTGGTTTATTTTTCAAACTGTCATATCTCCAGATTTTCGGGCCGGATTTTGATGCCGATGGGCTCATTCGATTCGCATGGAAGCGTAGATATTTTTAGCATTTTAAATTTTGAAATTTCATTTATTAGAAAAATTTTAAGAGCAATTTAAAATATCAGTTCAGTACATCGTAAACGGTGTCGGTTTATTTTTCAAACTGTCATATCTCAAGATTTTCGGGCCGGATTTTGATGCCGATGGGCTCATTCGATTCGCATGGAAGCGTAGATATTTTTAGCATTTTAAATTTTGAAATTTCATTTATTAGAAAAATTTTAAGAGCAATTTAAAATATCAGTTCAGTACATCGTAAACGGTGCTGGTTTATTTTTCAAACTGTCATATCTCCAGATTTTCGGGCCGGATTTTGATGCCGATGGGCTCATTCGATTCGCATGGAAGCGTAGATATTTTTAGCATTTTAAATTTTGAAATTTCATTTATTAGAAAAATTTTAAGAGCAATTTAAAATATCAGTTCAGTACATCGTAAACGGTGCTGGTTTATTTTTCAAACTGTCATATCTCCAGATTTTCGGGCCGGATTTTGATGCCGATGGGCTCATTCGATTCGCATGGAAGCGTAGATATTTTTAGCATTTTAAATTTTGAAATTTCATTTATTAGAAAAATTTTAAGAGCAATTTAAAATATCAGTTCAGTACATCGTAAACGGTGCTGGTTTATTTTTCAAACTGTCATATCTCCAGATTTTCGGGCCGGATTTTGATGCCGATGGGCTCATTCGATTCGCAAGGAAGCGTAGATATTTTTAGCATTTTAAATTTTGAAATTTCATTTATTAGAAAAATTTTAAGAGCAATTTAAAATATCAGTTCAGTACATCGTAAACGGTGTCGGTTTATTTTTCAAACTGTCATATCTCAAGATGGGCACACCGGATTTTGATGCCGATGGGCTCATTCGATTCGCATGGAAGCGTAGATATTTTTAGCATTTTAAATTTTGAAATTTCATTTATTAGAAAAATTTTAAGAGCAATTTAAAATATCAGTTCAGTACATCGTAAACGGTGCTGGTTTATTTTTCAAACTGTCATATCTCCAGATTTTCGGGCCGGATTTTGATGCCGATGGGCTCATTCGATTCGCATGGAAGCGTAGATATTTTTAGCATTTTAAATTTTGAAATTTCATTTATTAGAAAAATTTTAAGAGCAATTTAAAATATCAGTTCAGTACATCGTAAACGGTGCTGGTTTATTTTTCAAACTGTCATATCTCCAGATTTTCGGGCCGGATTTTGATGCCGATGGGCTCATTCGATTCGCATGGAAGCGTAGATATTTTTAGCATTTTAAATTTTGAAATTTCATTTATTAGAAAAATTTTAAGAGCAATTTAAAATATCAGTTCAGTACATCGTAAACGGTGCTGGTTTATTTTTCAAACTGTCATATCTCCAGATTTTCGGGCCGGATTTTGTTGCCGATGGGCTCATTCGATTCGCAAGGAAGCGTAGATATTTTTAGCATTTTAAATTTTGAAATTTCATTTATTAGAAAAATTTTAAGAGCAATTTAAAATATCAGTTCAGTACATCGTAAACGGTGCTGGTTTATTTTTCAAACTGTCATATCTCCAGATTTTCGGGCCGGATTTTGATGCCGATGGGCTCATTCGATTCGCATGGAAGCGTAGATATTTTTAGCATTTTAAATTTTGAAATTTCATTTATTAGAAAAATTTTAAGAGCAATTTAAAATATCAGTTCAGTACATCGTAAACGGTGTCGGTTTATTTTTCAAACTGTCATATCTCAAGATTTTCGGGCCGGATTTTGATGCCGATGGGCTCATTCGATTCGCATGGAAGCGTAGATATTTTTAGCATTTTAAATTTTGAAATTTCATTTATTAGAAAAATTTTAAGAGCAATTTAAAATATCAGTTCAGTACATCGTAAACGGTGCTGGTTTATTTTTCAAACTGTCATATCTCCAGATTTTCGGGCCGGATTTTGATGCCGATGGGCTCATTCGATTCGCATGGAAGCGTAGATATTTTTAGCATTTTAAATTTTGAAATTTCATTTATTAGAAAAATTTTAAGAGCAATTTAAAATATCAGTTCAGTACATCGTAAACGGTGTCGGTTTATTTTTCAAACTGTCATATCTCAAGATGGGCACACCGGATTTTGATGCCGATGGGCTCATTCGATTCGCATGGAAGCGTAGATATTTTTAGCATTTTAAATTTTGAAATTTCATTTATTAGAAAAATTTTAAGAGCAATTTAAAATATCAGTTCAGTACATCGTAAACGGTGCTGGTTTATTTTTCAAACTGTCATATCTCAAGATGGTCACACCGGATTTTGATGCCGATGGGCTCATTCGATTCGCATGGAAGCGTAGATATTTTTAGCATTTTAAATTTTGAAATTTCATTTATTAGAAAAATGTTAAGAGCAATTTAAAATATCAGTTCAGTACATCGTAAACGGTGCTGGTTTATTTTTCAAACTGTCATATCTCCAGATTTTCGGGCCGGATTTTGATGCCGATGGGCTCATTCGATTCGCATGGAAGCGTAGATATTTTTAGCATTTTAAATTTTGAAATTTCATTTATTAGAAAAATTTTAAGAGCAATTTAAAATATCAGTTCAGTACATCGTAAACGGTGTCGGTTTATTTTTCAAACTGTCATATCTCAAGATGGGCACACCGGATTTTGATGCCGATGGGCTCATTCGATTCGCATGGAAGCGTAGATATTTTTAGCATTTTAAATTTTGAAATTTCATTTATTAGAAAAATTTTAAGAGCAATTTAAAATATCAGTTCAGTACATCGTAAACGGTGCTGGTTTATTTTTCAAACTGTCATATCTCAAGATGGTCACACCGGATTTTGATGCCGATGGGCTCATTCGATTCGCATGGAAGCGTAGATATTTTTAGCATTTTAAATTTTGAAATTTCATTTATTAGAAAAATTTTAAGAGCAATTTAAAATATCAGTTCAGTACATCGTAAACGGTGCTGGTTTATTTTTCAAACTGTCATATCTCCAGATTTTCGGGCCGGATTTTGATGCCGATGGGCTCATTCGATTCGCATGGAAGCGTAGATATTTTTAGCATTTTAAATTTTGAAATTTCATTAATTAGAAAAATTTTAAGAGCAATTTAAAATATCAGTTCAGTACAGCGTAAATGGTGCTGGTTTATTTTTCAAACTGTCATATCTCAAGATGGGCACACCGGATTTTGATGCCGATGGGCTCATTCGATTCGCATGGAAGCGTAGATATTTTTAGCATTTTAAATTTTGAAATTTCATTTATTAGAAAAATTTTAAGAGCAATTTAAAATATCAGTTCAGTACATCGTAAACGGTGTCGGTTTATTTTTCAAACTGTCATATCTCAAGATGGGCACACCGGATTTTGATGCCGATGGGCTCATTCGATTCGCATGGAAGCGTAGATATTTTTAGCATTTTAAATTTTGAAATTTCATTAATTAGAAAAATTTTAAGAGCAATTTAAAATATCAGTTCAGTACATCGTAAACGGTGCTGGTTTATTTTTCAAACTGTCATATCTCCAGATTTTCGGGCCGGATTTTGATGCCGATGGGCTCATTCGATTCGCATGGAAGCGTAGATATTTTTAGCATTTTAAATTTTGAAATTTCATTAATTAGAAAAATTTTAAGAGCAATTTAAAATATCAGTTCAGTACATCGTAAACGGTGTCGGTTTATTTTTCAAACTGTCATATCTCAAGATGGGCACACCGGATTTTGATGCCGATGGGCTCATTCGATTCGCATGGAAGCGTAGATATTTTTAGCATTTTAAATTTTGAAATTTCATTTATTAGAAAAATTTTAAGAGCAATTTAAAATATCAGTTCAGTACATCGTAAACGGTGCTGGTTTATTTTTCAAACTGTCATCTCTCAAGATGGGCACACCGGATTTTGATGCCGATGGGCTCATTCGATTCGCATGGAAGCGTAGATATTTTTAGCATTTTAAATTTTGAAATTTCATTTATTAGAAAAATTTTAAGAGCAATTTAAAATATCAGTTCAGTACATCGTAAACGGTGCTGGTTTATTTTTCAAACTGTCATATCTTAAGATGGGCACACCGGATTTTGATGCCGATGGGCTCATTCGATTCGCATGGAAGCGTAGATATTTTTAGCATTTTAAATTTTGAAATTTCATTTATTAGAAAAATTTTAAGAGCAATTTAAAATATCAGTTCAGTACATCGTAAACGGTGCTGGTTTATTTTTCAAACTGTCATATCTCCAGATTTTCGGGCCGGATTTTGATGCCGATGGGCTCATTCGATTCGCATGGAAGCGTAGATATTTTTAGCATTTTAAATTTTGAAATTTCATTAATTAGAAAAATTTTAAGAGCAATTTAAAATATCAGTTCAGTACATCGTAAACGGTGTCGGTTTATTTTTCAAACTGTCATATCTCACGATGGGCACACCGGATTTTGATGCCGATGGGCTCATTCGATTCGCATGGAAGCGTAGATATTTTTAGCATTTTAAATTTTGAAATTTCATTAATTAGAAAAATTTTAAGAGCAATTTAAAATATCAGTTCAGTACATCGTAAACGGTGTCGGTTTATTTTTCAAACTGTCATATCTCAAGATGGTCACACCGGATTTTGATGCCGATGGGCTCATTCGATTCGCATGGAAGCGTAGATATTTTTAGCATTTTAAATTTTGAAATTTCATTTATTAGAAAAATTTTAAGAGCAATTTAAAATATCAGTTCAGTACATCGTAAACGGTGCTGGTTTATTTTTCAAACTGTCATATCTCCAGATTTTCGGGCCGGATTTTGATGCCGATGGGCTCATTCGATTCGCATGGAAGCGTAGATATTTTTAGCATTTTAAATTTTGAAATTTCATTAATTAGAAAAATTTTAAGAGCAATTTAAAATATCAGTTCAGTACAGCGTAAATGGTGCTGGTTTATTTTTCAAACTGTCATATCTCAAGATGGGCACACCGGATTTTGATGCCGATGGGCTCATTCGATTCGCATGGAAGCGTAGATATTTTTAGCATTTTAAATTTTGAAATTTCATTTATTAGAAAAATTTTAAGAGCAATTTAAAATATCAGTTCAGTACATCGTAAACGGTGTCGGTTTATTTTTCAAACTGTCATATCTCAAGATGGGCACACCGGATTTTGATGCCGATGGGCTCATTCGATTCGCATGGAAGCGTAGATATTTTTAGCATTTTAAATTTTGAAATTTCATTAATTAGAAAAATTTTAAGAGCAATTTAAAATATCAGTTCAGTACATCGTAAACGGTGTCGGTTTATTTTTCAAACTGTCATATCTCAAGATGGGCACACCGGATTTTGATGCCGATGGGCTCATTCGATTCGCATGGAAGCGTAGATATTTTTAGCATTTTAAATTTTGAAATTTCATTTATTAGAAAAATTTTAAGAGCAATTTAAAATATCAGTTCAGTACATCGTAAACGGTGCTGGTTTATTTTTCAAACTGTCATATCTCCAGATTTTCGGGCCGGATTTTGATGCCGATGAGCTCATTCGATTCGCATGGAAGCGTAGATATTTTTAGCATTTTAAATTTTGAAATTTCATTTATTAGAAAAATTTTAAGAGCAATTTAAAATATCAGTTCAGTACATCGTAAACGGTGCTGGTTTATTTTTCAAACTGTCATATCTCAAGATTTTCGGGCCGGATTTTGATGCCGATGGGCTCATTCGATTCGCATGGAAGCGTAGATATTTTTAGCATTTTAAATTTTGAAATTTCATTTATTAGAAAAATTTTAAGAGCAATTTAAAATATCAGTTCAGTACATCGTAAACGGTGCTGGTTTATTTTTCAAACTGTCATATCTCCAGATTTTCGGGCCGGATTTTGATGCCGATGGGCTCATTCGATTCGCATGGAAGCGTAGATATTTTTAGCATTTTAAATTTTGAAATTTCATTAATTAGAAAAATTTTAAGAGCAATTTAAAATATCAGTTCAGTACATCGTAAACGGTGTCGGTTTATTTTTCAAACTGTCATATCTCACGATGGGCACACCGGATTTTGATGCCGATGGGCTCATTCGATTCGCATGGAAGCGTAGATATTTTTAGCATTTTAAATTTTGAAATTTCATTTATTAGAAAAATTTTAAGAGCAATTTAAAATATCAGTTCAGTACATCGTAAACGGTGCTGGTTTATTTTTCAAACTGTCATATCTCCAGATTTTCGGGCCGGATTTTGATGCCGATGGGCTCATTCGATTCGCATGGAAGCGTAGATATTTTTAGCATTTTAAATTTTGAAATTTCATTTATTAGAAAAATTTTAAGAGCAATTTAAAATATCAGTTCAGTACATCGTAAACGGTGCTGGTTTATTTTTCAAACTGTCATATCTCCAGATTTTCGGGCCGGATTTTGATGCCGATGGGCTCATTCGATTCGCATGGAAGCGTAGATATTTTTAGCATTTTAAATTTTGAAATTTCATTAATTAGAAAAATTTTAAGAGCAATTTAAAATATCAGTTCAGTACATCGTAAACGGTGTCGGTTTATTTTTCAAACTGTCATATCTCAAGATGGGCACACCGGATTTTGATGCCGATGGGCTCATTCGATTCGCATGGAAGCGTAGATATTTTTAGCATTTTAAATTTTGAAATTTCATTAATTAGAAAAATTTTAAGAGCAATTTAAAATATCAGTTCAGTACATCGTAAACGGTGTCGGTTTATTTTTCAAACTGTCATATCTCACGATGGGCACACCGGATTTTGATGCCGATGGGCTCATTCGATTCGCATGGAAGCGTAGATATTTTTAGCATTTTAAATTTTGAAATTTCATTTATTAGAAAAATTTTAAGAGCAATTTAAAATATCAGTTCAGTACATCGTAAACGGTGCTGGTTTATTTTTCAAACTGTCATATCTCAAGATTTTCGGGCCGGATTTTGATGCCGATGGGCTCATTCGATTCGCATGGAAGCGTAGATATTTTTAGCATTTTAAATTTTGAAATTTCATTTATTAGAAAAATTTTAAGAGCAATTTAAAATATCAGTTCAGTACATCGTAAACGGTGCTGGTTTATTTTTCAAACTGTCATATCTCCAGATTTTCGGGCCGGATTTTGATGCCGATGGGCTCATTCGATTCGCATGGAAGCGTAGATATTTTTAGCATTTTAAATTTTGAAATTTCATTAATTAGAAAAATTTTAAGAGCAATTTAAAATATCAGTTCAGTACATCGTAAACGGTGTCGGTTTATTTTTCAAACTGTCATATCTCACGATGGGCACACCGGATTTTGATGCCGATGGGCTCATTCGATTCGCATGGAAGCGTAGATATTTTTAGCATTTTAAATTTTGAAATTTCATTTATTAGAAAAATTTTAAGAGCAATTTAAAATATCAGTTCAGTACATCGTAAACGGTGCTGGTTTATTTTTCAAACTGTCATATCTCCAGATTTTCGGGCCGGATTTTGATGCCGATGGGCTCATTCGATTCGCATGGAAGCGTAGATATTTTTAGCATTTTAAATTTTGAAATTTCATTTATTAGAAAAATTTTAAGAGCAATTTAAAATATCAGTTCAGTACATCGTAAACGGTGCTGGTTTATTTTTCAAACTGTCATATCTCCAGATTTTCGGGCCGGATTTTGATGCCGATGGGCTCATTCGATTCGCATGGAAGCGTAGATATTTTTAGCATTTTAAATTTTGAAATTTCATTAATTAGAAAAATTTTAAGAGCAATTTAAAATATCAGTTCAGTACATCGTAAACGGTGTCGGTTTATTTTTCAAACTGTCATATCTCAAGATGGGCACACCGGATTTTGATGCCGATGGGCTCATTCGATTCGCATGGAAGCGTAGATATTTTTAGCATTTTAAATTTTGAAATTTCATTAATTAGAAAAATTTTAAGAGCAATTTAAAATATCAGTTCAGTACATCGTAAACGGTGTCGGTTTATTTTTCAAACTGTCATATCTCACGATGGGCACACCGGATTTTGATGCCGATGGGCTCATTCGATTCGCATGGAAGCGTAGATATTTTTAGCATTTTAAATTTTGAAATTTCATTTATTAGAAAAATTTTAAGAGCAATTTAAAATATCAGTTCAGTACATCGTAAACGGTGCTGGTTTATTTTTCAAACTGTCATATCTCCAGATTTTCGGGCCGGATTTTGATGCCGATGGGCTCATTCGATTCGCATGGAAGCGTAGATATTTTTAGCATTTTAAATTTTGAAATTTCATTTATTAGAAAAATTTTAAGAGCAATTTAAAATATCAGTTCAGTACATCGTAAACGGTGCTGGTTTATTTTTCAAACTGTCATATCTCCAGATTTTCGGGCCGGATTTTGATGCCGATGGGCTCATTCGATTCGCATGGAAGCGTAGATATTTTTAGCATTTTAAATTTTGAAATTTCATTAATTAGAAAAATTTTAAGAGCAATTTAAAATATCAGTTCAGTACATCGTAAACGGTGCTGGTTTATTTTTCAAACTGTCATATCTCCAGATTTTCGGGCCGGATTTTGATGCCGATGGGCTCATTCGATTCGCATGGAAGCGTAGATATTTTTAGCATTTTAAATTTTGAAATTTCATTTATTAGAAAAATTTTAAGAGCAATTTAAAATATCAGTTCAGTACATCGTAAACGGTGCTGGTTTATTTTTCAAACTGTCATATCTCCAGATTTTCGGGCCGGATTTTGATGCCGATGGGCTCATTCGATTCGCATGGAAGCGTAGATATTTTTAGCATTTTAAATTTTGAAATTTCATTAATTAGAAAAATTTTAAGAGCAATTTAAAATATCAGTTCAGTACATCGTAAACGGTGTCGGTTTATTTTTCAAACTGTCATATCTCAAGATGGTCACACCGGATTTTGATGCCGATGGGCTCATTCGATTCGCATGGAAGCGTAGATATTTTTAGCATTTTAAATTTTGAAATTTCTTTTATTAGAAAAATTTTAAGAGCAATTTAAAATATCAGTTCAGTACATCGTAAACGGTGTCGGTTTATTTTTCAAACTGTCATATCTCAAGATGGTCACACCGGATTTTGATGCCGATGGGCTCATTCGATTCGCATGGAAGCGTAGATATTTTTAGCATTTTAAATTTTGAAATTTCATTAATTAGAAAAATTTTAAGAGCAATTTAAAATATCAGTTCAGTACATCGTAAACGGTGTCGGTTTATTTTTCAAACTGTCATATCTCAAGATGGTCACACCGGATTTTGATGCCGATGGGCTCATTCGATTCGCATGGAAGCGTAGATATTTTTAGCATTTTAAATTTTGAAATTTCATTAATTAGAAAAATTTTAAGAGCAATTTAAAATATCAGTTCAGTACATCGTAAACGGTGTCGGTTTATTTTTCAAACTGTCATATCTCAAGATGGTCACACCGGATTTTGATGCCGATGGGCTCATTCGATTCGCATGGAAGCGTAGATATTTTTAGCATTTTAAATTTTGAAATTTCATTAATTAGAAAAATTTTAAGAGCAATTTAAAATATCAGTTCAGTACATCGTAAACGGTGTCGGTTTATTTTTCAAACTGTCATATCTCAAGATGGGCACACCGGATTTTGATGCCGATGGGCTCATTCGATTCGCATGGAAGCGTAGATATTTTTAGCATTTTAAATTTTGAAATTTCATTAATTAGAAAAATTTTAAGAGCAATTTAAAATATCAGTTCAGTACATCGTAAACGGTGTCGGTTTATTTTTCAAACTGTCATATCTCAAGATGGTCACACCGGATTTTGATGCCGATGGGCTCATTCGATTCGCATGGAAGCGTAGATATTTTTAGCATTTTAAATTTTGAAATTTCATTAATTAGAAAAATTTTAAGAGCAATTTAAAATATCAGTTCAGTACATCGTAAACGGTGTCGGTTTATTTTTCAAACTGTCATATCTCAAGATGGTCACACCGGATTTTGATGCCGATGGGCTCATTCGATTCGCATGGAAGCGTAGATATTTTTAGCATTTTAAATTTTGAAATTTCATTAATTAGAAAAATTTTAAGAGCAATTTAAAATATCAGTTCAGTACATCGTAAACGGTGTCGGTTTATTTTTCAAACTGTCATATCTCAAGATGGGCACACCGGATTTTGATGCCGATGGGCTCATTCGATTCGCATGGAAGCGTAGATATTTTTAGCATTTTAAATTTTGAAATTTCATTAATTAGAAAAATTTTAAGAGCAATTTAAAATATCAGTTCAGTACATCGTAAACGGTGCTGGTTTATTTTTCAAACTGTCATATCTCCAGATTTTCGGGCCGGATTTTGATGCCGATGGGCTCATTCGATTCGCATGGAAGCGTAGATATTTTTAGCATTTTAAATTTTGAAATTTCATTTATTAGAAAAATTTTAAGAGCAATTTAAAATATCAGTTCAGTACATCGTAAACGGTGCTGGTTTATTTTTCAAACTGTCATATCTCCAGATTTTCGGGCCGGATTTTGATGCCGATGGGCTCATTCGATTCGCATGGAAGCGTAGATATTTTTAGCATTTTAAATTTTGAAATTTCATTAATTAGAAAAATTTTAAGAGCAATTTAAAATATCAGTTCAGTACATCGTAAACGGTGTCGGTTTATTTTTCAAACTGTCATATCTCAAGATGGTCACACCGGATTTTGATGCCGATGGGCTCATTCGATTCGCATGGAAGCGTAGATATTTTTAGCATTTTAAATTTTGAAATTTCTTTTATTAGAAAAATTTTAAGAGCAATTTAAAATATCAGTTCAGTACATCGTAAACGGTGTCGGTTTATTTTTCAAACTGTCATATCTCAAGATGGTCACACCGGATTTTGATGCCGATGGGCTCATTCGATTCGCATGGAAGCGTAGATATTTTTAGCATTTTAAATTTTGAAATTTCATTAATTAGAAAAATTTTAAGAGCAATTTAAAATATCAGTTCAGTACATCGTAAACGGTGTCGGTTTATTTTTCAAACTGTCATATCTCAAGATGGTCACACCGGATTTTGATGCCGATGGGCTCATTCGATTCGCATGGAAGCGTAGATATTTTTAGCATTTTAAATTTTGAAATTTCATTAATTAGAAAAATTTTAAGAGCAATTTAAAATATCAGTTCAGTACATCGTAAACGGTGTCGGTTTATTTTTCAAACTGTCATATCTCAAGATGGTCACACCGGATTTTGATGCCGATGGGCTCATTCGATTCGCATGGAAGCGTAGATATTTTTAGCATTTTAAATTTTGAAATTTCATTAATTAGAAAAATTTTAAGAGCAATTTAAAATATCAGTTCAGTACATCGTAAACGGTGTCGGTTTATTTTTCAAACTGTCATATCTCAAGATGGGCACACCGGATTTTGATGCCGATGGGCTCATTCGATTCGCATGGAAGCGTAGATATTTTTAGCATTTTAAATTTTGAAATTTCATTAATTAGAAAAATTTTAAGAGCAATTTAAAATATCAGTTCAGTACATCGTAAACGGTGTCGGTTTATTTTTCAAACTGTCATATCTCAAGATGGTCACACCGGATTTTGATGCCGATGGGCTCATTCGATTCGCATGGAAGCGTAGATATTTTTAGCATTTTAAATTTTGAAATTTCATTAATTAGAAAAATTTTAAGAGCAATTTAAAATATCAGTTCAGTACATCGTAAACGGTGTCGGTTTATTTTTCAAACTGTCATATCTCAAGATGGTCACACCGGATTTTGATGCCGATGGGCTCATTCGATTCGCATGGAAGCGTAGATATTTTTAGCATTTTAAATTTTGAAATTTCATTAATTAGAAAAATTTTAAGAGCAATTTAAAATATCAGTTCAGTACATCGTAAACGGTGTCGGTTTATTTTTCAAACTGTCATATCTCAAGATGGGCACACCGGATTTTGATGCCGATGGGCTCATTCGATTCGCATGGAAGCGTAGATATTTTTAGCATTTTAAATTTTGAAATTTCATTAATTAGAAAAATTTTAAGAGCAATTTAAAATATCAGTTCAGTACATCGTAAACGGTGCTGGTTTATTTTTCAAACTGTCATATCTCCAGATTTTCGGGCCGGATTTTGATGCCGATGGGCTCATTCGATTCGCATGGAAGCGTAGATATTTTTAGCATTTTAAATTTTGAAATTTCATTTATTAGAAAAATTTTAAGAGCAATTTAAAATATCAGTTCAGTACATCGTAAACGGTGCTGGTTTATTTTTCAAACTGTCATATCTCCAGATTTTCGGGCCGGATTTTGATGCCGATGGGCTCATTCGATTCGCATGGAAGCGTAGATATTTTTAGCATTTTAAATTTTGAAATTTCATTAATTAGAAAAATTTTAAGAGCAATTTAAAATATCAGTTCAGTACATCGTAAACGGTGTCGGTTTATTTTTCAAACTGTCATATCTCAAGATGGGCACACCGGATTTTGATGCCGATGGGCTCATTCGATTCGCATGGAAGCGTAGATATTTTTAGCATTTTAAATTTTGAAATTTCATTAATTAGAAAAATTTTAAGAGCAATTTAAAATATCAGTTCAGTACATCGTAAACGGTGTCGGTTTATTTTTGAAACTGTCATATCTCACGATGGGCACACCGGATTTTGATGCCGATGGGCTCATTCGATTCGCATGGAAGCGTAGATATTTTTAGCATTTTAAATTTTGAAATTTCATTAATTAGAAAAATTTTAAGAGCAATTTAAAATATCAGTTCAGTACATCGTAAACGGTGTCGGTTTATTTTTGAAACTGTCATATCTCACGATGGGCACACCGGATTTTGATGCCGATGGGCTCATTCGATTCGCATGGAAGCGTAGATATTTTTAGCATTTTAAATTTTGAAATTTCATTAATTAGAAAAATTTTAAGAGCAATTTAAAATATCAGTTCAGTACATCGTAAACGGTGTCGGTTTATTTTTCAAACTGTCATATCTCAAGATGCGCACACCGGATTTTGATGCCGATGGGCTCATTCGATTCGCATGGAAGCGTAGATATTTTTAGCATTTTAAATTTTGAAATTTCATTTATTAGAAAAATTTTAAGAGCAATTTAAAATATCAGTTCAGTACATCGTAAACGGTGCTGGTTTATTTTTCAAACTGTCATATCTCCAGATTTTCGGGCCGGATTTTGATGCCGATGGGCTCATTCGATTCGCATGGAAGCGTAGATATTTTTAGCATTTTAAATTTTGAAATTTCATTTATTAGAAAAATTTTAAGAGCAATTTAAAATATCAGTTCAGTACATCGTAAACGGTGTCGGTTTATTTTTCAAACTGTCATATCTCAAGATGCGCACACCGGATTTTGATGCCGATGGGCTCATTCGATTCGCATGGAAGCGTAGATATTTTTAGCATTTTAAATTTTGAAATTTCATTTATTAGAAAAATTTTAAGAGCAATTTAAAATATCAGTTCAGTACATCGTAAACGGTGCTGGTTTATTTTTCAAACTGTCATATCTCCAGATTTTCGGGCCGGATTTTGATGCCGATGGGCTCATTCGATTCGCATGGAAGCGTAGATATTTTTAGCATTTTAAATTTTGAAATTTCATTAATTAGAAAAATTTTAAGAGCAATTTAAAATATCAGTTCAGTACATCGTAAACGGTGTCGGTTTATTTTTCAAACTGTCATATCTCACGATGGGCACACCGGATTTTGATGCCGATGGGCTCATTCGATTCGCATGGAAGCGTAGATATTTTTAGCATTTTAAATTTTGAAATTTCATTAATTAGAAAAATTTTAAGAGCAATTTAAAATATCAGTTCAGTACATCGTAAACGGTGTCGGTTTATTTTTCAAACTGTCATATCTCAAGATGGTCACACCGGATTTTGATGCCGATGGGCTCATTCGATTCGCATGGAAGCGTAGATATTTTTAGCATTTTAAATTTTGAAATTTCATTAATTAGAAAAATTTTAAGAGCAATTTAAAATATCAGTTCAGTACATCGTAAACGGTGTCGGTTTATTTTTCAAACTGTCATATCTCAAGATGGGCACACCGGATTTTGATGCCGATGGGCTCATTCGATTCGCATGGAAGCGTAGATATTTTTAGCATTTTAAATTTTGAAATTTCATTTATTAGAAAAATTTTAAGAGCAATTTAAAATATCAGTTCAGTACATCGTAAACGGTGCTGGTTTATTTTTCAAACTGTCATATCTCCAGATTTTCGGGCCGGATTTTGATGCCGATGGGCTCATTCGATTCGCATGGAAGCGTAGATATGTTTAGCATTTTAAATTTTGAAATTTCATTAATTAGAAAAATTTTAAGAGCAATTTAAAATATCAGTTCAGTACATCGTAAACGGTGTCGGTTTATTTTTCAAACTGTCATATCTCAAGATGGGCACACCGGATTTTGATGCCGATGGGCTCATTCGATTCGCATGGAAGCGTAGATATTTTTAGCATTTTAAATTTTGAAATTTCATTTATTAGAAAAATTTTAAGAGCAATTTAAAATATCAGTTCAGTACATCGTAAACGGTGCTGGTTTATTTTTCAAACTGTCATATCTCCAGATTTTCGGGCCGGATTTTGATGCCGATGGGCTCATTCGATTCGCATGGAAGCGTAGATATTTTTAGCATTTTAAATTTTGAAATTTCATTTATTAGAAAAATTTTAAGAGCAATTTAAAATATCAGTTCAGTACATCGTAAACGGTGTCGGTTTATTTTTCAAACTGTCATATCTCAAGATGCGCACACCGGATTTTGATGCCGATGGGCTCATTCGATTCGCATGGAAGCGTAGATATTTTTAGCATTTTAAATTTTGAAATTTCATTTATTAGAAAAATTTTAAGAGCAATTTAAAATATCAGTTCAGTACATCGTAAACGGTGCTGGTTTATTTTTCAAACTGTCATATCTCCAGATTTTCGGGCCGGATTTTGATGCCGATGGGCTCATTCGATTCGCATGGAAGCGTAGATATTTTTAGCATTTTAAATTTTGAAATTTCATTAATTAGAAAAATTTTAAGAGCAATTTAAAATATCAGTTCAGTACATCGTAAACGGTGTCGGTTTATTTTTCAAACTGTCATATCTCACGATGGGCACACCGGATTTTGATGCCGATGGGCTCATTCGATTCGCATGGAAGCGTAGATATTTTTAGCATTTTAAATTTTGAAATTTCATTAATTAGAAAAATTTTAAGAGCAATTTAAAATATCAGTTCAGTACATCGTAAACGGTGTCGGTTTATTTTTCAAACTGTCATATCTCAAGATGGTCACACCGGATTTTGATGCCGATGGGCTCATTCGATTCGCATGGAAGCGTAGATATTTTTAGCATTTTAAATTTTGAAATTTCATTAATTAGAAAAATTTTAAGAGCAATTTAAAATATCAGTTCAGTACATCGTAAACGGTGTCGGTTTATTTTTCAAACTGTCATATCTCAAGATGGGCACACCGGATTTTGATGCCGATGGGCTCATTCGATTCGCATGGAAGCGTAGATATTTTTAGCATTTTAAATTTTGAAATTTCATTTATTAGAAAAATTTTAAGAGCAATTTAAAATATCAGTTCAGTACATCGTAAACGGTGCTGGTTTATTTTTCAAACTGTCATATCTCCAGATTTTCGGGCCGGATTTTGATGCCGATGGGCTCATTCGATTCGCATGGAAGCGTAGATATGTTTAGCATTTTAAATTTTGAAATTTCATTAATTAGAAAAATTTTAAGAGCAATTTAAAATATCAGTTCAGTACATCGTAAACGGTGTCGGTTTATTTTTCAAACTGTCATATCTCAAGATGGGCACACCGGATTTTGATGCCGATGGGCTCATTCGATTCGCATGGAAGCGTAGATATTTTTAGCATTTTAAATTTTGAAATTTCATTTATTAGAAAAATTTTAAGAGCAATTTAAAATATCAGTTCAGTACATCGTAAACGGTGCTGGTTTATTTTTCAAACTGTCATATCTCCAGATTTTCGGGCCGGATTTTGATGCCGATGGGCTCATTCGATTCGCATGGAAGCGTAGATATTTTTAGCATTTTAAATTTTGAAATTTCATTTATTAGAAAAATTTTAAGAGCAATTTAAAATATCAGTTCAGTACATCGTAAACGGTGCTGGTTTATTTTTCAAACTGTCATATCTCCAGATTTTCGGGCCGGATTTTGATGCCGATGGGCTCATTCGATTCGCATGGAAGCGTAGATATTTTTAGCATTTTAAATTTTGAAATTTCATTAATTAGAAAAATTTTAAGAGCAATTTAAAATATCAGTTCAGTACATCGTAAACGGTGTCGGTTTATTTTTCAAACTGTCATATCTCAAGATGCGCACACCGGATTTTGATGCCGATGGGCTCATTCGATTCGCATGGAAGCGTAGATATTTTTAGCATTTTAAATTTTGAAATTTCATTTATTAGAAAAATTTTAAGAGCAATTTAAAATATCAGTTCAGTACATCGTAAACGGTGCTGGTTTATTTTTCAAACTGTCATATCTCCAGATTTTCGGGCCGGATTTTGATGCCGATGGGCTCATTCGATTCGCATGGAAGCGTAGATATTTTTAGCATTTTAAATTTTGAAATTTCATTAATTAGAAAAATTTTAAGAGCAATTTAAAATATCAGTTCAGTACATCGTAAACGGTGTCGGTTTATTTTTCAAACTGTCATATCTCACGATGGGCACACCGGATTTTGATGCCGATGGGCTCATTCGATTCGCATGGAAGCGTAGATATTTTTAGCATTTTAAATTTTGAAATTTCATTTATTAGAAAAATTTTAAGAGCAATTTAAAATATCAGTTCAGTACATCGTAAACGGTGTCGGTTTATTTTTCAAACTGTCATATCTCACGATGGGCACACCGGATTTTGATGCCGATGGGCTCATTCGATTCGCATGGAAGCGTAGATATTTTTAGCATTTTAAATTTTGAAATTTCATTTATTAGAAAAATTTTAAGAGCAATTTAAAATATCAGTTCAGTACATCGTAAACGGTGCTGGTTTATTTTTCAAACTGTCATATCTCCAGATTTTCGGGCCGGATTTTGATGCCGATGGGCTCATTCGATTCGCATGGAAGCGTAGATATTTTTAGCATTTTAAATTTTGAAATTTCATTTATTAGAAAAATTTTAAGAGCAATTTAAAATATCAGTTCAGTACATCGTAAACGGTGTCGGTTTATTTTTCAAACTGTCATATCTCACGATGGGCACACCGGATTTTGATGCCGATGGGCTCATTCGATTCGCATGGAAGCGTAGATATTTTTAGCATTTTAAATTTTGAAATTTCATTTATTAGAAAAATTTTAAGAGCAATTTAAAATATCAGTTCAGTACATCGTAAACGGTGCTGGTTTATTTTTCAAACTGTCATATCTCCAGATTTTCGGGCCGGATTTTGATGCCGATGGGCTCATTCGATTCGCATGGAAGCGTAGATATTTTTAGCATTTTAAATTTTGAAATTTCATTTATTAGAAAAATTTTAAGAGCAATTTAAAATATCAGTTCAGTACATCGTAAACGGTGCTGGTTTATTTTTCAAACTGTCATATCTCCAGATTTTCGGGCCGGATTTTGATGCCGATGGGCTCATTCGATTCGCATGGAAGCGTAGATATTTTTAGCATTTTAAATTTTGAAATTTCATTAATTAGAAAAATTTTAAGAGCAATTTAAAATATCAGTTCAGTACATCGTAAACGGTGTCGGTTTATTTTTCAAACTGTCATATCTCAAGATGGGCACACCGGATTTTGATGCCGATGGGCTCATTCGATTCGCATGGAAGCGTAGATATTTTTAGCATTTTAAATTTTGAAATTTCATTTATTAGAAAAATTTTAAGAGCAATTTAAAATATCAGTTCAGTACATCGTAAACGGTGCTGGTTTATTTTTCAAACTGTCATATCTCCAGATTTTCGGGCCGGATTTTGATGCAGATGGGCTCATTCGATTCGCATGGAAGCGTAGATATTTTTAGCATTTTAAATTTTGAAATTTCATTTATTAGAAAAATTTTAAGAGCAATTTAAAATATCAGTTCAGTACATCGTAAACGGTGCTGGTTTATTTTTCAAACTGTCATATCTCCAGATTTTCGGGCCGGATTTTGATGCCGATGGGCTCATTCGATTCGCATGGAAGCGTAGATATTTTTAGCATTTTAAATTTTGAAATTTCATTAATTAGAAAAATTTTAAGAGCAATTTAAAATATCAGTTCAGTACATCGTAAACGGTGTCGGTTTATTTTTCAAACTGTCATATCTCCAGATTTTCGGGCCGGATTTTGATGCCGATGGGCTCATTCGATTCGCATGGAAGCGTAGATATTTTTAGCATTTTAAATTTTGAAATTTCATTTATTAGAAAAATTTTAAGAGCAATTTAAAATATCAGTTCAGTACATCGTAAACGGTGCTGGTTTATTTTTCAAACTGTCATATCTCCAGATTTTCGGGCCGGATTTTGATGCCGATGGGCTCATTCGATTCGCATGGAAGCGTAGATATTTTTAGCATTTTAAATTTTGAAATTTCATTTATTAGAAAAATTTTAAGAGCAATTTAAAATATCAGTTCAGTACATCGTAAACGGTGCTGGTTTATTTTTCAAACTGTCATATCTCCAGATTTTCGGGCCGGATTTTGATGCCGATGGGCTCATTCGATTCGCATGGAAGCGTAGATATTTTTAGCATTTTAAATTTTGAAATTTCATTAATTAGAAAAATTTTAAGAGCAATTTAAAATATCAGTTCAGTACATCGTAAACGGTGTCGGTTTATTTTTCAAACTGTCATATCTCAAGATGGGCACACCGGATTTTGATGCCGATGGGCTCATTCGATTCGCATGGAAGCGTAGATATTTTTAGCATTTTAAATTTTGAAATTTCATTTATTAGAAAAATTTTAAGAGCAATTTAAAATATCAGTTCAGTACATCGTAAACGGTGCTGGTTTATTTTTCAAACTGTCATATCTCCAGATTTTCGGGCCGGATTTTGATGCCGATGGGCTCATTCGATTCGCATGGAAGCGTAGATATTTTTAGCATTTTAAATTTTGAAATTTCATTTATTAGAAAAATTTTAAGAGCAATTTAAAATATCAGTTCAGTACATCGTAAACGGTGTCGGTTTATTTTTCAAACTGTCATATCTCAAGATGCGCACACCGGATTTTGATGCCGATGGGCTCATTCGATTCGCATGGAAGCGTAGATATTTTTAGCATTTTAAATTTTGAAATTTCATTTATTAGAAAAATTTTAAGAGCAATTTAAAATATCAGTTCAGTACATCGTAAACGGTGCTGGTTTATTTTTCAAACTGTCATATCTCCAGATTTTCGGGCCGGATTTTGATGCCGATGGGCTCATTCGATTCGCATGGAAGCGTAGATATTTTTAGCATTTTAAATTTTGAAATTTCATTAATTAGAAAAATTTTAAGAGCAATTTAAAATATCAGTTCAGTACATCGTAAACGGTGTCGGTTTATTTTTCAAACTGTCATATCTCACGATGGGCACACCGGATTTTGATGCCGATGGGCTCATTCGATTCGCATGGAAGCGTAGATATTTTTAGCATTTTAAATTTTGAAATTTCATTTATTAGAAAAATTTTAAGAGCAATTTAAAATATCAGTTCAGTACATCGTAAACGGTGCTGGTTTATTTTTCAAACTGTCATATCTCCAGATTTTCGGGCCGGATTTTGATGCCGATGGGCTCATTCGATTCGCATGGAAGCGTAGATATTTTTAGCATTTTAAATTTTGAAATTTCATTTATTAGAAAAATTTTAAGAGCAATTTAAAATATCAGTTCAGTACATCGTAAACGGTGCTGGTTTATTTTTCAAACTGTCATATCTCCAGATTTTCGGGCCGGATTTTGATGCCGATGGGCTCATTCGATTCGCATGGAAGCGTAGATATTTTTAGCATTTTAAATTTTGAAATTTCATTAATTAGAAAAATTTTAAGAGCAATTTAAAATATCAGTTCAGTACATCGTAAACGGTGTCGGTTTATTTTTCAAACTGTCATATCTCAAGATGGGCACACCGGATTTTGATGCCGATGGGCTCATTCGATTCGCATGGAAGCGTAGATATTTTTAGCATTTTAAATTTTGAAATTTCATTAATTAGAAAAATTTTAAGAGCAATTTAAAATATCAGTTCAGTACATCGTAAACGGTGTCGGTTTATTTTTCAAACTGTCATATCTCAAGATGCGCACACCGGATTTTGATGCCGATGGGCTCATTCGATTCGCATGGAAGCGTAGATATTTTTAGCATTTTAAATTTTGAAATTTCATTTATTAGAAAAATTTTAAGAGCAATTTAAAATATCAGTTCAGTACATCGTAAACGGTGCTGGTTTATTTTTCAAACTGTCATATCTCCAGATTTTCGGGCCGGATTTTGATGCCGATGGGCTCATTCGATTCGCATGGAAGCGTAGATATTTTTAGCATTTTAAATTTTGAAATTTCATTTATTAGAAAAATTTTAAGAGCAATTTAAAATATCAGTTCAGTACATCGTAAACGGTGCTGGTTTATTTTTCAAACTGTCATATCTCCAGATTTTCGGGCCGGATTTTGATGCCGATGGGCTCATTCGATTCGCATGGAAGCGTAGATATTTTTAGCATTTTAAATTTTGAAATTTCATTAATTAGAAAAATTTTAAGAGCAATTTAAAATATCAGTTCAGTACATCGTAAACGGTGTCGGTTTATTTTTCAAACTGTCATATCTCAAGATGGGCACACCGGATTTTGATGCCGATGGGCTCATTCGATTCGCATGGAAGCGTAGATATTTTTAGCATTTTAAATTTTGAAATTTCATTAATTAGAAAAATTTTAAGAGCAATTTAAAATATCAGTTCAGTACATCGTAAACGGTGTCGGTTTATTTTTCAAACTGTCATATCTCAAGATGCGCACACCGGATTTTGATGCCGATGGGCTCATTCGATTCGCATGGAAGCGTAGATATTTTTAGCATTTTAAATTTTGAAATTTCATTTATTAGAAAAATTTTAAGAGCAATTTAAAATATCAGTTCAGTACATCGTAAACGGTGCTGGTTTATTTTTCAAACTGTCATATCTCCAGATTTTCGGGCCGGATTTTGATGCCGATGGGCTCATTCGATTCGCATGGAAGCGTAGATATTTTTAGCATTTTAAATTTTGAAATTTCATTTATTAGAAAAATTTTAAGAGCAATTTAAAATATCAGTTCAGTACATCGTAAACGGTGTCGGTTTATTTTTCAAACTGTCATATCTCAAGATGCGCACACCGGATTTTGATGCCGATGGGCTCATTCGATTCGCATGGAAGCGTAGATATTTTTAGCATTTTAAATTTTGAAATTTCATTTATTAGAAAAATTTTAAGAGCAATTTAAAATATCAGTTCAGTACATCGTAAACGGTGCTGGTTTATTTTTCAAACTGTCATATCTCCAGATTTTCGGGCCGGATTTTGATGCCGATGGGCTCATTCGATTCGCATGGAAGCGTAGATATTTTTAGCATTTTAAATTTTGAAATTTCATTAATTAGAAAAATTTTAAGAGCAATTTAAAATATCAGTTCAGTACATCGTAAACGGTGTCGGTTTATTTTTCAAACTGTCATATCTCACGATGGGCACACCGGATTTTGATGCCGATGGGCTCATTCGATTCGCATGGAAGCGTAGATATTTTTAGCATTTTAAATTTTGAAATTTCATTTATTAGAAAAATTTTAAGAGCAATTTAAAATATCAGTTCAGTACATCGTAAACGGTGCTGGTTTATTTTTCAAACTGTCATATCTCCAGATTTTCGGGCCGGATTTTGATGCCGATGGGCTCATTCGATTCGCATGGAAGCGTAGATATTTTTAGCATTTTAAATTTTGAAATTTCATTAATTAGAAAAATTTTAAGAGCAATTTAAAATATCAGTTCAGTACATCGTAAACGGTGTCGGTTTATTTTTCAAACTGTCATATCTCAAGATGGGCACACCGGATTTTGATGCCGATGGGCTCATTCGATTCGCATGGAAGCGTAGATATTTTTAGCATTTTAAATTTTGAAATTTCATTTATTAGAAAAATTTTAAGAGCAATTTAAAATATCAGTTCAGTACATCGTAAACGGTGCTGGTTTATTTTTCAAACTGTCATATCTCCAGATTTTCGGGCCGGATTTTGATGCCGATGGGCTCATTCGATTCGCATGGAAGCGTAGATATTTTTAGCATTTTAAATTTTGAAATTTCATTTATTAGAAAAATTTTAAGAGCAATTTAAAATATCAGTTCAGTACATCGTAAACGGTGCTGGTTTATTTTTCAAACTGTCATATCTCCAGATTTTCGGGCCGGATTTTGATGCTGATGGGCTCATTCGATTCGCATGGAAGCGTAGATATTTTTAGCATTTTAAATTTTGAAATTTCATTAATTAGAAAAATTTTAAGAGCAATTTAAAATATCAGTTCAGTACATCGTAAACGGTGTCGGTTTATTTTTCAAACTGTCATATCTCAAGATGGGCACACCGGATTTTGATGCCGATGGGCTCATTCGATTCGCATGGAAGCGTAGATATTTTTAGCATTTTAAATTTTGAAATTTCATTTATTAGAAAAATTTTAAGAGCAATTTAAAATATCAGTTCAGTACATCGTAAACGGTGCTGGTTTATTTTTCAAACTGTCATATCTCCAGATTTTCGGGCCGGATTTTGATGCTGATGGGCTCATTCGATTCGCATGGAAGCGTAGATATTTTTAGCATTTTAAATTTTGAAATTTCATTAATTAGAAAAATTTTAAGAGCAATTTAAAATATCAGTTCAGTACATCGTAAACGGTGTCGGTTTATTTTTCAAACTGTCATATCTCAAGATGGGCACACCGGATTTTGATGCCGATGGGCTCATTCGATTCGCATGGAAGCGTAGATATTTTTAGCATTTTAAATTTTGAAATTTCATTTATTAGAAAAATTTTAAGAGCAATTTAAAATATCAGTTCAGTACATCGTAAACGGTGCTGGTTTATTTTTCAAACTGTCATATCTCCAGATTTTCGGGCCGGATTTTGATGCCGATGGGCTCATTCGATTCGCATGGAAGCGTAGATATTTTTAGCATTTTAAATTTTGAAATTTCATTTATTAGAAAAATTTTAAGAGCAATTTAAAATATCAGTTCAGTACATCGTAAACGGTGCTGGTTTATTTTTCAAACTGTCATATCTCCAGATTTTCGGGCCGGATTTTGATGCTGATGGGCTCATTCGATTCGCATGGAAGCGTAGATATTTTTAGCATTTTAAATTTTGAAATTTCATTAATTAGAAAAATTTTAAGAGCAATTTAAAATATCAGTTCAGTACATCGTAAACGGTGTCGGTTTATTTTTCAAACTGTCATATCTCAAGATGGGCACACCGGATTTTGATGCCGATGGGCTCATTCGATTCGCATGGAAGCGTAGATATTTTTAGCATTTTAAATTTTGAAATTTCATTTATTA
This sequence comes from Caenorhabditis virilis, assembly GCA_964036255.1. Taxonomy (NCBI): domain Eukaryota; kingdom Metazoa; phylum Nematoda; class Chromadorea; order Rhabditida; family Rhabditidae; genus Caenorhabditis; species Caenorhabditis virilis. The sequence goes on along the minus strand of OZ038415.1, from coordinate 3,394,592 downwards.
GAAAAATTTTAAGAGCAATTTAAAATATCAGTTCAGTACATCGTAAACGGTGCTGGTTTATTTTTCAAACTGTCATATCTCCAGATTTTCGGGCCGGATTTTGATGCTGATGGGCTCATTCGATTCGCATGGAAGCGTAGATATTTTTAGCATTTTAAATTTTGAAATTTCATTAATTAGAAAAATTTTAAGAGCAATTTAAAATATCAGTTCAGTACATCGTAAACGGTGTCGGTTTATTTTTCAAACTGTCATATCTCAAGATGGGCACACCGGATTTTGATGCCGATGGGCTCATTCGATTCGCATGGAAGCGTAGATATTTTTAGCATTTTAAATTTTGAAATTTCATTTATTAGAAAAATTTTAAGAGCAATTTAAAATATCAGTTCAGTACATCGTAAACGGTGCTGGTTTATTTTTCAAACTGTCATATCTCCAGATTTTCGGGCCGGATTTTGATGCCGATGGGCTCATTCGATTCGCATGGAAGCGTAGATATTTTTAGCATTTTAAATTTTGAAATTTCATTTATTAGAAAAATTTTAAGAGCAATTTAAAATATCAGTTCAGTACATCGTAAACGGTGTCGGTTTATTTTTCAAACTGTCATATCTCAAGATGCGCACACCGGATTTTGATGCCGATGGGCTCATTCGATTCGCATGGAAGCGTAGATATTTTTAGCATTTTAAATTTTGAAATTTCATTTATTAGAAAAATTTTAAGAGCAATTTAAAATATCAGTTCAGTACATCGTAAACGGTGCTGGTTTATTTTTCAAACTGTCATATCTCCAGATTTTCGGGCCGGATTTTGATGCCGATGGGCTCATTCGATTCGCATGGAAGCGTAGATATTTTTAGCATTTTAAATTTTGAAATTTCATTAATTAGAAAAATTTTAAGAGCAATTTAAAATATCAGTTCAGTACATCGTAAACGGTGTCGGTTTATTTTTCAAACTGTCATATCTCACGATGGGCACACCGGATTTTGATGCCGATGGGCTCATTCGATTCGCATGGAAGCGTAGATATTTTTAGCATTTTAAATTTTGAAATTTCATTTATTAGAAAAATTTTAAGAGCAATTTAAAATATCAGTTCAGTACATCGTAAACGGTGCTGGTTTATTTTTCAAACTGTCATATCTCCAGATTTTCGGGCCGGATTTTGATGCCGATGCGCTCATTCGATTCGCATGGAAGCGTAGATATTTTTAGCATTTTAAATTTTGAAATTTCATTAATTAGAAAAATTTTAAGAGCAATTTAAAATATCAGTTCAGTACATCGTAAACGGTGTCGGTTTATTTTTCAAACTGTCATATCTCAAGATGGGCACACCGGATTTTGATGCCGATGGGCTCATTCGATTCGCATGGAAGCGTAGATATTTTTAGCATTTTAAATTTTGAAATTTCATTTATTAGAAAAATTTTAAGAGCAATTTAAAATATCAGTTCAGTACATCGTAAACGGTGCTGGTTTATTTTTCAAACTGTCATATCTCCAGATTTTCGGGCCGGATTTTGATGCCGATGGGCTCATTCGATTCGCATGGAAGCGTAGATATTTTTAGCATTTTAAATTTTGAAATTTCATTTATTAGAAAAATTTTAAGAGCAATTTAAAATATCAGTTCAGTACATCGTAAACGGTGCTGGTTTATTTTTCAAACTGTCATATCTCCAGATTTTCGGGCCGGATTTTGATGCTGATGGGCTCATTCGATTCGCATGGAAGCGTAGATATTTTTAGCATTTTAAATTTTGAAATTTCATTAATTAGAAAAATTTTAAGAGCAATTTAAAATATCAGTTCAGTACATCGTAAACGGTGTCGGTTTATTTTTCAAACTGTCATATCTCAAGATGGGCACACCGGATTTTGATGCCGATGGGCTCATTCGATTCGCATGGAAGCGTAGATATTTTTAGCATTTTAAATTTTGAAATTTCATTTATTAGAAAAATTTTAAGAGCAATTTAAAATATCAGTTCAGTACATCGTAAACGGTGTCGGTTTATTTTTCAAACTGTCATATCTCAAGATGGGCACACCGGATTTTGATGCCGATGGGCTCATTCGATTCGCATGGAAGCGTAGATATTTTTAGCATTTTAAATTTTGAAATTTCATTTATTAGAAAAATTTTAAGAGCAATTTAAAATATCAGTTCAGTACATCGGAAACGGTGCTGGTTTATTTTTCAAACTGTCATATCTCCAGATTTTCGGGCCGGATTTTGATGCCGATGGGCTCATTCGATTCGCATGGAAGCGTAGATATTTTTAGCATTTTAAATTTTGAAATTTCATTAATTAGAAAAATTTTAAGAGCAATTTAAAATATCAGTTCAGTACATCGTAAACGGTGTCGGTTTATTTTTCAAACTGTCATATCTCAAGATGGGCACACCGGATTTTGATGACGATGGGCTCATTCGATTCGCATGGAAGCGTAGATATTTTTAGCATTTTAAATTTTGAAATTTCATTTATTAGAAAAATTTTAAGAGCAATTTAAAATATCAGTTCAGTACATCGTAAACGGTGCTGGTTTATTTTTCAAACTGTCATATCTCCAGATTTTCGGGCCGGATTTTGATGCCGATGGGCTCATTCGATTCGCATGGAAGCGTAGATATTTTTAGCATTTTAAATTTTGAAATTTCATTTATTAGAAAAATTTTAAGAGCAATTTAAAATATCAGTTCAGTACATCGTAAACGGTGCTGGTTTATTTTTCAAACTGTCATATCTCCAGATTTTCGGGCCGGATTTTGATGCCGATGGGCTCATTCGATTCGCATGGAAGCGTAGATATTTTTAGCATTTTAAATTTTGAAATTTCATTTATTAGAAAAATTTTAAGAGCAATTTAAAATATCAGTTCAGTACATCGTAAACGGTGTCGGTTTATTTTTCAAACTGTCATATCTCAAGATGGGCACACCGGATTTTGATGCCGATGGGCTCATTCGATTCGCATGGAAGCGTAGATATTTTTAGCATTTTAAATTTTGAAATTTCATTAATTAGAAAAATTTTAAGAGCAATTTAAAATATCAGTTCAGTACATCGTAAACGGTGTCGGTTTATTTTTCAAACTGTCATATCTCAAGATGGGCACACCGGATTTTGATGCCGATGGGCTCATTCGATTCGCATGGAAGCGTAGATATTTTTAGCATTTTAAATTTTGAAATTTCATTAATTAGAAAAATTTTAAGAGCAATTTAAAATATCAGTTCAGTACATCGTAAACGGTGTCGGTTTATTTTTCAAACTGTCATATCTCAAGATGGGCACACCGGATTTTGATGCCGATGGGCTCATTCGATTCGCATGGAAGCGTAGATATTTTTAGCATTTTAAATTTTGAAATTTCATTTATTAGAAAAATTTTAAGAGCAATTTAAAATATCAGTTCAGTACATCGTAAACGGTGTCGGTTTATTTTTCAAACTGTCATATCTCAAGATGGGCACACCGGATTTTGATGCCGATGGGCTCATTCGATTCGCATGGAAGCGTAGATATTTTTAGCATTTTAAATTTTGAAATTTCATTTATTAGAAAAATTTTAAGAGCAATTTAAAATATCAGTTCAGTACATCGTAAACGGTGTCGGTTTATTTTTCAAACTGTCATATCTCAAGATGGGCACACCGGATTTTGATGCCGATGGGCTCATTCGATTCGCATGGAAGCGTAGATATTTTTAGCATTTTAAATTTTGAAATTTCATTTATTAGAAAAATTTTAAGAGCAATTTAAAATATCAGTTCAGTACATCGTAAACGGTGTCGGTTTATTTTTCAAACTGTCATATCTCAAGATGGGCACACCGGATTTTGATGCCGATGGGCTCATTCGATTCGCATGGAAGCGTAGATATTTTTAGCATTTTAAATTTTGAAATTTCATTTATTAGAAAAATTTTAAGAGCAATTTAAAATATCAGTTCAGTACATCGTAAACGGTGCTGGTTTATTTTTCAAACTGTCATATCTCCAGATTTTCGGGCCGGATTTTGATGCCGATGGGCTCATTCGATTCGCATGGAAGCGTAGATATTTTTAGCATTTTAAATTTTGAAATTTCATTTATTAGAAAAATTTTAAGAGCAATTTAAAATATCAGTTCAGTACATCGTAAACGGTGTCGGTTTATTTTTCAAACTGTCATATCTCAAGATGGGCACACCGGATTTTGATGCCGATGGGCTCATTCGATTCGCATGGAAGCGTAGATATTTTTAGCATTTTAAATTTTGAAATTTCATTTATTAGAAAAATTTTAAGAGCAATTTAAAATATCAGTTCAGTACATCGTAAACGGTGTCGGTTTATTTTTCAAACTGTCATATCTCAAGATGGGCACACCGGATTTTGATGCCGATGGGCTCATTCGATTCGCATGGAAGCGTAGATATTTTTAGCATTTTAAATTTTGAAATTTCATTTATTAGAAAAATTTTAAGAGCAATTTAAAATATCAGTTCAGTACATCGTAAACGGTGTCGGTTTATTTTTCAAACTGTCATATCTCAAGATGGGCACACCGGATTTTGATGCCGATGGGCTCATTCGATTCGCATGGAAGCGTAGATATTTTTAGCATTTTAAATTTTGAAATTTCGTTAATTAGAAAAATTTTAAGAGCAATTTAAAATATCAGTTCAGTACATCGTAAACGGTGCTGGTTTATTTTTCAAACTGTCATATCTCAAGATTGGCACACCGGATTTTGATGCAGATGGGCTCATTCGATTCGCATGGAAGCGTAGATATTTTTAGCATTTTAAATTTTGAAATTTCATTAATTAGAAAAATTTTAAGAGCAATTTAAAATATCAGTTCAGTACATCGTAAACGGTGCTGGTTTATTTTTCAAACTGTCATATCTCCAGATTTTCGGGCCGGATTTTGATGCCGATGGGCTCATTCGATTCGCATGGAAGCGTAGATATTTTTAGCATTTTAAATTTTGAAATTTCGTTAATTAGAAAAATTTTAAGAGCAATTTAAAATATCAGTTCAGTACATCGTAAACGGTGCTGGTTTATTTTTCAAACTGTCATATCTCAAGATTGGCACACCGGATTTTGATGCAGATGGGCTCATTCGATTCGCATGGAAGCGTAGATATTTTTAGCATTTTAAATTTTGAAATTTCATTAATTAGAAAAATTTTAAGAGCAATTTAAAATATCAGTTCAGTACATCGTAAATGGTGCTGGTTTATTTTTCAAACTGTCATATCTCCAGATTTTCGGGCCGGATTTTGATGCCGATGGGCTCATTAGATTCGCATGGAAGCGTAGATATTTTTAGCATTTTAAATTTTGAAATTTCATTAATTAGAAAAATTTTAAGAGCAATTTAAAATATCAGTTCAGTACATCGTAAACGGTGTCGGTTTATTTTTCAAACTGTCATATCTCAAGATTGGCACACCGGATTTTGATGCAGATGGGCTCATTCGATTCGCATGGAAGCGTAGATATTTTTAGCATTTTAAATTTTGAAATTTCGTTAATTAGAAAAATTTTAAGAGCAATTTAAAATATCAGTTCAGTACATCGTAAACGGTGCTGGTTTATTTTTCAAACTGTCATATCTCAAGATTGGCACACCGGATTTTGATGCAGATGGGCTCATTCGATTCGCATGGAAGCGTAGATATTTTTAGCATTTTAAATTTTGAAATTTCATTAATTAGAAAAATTTTAAGAGCAATTTAAAATATCAGTTCAGTACATCGTAAACGGTGCTGGTTTATTTTTCAAACTGTCATATCTCAAGATTGGCACACCGGATTTTGATGCAGATGGGCTCATTCGATTCGCATGGAAGCGTAGATATTTTTAGCATTTTAAATTTTGAAATTTCATTTATTAGAAAAATTTTAAGAGCAATTTAAAATAGCAGTTCAGTACATCGTAAACGGTGTCGGTTTATTTTTCAAACTGTCATATCTCAAGATGGGCACACCGGATTTTGATGCAGATGGGCTCATTCGATTCGCATGGAAGCGTAGATATTTTTAGCATTTTAAATTTTGAAATTTCATTAATTAGAAAAATTTTAAGAGCAATTTAAAATATCAGTTCAGTACATCGTAAACGGTGTCGGTTTATTTTTCAAACTGTCATATCTCAAGATGGGCACACCGGATTTTGATGCCGATGGGCTCATTCGATTCGCATGGAAGCGTAGATATTTTTAGCATTTTAAATTTTGAAATTTCATTAATTAGAAAAATTTTAAGAGCAATTTAAAATATCAGTTCAGTACATCGTAAACGGTGTCGGTTTATTTTTCAAACTGTCATATCTCAAGATTGGCACACCGGATTTTGATGCAGATGGGCTCATTCGATTCGCATGGAAGCGTAGATATTTTTAGCATTTTAAATTTTGAAATTTCGTTAATTAGAAAAATTTTAAGAGCAATTTAAAATATCAGTTCAGTACATCGTAAACGGTGCTGGTTTATTTTTCAAACTGTCATATCTCAAGATTGGCACACCGGATTTTGATGCAGATGGGCTCATTCGATTCGCATGGAAGCGTAGATATTTTTAGCATTTTAAATTTTGAAATTTCATTAATTAGAAAAATTTTAAGAGCAATTTAAAATATCAGTTCAGTACATCGTAAACGGTGCTGGTTTATTTTTCAAACTGTCATATCTCAAGATTGGCACACCGGATTTTGATGCAGATGGGCTCATTCGATTCGCATGGAAGCGTAGATATTTTTAGCATTTTAAATTTTGAAATTTCATTTATTAGAAAAATTTTAAGAGCAATTTAAAATAGCAGTTCAGTACATCGTAAACGGTGTCGGTTTATTTTTCAAACTGTCATATCTCAAGATGGGCACACCGGATTTTGATGCAGATGGGCTCATTCGATTCGCATGGAAGCGTAGATATTTTTAGCATTTTAAATTTTGAAATTTCATTAATTAGAAAAATTTTAAGAGCAATTTAAAATATCAGTTCAGTACATCGTAAACGGTGTCGGTTTATTTTTCAAACTGTCATATCTCAAGATGGGCACACCGGATTTTGATGCCGATGGGCTCATTCGATTCGCATGGAAGCGTAGATATTTTTAGCATTTTAAATTTTGAAATTTCATTTATTAGAAAAATTTTAAGAGCAATTTAAAATATCAGTTCAGTACATCGTAAACGGTGCTGGTTTATTTTTCAAACTGTCATATCTCCAGATTTTCGGGCCAGATTTTGATGCCGATGGGCTCATTCGATTCGCATGGAAGCGTAGATATTTTTAGCATTTTAAATTTTGAAATTTCATTAATTAGAAAAATTTTAAGAGCAATTTAAAATATCAGTTCAGTACATCGTAAACGGTGTCGGTTTATTTTTCAAACTGTCATATCTCAAGATGGGCACACCGGATTTTGATGCCGATGGGCTCATTCGATTCGCATGGAAGCGTAGATATTTTTAGCATTTTAAATTTTGAAATTTCATTTATTAGAAAAATTTTAAGAGCAATTTAAAATATCAGTTCAGTACATCGTAAACGGTGTCGGTTTATTTTTCAAACTGTCATATATGAAGATGGGCACACCGGATTTTGATGCCTGCCGATGGGCTCATTCGATTCGCATGGAAGCGTAGATATTTTTAGCATTTTAAATTTTGAAATTTCATTTATTAGAAAAATTTTAAGAGCAATTTAAAATATCAGTTCAGTACATCGTAAACGGTGTCGGTTTATTTTTCAAACTGTCATATATCAAGATGGGCACACCGGATTTTGATGCCTGCCGATGGGCTCATTCGATTCGCATGGAAGCGTAGATATTTTTAGCATTTTAAATTTTGAAATTTCATTTATTAGAAAAATTTTAAGAGCAATTTAAAATATCAGTTCAGTACATCGTAAACGGTGCTGGTTTATTTTTCAAACTGTCATATCTCCAGATTTTCGGGCCGGATTTTGATGCCGATGGGCTCATTCGATTCGCATGGAAGCGTAGATATTTTTAGCATTTTAAATTTTGAAATTTCATTAATTAGAAAAATTTTAAGAGCAATTTAAAATATCAGTTCAGTACATCGTAAACGGTGCTGGTTTATTTTTCAAACTGTCATATCTCCAGATTTTCGGGCCGGATTTTGATGCCGATGGGCTCATTCGATTCGCATGGAAGCGTAGATATGTTTAGCATTTTAAATTTTGAAATTTCGTTAATTAGAAAAATTTTAAGAGCAATTTAAAATATCAGTTCAGTACATCGTAAACGGTGCTGGTTTATTTTTCAAACTGTCATATCTCAAGATTGGCACACCGGATTTTGATGCAGATGGGCTCATTCGATTCGCATGGAAGCGTAGATATGTTTAGCATTTTAAATTTTGAAATTTCGTTAATTAGAAAAATTTTAAGAGCAATTTAAAATATCAGTTCAGTACATCGTAAATGGTGCTGGTTTATTTTTCAAACTGTCATATCTCCAGATTTTCGGGCCGGATTTTGATGCCGATGGGCTCATTCGATTCGCATGGAAGCGTAGATATTTTTAGCATTTTAAATTTTGAAATTTCGTTAATTAGAAAAATTTTAAGAGCAATTTAAAATATCAGTTCAGTACATCGTAAACGGTGCTGGTTTATTTTTCAAACTGTCATATCTCAAGATTGGCACACCGGATTTTGATGCAGATGGGCTCATTCGATTCGCATGGAAGCGTAGATATGTTTAGCATTTTAAATTTTGAAATTTCGTTAATTAGAAAAATTTTAAGAGCAATTTAAAATATCAGTTCAGTACATCGTAAACGGTGCTGGTTTATTTTTCAAACTGTCATATCTCCAGATTTTCGGGCCGGATTTTGATGCCGATGGGCTCATTCGATTCGCATGGAAGCGTAGATATTTTTAGCATTTTAAATTTTGAAATTTCATTAATTAGAAAAATTTTAAGAGCAATTTAAAATATCAGTTCAGTACATCGTAAACGGTGCTGGTTTATTTTTCAAACTGTCATATCTCCAGATTTTCGGGCCGGATTTTGATACCGGCGGGCTCATTCGATTCGCATGGAAGCGTAGATATTTTTAGCATTTTAAATTTTGAAATTTCATTAATTAGAAAAATTTTAAGAGCAATTTAAAATATCAGTTCAGTACATCGTAAACGGTGTCGGTTTATTTTTCAAACTGTCATATCTCCAGATTTTCGGGCCGGATTTTGATGCCGATGGGCTCATTCGATTCGCATGGAAGCGTAGATATTTTTAGCATTTTAAATTTTGAAATTTCATTAATTAGAAAAATTTTAAGAGCAATTTAAAATATCAGTTCAGTACATCGTAAACGGTGCTGGTTTATTTTTCAAACTGTCATATCTCCAGATTTTCGGGCCGGATTTTGATGCCGATGGGCTCATTCGATTCGCATGGAAGCGTAGATATTTTTAGCATTTTAAATTTTGAAATTTCATTAATTAGAAAAATTTTAAGAGCAATTTAAAATATCAGTTCAGTACATCGTAAACGGTGTCGGTTTATTTTTCAAACTGTCATATCTCAAGATTGGCACACCGGATTTTGATGCAGATGGGCTCATTCGATTCGCATGGAAGCGTAGATATTTTTAGCATTTTAAATTTTGAAATTTCATTAATTAGAAAAATTTTAAGAGCAATTTAAAATATCAGTTCAGTACATCGTAAACGGTGCTGGTTTATTTTTCAAACTGTCATATCTCCAGATTTTCGGGCCGGATTTTGATGCCGATGGGCTCATTCGATTCGCATGGAAGCGTAGATATTTTTAGCATTTTAAATTTTGAAATTTCATTAATTAGAAAAATTTTAAGAGCAATTTAAAATATCAGTTCAGTACATCGTAAACGGTGTCGGTTTATTTTTCAAACTGTCATATCTCAAGATTGGCACACCGGATTTTGATGCAGATGGGCTCATTCGATTCGCATGGAAGCGTAGATATTTTTAGCATTTTAAATTTTGAAATTTCATTAATTAGAAAAATTTTAAGAGCAATTTAAAATATCAGTTCAGTACATCGTAAACGGTGCTGGTTTATTTTTCAAACTGTCATATCTCCAGATTTTCGGGCCGGATTTTGATGCCGATGGGCTCATTCGATTCGCATGGAAGCGTAGATATTTTTAGCATTTTAAATTTTGAAATTTCATTAATTAGAAAAATTTTAAGAGCAATTTAAAATATCAGTTCAGTACATCGTAAACGGTGTCGGTTTATTTTTCAAACTGTCATATCTCCAGATTTTCGGGCCGGATTTTGATGCCGATGGGCTCATTCGATTCGCATGGAAGCGTAGATATTTTTAGCATTTTAAATTTTGAAATTTCATTAATTAGAAAAATTTTAAGAGCAATTTAAAATATCAGTTCAGTACATCGTAAACGGTGCTGGTTTATTTTTCAAACTGTCATATCTCCAGATTTTCGGGCCGGATTTTGATGCCGATGGGCTCATTCGATTCGCATGGAAGCGTAGATATTTTTAGCATTTTAAATTTTGAAATTTCATTAATTAGAAAAATTTTAAGAGCAATTTAAAATATCAGTTCAGTACATCGTAAACGGTGTCGGTTTATTTTTCAAACTGTCATATCTCAAGATTGGCACACCGGATTTTGATGCAGATGGGCTCATTCGATTCGCATGGAAGCGTAGATATTTTTAGCATTTTAAATTTTGAAATTTCATTAATTAGAAAAATTTTAAGAGCAATTTAAAATATCAGTTCAGTACATCGTAAACGGTGCTGGTTTATTTTTCAAACTGTCATATCTCCAGATTTTCGGGCCGGATTTTGATGCCGATGGGCTCATTCGATTCGCATGGAAGCGTAGATATTTTTAGCATTTTAAATTTTGAAATTTCATTAATTAGAAAAATTTTAAGAGCAATTTAAAATATCAGTTCAGTACATCGTAAACGGTGCTGGTTTATTTTTCAAACTGTCATATCTCCAGATTTTCGGGCCAGATTTTGATGCCGATGGGCTCATTCGATTCGCATGGAAGCGTAGATATTTTTAGCATTTTAAATTTTGAAATTTCATTAATTAGAAAAATTTTAAGAGCAATTTAAAATATCAGTTCAGTACATCGTAAACGGTGTCGGTTTATTTTTCAAACTGTCATATCTCCAGATTTTCGGGCCGGATTTTGATGCCGATGGGCTCATTCGATTCGCATGGAAGCGTAGATATTTTTAGCATTTTAAATTTTGAAATTTCATTAATTAGAAAAATTTTAAGAGCAATTTAAAATATCAGTTCAGTACATCGTAAACGGTGCTGGTTTATTTTTCAAACTGTCATATCTCCAGATTTTCGGGCCGGATTTTGATGCCGATGGGCTCATTCGATTCGCATGGAAGCGTAGATATTTTTAGCATTTTAAATTTTGAAATTTCATTTATTAGAAAAATTTTAAGAGCAATTTAAAATATCAGTTCAGTACATCGTAAACGGTGTCGGTTTATTTTTCAAACTGTCATATCTCCAGATTTTCGGGCCGGATTTTGATGCCGATGGGCTCATTCGATTCGCATGGAAGCGTAGATATTTTTAGCATTTTAAATTTTGAAATTTCATTAATTAGAAAAATTTTAAGAGCAATTTAAAATATCAGTTCAGTACATCGTAAACGGTGTCGGTTTATTTTTCAAACTGTCATATCTCAAGATGGGCACACCGGATTTTGATGCCGATGGGCTCATTCGATTCGCATGGAAGCGTAGATATTTTTAGCATTTTAAATTTTGAAATTTCATTTATTAGAAAAATTTTAAGAGCAATTTAAAATATCAGTTCAGTACATCGTAAACGGTGCTGGTTTATTTTTCAAACTGTCATATCTCCAGATTTTCGGGCCGGATTTTGATGCCGATGGGCTCATTCGATTCGCATGGAAGCGTAGATATTTTTAGCATTTTAAATTTTGAAATTTCATTTATTAGAAAAATTTTAAGAGCAATTTAAAATATCAGTTCAGTACATCGTAAACGGTGCTGGTTTATTTTTCAAAATGTCATATCTCCAGATTTTCGGGCCGGATTTTGATGCCGATGGGCTCATTCGATTCGCATGGAAGCGTAGATATTTTTAGCATTTTAAATTTTGAAATTTCGTTAATTAGAAAAATTTTAAGAGCAATTTAAAATATCAGTTCAGTACATCGTAAACGGTGCTGGTTTATTTTTCAAACTGTCATATCTCAAGATTGGCACACCGGATTTTGATGCAGATCGGCTCATTCGATTCGCATGGAAGCGTAGATATTTTTAGCATTTTAAATTTTGAAATTTCATTAATTAGAAAAATTTTAAGAGCAATTTAAAATATCAGTTCAGTACATCGTAAACGGTGCAGGTTTATTTTTCAAACTGTCATATCTCCAGATTTTCGGGCCGGATTTTGATGCCGATGGGCTCATTCGATTCGCATGGAAGCGTAGATATTTTTAGCATTTTAAATTTTGAAATTTCATTTATTAGAAAAATTTTAAGAGCAATTTAAAATATCAGTTCAGTACATCGTAAACGGTGCTGGTTTATTTTTCAAACTGTCATATCTCCAGATTTTCGGGCCGGATTTTGATGCCGATGGGCTCATTCGATTCGCATGGAAGCGTAGATATTTTTAGCATTTTAAATTTTGAAATTTCATTTATTAGAAAAATTTTAAGAGCAATTTAAAATATCAGTTCAGTACATCGTAAACGGTGTCGGTTTATTTTTCAAACTGTCATATCTCCAGATTTTCGGGCCGGATTTTGATGCCGATGGGCTCATTCGATTCGCATGGAAGCGTAGATATTTTTAGCATTTTAAATTTTGAAATTTCGTTAATTAGAAAAATTTTAAGAGCAATTTAAAATATCAGTTCAGTACATCGTAAACGGTGTCGGTTTATTTTTCAAACTGTCATATCTCAAGATTGGCACACCGGATTTTGATGCAGATGGGCTCATTCGATTCGCATGGAAGCGTAGATATTTTTAGCATTTTAAATTTTGAAATTTCATTAATTAGAAAAATTTTAAGAGCAATTTAAAATATCAGTTCAGTACATCGTAAACGGTGCTGGTTTATTTTTCAAACTGTCATATCTCCAGATTTTCGGGCCGGATTTTGATGCCGATGGGCTCATTCGATTCGCATGGAAGCGTAGATATTTTTAGCATTTTAAATTTTGAAATTTCGTTAATTAGAAAAATTTTAAGAGCAATTTAAAATATCAGTTCAGTACATCGTAAACGGTGTCGGTTTATTTTTCAAACTGTCATATCTCCAAATTTTCGGGCCGGATTTTGATGCCGATGGGCTCATTCGATTCGCATGGAAGCGTAGATATTTTTAGCATTTTAAATTTTGAAATTTCATTAATTAGAAAAATTTTAAGAGCAATTTAAAATATCAGTTCAGTACAGCGTAAATGGTGCTGGTTTATTTTTCAAACTGTCATATCTCAAGATGGGCACACCGGATTTTGATGCCGATGGGCTCATTCGATTCGCATGGAAGCGTAGATATTTTTAGCATTTTAAATTTTGAAATTTCGTTAATTAGAAAAATTTTAAGAGCAATTTAAAATATCAGTTCAGTACATCGTAAACGGTGCTGGTTTATTTTTCAAACTGTCATATCTCAAGATTGGCACACCGGATTTTGATGCAGATCGGCTCATTCGATTCGCATGGAAGCGTAGATATTTTTAGCATTTTAAATTTTGAAATTTCATTAATTAGAAAAATTTTAAGAGCAATTTAAAATATCAGTTCAGTACATCGTAAACGGTGCAGGTTTATTTTTCAAACTGTCATATCTCCAGATTTTCGGGCCGGATTTTGATGCCGATGGGCTCATTCGATTCGCATGGAAGCGTAGATATTTTTAGCATTTTAAATTTTGAAATTTCATTTATTAGAAAAATTTTAAGAGCAATTTAAAATATCAGTTCAGTACATCGTAAACGGTGCTGGTTTATTTTTCAAACTGTCATATCTCCAGATTTTCGGGCCGGATTTTGATGCCGATGGGCTCATTCGATTCGCATGGAAGCGTAGATATTTTTAGCATTTTAAATTTTGAAATTTCATTTATTAGAAAAATTTTAAGAGCAATTTAAAATATCAGTTCAGTACATCGTAAACGGTGTCGGTTTATTTTTCAAACTGTCATATCTCCAGATTTTCGGGCCGGATTTTGATGCCGATGGGCTCATTCGATTCGCATGGAAGCGTAGATATTTTTAGCATTTTAAATTTTGAAATTTCGTTAATTAGAAAAATTTTAAGAGCAATTTAAAATATCAGTTCAGTACATCGTAAACGGTGTCGGTTTATTTTTCAAACTGTCATATCTCAAGATTGGCACACCGGATTTTGATGCAGATGGGCTCATTCGATTCGCATGGAAGCGTAGATATTTTTAGCATTTTAAATTTTGAAATTTCATTAATTAGAAAAATTTTAAGAGCAATTTAAAATATCAGTTCAGTACATCGTAAACGGTGCTGGTTTATTTTTCAAACTGTCATATCTCCAGATTTTCGGGCCGGATTTTGATGCCGATGGGCTCATTCGATTCGCATGGAAGCGTAGATATTTTTAGCATTTTAAATTTTGAAATTTCGTTAATTAGAAAAATTTTAAGAGCAATTTAAAATATCAGTTCAGTACATCGTAAACGGTGTCGGTTTATTTTTCAAACTGTCATATCTCCAAATTTTCGGGCCGGATTTTGATGCCGATGGGCTCATTCGATTCGCATGGAAGCGTAGATATTTTTAGCATTTTAAATTTTGAAATTTCGTTAATTAGAAAAATTTTAAGAGCAATTTAAAATATCAGTTCAGTACATCGTAAACGGTGTCGGTTTATTTTTCAAACTGTCATATCTCAAGATGGGCACACCGGATTTTGATGCCGATGGGCTCATTCGATTCGCATGGAAGCGTAGATATTTTTAGCATTTTAAATTTTGAAATTTCATTTATTAGAAAAATTTTAAGAGCAATTTAAAATATCAGTTCAGTACATCGTAAACGGTGTCGGTTTATTTTTCAAACTGTCATATCTCAAGATGGGCACACCGGATTTTGATGCCGATGGGCTCATTCGATTCGCATGGAAGCGTAGATATTTTTAGCATTTTAAATTTTGAAATTTCATTTATTAGAAAAATTTTAAGAGCAATTTAAAATATCAGTTCAGTACATCGTAAACGGTGCTGGTTTATTTTTCAAACTGTCATATCTCCAGATTTTCGGGCCGGATTTTGATGCCGATGGGCTCATTCGATTCGCATGGAAGCGTAGATATTTTTAGCATTTTAAATTTTGAAATTTCATTTATTAGAAAAATTTTAAGAGCAATTTAAAATATCAGTTCAGTACATCGTAAACGGTGCTGGTTTATTTTTCAAAATGTCATATCTCCAGATTTTCGGGCCGGATTTTGATGCCGATGGGCTCATTCGATTCGCATGGAAGCGTAGATATTTTTAGCATTTTAAATTTTGAAATTTCGTTAATTAGAAAAATTTTAAGAGCAATTTAAAATATCAGTTCAGTACATCGTAAACGGTGCTGGTTTATTTTTCAAACTGTCATATCTCAAGATTGGCACACCGGATTTTGATGCAGATCGGCTCATTCGATTCGCATGGAAGCGTAGATATTTTTAGCATTTTAAATTTTGAAATTTCATTAATTAGAAAAATTTTAAGAGCAATTTAAAATATCAGTTCAGTACATCGTAAACGGTGCAGGTTTATTTTTCAAACTGTCATATCTCCAGATTTTCGGGCCGGATTTTGATGCCGATGGGCTCATTCGATTCGCATGGAAGCGTAGATATTTTTAGCATTTTAAATTTTGAAATTTCATTTATTAGAAAAATTTTAAGAGCAATTTAAAATATCAGTTCAGTACATCGTAAACGGTGCTGGTTTATTTTTCAAACTGTCATATCTCCAGATTTTCGGGCCGGATTTTGATGCCGATGGGCTCATTCGATTCGCATGGAAGCGTAGATATTTTTAGCATTTTAAATTTTGAAATTTCATTTATTAGAAAAATTTTAAGAGCAATTTAAAATATCAGTTCAGTACATCGTAAACGGTGTCGGTTTATTTTTCAAACTGTCATATCTCCAGATTTTCGGGCCGGATTTTGATGCCGATGGGCTCATTCGATTCGCATGGAAGCGTAGATATTTTTAGCATTTTAAATTTTGAAATTTCGTTAATTAGAAAAATTTTAAGAGCAATTTAAAATATCAGTTCAGTACATCGTAAACGGTGTCGGTTTATTTTTCAAACTGTCATATCTCAAGATTGGCACACCGGATTTTGATGCAGATGGGCTCATTCGATTCGCATGGAAGCGTAGATATTTTTAGCATTTTAAATTTTGAAATTTCATTAATTAGAAAAATTTTAAGAGCAATTTAAAATATCAGTTCAGTACATCGTAAACGGTGCTGGTTTATTTTTCAAACTGTCATATCTCCAGATTTTCGGGCCGGATTTTGATGCCGATGGGCTCATTCGATTCGCATGGAAGCGTAGATATTTTTAGCATTTTAAATTTTGAAATTTCGTTAATTAGAAAAATTTTAAGAGCAATTTAAAATATCAGTTCAGTACATCGTAAACGGTGTCGGTTTATTTTTCAAACTGTCATATCTCCAAATTTTCGGGCCGGATTTTGATGCCGATGGGCTCATTCGATTCGCATGGAAGCGTAGATATTTTTAGCATTTTAAATTTTGAAATTTCGTTAATTAGAAAAATTTTAAGAGCAATTTAAAATATCAGTTCAGTACATCGTAAACGGTGCTGGTTTATTTTTCAAACTGTCATATCTCAAGATTGGCACACCGGATTTTGATGCAGATCGGCTCATTCGATTCGCATGGAAGCGTAGATATTTTTAGCATTTTAAATTTTGAAATTTCATTAATTAGAAAAATTTTAAGAGCAATTTAAAATATCAGTTCAGTACATCGTAAACGGTGCTGGTTTATTTTTCAAACTGTCATATCTCCAGATTTTCGGGCCGGATTTTGATGCCGATGGGCTCATTCGATTCGCATGGAAGCGTAGATATTTTTAGCATTTTAAATTTTGAAATTTCATTTATTAGAAAAATTTTAAGAGCAATTTAAAATATCAGTTCAGTACATCGTAAACGGTGCTGGTTTATTTTTCAAACTGTCATATCTCCAGATTTTCGGGCCGGATTTTGATGCCGATGGGCTCATTCGATTCGCATGGAAGCGTAGATATTTTTAGCATTTTAAATTTTGAAATTTCGTTAATTAGAAAAATTTAAGAGCAATTTAAAATATCAGTTCAGTACATCGTAAACGGTGCTGGTTTATTTTTCAAACTGTCATATCTCAAGATTGGCACACCGGATTTTGATGCAGATGGGCTCATTCGATTCGCATGGAAGCGTAGATATTTTTAGCATTTTAAATTTTGAAATTTCGTTAATTAGAAAAATTTTAAGAGCAATTTAAAATATCAGTTCAGTACATCGTAAACGGTGCTGGTTTATTTTTCAAACTGTCATATCTCAAGATTGGCACACCGGATTTTGATGCAGATCGGCTCATTCGATTCGCATGGAAGCGTAGATATTTTTAGCATTTTAAATTTTGAAATTTCATTAATTAGAAAAATTTTAAGAGCAATTTAAAATATCAGTTCAGTACATCGTAAACGGTGCAGGTTTATTTTTCAAACTGTCATATCTCCAGATTTTCGGGCCGGATTTTGATGCCGATGGGCTCATTCGATTCGCATGGAAGCGTAGATATTTTTAGCATTTTAAATTTTGAAATTTCATTTATTAGAAAAATTTTAAGAGCAATTTAAAATATCAGTTCAGTACATCGTAAACGGTGCTGGTTTATTTTTCAAACTGTCATATCTCCAGATTTTCGGGCCGGATTTTGATGCCGATGGGCTCATTCGATTCGCATGGAAGCGTAGATATTTTTAGCATTTTAAATTTTGAAATTTCATTTATTAGAAAAATTTTAAGAGCAATTTAAAATATCAGTTCAGTACATCGTAAACGGTGTCGGTTTATTTTTCAAACTGTCATATCTCCAGATTTTCGGGCCGGATTTTGATGCCGATGGGCTCATTCGATTCGCATGGAAGCGTAGATATTTTTAGCATTTTAAATTTTGAAATTTCGTTAATTAGAAAAATTTTAAGAGCAATTTAAAATATCAGTTCAGTACATCGTAAACGGTGTCGGTTTATTTTTCAAACTGTCATATCTCAAGATTGGCACACCGGATTTTGATGCAGATGGGCTCATTCGATTCGCATGGAAGCGTAGATATTTTTAGCATTTTAAATTTTGAAATTTCGTTAATTAGAAAAATTTTAAGAGCAATTTAAAATATCAGTTCAGTACATCGTAAACGGTGTCGGTTTATTTTTCAAACTGTCATATCTCCAAATTTTCGGGCCGGATTTTGATGCCGATGGGCTCATTCGATTCGCATGGAAGCGTAGATATTTTTAGCATTTTAAATTTTGAAATTTCGTTAATTAGAAAAATTTTAAGAGCAATTTAAAATATCAGTTCAGTACATCGTAAACGGTGCTGGTTTATTTTTCAAACTGTCATATCTCAAGATTGGCACACCGGATTTTGATGCAGATCGGCTCATTCGATTCGCATGGAAGCGTAGATATTTTTAGCATTTTAAATTTTGAAATTTCATTAATTAGAAAAATTTTAAGAGCAATTTAAAATATCAGTTCAGTACATCGTAAACGGTGCTGGTTTATTTTTCAAACTGTCATATCTCCAGATTTTCGGGCCGGATTTTGATGCCGATGGGCTCATTCGATTCGCATGGAAGCGTAGATATTTTTAGCATTTTAAATTTTGAAATTTCATTTATTAGAAAAATTTTAAGAGCAATTTAAAATATCAGTTCAGTACATCGTAAACGGTGCTGGTTTATTTTTCAAACTGTCATATCTCCAGATTTTCGGGCCGGATTTTGATGCCGATGGGCTCATTCGATTCGCATGGAAGCGTAGATATTTTTAGCATTTTAAATTTTGAAATTTCGTTAATTAGAAAAATTTAAGAGCAATTTAAAATATCAGTTCAGTACATCGTAAACGGTGCTGGTTTATTTTTCAAACTGTCATATCTCAAGATTGGCACACCGGATTTTGATGCAGATGGGCTCATTCGATTCGCATGGAAGCGTAGATATTTTTAGCATTTTAAATTTTGAAATTTCATTAATTAGAAAAATTTTAAGAGCAATTTAAAATATCAGTTCAGTACATCGTAAACGGTGCTGGTTTATTTTTCAAACTGTCATATCTCAAGATTGGCACACCGGATTTTGATGCAGATGGGCTCATTCGATTCGCATGGAAGCGTAGATATTTTTAGCATTTAAAATTTTGAAATTTCATTAATTAGAAAAATTTTAAGAGCAATTTAAAATATCAGTTCAGTACATCGTAAATGGTGCTGGTTTATTTTTCAAACTGTCATATCTCCAGATTTTCGGGCCGGATTTTGATGCCGATGGGCTCATTCGATTCGCATGGAAGCGTAGATATTTTTAGCATTTTAAATTTTGAAATTTCATTAATTAGAAAAATTTTAAGAGCAATTTAAAATATCAGTTCAGTACATCGTAAACGGTGTCGGTTTATTTTTCAAACTGTCATATCTCAAGATGGGCACACCGGATTTTGATGCCGATGGGCTCATTCGATTCGCATGGAAGCGTAGATATTTTTAACATTTTAAATTTTGAAATTTCATTAATTAGAAAAATTTTAAGAGCAATTTAAAATATCAGTTGAGTACATCGTAAACGGTGTCGGTTTGATTTTCAAACTGTCATATCTCCAGATTTTCGGGCCGGATTTTGATCTCGATGGTCTCATTCGATTCGCATGAAAATATAGATATTTTTAGTATTTTAAATTTTGAATTTTCGTTAATTAGAAAAATTTTAAGAGCAATTTAAAATATCAGTTGAGTACATCGTAAACGGTGTCGGTTTGATTTTCAAACTGTCATATCTCCAGATTTTCGGGCCGGATTTTGATGCCGATGGTCTCATTCGATTCGCATGAAAATATAGATATTTTTAGCATTTTAAATTTTGAAATTTCGTTAATTACTATGTCTGGAAATGAGGTCAAACTATTTTTCCAGCTCAATTCTTGAAAATTTGAAAAAATCGAACTTTGAAGAGCTCTAACTTGACTTAAACTCAACATTTCCGGATAAAATTGTGAGGTTATCACACTGAGTGCATCAATGTGCCAAATTTGAGCGAAATGCATCAATTTTTTTGATTAAATCCGGATCGGATCGGATTTTGGATAAAATCTGGATCGAATCAGATTTTGGATAAAATCTGGATCGGTTCGGATTTTGGTTCAAATCTTGATAGCCACGTATTTTGAATCAAATTTGGCTCGGTTCGGATTTCGGACTAAATCTCGATAGGATCGGATTTTTTTGACCCCCTCCAGGTACGGTTTAAGGCATATTCAATTGGAATTTTAAGTTAGCCTTAAAATTTTGAGAAAACCAATAATTTCAGATATTTTCCACGTCTAATTTTTCTGGACAACACTTTTCGGACTTTCCAACAAAATCCTCCTCTTTATTCAAGAAAAAAACCATTCCAAATAATCACGAAACGAAATTTCTCAAAAAATCCACTTGAATCTCATTCGATGCGCCACTTCTCATCCGCTGATTGTATGCGAAAATTCGGAATGTATAACAACTTCTCGCAAAGTTTCTCAGTGACACGTTCGCTTTTTCGATGTTTGTTGTGGCCACTTGAAAGTCCGTTTTTTGTCCTGCTTCTTAAAAAATATAACATTTTCTATTACTCAACTAATTCTACATACCGTCCACCCGATATTCAATACAATATTTCAATCCTATTTCCTGTTTCCATTTCAGCCGAACTTCATGATCACCACTTATTCGGCAAGTGAACTCGCTTGGTATTTCTTCAAAAATTTAATTATAAGAAGACGGATGCCTTATAAAATGTAAATGTGATAAAAATAGACTTCATTCTCATTCCAAATCTGTTTTTAAAATTGTCTGAAACCACCTGGAAGCCGAGAAAACGATCTTCAAAACAATGGCCTAGGAAAAAACTAGTCCGCGCGCGAAAAAACTAGTCCGCAGTCATTTTTACATGAAAAATCAAGAAAATTGCAAAAAAAAGTTAAAAGGATTAATCTTCCTTAATTATTCATCAAAATCCAACTCGAAGAGCACACAATAATTCTCGCGGACTAGTTTTTGAAGCTTTTTCTGGGTCGTTATTTTGAAGGCCGTTTTCTCGGCTTCTAGGAGGTTTTAGAAAATTTTAAAGACAGATTTGGAATCAGTAGAGTCTCTATTTTCATCGCAGGTACATTAAGAAGCTCTCCAATGTATTTTCAGAGCCAAGAAGTCTATTTAAATACCTGGAATTGGAACAACACTCAAAAATGCGACTGTCGATGTCACACCAAACTCGTTCTTAGCAATTACGGAATAAGGACCAGTGTCATTCGGTTCAACATTCTTGATAATCATTCGACTATTAAATTGATTCGTCTGAATTCGAGCCTTTCCTGATTCAATCGCCGGGCCATGCCAGATGACGGAGAAGTCGGTCTCTTAAATACAGTAAATATTTTGGCATCCTATTTTCCAAAAATCCCATAACTTTTCTTCAGATTATCAGAATGTTATGATTTTTATATCATTTTAAAGTTGGAAATTCTGAAAACTCAAAAATTCCGCTTCAAAATGCACTAAAATTTGTGAAACTCTGAAAATTTTGTGCAAAGTTATAGCATTTTGAAAATTAAGTTTTTAAATAATTATTTTTAGAAACACCATAACTTTTCGTCAGATTCTCAGAATTTTATGATTTTTACATCATTTTAAAGATAAAAATTTCAAAATTCTAAATAATTAGCTTTTTAGCTTTAAAATGTATTAAACTTTGTGAAACACCAAAAATCTAAGGTAAAATTAAATGATTTTGAAAAATTATGTGTTTTTTTAATTTTCAAAATACCATAACTTTTCTTCAGATTATCAGAATGTTATGATTTTTATATCATTTTAAAGCTAGTAAATCTGAAAATTCAAAAATTGCGCTTTAAAATGCGCTACAATTCGCGAAACTCTGAAAATTTTACGCAAAGTTATAGCCTTTTGAAAATAATGTTTTTAAAAAATTATTTTTAGAAATGCTATAACTTTTCTTCAGATTATCAGAATTTTATGATTTTTACATCATTTTAAAGCTAGAAATTCTGAAAATTCAAAAATTTCGCTTCAAAATGCGCTAAAATTTGTGAAATTCTGAAAATTGAATGCAAAGTTATAGCATTTTGAAAAAATTTTTTTTTTAAATTTTTGAAAATGCCATAACCTTTCTTCAGATTCTCAGAATTTTATGATTTTTGCATTATTTTGAAGCTAGTAAATCGGAAAAATCAAAAATTGCGCAAATTTTAAGTTTAAAAATATCAACGCGCCTAACCCTCGCCTAACATCCGCCCCCAAACTTACTCGATGAAATAATCGGGCACATTTCAATAGTTTGTCCTTCGTTCGCCTCCACATCTTTCAACTCCTCAACAACCACCGGTTTCTCACATTTCGATAATTCTAACAAAACATCGAATTTATCATCATTGTCATCGATCCCAAGAATCCTGTCCAGCTGCAGTGGTGACGTCATCGAACCACTCTGCGTGTTTTTCGTCCCATCTATTCGCTCATACCATTTGCGACGAAATCTACAAATTTTTAAAAATTTCAGTAAAACTTCTTTAAAGTTTAATTTTACTCTATTTGTTGCGCAAAATTCTCTCCCGGAATATCGTCCATTGTTAGATAATAGTTCGGACACCTTCCGATCGTACCGTCCATTTTTTCAACGACCACGAACCCGTTATGAACATCTAGCACTTTTACCTAAAGAATATTTTATTTAGTTTCGGGAAAAAAAATAAATTCAGAGATTCGGCGTGAATTAAGCGAAAATCTCTTAAAATTGAGGTATTCATCCCCTTAAGAATTTTGAAAATTTGTATTTTTTAGGATTTTCAGAAGAGCTATAGCTTTTCTTCAATTTTTCCAAATTCAATGATTTTTATGTTATCTGAAACTTTAAAATTTCATCATTAAAATGAGATGAAATTAATGAAACTCTGAAAATTTAAGGCAAAGTTATAGCATTTTGAAAAAACATATTTTTTTCAGTTTTTCTAGAAATCCCACAATCTTTTCTTCAAATAATACTATTTTTATGTCTTTTATATCATTTTATAGGTAAAAAAGCTGAAAATTTAAAAGTTCAGCTTCAAAATGCGCTATGATTTGTGAAATTCTGAAAATGTAATGCAAAGTTACAGAATTTTGAAAAACATGTTTTTTTTTCAGTTTTTCTAGAAATGCCATAACTTTTCTTCAAGTTCTCTAAATTGTATGATTTTCATATCATTTTAAAGATTGAAAATCTGAAAATTCAAAACATTATCTCTACAATGCGCTAAAATTTGTGAAATTCTGAAAATTCAATGCAAAGTTGGAGCATTTTGAAAAAAACCATTAATTTTTTTTCAGATTTTTAGAAATGCTCTAACTTTTCGTCCATTTTTCTAAATTTAATGATTTTTATACCATTCTAAAGCTAGAAATTCTGAAAATTCAAAAAAGTAGCTTTAAAATGGTCTAAAGCTCGTAAACCTCTAAAAATTCAATGCAAAGTTATAGTGTTTTGAAAAAAAAACACTAATTTTTTAAGATTTTTAAAAATTCCATATCTTTTCTTCAAATAACCCAATTTTTATGATTTTTATATCATTCTAAAGCTTAAAAATTTGCAAATTCAAAAAAGTAGCTTAAAATGTGCTAAAATTTGTGAAATTCGGAAAATTTAGTGCAAAGTCTTGGCATTTTGAAAATTGTGTTTTTTTTTCAGATTTTTAAAAATTCTATAACTTTTCTTCAAATAACCCAATTTTTATGATTTCTAAACCATTCTAAAGCTGAAAATCTGAAGATTCAAAATTTCAGCTTTAAAATGCGCTAAAATGGCCGAAACTCCGAAAATTTTAAGTCTCAAATGCCCAACGCGCTAACCCTCGCCTATCCCCTCTTCCCTCCATACCTTCTCATCCTTCCCCAAGTCCACCTCTCCATCCCTCACTCTCAAAAATTCGCATGTCGCTTTCGCTTCCAACTGAAAAAACAAAAAATAATAATAATAAATTTCAGATTTCCTAAGCCACTCCGTTTTCCACCGCACCTCACTCCCACTCTCAACCCCGCGCAATCAACAAATATCCTTTCAAGCAGAAAATTTATTGTTTTTAATACATATAGAAAATTTTCCAAAAAAGAAAAGAAAAACCATTAATTGCAAAATAATTCGAGACAAAAAACATAGAACAAATATAAAAGAGCCAAAAAAAACGTTTAAATTGATGAAAAATACATAAATGAGCCAGCGATTTTCACAAGACAAAAAATTGTAAAAAACATCGTTAAGGGGTCCAATATTCACCATTTACACAAATCACTTAAATCTACAAACTTGCTTAAATATCTCTTTGTCTATATTGTATCTTAAAAAAATTAAAAAATCTTCCAATTTGGAATACAAAAATGCCGATAAAGGGGGGAGTGGAAAGAAAAAATATATATATACTCAGATGATCCTAGAAATGATTTTTTTCAGAGAGAAAACTAGCTTAAACAGTTCAAAAAATTCACTGAAACCCGCATTGGCTGAAAAATCGAAGAAAATTTATATAATTCGTTTCATGTTTGATATAATTATGACTAGAAAATCTTATCTTTTAAAAAAAACCTTTCTGAACATTCCTGTTAATACATCTCTTACAAAAACACACTAAAAACTCACTCGGGGGGGATCAGGAACAAAAATATGAGAAAAAAGATGATGGCAATGCTGGGGGGAAATGTTTGTTTTGGAGATGAATGGGTTTTTGGAAAACAAGTAGAAAACTATATATAGAAATGTTGTGTTGAAAACAGAATCAAAGAAAAAAAGGTGATTAGTATTGTCTTGTTTTAGGATCTAGCAGCTCAAACAACAAACCAGAACAAATGGAAAAACGATTAAAAAAAGAGCTCATTATTTCCCAACCGGTGGTGGCGAAGCGGGCGATTTCGCCGGCTTCTTTCCAAATGAAAACAGCGACGATTTCTTCTCCTTTTTCGGTGATTCCGCTGCTTTTTTCGACGTTGCTGCTTTTGCTGTTGAAGTTGCCGCTTTCTTGTCATTCGTTCCGGTAGATCCACTGAAACAAATATGTATGAAATTTGTGGTAATTCTAATTTTTTTTGCAATTTATCCCATCGTCTAAAAAAGGTCTAATTTCGGGTTTCTAGGTCACTAACCCCAAGAGATCAAAATAAAAAAAAATTTACTTCAAATGCAACCGTGACACTTAAAAAACTGTTTCTAATTTACTGACCCCTTGCCTTAAGCCCGTTTCTTTTGAATGTTGTTCGAACTTCAAAAATTGCTCTAACTTTCAAGTTTCATCGTTTTCTCGTAACAATGCACTTCACACCTCTTAAAGACAGAGTATCGGCTCTTAAAAATTCAAATAATAGCAAACAATAAGTTAAAATCATTTTTCTGTGGTTTCGCTATTAAATGTTTAATTTTAAAAACTTCAATTACTAATTTTGCTTAAAGATAGGGTGTCATTCGATTTGAGACCCAACTTAATTTAATTCGCTTAAAGATAGGGTGCCACGCAATTTTAGACTTAACTTAATTTGAGAAAAAGTCCGTATAAAACCCACTTCCATACCGCTACTGTAATATCCTTAAAGATAGGGTGTCAGATATGGTAAAAACGCATTTTCAATGTCTGACACCCTGTCTTTAAGAAAATAAACTATTTCAAGTTTCAAAAAAAAACTTACACATTCATATTTCCCATCGCACTCGACAAATCATCCCCTCCTCCCATATATCTCTTCGGATCCACCAACGCGGCAAGCAGCCGTTTCTGCTGATCCAATTGCTCGCCGATCTTCCGATTCCATTCATCCTTTTCCTCCTGTGTCTGCGCGACTGCGATAAAAGCCGTCGGTTGTGCCGGATCCGAGCTCTTGATCACAAATCTCAACGGATCATCCGTCACATTCGCCTCGAACACCATCTTGTTCACCATTATCTGATTCTTAAAGATATACGTCGGATTTCCAAACTCCTTCTTCGGCGGAATGTGATCCGCAATAATCGCCGACTGCTCGAACAAGAATATTCTGCGATCTTTCGGCTTTTGCGCTGTTCCGGCCGTCGATTCGCTTATTTGCAGTGTTCCTTGATGAATCAGTCTTCCTTGTGCTCCCAAATTTCCATCAAAGTTTTGTAGTCTTCCCACTTGCATCATATCATCACACGCTTTTGGTACAACATGCATTACCTGAAAAATTCGATTTTTTTAGTATTTTTTGCTCTAGAATTTAAAAATCTCCACCTGAAGCGCCTTTTTCAAAGCATCTGGCCTTTCCTTCGCCCTATCCGTAAATTTCAAGATATCCTTCAGCAACAACTGATACTTCATAATTCTTTGAACCGGCTTTATCAACAAATCCGACAGTGCTACTCTCTGCCCAAGTTTTGCCTTAGTTTCCGCGAAAAACTGAAAATATACAATATGATTAAAACAAAGACAAAATATCTAAAGACTTACCAGTTCAAAATCATCCTGAGATACCAAATAATCCGACTTCGGCTTATTCTGACAATATTTCACATAAAGCGTATGAAGCCTTCTCTCATACTTCACAAAAGCATGCCCAGCTGCTTCATAATTCTCCAAGCACTTCTCAATCTCTTTCAGGAAACACCTATAATTATAAATTTGTTTTTTTTTAAATTCAAATACAAAAAACAACTCACGTCTTATGGAAATCCAGAATCTGCGCAATATTCGCAAAAATAATCTTATCCTTTCCAATCAAGTCTTCCGGTAGATCCATCTTCTCCAAATTCCCGATATACCCTTCAACGACCGACGTCAAGTCGCGGACGTAATCCTGCTCCGTCTCAACGAGCTCCATGAGCACATAATGCCGCTTAAACCGTGCCGTCTCTTCTGGCGTCTTTTCAACCTTTTCCGCTACTGCTGGAGGCTCTTCCACCACTGGCGTGCTTTCCGCTACCGGTTCTGTATCGTGTTTTTCATCCTGAAAAAGAAATTCAAATAAAATCAGTTAAAAGTAGCAAATTAAAGGTTTTTCGTTCAATTTTCAGCCAAATTGATAAAAATAGGGGGTTTTAAAAAATCAATATTTCTGGAATTAAAAAAAATCGATAAAATTCATTTTTCGACAGTTTCGAAATTGATTTTCCCGTTATTTCTAGTGGTTTAAAACCCTGGGATTTTTTCCAATTTTCTGCAGTTTTTGAAACCTAAAATTACGGATTTCTCGAAAAAAAAAATTAGTTAAAAATAAGAAATTAAAGGCTTTTAAAGTATTTCTGAAGATTCGTTCAATTTTAAGCCAAATAGAACAAACAATTTATAAATATATAAATTATGGTTGTAAAAAATTAATATTTCTGAAATTTAAGAAAATTATAAAGGTAGCTTCAATCTGAAACTTGTGAAAAATCGAAAAAATTCATTTTTTTGCAGTTAAAGACCTTAGAAACGAATTTTTAAAAGAAATTCGAATCAAATTAGTTAATGATAATGATTTTAAGATTTTAAATTTCAATTTTCAGCCAAAAAAGCAGAAAATATATGGCAATTATGAAAAACTTTCTGAAAACAAAAATTTTACCAAAAAATGTATTTTTTTAAACACAAAAAAGTTCCTAGTACCAAAAATTCAGGTTATAACATTCCTCCTCAAAAATTCTAATCTAAGCTAATTTTAGAAAATATACTTTAAAGGAGGACTATACGCATGATCTAAAATTCAATTTTCCAACACTTAAAGGAGGCCCTTTTTTTGAACACAATTATCTGACACCTTGTCTTTAAAGGGGGACTACAAGCAGGTTATAAATGTTGCTTAATCGATCTGAAATTCAATTTTATATACCTATGGGGTAAAATTCGCAAAAAAATTAGGAAAAAGGGCACCCGGAATCGAACTATGGTCTCAAAAACGTAAAAGTTTCCAGCAAGGAGGCAGCCAAGTGTGTCCTTTCTAATTTTTTGCAAATTTTTTCCGTTAGCTATATAAAAATTGAATTATTACATCGATTAAGCAACATCTATAGCCTGCCATCTTTTACAGACAAATATCCCTCCTTTAAAGACAGATCCCTCCATTAAAAGTATCGTTTTCATTTATAAAGTGGCCAACTAGTCCAAAATAGGTACCCAACAAAAAACCTACCATTGAATTATTCACCGTGATATTCTGCATTGGTGGCGGTAGACACTCTTCAACTTTTTCCTCTTCTGCGATCACTGAAATTTTCCCTTATTTCCATCGACAAAAATCAATAAATCAATATACCTGTATCACTAACAGATGGCACTCCAGTATTCGAGTTAACTACTGTCGTCGGTGTCGAGATTCCAACCGGCGGTGTTGTTGTTGTCGGAGTATTCGTACCTTCACCAGATGACAAGACGCCTAGCGGTAATGCTGCTGCTGCTGTCGACTCACTTGTCTAGAAAAATGGATTTTTTTTTAGAAAATAAAAAATAATTGAATGTTTTCGACACCACATTTCGTCACTACGCTAAAAATAATTGACAAATTTCTATTCGTATTGGGAGTCGATTTTCATTTTTCCCCTGGTGAAAAATATCGATTTTACACCCTCATCACCATTTTTTAAAACGAAAAAAAAACAGAAAAAAGCGCAAAAAATGATGAGAGAGAGACTTCCAAAAAACTCGTTCAAGCGTCCATTTTCTTTTTGTTGCTTGCGCGCTGAATATAAATAATCCCCCCCCCCCCATTCTTCGGCGAAAAAACATTTTCTTTTTGTTGTTGTTGAAATTTTCACAATTTTTCAACAAATTTTACAAAAAAAACATGAAATTCAAATTTTTTCTGAAAAAAAAAATGAAAAATTGAAATTTTATCCAAATTTCCAAAATTATTAGTGATTTTTTATAATTTCCAGCGAAAATTAAGCGAAAAATCAAAATTGCTCAAATTTTGCTCTAAAAATGGAGCAACATTTGAGATTTCGTTTAATTTTTCCTCAAATCTCAAAAAATGCAATTTTTGAAAGCTAGATATCAAAAAATTTTAAATTTTGAATTTTCCTTAATTTTCCGTGTAATTATGCTCAATTTAAATTTCGAAAATTGCAGTTGTCTGGAAAAATGAAAAAATAATCAATTTTGAGCCAAATTCTCAAATTTTGGTATCATTGGATAGGAAATTTTTAGTAGATATCAAAATAATTTAAAATTTTGAGATTTCGATAATTTATCGTGTAATTATGCTAAATTTAAATTTCGAAAATTGCAATTGTTTGGAAAAATAAAAAATACTCAATTTTGAACCAAAATTAAAAAATTTTGGTATCATTGGATAGGAAATCGCGAGTAGATATCAATAAAATTTAAAATTTTGAATTTTCATTAATTTTCCCTTTTTTAATGAGCAAATTTCAAACTATTAATATTTAGTGCATATTTTCAAAATCTTTAGCTCAAATTTCAAGGATTCCTAATTTGTACCTTAAAGAGAGTGTATCACATATTTTTGAAATTCTAATTTTCCTCCAAAAAATTCCCACATCAAAACATTTAAAGGCACATATTGATTCCCCAACTCCCCAAAAAAATCCACTTACATTCCCGTTTGACGATCCACCACCAACACCTCCTGCAGACGAAGCACCGATCAATTTACTGCTATTATTCAATTGTCCCGCTGCTGATGACGACGACGCCGGCGAACTCGAATTCTTGCTCGAATTTGCAAAAATTCGCCTGCAACAAAACCAGATTTGAAATTTCATCAAAAAAATCTATATTTTCCATCATTTTTAAAATTCTAAATATTTTTCCTTAAAAATTAGCCAAGAACAACAAAGTAGAAACACGATACTACGAATTAGCAATGCAAAAAGAGAAAGAGGGGAGAAGAAAAAAAAAACACAGCGACCAAAGGAAAAAATATAGAATATACCCCCGCACATAGAACTCTTTCTCTCCGTCTCTCTCAATTTTAAGCCCCCCTTTCCCTTTGGAGCAAAAGAAGCAGAGCATTTTTTGTGCTCACAATTTCCATCTCTAACAGAGGAAGAATTCCAGGGGAAGGAAAGAAAAAAAACACGCACACACACACCCAACCATCGGCACACTCATCGGAAAGCGAAAACTAATACGAAGGCTGCTCTGTCGTCTACTTATAGCTCTACAAAGATAAATATATATTCATATATATATGTATATGTATATCCTATATCCTATGGGTTCTTTTTCTATCGTGTTTTCTGATACCTATGTAGGGGGGAAAAAATGAAAAATGAATGAAAAAAAAATTGAAAAGGGACACTTAATTCTAGAAAAAATAAGAAGTTGCTTTAAATGAAATAGGGTACTGTAAATGAAAAAAAAAACACATTTCGTCCATCTCGGACAGTATCTTTAAGATTGGAAAAAGTTCATTTTCTCAATTCCAAACAATTGGAAGATTGAAAAACGCCTAAAAAACCATTTAAAAAGCTCCTCTTTGGATAGTGCAGATTAGGTACCCAATCTAAGTACATCTACTTAATTTCCAGTAGCTGTACTTAGATTGGGTACCTAATCTGCACGATCCTAATTGGCACTAAATCTTAAAAGATAAAGCTAATTAGGACCTCAACAAAACATTTCAGGGTTCTCGAAATGCGTTTTAGGTACCCAAAACCATTGAAACCATTTAGGATTTAAAAAAAGAGCCCAATTTCAAATTCTCACAGCTTTTCGTCAACTTTCTCAATTTTTCTTAAATTCACATTATTTTAAAGCTGAAAATCTGCAAAATCCATTTTTATGCATCCTTAATGGGCAAAATGGGCAAAATCCACAATTTTGGGAAAATTTACAAAATTTTGAAGATTTCTAAAAAATCACAAATCTTCAAATTTCAAATTCTTATAGATTTTCGTCAGCTTTATCAATTTCGCTTTAATTTACATTATTTTAAAGCTGAAAATCTGGAAAATCAGATTTTATCGAAAAAAATGAGTATCTAATTAAATAAGGCCTAAAAATAAAAAAAATAAGTACTAATTTATACCTTAAAGAGAGTGTATCACATATTTTTCTCAAAAACCTCTAAACTGCAACAACTACCAAATCAATATGGTTCTAGGTCATCTTCAACTATCACCCTATCTTTAAGGTCACAAAATTTGAGAACTCAACGAAAAAACTTCTATTTCTTCCCAAAAAAAAGCCAAAATTCTCCAAAATGCCCTTCGAAAAAAAGCAGAACGAAAAAATAACAAAATAAATGACGAAACGGGTGGTTTCGAAAAAACCTCCCGAAAAGTGAACTCGCAGCATGGAAAAAAAAATAAAATGCACAGAAGAAGAAGGAAAAAAAAAGAAGAAGATAGAAATTGAATAGAAAACGAAACGGTCCCCCCCCCCCCATTTTTTTGCCACTTCGTCTATTTTTTTCCTTCTTCTTTTTCTTCTTCTTCGTTTCCTTTCCAATTTTTTTTCAATTTCCATCTTGTTGCTCACTTGATGATGATGTTGTTAGCGTTAGCAAGAAAAAAAAGGCAAAAAAATGATGACAACATTGAAAATTCGAAAAAAAACCGCACTAAAACTAAAATTATATTCTCAATTCCCTTTTAATCCTTTAATTTCTTTCCTTCAAACCCTAGATTTCTCAACAAAACAAAAACAGAAAATACAAATATTATTATTAAACGTGTTATTATTTCCCCCTGGGGGGTTTTTTCCCCCGGAAAAAAGGTACCAAAACCCCTCAAAAATAGCTGCAGAATGAGCACACAAGATGAACAAAAAAAGAAATGAATATCGAAGAAGAAGAAGAAGAAGAAGAACAAAATAGATGGAAGATAGAGACAAGGGGTGGGGATTTGTTATAGCCAAGTTGAACAGGAGGGGGGGGAACACATACAGCCCCACACATACACACATTCGGCATCCGGAACAAATCCTTCAAGGAGCCAAGAACAAGAGGAATAAAAAGAAGAAGAAGAAAAATATGATGAAGAGAAAGAAGAATTAATCATTTTAAATGAGCAAACGGCTTAAAGACAGCGACTCACTTGATTATATTCGAAAGCCTTTTTTTTGCACGATATTGCTTAAAGACAAGGTCTCATTTTATGTAGCTTAAAGAGAAGGTCACAATTTACGTTGCTTAAAGACAAGGTCTCATTTTACGTTTCTTAAAGACCAGATATCACCTTATGTTGCTTAAAGACAAGGTCTCACTTTATTTTGCATAACAACAAGGTCTCACCTTATGTTGCTTAAAGACAAGGTCCCACCCTATTTTGCTTAAAGACAATACCTAACTTGATTATATTCAACATAGGGGGAAATTGTTGTTTTAATTCAAATATCGTGAAGAAGATGAAAATGGAATTGAAATCCTAAATCAGTAAAAAGTCCCTTTAACACCCTCCAAATTTCAAGAAATACACAAAATTCAAATTTTGTCAAAAAATGGATTTCCTATTTTTTTTTTTGACAAAATTCAATTTTACAAATGATACAGATTTAATTTTTGCTAGATCTAAAAACTGATTTTATTTTTAAAGTGTGAGGCAAGATTCTAGCCATTTCCACGTTAAAGACATGGTGCTACTTAATTTCGAGGACTTCTTTTTGATAAAAACCCATCTCCTTAAATAGATCTTACTTCAAAAAATACAAAACTGCTCTCCAAAGCCTCTTCTGAGCCCGATTTTTGAGCTCAAAATCTGCTAGAATTGTTTTGGCAAATTTAAAAAATACCTTGGAAAAAGGATGTAATTCAGCAAAAATCTAATTTTCATCAAAATTGGAATTTTGCCAAATTTCCAGACTTTCACCTCCAAAAAAAGAGTACGCAAAAGTCTATTTAAAAAGTTTCGAAAACAGTTTCCTAATAACCGCTAGCTAGATTTCTGATGATGACAAAATTAAGTGTCACTGTGTCTTTAAAGTGAAAATTTTTAAATTCCTGCCTCCTCCACCTTCAAAAATGAAAGTGATTCGTAAATAAACAATTTTTCAAAAATCCTCTACTCAAACAAAAACCCTCCGTAATTTATTTTTATAATTTGTAACGTCTCCCCACGCACAATTTAAAAATTGGCTAAAAATTTCGTGGGAGGCTAAATTTTAAAAAATTCTAAAAATAAAATAAAAAATCAATATCTCGGGAGGTTAACATTAACCAAAAAAAAATCAAAAACAAAAAGAAATTCCAAAACAACCCAACCAACCTGAATTTCTGTTTACACTTTGGCATCAGATTAGAACACATCATCGTCTACTTCTTCTCTTATTTCGGGATTCAAAAAATCAATAAAATTTTCTGTGTAATTTGTTTTTCTCAGCAAAATTACGTACAAATGCAAATCAAAATATTTCTCCTCTTTCTTTCTTAAACAACCCCACAAAAAAGGGGGTGATGATGCCGAAAAGATGCCGAAACGAAGAAGAAGGAGAAGAAGAAGAAGACAACGATGACAGAAAGAAAAAAAACTTGTTCGCTTTGTTGTATTACAAAATAAGAACAAGGTTTTGGACAAAAACGCATTCGATTGGGGGGGGGGGGGTTAAAATATCAAAAATCGGCCGTTTTTCAGCGGAATTTACACTGGAAAAATAGCAAAAATTACAGATTTTTAGAATTTTTTCAGAAATTACATATTTCTGTTGAAAAACAACAAAAAACATCGAAAACAGCTGGTAACACGAATTGTCACATTTCTATTCAATGACTCATAATATCATTTTATTTATTTGAATGCGAAAGAGAGAGAGAGAGAGGGGAAAGAGAAAGAGAGAGAGATGCAAAGATTTCCATTTTTTCGATCGATTTAAAAAAATTTTCCAAAACATCTGATACCTTGTCTTTAAAGGATTCCCTTCTTTTGAACACAATTATCCGAGACCTTGTCTTTAAAGGAACACTACATGCAAGTTATAAATTTTGCTTAATCGATCTGAAATTCAATTTTATATACCTCGTGAAAAAATTTGCAAAAAACTAGAAAAAGTGCACACGGAATCGAACGTTGGTCTCAAAAACGTAACAGTTTCCACCAAGGTGGAAGCAAGTGTACCCTTTCTACTTTTTCACAAATTTTCCGCTAGATATATAAAATTGAATTTTCAGATCGATTAAGCAACATTTATAACCTGCGTACAGCCCTCCTTTAAAGACAATGTGCCAGTCAATTGTATTCAAAAAAAAAGGGCAACCGTTTATAATAATTTTTGATTAATTCTAGCTTAATCGATAGAGTTCACTAGGTAGAGTGAGCAATGGTGCTCATCACGGATCTGAGCAAGATTTTTTGAGCTCCAAAATTTTTTTTGAGTCTCTGAAAATTCCTCAGAATTCGAAGAGATATAATTTAATCGATTTCTGTCAACCAGCGCTCCAAAATTCAGCTTTTTCAGCTTTTCAGCATAAAATTCCATTTAGCGCAGTTTCTGGAAAACCTAGCTCTTTCAAATGAGACATGTTTCATCCGAAAATAGTTCCTTACAATTCTCTGTGACCTTGTCTTTAAGCAATTTAAAAAAATACACCTAACGTCCCTAATTTTTAGAATAAATTGATTTTTTTGAAAAGAATATAAGATAGTCTTCGAGGTTTTTAACGGGTTTTTAAAATGAGGCATGTTCATATCAAATGAGACATGTTTCATCCGAAAACAGTTCTCTACCAAGACCTTGTCTTTAAGCAACTGCTAATTTAAAATCCTAAGTTTATTATTAATTTTTTAGAAAAATGAATATCATATGTTCCTTCCGCGTCGCAACCGCAACGCATCCAACAAAACTTGCTAAAATCCTCAGATCATCGTGATCCTTACTTTCAACCCTAACCGCCCTAATCGATACCAAGCCACTTTTTGATTCTCAAAACATTTCGTCACCACAAAAATCCAACAAAACTTCCACCAAATTCCGCTCTTTTTTTTGTTCAAAAAGAACAAGAAAAAAAAAGGCAACCCCCTTCCAAAAAGAAAAAAACGAAAATTCCAAAAGAAAAGAGCCAAAAATGGGTAAATAAAATTAGTGTGTGCGGCGGCGGCGGCGACTGCGGCGGCGAGTAGTTGATTAGGCGAAATTGAGAAGAAGAAAAAAAAACCTAGTATATGTTTTACTTCTAAAAAAAAAGCAAAAAACCCCCGGAAATCTGAAGAATCCATCTGGGGAGGGGAGGAAAAAGGAGGGTTCAAGATAAATGATGAAATCTCTCTCTCTTTAACGAAATCTCAACTCTCCTTTTCTATATCCAAGATCAAAAAGGCGAAAATGGAGAATGAGTTGGGGGGCAAAGATGGTGCACTGCATCTCATTTACTTTCCCCAATTTTCCATCTTCTTCATTTTTCAGAAGATGAATTCCAATTAATTCCCTTCTTCTTCTTCTTTTTCTTCTTTTTTTTTCCATTTTTTCCTTCTTCATACATTTTCTCCCCCGCCTCCAAAGAGTTTATTCCCCCCTCCCAGTTTTTTTCTTGAATCGGAAAAAAAACTCGAAAACGGGCGGAAACCCACTGATTTCTTGCACTAAACTTTAGTGTCAGCTTTTTTTTGGACTTTCTCAAATGGAAAGAAAATGTTTCGAAAATCCAAGTTGGATTATCCAACGTTTCAAAAATATATATGGGGGAAATATGAGGAACAACAAAACGACGACACAAACGTCGATGACGAAAAACAGGCGGAAAAAAAAGGGGAATAAAAAGTACTACACTCAAATATCATTGAAAATATTCCTCCTTTTCTCAAGTGGGTCATGCATAACTGCCCATTTTTCTTCTTTTGTACATTACAGAAATGAAATTCGAATTTCTAACCAGAACAAAAAATGGACTACATTGTGGCGTGAAAATGGTATCTGATCATTTCAAGAGACTTAAAGAAGGGCGGTATGTTGCCTAATCTCTCTGAAATTAAATTTTATATACCTTTTGCAAAAAACCTAGAAACGAGCACCCGGAATCGAACTCTGGCCTCAAAAACGTAAAAGTTTCCAACAAATCGTTTCCGGGTGCTCGTTTTTATTTTTTTTCGATATATAAAATTAAAATCTGAACGTGATGACGATTCGTCTTTTTGGACCCTTTTTTTAAGAAAGCACAATATATTTTATGTATCCGACGTTTCGGCTTTTCTAAGCTACAGGGATACGGTCTAATTACCTCAAACCTGGGTAAATAATCGCAAATAATGCACAAGAACCTAATCACCAAACAACTTCAATCAATTAAATTCCTGTAAAGATTGAATGGTCTTTAAAATTTGATTCAGTTGGCTGCAATATTGGTTTTTGTTGAAAAAATGTGCGCAAAATTTGATTTTTGGTTTTTTTACTTGAAAAAATACATCCAACATCCCTACTTTTTAGTGTAAATTGATTTTTTTGAAAACAATAAAAAATAGTGTTCGAAAAACAAGTTTTTAAAAGATTTCCTTGTAATATTCTTAGAAGGATTAACTTTTGTTTTCAGTGTTTCTATTTCCTTTTCCCGACATGACCTTAAAGACAGCGTATCAGTTAATTTGACCCTACCAGATTTCAATTTCAAAAATTAGAAATTTGTTCGAATTTTGATTTTTTTGTCTTGAATTTGGATCGTCTTAACTGACTAGCTGCCTTTAAAGGGGGACTCTATTTCATATTATGTAAAATCGATTGAGAATTTAATTTTATGTATACCAAAAAATTTTAAAAAAAAACTAGTGAGCTCACTTTTGCTCAAAAATTCAATTCCGGTTGCCCTTATTTTCGCATCTTTTCTAGGTTTTTCTTCTTTTTTTTGTAGTTTTTTTGGTATATCATATTAAATTTGAAACCGATTGAACAACATATTCATTATGATCCCTTTAAGTCCCAAGTAAGAAGGCCCCTTTAAGGTCCTCCCTGGAAAAACAAACGTTAGGAAATTCCAAATTTTGTGGAAAATATGATGTTTTTTTCAAAACCTGATTATATAGCTTTTTGCAAAAATCTATATTTTTCTGGTAAAATGGACAGCTAGGTTAAATTTTTTTCAAAAAAAGAAAAATCCAATTTTTACTCAACAAAAGAGCAAATTAGGTACCTATCACAGTATATTTCAGCCTACTGGTGCCAATCGAAGTTAATTTTAAAAGTCAAAGTACATTTAAAAAAATCCAATGGAAGTACATTTTAAAATCGAAGTACACCTAATCTGTGCACCTCGACTTCTGAAATGGGCGCCTAAAAGTGACCGCTTTCGGAGTACTTGTGGAATTTATTATCAAACAGTCATATTTTCAAAATGCGCATTTTTACGCTTATTATTTACGTTTGAAAATTGTTCGGAGTAGTTTTCCAACAACAATGACTCTAATAGGTAATTAATTAAGTACATCAATATGTAATTAATTAAGTACATCAATATGTAATTAATTAAGTACATCAATATGCTAAATTTGAAGAAGAAACCGTGATTTTCTACCTTTTCTAGGTACGATAAACGGTTTTCACTTGGTCTGACTCGAAAATAGTCATTTGCTCAATTAATCCCCCAGCCAACATGCTTTAAAAAGCGAAAAAACTCAACTCCTAATGATTTTAAAACTCTAAAATTAGTGACCTAAACCATTGAAAGAAAAAACTGCGTAATTATAATATAAAGCTTTGATTTCCAAAAAAAAACGTTGTTCGCCAAAATGAACTAACCTAAGAGATTTCCTTTTCGATACATGTGAACCACTCGCATCATCCGGTCGATCGGGAACGCTTCCAGATTCTGCTGAAAAAAAAAATTGAATTATTTAAATGGATTGAAATTTCATTTTATATTCCCATTTTTTCGGATTTCAAACCAAAAAAAAAACACTCAAAAGTCAATGGAAATCGCCAATTTTTATCAAATAGTCCCCCTCTAACCATTCTCATTGCCACTTTTCCCAAGCGTCGTTTTCTGCGGCGACACAATCGACACGTCGTGCTGATCATGACTGTGTCGACTCGTCGACGACGAGAACCATCTTCGCTTCAGTGCAAATGACCAACGCTCTTTTTTCGTTGAGCTTTTTTTCTGATGCGTAGCGGCGTGTGCTTCTTCCGACGATGCTGGTTCGGGTGGTCCGTCAACAGTCTGCGATCGACGCATGCTACTTCAAAAAAAAAACAAATGTGTTGAAAACATTTCCTAGTTTATCCGAAAAGAGAGTTAAAGAAATGTTGCAGGGAAAATGAGGAAAAAAGGAGAAAGAGAAATTTTACAAAAATACGAACATAAAACGATTTTTTCTAAAGAGCTGTAATTAAGTGGAACACTATCTTTAAGATAGCAATGTTGAAATTTCACAAAAATATGACAGTAAACCCGTTTTTTTTCTAAAAAAAAATCTTTAATTAAGTGGAACACTGTCTTTAAGAGAGCTTAGATGTGTTAAGCCTGGCTTTAGAACAATTGCTTTTTTTTAATACTTCGCAAGAATTTAATTTAATGGCCTTGAACCCCAAAACTATTCCAATACCCAATTCTGCGAGAAGATGCTCATTTTAATGCTTAACTTCTCAAAACTGGGAATTTTTTTTAAAAATTTGTGAACCTCTGTCTTTAACGCTTCAAAACCTAATAACTATTCTGAATATTCACCAATTTCCTTGAATCCAATTTTATTCTGAAAAAGCTGAGAATCTGAACGTTCTTATCTTTAAAACACTCCAAATTTATAAGTTGACCCTCTGCCTTTAAGGATCAGTTTCAAATCCCCATTTCCAAAAATAACAAAAGCCTAAAAATTTCTATATATTTTAAAAAAACCACTGAAAACGCAACTTTTTGTCAATAACCATTCCAAGTCTGCTGACAGCTTTCCCCCTAGCCTATTCTAACAAAGAAACCAACCAACCAACCAACTTTTGAAATAAAAAAAAAGAATAATAATTGGTTGCTCCGTGTGCAATATATAATTATACATATCTCCGTAATGAAAAACGGCAATTAATTAAATTAAAATTGAAAGTATTGAGAAAAAAAGCGATCAAAATGAGACGAGAAAAAAAAGCGAAAACTTTTATATATATATATTATTGACTATCGCTTATTTGAGACCCCGGTGATTTTTTGATGAGCACACAAAACAGTCAAAAGGAGCACAAAATTCGAGAGGAAAATATAAAAAAGACTGCGAATAATAGTTGGTAAAGAGAGAGAAGTACAGTTTTTTTTAAACATCATTTCGACTTCCCCCCCGGGGGGCGCCAGACGAACAGACAGATCTGAGCCATTTTCACTTTTCCCCTACCACCAACCTCCGGACGGGAGGGGAGAGGGGGCTCCATATGCTCTTTTTACGACGATATTTACCAAGATCGAAAAGAAAAATCGCAAAAGAGCAGCACACACACACACACAAAAAAAACCCCTCCCCGATGAGATGGTGGTGGTGGCGGGAGGGGAAAAATCATAAACTTCTAGGATCGATGCAACACAACACAACACTGGGGAGGAAGAACACATCTGGAGGAGCGAGAAAATTGGTGGAAAAAAATGACTTGAAGAGAAAATAAGAAATCAAACTCATTTCGAAAGAAGCTGGGACTTTTTCCTAACGTAACCCCGCGACGACGATATCTTTGCGAGCGTTGATAGATTTGAAATGAAAACAGGTGCTTATCAAATAGCGATTTTTGATTATCAATTTCGACAAATGCCGGTGGAAGAAAAACAATGAAAAAAACGTGTGTCATTGTGCAAATTAGATAAAAGACACGGGGTGACTCATTATCACTTACTTTGTAGACACAATTATTTTAAAGACAAGGGGTTACTTAATTTAAATACAAGGGGTCGTTTACTTTAAAAACAAGGGGTCACTTACTTTAAAAAAACGTTATCACTCATTTTAAAGGCACGATGTCCCAGTGACACCGTGTCTTTAAATTAAGATTACCAACTAATTTAAAGACAAGGGATCACTTACTTTAAAGACAAGGGGTCATTTACTTTAAAGGCAAGGGGTCACTTACTTTAAAGGCAGGGGATAACTTACTTTAAAGACAGGGTATAACTTACTTTAAAGAAACGTTATCGCTTATTTTAAAGACAAGATGTCACTCACTTTAAAAACAAGGTATAACTTACCTTAAAGACACGTTATCGCTTATTTTAAAGACAAGATGTCACTCACTTTAAAAACAAGGTATAACTTACCTTAAAGACACGTTATCACTTATTTTAAAGACACATTATAAGTTATTTTAAAGATACAATGTCATTTACTTTAAAGACAAGATATCCCTTAAAAAACCAACTAAATCACGGAATCAAATAAAATTAAAAAATTCCAATCAATTCAAAGTAGTAGGCGGTAAATCTCCAAAGCTTTCTACTAAAGCCTATTCAACACGATTTTCCTAATCAAAAATTTTCAGCTCATCTCTTCGAACTATTATAATAATAATAATGATGTTTCCATTTTCCAGAAAACCTGCCAAGCTCCCTAGCAAAACAAAATTTAATTAACTTTTCTATAATAACAATGACAAAAACTCCAATGATAATGGCACTTCTCGCCGTTTTATTTATCAAAAAACCCCCCTATCACGGGGTCAATATCTCTATTCCCTAAATTTCCCCCATAAAACCTTTCAAAAATAATCACAAAAAAACCTGATATCATCTTTTGATGAAATTTCCAATCTTCTTCTCAATATCTCAAAAAAAAAGGCGTGAACTACTCAACTATTCCAAAAAAAACATATATAAAAATCAACATCAGCAGGAGCAAAAAAAAACTGAAAAAAAAGTCTCTTCAATATTTTATCACATTTTTCTTAGCCACCATCTTCATTTTTTGTCAAGAGCTTCGACAAACATTAAGAAAAAATCGAGAAGATATCTGATAAATCGCTTTTTTTTTCTCAAAAAAGAAAATCTTGAAGAAGTTAAGCTTTCAGATTCCAAATCCTAACCAGAAACGAAAAAAAAAATGCAAATCTTAATAATTTATTCGAGACAAAGCATTCCACCCCTAAAATCCCAAACTAAATACCCGTGTGAAAAATCCAATCCATTTTTTTGTACTTTAAAATTTCAATTTAAAAAAATATATAGAAATTGGCAACAAAAATACAAAATTTTAAAAATATCCCCCTTATTTTCAATTTTTTTCTAGTCTTTAAGGAAAAAAACGAAAAACATGCCCTTTCTTTAAAAAATCGAACATCAATTAAAAGAGAAAGAGATAGAGGAATAGGGAATAGAAAACTAGCCAATTTTGAACAATTTTTCAATTAAAAAAATTTCTCTTAAAGGCAGGGTGTCACTATTTTTAAAAAGCTTATTTAAATTCCATTTTAATAATTAGATTTTTTTTTTAATTCTGACGAAAAATTAAGAAAAAATCCAATAAATGCAAATTTCGCGGGTTTTTCTATTAAAAATTAAAATTTTTCAATTTTTTCAGAAAAAAATCAATAAAACTAATTTTTCTAAAGTTTTTCACGTTTTTTGCCAATTTCCACTTTTCCAGATTTACTGCCAATTTCAGCAAAAACGCTCAAAAGCGAATAAAACAGCAAAAACGCCCTAGAAATCCAAATTCGGCAAAAATAGTGTTTTGTCCCGAAAAACTAAAAAGAAAACTAGTGACCCCTTGTCTTTAAGCCAATTTTTTCAAAAATCGCCAAATTTTCAGCTTAAAATTTGAGTAAATCGAAAAAATTGATAATAACTCTGCGCCAAATTCCAGAAAACAACAAAAATGGTCTAGAAATCCAAATTCGGCAAAAATCACCTTTTTTCGAAAAATCGGGTGAAAAACAAGTGACCCCTTGTCTTTAAGCCAATTTTTTCAAAAATCGCCAAATTTTCATCTTAAAATTTGAGAAAATCCTCTAAGAACGCTCAAAAAATGATAATATCTTGTTCCAATAACCAAAACCTCTTCAAAAAAAATTCTTTCCAAACCAAAACCAGGAAAAAAAAAACTAAAACACATTTCGAGACATTTTGCACACACACGAAACCAATTCTTCTCCTTCTGTCAGCAAATTCTCCTTCTGGTGAGAAGCAAAAGCCAAGACAAAAAAAAAATAAAGAAGCGAGGAAGAAGGAGGAGGTGGTGGTGGCTGGTGGGAGAAGGAAGCACAAACGTTTTCTGTTTACATTTCCAACAATAAGATGCAGAAAATGAATGAAGAGAGAAGGGCTCCCTTATTTGTCGCAAATATAAAAAATATATAAGGCTCTGGTGTGGCAAAGAGCACTAATATCCATAAAAGGGGCAAAAAATAATGACCAACTCTTAATGACCAACTCTTAAAGACCAACTCTTAAAGACAAGGTGGCATTTGACAAAAAAAAATCTTGTGACACCCTATCTTTAAGACTTGTCACCCAAAGGGTTTTCTATAAAATCAACAAAAAGAGCTCTATGAAAAAAACATGAAAAAGAAACATAATGCAAAAAAAAAACCGACGTCTTCTCCAAGTTTCTTCCCTCCCTCCGTTTGCTCATTAAGAGCACTACTACTACTAAAACAGCCATTTTCCAAGCACACATATTCCGGTGAGATGTGGTGCACCTTTTCAGTTTCCACCAACATCATCATCATCTTCCTTAAATCTCTTTTTTCATATACCCCCCACACCACTCTTCTCCGTATAATAACAACTTCCGATTTGACTTATTTCCATCAACTTTTAAGTGTATTTCTTTTCTTTTTTCTTCTTTTTCTGAAAAAAAAACTCACGCGGTGCTATAATGCTCACTGGAACCAGCCCATGTTTCGCCGGGTTGTCACACAAAACCACTTGTACATAATCTGCATATTCGCTTGGTTGATCCTCGACAATCTGGAAGTGTTTCTGTTTTTTTTTTTGGAAATGTCTTCAAAAAAACGTTAATTTTTGCTAAAATCTATTCGAAAATTCTCGCAAAAACGAAAAAAAGCGGAAAATACGACTCAAAAGATACTTTTAAGCTAATTGGCTTCCTTTAAAGTCAGGGGGTACTTTATGTAATTTGCAACTTTGAATAATAGCTGAAAAAACATGTTCTTCGCCCGATTTCGGTCGATTCCACCACTTAAAGACATGGTGACACTCAATTTCAAATATCTAAAAAAATATACATATATCGTTAAAGACAGGATGTCAGGTATGTTAATAATAAACCAAAAGTACTCTTTACATCTAAATAAATCGCTAAAAATGCATTTTTCAATACCTGACACTCTGTCTTTAAGGTCTTTTGTGAACCTATTTTCCTATTTATTTCCGAGAACACATGAACATTGAACTTTGAAACGTATTGTCAACAGGAAATTTTTTATTTTGGAAAATTGGATTTTTGAACCTTTTTTCAGAGTGTATTGAGCAAAAAACGTTCAGGTTCTCTAAACTGACCCCCCCCCCCTATCTTAGCGACCCAAATTTTTTCCACTATTTCAGAAAATCAAGCTCAAAAAAACTTACAAATCACAGAAGTTATCGAGAAATATGCCTACCGAAATTATTTGAAAAATATTGAAGTCATATTTCAAATAATTTTGGAAAATTCAAAAGAAAAATTGTTTTTTTTTAAATTTACCACCGAGAAAGCTGTCGGAATCTCCCGTATATAAAAAAAATGCTAACAAAACAAGATAATGTGCTCAAAAATCTAATTTTTC
This sequence comes from Caenorhabditis virilis, assembly GCA_964036255.1. Classification (NCBI taxonomy): domain Eukaryota; kingdom Metazoa; phylum Nematoda; class Chromadorea; order Rhabditida; family Rhabditidae; genus Caenorhabditis; species Caenorhabditis virilis. Next base: position 3,350,667 of record OZ038415.1, on the reverse strand, counting down.
GCTCTATATTAAAGAAGGACCTTACGCAGGTTATATATATATTGCTAAATCTATCTGAAATTCAATTTTATATACCTAGTGACAAAACTTTGCAAAAATGGTGAAACGGGCACCCGGAATCGAACTTGGCTATCACTTTGGTGGACACTTTTAAGTTATTGAGACCAAAGTTCGATTCCGCGTGCTCTTCTACTTCTTTTGCAAATTTTATCTATATTAATTTGAATTTCCGATCGATTTAGCAACATTTATAAACTGTGCAAAGTCCCTTAATTTTTATATATAGACTGAAAATTTAGATTTTCGATCCCATTATCTTTTTTTGATGACGTGTTTGATATGCGGGAAGTTCCGACAGCCTTCTGGGCGGTAATTCGAAAAACGTTTTTTTTTTAATTTTCCAAAATTAGTAATCAACATTTATAAAAATGCGTATATAGTCCTCCTGAGTCCTTTGAAGCTTATAACCTAGTGAACCTAGTTTAAACCTAAATAACCTAGTGTTTAGTATAAATCTAGACAAATATTGCATAACAAATCACAGCTGGGAAACGGCCCATAACTTTTTCTAGGGAAAAATCTGGTAATAAACTTCGAAAACCCGAGTTACACCTTTCTGGACACCTTTATAGGTTTTCGTGATAAAATGCTGTACCCACCTAATTTTCGATTATTTTGAAATTTGGAAACTTCACTTAGGCTTGTGAAAAGGGACCCCTTTCCTCCTTATTGGCTTGAAAAAAAGCAATACGCTTTTTTTTTTAATAAGCCTAAAGACAATGTACCACCTATATAAAACAAAAAATTCAAAGAATCCACCCTTACCTCAACTCGATCCCCCTTCTGCACCTTCAAATGCCCATCCGCTTGACTATCAAAATCGCTTTGCACTATCCAAACCTCCGACGATTGCTGCAAAAAGTCTCAACTTTTTTTCTTTTTCAAATATTTTCAAAATCCCCCCTCAAAAATGTCAACTTTTTGATTCCCCTAGGGGGTTCTTGTATGTGCTATTCCGACGGCCCACCAAACTCACCGCCTGATCATCAATACTACTTAAAACCGTAAGCGTTTCTGGCTTATTCCCGCCGCGAAACGAGCTCGTCAGCCGATTTCTCGCCCGATTATACAAGCTACCAGTTCTTGAACGAATCGATCGCCATGATTTTGAATATGTCAACATTTTGAGATCTATCAAAAATGGTCTTTTGTTTTAAATCTAACGAAAAAATGAGCAAAGAGATCACGCAACAAGTTCTAGATGCCAAAATACAGAAAATTTCAAATAAACGAGAAAAAAGGGTCCTAATATAGTCTATTTGCATGAGAAAAACGAACAACATTCAATTTTTCCTTCGAAATCAAAAAAAAATCATCAAAACTTTATTTGTTCGACGGATTTCGATTTCCTGAACCTAGTCATCGATTAATCAAACATTATTTCACAAAAAATAATATTTTAGAGAGAAAAAACTTAAAATTGAAAAAGCGAAGAACTTCTGAAGTTCAAAATCTGAACAACTCTATTCTTTTAGAAAGAAACATCAACTCCCTCAAGAATTGTCTCCGGAAAATTCATTTTTACAACAAAAAAAACTCAAAATTTCGAAAAAATGTCGAGAAATGGATATACAGGGTGGCTACTAAGTATTCGTCGCGACGTTTTGTTACGTATTTTGATAACCAAGTTATAATTCCTTAAAATTTCTTGATATATCGATGAAAGAAGATGTATAGGGCAGTTTTCCTTAGTAATTGTGAAGTATAGAAATATAGACTTCAATGTAGGGAACCTAATGTTCAAAAGCTGAATCACATTTTCGCCGCGCGAGTTATCCTAATATGTTTGCTCATAACTTTTCATGAGTTCATGAGCAAGAACCGTGCCATACGAAAAAATTAATTAAAACAATTTTCTTTAAAAACTGGTTGACGATTTTCTCTAACGCTCTGAAAATAGCTCACAGTGATGACCGGAAGTCAACGTTCTTGTAGCTAACATTTCGAAGTTTTCCAGCAATTTATCGAAATCCGCTTATTGTTCGGGTATTTCATGCTACACAACGTTGGTTTTCAATCGTAGTCATAAAAAAAGGTTCAAATTTTAAATTCAACACTGATATTTGTTATTATTTTCAAGTATTCAAAAAAGCTAGGACGTTTGAAAGAAAATTCATAATTTCTCTGAAAAATCTTGTCATTTGATTTCATTTTGCTCCAGTAGTTTTACATGACGAAAAAACTTAGTTTTTTGTTTTGAAAATTGTAAAATGGTTCTCATTTAATATCTAAGGCATGTTTCAATATGATATGTGAACAGGGACGTATTTTATCGTACATCAAACTTCATCAAATTGGAAACCGCCGAACAAGCGGCGCGCAAGTACGACACCCAAGAATTTTCGTGAATTTCCACGCAATTTTCATTTAACCGACTTGAAAGTTTCTTATCATAAAAATAGTGTATTTTTTCATAACATTACCCATTTTCAACCGTTTTCCAAGTTCGGAACGTTTTTTATGGAGGTTAGAATCAGTTAGAACCAGTTTGATCTGTCAGTCTCGATCAGTCTTCTAGTAAATCATAATAAAAATATAGCGATCATGAGCAAAACTTTGTCAATCGCATTTTTATAACTCATGAACATACTTCACATTCTAAAGTTGAAATACATTTTTTTGAGGCACCAGATCGATAATTATGAACTGCCAAGCATGAACGAAAATCCCAACTTTCTTAACGTTAGGCACAGAAAACCGAGGTAGGTTCACGAAAATGTTCGTAACTATAAAATGGCTCGGTTTTCATGAGCGTAACTTTAAGAACAGTTTAAAAAATATTTTCTCTACTAGAATCATCAACAGTTATTCAGTTTTCTAAGCACCATAATTTTTAGCAACTCGACAAAGTAGCGACGAATACTTAGTAGCCACCCTGTATATGTACTCTGACGCGTTTGGGGAGCTCCCCCCGCCAGAAAAGTTAATTTTAAAAATCTTCAAAAAATGTGCAATTTTTTTGAAAAAAAAACCGAGCAAGCTAATTTGGATTATGCGCAGGATTTATAAATGTTGTCTAATCGATCCGAAATTCAATTTTAAATACCTAGCGGAAAAAATTGCAAAAAATTAGGGAAAGGCACCCAGAATCGAACATTCCTGCCACTTTGGTGAAAACTTTTACGTTTTTGAGACCAAAGTTCGATTCCGGGTGCCCTTTTCTACTTTTTTTGCAAATTTTACCCCAAGGTATACAAAATTAAATTTCTTCTCATGCGTATAGTCCTCATTTAAAGTACATTTTCTAAAATTCGTGTAGATTAGAATCTTCGAGTACTTATAGTATAAACCGGGTTCAGGGGGATGTTAAAACTCGAAATTTTGGTTAAAATTTTGTTTTCCGATATTTTTTCGAAATATTTATATATTTTTTTGTTTATTTGGCTGAAAATTGAACTTTAAAAACTTAAAATCATTATTAAAAACTAATTTAATTCTAATTTCTGTTAAAAATCCTGTTTTAAGGCCATTAACTGCAAAAAATTAATTTTTTCGATTTTCCACAAGTTTTGAATTTTCTTAAATTTCAGAAATATTGATTAATTTTTAAGCTATGTTTATAAAATTGAATTTAAGACCGATTTTGCAACATTTATAACCTTCTAAGTCCTTTTTTTTAAGAAATACTGAAAAATTAGATTTTAGAGCACTGTTTTGATGAATTCTTTATATACGGGAGGTTCCGACAACTGACTGTAGGTTGTCGACCTACCGTCAGTTGTCGGAACCTCCCGCATATAAAAAATTGCATAGTCAACCTTTAAAAATCCAAATAATTGAGCAAAAATCTTAAAAAAGGGGAAAAACTCTGAATAAACGTATAAATAAACATGCCCGCTATCTGATCCCAAACCCCTTTCCCTCCAACTCCCACTGAAAAAAAAAGGAAGAGCCGAGAAACAGAAAAAAAACGACAAGGGGCGAAAGGGAAATTGATACCAGGTAGTATAAATGAAGGTAAACAATTCAATGTGTTATTTATTCTATTTTTTCTTTTCTTTTTCTTTGAAGAACAAAAATAAAATAGAATCCTTCCCCCCCCGGACTACAAAAATCGGATTATATATATTTTTTCTAATTCCATGCTGAATATCAATTAGGAAACCAAATCTCCAAACAAATCGCGTTAACTATTCCATTATACAAGAGAGCAAAAAAAACGCACGCAGAAAATAAAATAAATCATGATGACGAGATGACAAAATGAGAGTCGGGAATGACAAAGTATGTAATTTGATATTATGTTTCTTCTTCTTCTTCTTCTTCATCTTCTTCCCCCCTTTTTCATTTCCCTCCTCCCCTATGCTCCAACTTCATTATATTGTTCTTCTTTGCCTTCTTCGTCTTCTTCCAAATTTCACGTCCCCAATTCTTCTTTCATAATCGCAGCCAATCGACAAAAACAATAATTCGAGCAGTTGGGAAATTCAGACTATGAATAGGAGGACTTATTTTTGTATATAAAGAACCAAATTATGAATGTGCAACATATTTCCTGAGGAGACAATTCGAGAACAAATGATATTTTCAGACAAACGTTTATTATTCAAAACGAGGTGGGAGCCTGTCTTTAAAGGCAGCTGGTCCCGTTAACACGATCCAAATTCAAGGCAAAAAATCGAAATTCGAATGGGAGCCTGCCTTTAAGAGCGCAATTTTTGCAGAATAAAACAATTCTTAAAATAAATGAAAAAAAAACCAGGTTTGGTACTCCATTAAATTACCAAAAATTAAGGAAGACCCTTTTTAAAGATAGGGTACTCCTAAATTTCGGAAAATACATCGAAAAGTAAAAACAACACTTTTTTTTCTCAGAAATCAACAAAATTTAAAAAAACTTAGAAAATGTTTAATTTTTTGTCAATTATTTTAAAAAACGCAGTGAAAAAAGACAACTTTTGGGTGGTCACAATTGTCACTTTAAAGAAGATAAAAATTGTGTTCAGCGCCGAAACTAATTCGAACTCTGTTAGCTCAGGTGGCAACTTAATTTGCACCCTTTCAAATGGATATCTAATCTGTGTGGTAAAATTAAATTCTAGTGGCGGAAAGTCCTTAAAGATAGGATAGCACTAAATTTCGGAAAATAAATTGAAAAAATCCGGAAAAATATCAAAAATTAAGCAAAATCCTTCTTAAAGACAGGGTACTACTAATTTCGGAAAATAAATTGAAAAAATCCGGAAAAATATCAAAAATTAAGCAAAATCCTTCTTAAAGACAGGGTACCACTAAATTTCGGAAAATACATTGAAAAAATTCGGAAAATTATCAAAAATTAAGCAAAAGCCTTCTTTCAGATAGGGTACCACTAAATTTCGGAAAATATATTGAAAAATCCGGAAAAATACCAAAAAATTAAGGAAGACCCATTCTTAAAGATAGGGTCCCACTAAATTTCGGAAAATACATAGAAAAATCTGGAAAGTTACCAACAATTAAGCAAGGCCCTTCTTAAAGACGGGGTACCACTAAATTTCAAAAAGCACATGGAAGAAATCCGGTAAATTATTAAAAATTAAGCAAAATCCTTCTTAAAGATAGGGTAGCACTAAATTTCGGAAAATACATTGAAAAAATCCGGAAAATTACCAAAAAATTAAGAAAAATCCTTCTTAAAGACAAGGTGCCACAAAATTTTGTGATATTTTTCACAATTGTCATATTAGATGAAACATCCTAAAACAAGTATTGATTATTGTCAGATACGTCGCTGATAGAAAAATTCCTAACAAAAAAACAATAAAATCGCCGTGGGGAAAAGAATAACAAAAATTCAAATCCACACAATTTTTCGCCATAACAAAAAATCCCGTGAATTGAATATTAATATCCACAAAAAAAGGTAGAGGAGAGAGCCCGGTGCATTCAACGAAAAAACCCCCCACCCAAAACAACATCTATTTCTCTTCGCCTATTTTTTCCACTTCACTTGCAACAAGAAAAAATGAATGGCATGTCTAAATCGAAAAACACATTTGTATCGTGTTTTCTTGTCATAATACTCGATGAGTTAAAAACAATGAAATTTGAATTTAAAAGAAATTGAGTAAGTATGATTTTTATTTTCCAATTTTAGTTAAATGGGGGGAAATTAAATTTTAAAAAAAACAAGAAACAAAAAAGTTACAGCTCGTATTCAGCTGGGATTTATTTGCTCCAAAGAACTATTTTGTTAAGAGTTTTTTTTAAAACCCTTTATTTTTTTAGGTGTTCTAGAGATAATAGTGCTTTAAAAATTTGATACTTGCTTAAAGACAGTGTGTCAGCTAATTTCGCCCCTACCTTATTTCAATTTCAAAAATTAGAGCTTTCTCTTATCATTCCAATGTAATTTATACGAAAAAATATCGAAAAAATACAAACCTCATAGCACCGGTCAAAATTTGCAAAAATCAAAAAATTTAATTGCGCGACGGATCGTGCGATGCGGTCGGAAATTGGCGCGAAACGCAATTATTTGGATGTGGCAACATCGTGGGCTCCCATTCGAATTTTTATTTTTCACCTTGGACTTGGATCGTGTTAACTGACAAGATGCCCTTAAAGGAGGGCTCTAATCATATTTCAAATGTTGTAAAATCGATTCAGAATTTAATTTTATAAACAAAAAAAACATTTTTTTTAATGAGCATCTTTTGCTCAAAAAGCTGCCTTTAAGTATAGATTTTTTTAAAAACAGTTACCGAATTTCATATGAATTAGATTTTTGAGTATTTGTGAAAACAAAGCGCCTTTTTAATTTTCTGAACCTAGTTGATAATTTTCAACATATATTATATTTTATTAATTACAATTAGAGTTCAAAAACCAGTTTTCAAAAAAAAATTTCTGGAAGGGTGCCTGCCTCGAGCACTTTCTTTTAATTCGCATCCTTTTAAGAATTTCGATGTCTAAAATTCATATATTCCGGTTAACAATATATATCTTATTAGTCACCTAATTAGTCCCCCAAATTCAGGCTTCTCGGAGGAAAATAAATATGAACTTTAAGTACCCAAAATCAAAAAAAAACCTAGCAAAAAACTCTATTTATCTACCTCTTTTGTTAAAAATTTCATAAAATGGGTGCTACATTGCTATAATTCCATACTTCTAGGCAGTTTTGTAAGCTGCTTCTGAATACATTGCTGGAATTAAACCCCCATTCGTTTGAAGACTAAAAAAGTGACCTAGATATCCAGTACCTTTGTGAAATCTTGAGCATTTTTCTCGTTTTCTAATTTTTTCCGAATTTTCAAAAAGGTTATTTTAATTATTTTTTATAGGCAGATCAAGAAACCTCAAAAAAATAACCAGAACCTCCGAATCGGACACAGAAAAACTTTAAAAAAATAGAAAAAACGTGCCCGGCATAAAATTGGCACTCTTACTACACCAGATCGTACCCAACTGGCACCAAAAATTCCAAAACTGGATAGCCAAATCGAAACAAAAAAACCGCCCAATCACATTTTCCCACAATTTAAACTGTTTTCAAATGCACATAAATACATATTCATGTTCTGAACAAAAAAAAACAAAAAAAACTCACATGTCTCTTTTGCACACATCCAAAACAACCATAAACCCCCATTTTCGGGGAGGGTGGTTTGAAAACAATTCGGGAAGGGCGCAAAAAAATAAAATAACACTCGAAAATATCAATAGAAACAAAAATCAATAATTTTAGCGAATATTAATAGCTTTTTCTCTCTCTTCAATTCGATTTAAAAAAATCAAATCGATTTCAAAGAAAAAACGCGTCGAATCAAGCACCGTGTGAATTTTTGCCGTTATAAGTTGTCGAGTAGAAAGAAAAGATGACGAAACCGAAGAAGATGAAGAAGAAGAAGAAGAAGAAGATGCATTGAGCAGCAGATCAGGAACAAAAAAAAAGCCTTCTCAACAATGAAAAAGTGATAAAAATCGATTTGAAGAAGAGATTATCACGTGAGCCCCGGAGCAACAGCCGTGCTTCTTGCTCTTGTTTTCAAAAAGCAAAATTCGAGAAGAAGATGAGGCAGAACAAAAAAAAATCATCAAACTCTCTTTTGTCCAACTTTCGAGGAAGAATTTCAAAGCAGTTTGAAAAAAAAAACGCACACAAACACATTCACAAAACGTTTTTATGAGCTTTTTAGCACTATAAATCATCACATTCTGGCTCGGGATTTCCGAGATGAGTGGAAGAACTTGATTTTTTTCGAAAAATGAAGTGTATCGATGTTTTAGGTCTTAGAATTGTTTTTTTCCCCGCGTCTAACATAATTAAAAATTTGTCAAATTTCAATTCCAACTCTGAAATTTTCGAAAAAAAAAGCAATTAAAACAATTTTTTCAAAAAATATGATTGAAAAATTTTAAAAATAATAAATTTTTCAAAAAAAAAATTCAAAAACTATGGTAAAATAACAGAAATTCTTCGAAAAGCTCGGAATTTTCTTTAAGTCGGTAGAAAATAGAAGTTTTCGAAAAAAAATCGATTTTTCGAAATGATGACCGGAAAATTCAAAATTTTTTGAAAAAAATAGATTTTTTTGAAAAATATGACCGGAAAATTAAATAAAAATCAATTTTTCGGAAAAATTCAAAAACTACGGTATTTAAAATAACAATAATGCTTAATTTTTAATAACATTCAAAATTTCCGCTAAATAAAAAAAAGTTGGAAATTTTTCATTCTAAACAGATTCAGTGGCAAATTCAAAAAATTCTGAAAAATTTAATAAAAATTCGGAAAATTAAAAAATTAAATAAAAATTCGGAAAATTAAAAAAAAATCGAATTTTTCGAAAAATGACCGGAAAATTTTTAAAAAATCAATTTTTCGGAAAAATTCAAAAACTACGGTATAATAAAAGTAATGCTAAATTTTTCAAAATATTCAACATTTCTAAAAAGTTCAAAAAGCTCGGAAATTTTTTATTTAACGAAGAATTCCGGAAAAATTCAAAAAAACACCAAAAATTAGAGAATCAAAAATTTTGATACAATTTTGAAACATTTTGAAAAAAATCGATTTCTTTTTTTCAAAATATTGCCTTTTTTTCAAAATTTCACTTCAAAACTCAAAAATAACGGAAAAATTCAAAAAAACGTTGAAAAAACCGATTTTTTCGAAAAATATGGCTCGAAAATTCAAATAAAATATTTTTTTTTGAAAAATTCAAAAACTTCGGAAAAATAAAGCAATTTCATGGATAAATTTCTAAAAATTTAGAAAAAACCAAAAACTCAAATTATTTTATAAACAATTCAGTAGAAAGCTCAAAAATATTTGAGCAAATTTAAAAAAGCTGTAAAATGTACAATTTTCACAGGAAAAGCATCAAAAATTTCATTCGAATAGCACATACGAACCCCCTCCCCGCTTTATCAAAACTATCAAAACAATAAAAATCCGAAAAGCCCCTAAAACTCCAAACTAACCTCACTATCACAGCTCTGTACACTATGCCTATGATGCATCAACGACTCCACATCCTGCGATAATCGATCACCAGATGACGTTGAAGCTCCTGATCGAATGGACACTGATCGCGGCGTTGAGACATTTGGAACCGATAAACCGGAACTTGCTCCCAAATCTGAAACAAATCAAAATTAAAGACATGGTGTCAGTTTTTGTTTTTTTCTAAAGCTTCCGTTATTCGTTAATGTATGCCTGTGATCTCGGCGAATAAGGCATTTTAGATATAAAATTTCACAAAAAATCCAAAATTTTCGGAATTTTTATAAAATTTCTGAAAAAATCAAAAATTCACAAAAATTTAAGATTAAATATACAAATTTAGACAATCGTTTTAAAATTTTACTGAAAAATTCCCTCATTTCGGAAAAATGTAACAATATCATTGATTATTTCAAAAACGTCGGAAAATTAAAAAAAATTCGGGAAATTTTTGAAAAATTCATTTAATTCGGAAAATTGTTTTAAAATTATTGAAAAATTCAAAAATACCGGTAAAATTCAAAAAATTTCGTAAAAATTCAAAAACTTCGGAAATTGTTTTTAAAATTTCAGAAAAAATCAAAAAATCCGGTTAAATTCTAAAAATTTCGTAAAAATTCAAAAACTTCGGAAATTGTTTTTAAAATTTCAGAAAAAATCAAAAAATCCGGTAAAATTCTAAAAATTTCGTAAAAATTCAAAAACTTCGGAAATTGTTTTTAAAATTTCAGAAAAAATCAAAAAATCCGGTTAAATTCTAAAAATTTCGTAAAAATTCAAAAACTTCGGAAATTGTTTTTAAAATTTCAGAAAAAATCAAAAAATCCGGTAAAATTCTAAAAATTTCGTAAAAATTCAAAAACTTCGGAAATTGTTTTTAAAATTTCAGAAAAAATCAAAAAATCCGGTAAAATTCTAAAAATTTCGTAAAAATTCAAAAACTTCGGAAATTGTTTTTAAAATTTCAGAAAAAATCAAAAAATCCGGTACAATTCTAAAAATTTCAGAAAAATTCAAAAACTTCGGAATTTCAAAAAAAATTCAAAAAATCCAGTAAAATTCGAAAAATTTCGTAAAAATTCAAAAACATCGGAAAATTGTTTAAAAATCTCAGAAAAATTCAAAAAATCCGGCGAAATGCTAAAAATTGTCTTAAAATTTAAGAAAAATTCAAAAACTTCGAAAAATCTGTTTAAAATTTAGTAGAAAATTTAAAAACATGGGGAAAGAATCTAAAATTGCGTTTTTTTTTTAAATTTCATACCCAAATATTGAAAAGTATCGTTCAACTAAAATAAATATCAAATTTTCATAAAAAAATGACTTTTTTGAAACCATTTCAAATTTCCAAAAACAACTCACTTATCGTCAACAATCCTTGCGTCAACTCCCGGATCTTCCTCACCCACATCACCTTTGTCTTCTCCGACGACGCTCGAAGATCCGTTCGATTCTCATTCGACAGAACTGTTCCAACCCGAAGTCCAAATCTGTGCGAGTCGCCTTCAACATGCTCGACAACCGACACTTCACTCAACTGCAAAAAAAAACAATTTTCCAAAATGTCTCAAAATTTCCAAAATACCGGCAATGGTTTCCCTTTAATTAAATATCGCACATTCTTCGGCGAAATTTCGAGCCTTTTCGCAAAAACGATTGACAATTCGAACAAGAACACTTGTCGCTCTTTCCCACGTCCTTTGAAATAAGCCTTCGGCTCCCATACAGTCAACATGTCTTGAATAACAAATGGTCCCAGCACATCAACCTGCAACAAGATGCATATTTTTATAACACTGTTGAAAATTGAATTTTGAATATATTTTTTAGTGGACATCTACCTTTAAGGCCAACATTTTCCGTTTAAACGCGCATGCATCAAAAAATATCGAAATTTGATGGAAAGGAAGTGAATTTTTGTAATCTACTAGTTCGACCACATTTTTAAGGTCAAAAGAATTAAAGGAACATAAATCTGAAGAAAAATCTAAATTATAACGAAAAAAAACGGAATTTTGAAATAATACGCTTTAAAATTGTCACTAGATTAGTTTTAAATATTTCTAGTGGTATAGTGCCTTTAAGGTCGAGTTTTTGTGTGATTAATGGCGCATGAATAAAAAAATGGAATTTAACAGAAAATAAGCGGATTTTTGCCTAATTTGAATAACCTAAATTCTTGTGGCCATGTGCCTTTAAGCTAAAATTTTTGTGGGATTTAAAGGCGCAAAAATTTCAATAAAAAAGCGGATTTTTGCCTAATTCGAATAATCTAAATTTTAGTGGTATTGTGTCTTTAAAGATGAGGGATTAAAGGCGCATAAAATTGCTTTAAAAAATGATTGAATATAAAAAAACCGGTTTTTTGCTATCTACTAGTTTCGAATCTTAATGGCATCATGTCTTTAAGATGAAATTTTCCGATTAAATCAAAAACTTTCGAAATTTATAGAAAATAAGCTTCGAAAATCCAGATTTCAAAAAAAAACCAAACCGAAATATAAAACTCACATTATTATCCTTCATATCCAAACAATTATAGTGTATAATATCATTGACCCGTCTTGGCACACTTATGACCACTTCATATGCTTCCTAAAAATGAGGAAAATATCAAAAATGGCTCAAAAATTTCAAACAAAAAGCAACTCACTCGTAATTCATCCGCATTACCCGTACAATTATGCAACAACTGCTCCATTATCAATCGATACCTTGTAATCCTCTGTACCGGTTTGATGAGCAAACTACCAAGATCATTGTTAATTTCCAGCCCGTGTTTCTCTCGAATCCGCTAAAACATTGATTCTTATTTTATTATAACTAATTTGAAGCTTTTTATAATTAATTTTCGCAAAAATTCCCCAACTCACATTAAAGAATTCAACAGCATCGGGTGTGGCGATGACGTGATTCTTCTGCTCCTTGTTGACACAGTATTCTGTGTACAATTCATTCAAAAAATCGATCCAAACTGTGAACGATGCGCCAACAGCTTCCGGTTGATTCTCATACTTCACCAGCTCTTGCACAAGCTTTCTGCAAAAATATTCAACTAGTTTCCAAAAAATAAGCACCTTAAAGGCAGTATCTCAGTTTTTTGCAACCCTATTTCACTTTTAATTCTAAAAAAAGCATCCTTTTTTCAACAATCCAACTTAATCCACAAAAAAAATCCAGACTTGATGTTTTTTCGCCAATTACAGATTTTGTCAGAAAAAAACTGATTTTTTGAACTTTAACGTATAATTTTGAAAAAAAGTACTCACTCATGATGAAATTGATAAATCTTCTCGACATTTCCAAAAATGTCATATTTCTGAGCGGCCAGTGTCGCCGATAACGTCCCCGCTTTCGCCGCCGCATCAAATTCATTAAGATAACTGAAAAAACCCTAAAATTTTCACGACAAACTCAAAAATTCCACTTACACATTGACGCATCGTCCTAAATCTTCAATATAATCCCTTTCCGTCTTGATCAACTCTCTCATCGGTTCGCTGAAAAACCGGGACAATTAGAAGAAGAAAAAAGTGAAAATTCCCCTAAACTTACAGCATTTTGCGGTTCTCCTCTCTCCTTTCCTGGACAATCTTCTCGTTGAAGATGCTCGTATCCGAATGCCGATCAAGTGATAATTCATCCTTCTGCAAGAATGCAAATTTTTCAAAAATTCACCTTTTTAAAACATTTTTAGTGCTTTTTTTAAAATTTAAATACCGGTAAAACCACCCAAAATTCCTTTTTTGACTTTTTTTTTTAAATTTTGAAATTCCATTTTTTTCACAAAGAAATCTGATTTTTTGATTTCAACCCCAATTTTATATCAACAAAAAACCAAACTATGAAATATTCAATAAAAAATTCTATTAAAATGCATCTAACACTCCTAAAAATTCACTTAAAACCAAAAAAATCGTATTTTTCCCCATATGGAAGGTGAAAATTAAGTTAAAGCCTTCATTATTCGTTAAATAAAATTAAAAATCAATAATTTTCTGAAAAAATATTATAATTTTTCCAGTAAAAGCTGAAAATCAATAAATTTCTGTATATTTGAAGAATATTCAAATTTTCATTTTCCGAAAATCTTTTTAAAAATATCAAACCTATTTGATTTTCTTAAAAATTCGCCAATTTTCAAATTTTCAACGAAAAATCAAATAAATTTAAGATTTTCAAAAAAAATCGATTTTCAAAGATTCAGTAATTTAAAAAAAAACTGACGAGTTCAACAACTTCTCTGAGTGTTGATATTCTTAAGAAAACTCAAATAATTTCCAAAATTTAGGAAAATATCATTAATTTTTCATATTTTTACTGCAAAAAAAAATTCAGGATTATTTTTCAAAGAGCTCAAATGAGTATAAACCCCCTTTTTTAAAATAAACTATGTGGAGCCTTGTCTTTAAGAGACTTTGGTATAGTCCTCTCACAAAATCGGTTTCATAAAGGTGGGCTTCCCTCTTCCGCGAGAGAGTGTTATTTGGCGAGAGGTAGTTGTCTGCGTATAGCCTCCCCCTCGTTATGTTTCACATGCGAGCGTGTCGGTTTTTTAGAGCGCGCTTGCCTGTTTATAAAGCCGAATTTGTGAGCAGCTAATACAATTTTTCTGCCAATTTCTAAATTTTGCTCTAAAAAATTGGAAACTTCAGAAAATTTCATACAAAAAATTTAAGAATAATTATTTTCCGATCTTCAGCTTCCAATCAATTAAAGATTCGAAGCACGTCAAAAGCTACGTCTTTAATATTCTAATAATAAACAAATATTCTGGAAATTTCAATGAGAACTCTGAAAATTTTTGGAATTCTGAATTTCAGGTACAAAAAAATGTGTTATATCTTATTCTCAATTTTTTTATTTTTAAATCAAGTGACACCCTCTCTTTAAGAGTCCGAAAAAAGCAAATACCCACCATTACCTCATTTCTTAAAGACAATGTGCCACTTTTTTTGAAATTTCAGAAAAGCTTTTAGTAACCCTAGATCCTCTTTTCAATTTCAAAAATCTTAAAACAAAAAAGGAAATGAACTAACCACCGCACTTCGATTCCCTCCTCTCAACTTCACTTCACACTCCGTCACCCTTTTCGTAAACTTCTCAAAATTCCCCTTCACATCATTGACACACGAATTGATATCCTCCACGTGCTGTCCATTCTTCTCCCTTATCTCATCGGCACAATGCAAAAACGCCTGAATCTTCGTCTTCTGCTCCTTGACCTGCATTTTAAAACTTCCAAAATCGTCCTTCTCCGATTGTTGACACCCGTTTTTTCGTTCATTCTCTTTCAATTGCATCTCTCCTTCGACCGTCATCCAGCTTATCAATTGATTCCGAGTTGCATCCAATAGAATATAAGAATGACAGCTGGAATTTCATTTTTCCAATTTTTCACGTCATTTCACGTGTTTATCTTACCTATCAAGCTGTTTCCATTTCTCCATCCACTTTTCCAAGATCTGCGACTGTTTGTCTCTTAAATCGGCCTTCATTTTAGCAATTCTCTCCTCATGTTTTCGCCGATCTGCTGCTCGAACCTGGGTTCGTTGAATATAACGAAGCAAGAGTTCTCCATTCTTCTGCGCATAGATGCATCCTTTTACAAATCTGGAAAAAAATGCTTATATGATCTGGAAACCCAAATTTTCCAAATTTTTAGCGGAAAATTCGCTCTTTTCAGGCATTTTTTTGTTTAGAACAGCCTATTTATTGATTTTTGCTCCAACGCCTTAGTTTTTGAATCAGCGTTGACTTAAACAACCTACACCTTGTCTTTAACGTCGTTATTTAAATAAAAACCCCTTAGAAACCCAATTTTTAAGGTCGCAATCTTTTAAAATTAATTTTCTTCTAAATAATCCCCTATGGCCTAGAAACCCAAACATGTAAAAACTAGGCCATATCCCTAATTTTTCTACAATTAACAATTTTCAACAGAATTTTCGAATTTTCTAGCCTTTTCTCCTAATGCAGTTGGTTTTATCAAACTAATTGATTCTTTGCATTTTCTAGGCCATTTATTCTATGCCAATTTTTAAAAAAATGGTCCAAAATCACAAATAGTTAATTTTCAACATTCAAATTTGAATATAAAGCCATAAAAATTGTACAAAACCACCCTTTTTTCGAAAAACTACTTCAATGGCCTAGAAACCCAATCGACGGCCTAGGAATCGCACGTCTTACTTTGAAACCCGTTTTTTTCTTAATTTTTCCTTAATTTTTAATAATTTTTTAGACCTTTTTTTAAATTTAAAGGAAAAAAAATACGAAAAATTCAAAATTTCGAATTTTTGCATATTACAGAACCAAATTATAGCAAAAAGATATTTTTCTCGTCGAAAAAATAAGAAGACCCCGATAAAAATGAAAAACAATGGAATATATACTTTTCTCCTAAAACTTCGATTTTTAGATTCAAATCGTGAAAAACGGTTTTTTGATTAAAGGACTAGAATATATGGCCTAGAAAACGCATTGTAATTAAGTTTAAGAACATCTAATTAAAGGCTAGAAAACAAGAAAATTCGGTTGAAAAGAAGTGCATGCAAAATTAGGAGCATGGTCTAGTTTTCACATATTTGGATTTCTAGGCCAGAGGGGGGGGGGGGGGGGGGGGGGCTTATTTAGAAAAATACTTACTTTAAAAGATTGCGGCCTCAAAAATTGGGTCTCTAAGGTGTTTTTATTTAATCAACGACGTTAAAACACGGTTTAGGCTGTTTAAGCAAAAGCTGCTTCAAAAATAAGATATTTGAACAAAAAAAAGCCCCCCCCCCCCCTCCTCTTTAAGAGATAAATGTGCAAAAATGTTGAAAAATTAACCCCCACCCTCCTCATTCATCTAAATTGTTCTGTCCCTTTAAAGGGATTCTTTACTGTTTTTGGGTTTCTATTCCATTTTCATCTTCTTCTTGATATTTGAAAACCTATACAAGAAAAATATTTTTGCGATTTTTCCTTTTCTAGTACTCAAACACACCCATTTCAAGAATAAGGCAGCGAAATGTCCTAACATTGCAAACACTCTCACATTCGCATGCTCTCTCGCACGCGGCCGAGCGGTTAGGCCATTCGCCGCCTTACCCTGTAAATGTGCTTTTTTCGTGTACTAGAAAAGGAAATTTAGATAAAAAATTTTTCTTCTATAGGTTTTCAAATACTGTGAAGAAGATGAAAATGGAATTGAAACCCAAATTCAGTAAAGAGTCCCTTTAATGAATACGGCATTTTCTCAAGGAATAGTTTATTTTTTGCTAATTATCGTCGTTCAAAAAATCAATCAATAAAATGGCCTAGAAAATCAAAATTCTTCGGCCATTAGGGACATCTAAGATTTTATCGTTTTTTCCCCATTATTGATTTTTTCTCAAAAAAAAAAAATAGAACCAACCTCTCCTTATACTCCATATGTTTGCTCAACAATTCGGCAATAAAGGCAACTTTTTCCTGATGCGACTCTGATGAGCATTGATCGCACCAATCCTTATGCGGCTGGCTGTATTCCCTCGCCAACTGTGTCAAAATTGGTACAACACCTTCTTCATAAGTTTTATAGCATGCGACGGCGGCCTAAAATTTAATTTTTTGGAAAAAAAATATATTTCTAATCTCCCCATACCTTCAACAATTTATTCCTCTCATCACAAAGCGCTTTCAGCCTCCTCCACTTCGACGCAACCTGCTCATTAAACTTCACAAGCACATCTCGATCCGGCGGGTTCGTCTCAATCAACTCTCTCCACCTCTTCACAAAAACATTGTGCGGTTCGATCAGTCGCATCTCGAGCTTCCCTCGAAAATCCTCCAGAATATTCTGCGCAATTTCCGCCTCTCGACACGTCGACGGGATCCCTCCCAAACTCGCCAGGTGTCGCTCCTCCCGCTCGATTAGGGCAATCATGCCATCCGCCAGCGCTTTACACGCCACCACTTCACAAGCCGCTTGGATTTTCGCCGACGTCTCATCGGCACACTTCATCACTTCCCTTTCCGCCTGATCCAGCACCCTTACGTTCTCTTTTATCAATTCCGCCACTCTTCTGCCATCCCTTATACAAACATCCGCGATTCCGTGACTATGTAACGCTTGTGACAATTCTTTCGCCGTTTTCCTGATATTATTGACGGCCGATCGAACCTTATTTTGATTGTCTTTGTGATACGGTAGCACCGTATCCGCCTTTTCATAAAACGTCGTCGATTCCACCATCTCTCTCATATCCTCTTCCCAGCTCTGCAAAAACGATCATTCTAAAAAATTTCTAGATACAAAAAAAATGGTACCCTTATCTGCTGCAGTACATCATAATTGTTTCTAGCGAACATTGCAAATCTCAAACCGATTTGAAGTAAAACCCGTCGCGGTGCCCATTCATTTGACAAGTTCGCATTTTGTTCATCTGAAAAATGTGAATTTACGATTTTTTTTTGAAAATTTGAAAATTTTACCAATATCCTGCACAAGTTTGTGAATATGCACTATACTCGAATTATAGTCAATTTCACAAATCGCTGACGCCATTTCTAAATCATTGATGAGTGATTTTCCTTCACCGGCGGTGACCGCGTACGCCTGCAAATTTTATCAATTTCTTTTAAAATTCTCCCAATTACTTTTTATTTAAAGACACGGTGTCAGTTGGAATAATCACATTCACAACAAGATTAGATAATGTTGCAAATGCGCTTTAATGGTAACCGTTTAAAATTGGCCAAAAACGGGCCAAAAAAGCTAAAAATGTGTCAAAATTGTTGAAAAACTGAATTTTTAACGTAAATTTCCAGATTTCTTGGAAATTCTATAACGTTTCTTAAATTTTTTCAATTTTCAGAATTTTTAAACCATTTTAAAGCTAAAAATCTTAAAATTCTGACTTTCAGCTTTAAAATGAACAAAAAGATGTGAATTTCCAATTTTTTCCGTTCGAAAGTTCCAGAATTTAAAAAATGCCACAACTTTTGTTCAAATTCTCTAAATTTTATAATTTTTGCACCATTTTAAATCTAAAAATCTGAAAATTCAAAATTTCAGCTTAAAAATGAGTCTAAATTCGTGAAACGCTGAAATTTTAAAGTAAATGCCTAGATTTTTTGGAAATTCCACAACTTATCTTCAAATTCCTTAAATTTTATGATTTTCACGACATTTTAGAGCTAAAAATATGAAAATTCCAAATTTCAGCTTTAAAATGAGCCAAGGTATGTGAATTTTCATTATTCAGTTGGAAAGAACCAGAATTTTAAAAATGTCACAACCTTTCTTAAAATTCTCTAAATTTTATGATGTTCACATCATTTTAGAGCTAAAAATCTAAAATTTCAAAATACCAGCTTAAAAATGAGCCAAAATTTGTGAAAATCCAAAATTTTAAAGTAAATTCCTAGATTTCTTGGAAATTCCATAGTTTTCTTAATTTTCATATTTTTTACACCGTTGTAAAGCTAAAAATTCAAAATTTAAAGTAAATTCCTAGATTTTTTTGGAAATTCCACAACTTATCTTCAAATTCCTTAAATTTTATGATTTTCACGACATTTTAGAGCCAAAAATCTGAAAATTCCAAATTTCAGCTTTAAATTTATCCAAAATTTGTGAAAATCCAAAATTTTAAAGTAAATTATTAGACATTTTGAAAATTCCATAGTTTTTCTGCAATTTTCTCAATTTCTATAATTCTTACACCAATTTGAAGCAAAAAATCTGAAAATTCAAAATTCCAGCTTAAAAATTATCCAAAATTCGTGAAAATCCAAAATTTTAAAGTAAATTCCTAGATTTTTTGGAAATTCCATCAAATTTCTCAAATTTCACGATTTTTACTAATAATTTGAAAATTCAAAATTCCATCTCAAAAAAGACAAAGCGATAATTTCGTGACTAGAACCAATGGCCTAGAATACCAATCATTGGCAAAAGGGGCCTAGAAAAGGCCTAGAAAGGCAAAAAATCACATTATCACACACAATCGACAAGTTTTAACATTCAGATTAAAGCAAAAAACATGAAATTTTATAACAACTGACACCATGTCTTTAAGAACAAATAATACCAACCTGCGCCGTCTCCTCCGACTCCAGAACCCATCGCTCTTTACTCCTCTCACAATCCTCCACATTCATATCCACCACCTTCTCCTCAAACTTCCTTCTCATATGCCCAAACCAATTCGTCAGCTCAATGTAATGCGTGTGAAATAACACTGACATTTTCAACAAATTTCCTCTCGTTTCCACCCGCGTCGTGAATCTTTTGATCTTCGCTTCAAGCTCCGTCATTAGTGCTCTCATTTTGTCAACATCGCACATTTCTGGAAAAAACCCCCAAAAATCAATAATCTCTAAATTTCCAAAAAAAAACCAACCACTTCTCGTCTCCGTCACATTCCGGTAAACCTGATACAACTTCTTCACATTCTCATACGTATTCGCGGCAACGTTTTGGAAATTCTGATGGTGTCTTTGAAGAGATCTCGCTTTGTTGACATCTTCACCTGAAAAATTGGGAAAAATTCAAGAATAGCGTTCAAAAAATCAATAAATTACCAATACTGGTCGTTTTCTTCAAATATGGCTCGCCATGCTGCTCCAACCAGTCCGTCACGAGTTTCACATCTGTTTCGAACGCAATCATTGCGAGCATCTGATGTAGAAGCACCTGGAAAAACGGTAAACTTTTTTATGTAACAAATAATTGTTTTTTTGCATTTTTTCCTGATTAAAATACCGGTAAGAACCCTTTTTGGTGTTTTTTTTTTTGCAAAATTTTTGAAATTCCTATTTTTCACTAAGAAATTCTGATTTTTTGAGCTCATAACCATTTTTTACCAAAAAATACAATCCATGAAAAATCAATAATTCCTTCCAGCTTTTTCTAGGCCACCAATTCTAGGCCACATTTAACAAATTCTCTAAAAATTCATTAAAAACCAAAAAACTCGTTTTTCACCATATCAAAGGTGAAAAATTGAGTAAAATCCCCCATTTTTCGTGAATTAAAACTGAAAATCAATTATTTTCCGAAAAAAATCGAATTTTGCAAAATCACCCAGAATTTTTCCATCAAAAGCTGAAAATCAATAAATTGCTGAAATTTTAGAAATTTCCAAATTATCAAATATCTAAAAATTATTCTAATTTCTTAAAATTTCGAGAATTTTCAAATTTTTAAGAAAATCTAGTAAATTTCAGAGTTTTTCAAAAAAAAGCTCGATTTTCAGATTTTTAGAATTTGAAATAATTTTCGGCTTTAAACGCGAAAAATTCTGGATTATTTTGCAAAATTTCATTCTTTTTCGTAAATTTTCCAGTTTTCAAATAAATTTCATATTTTTGCGGCAATTTGTTGATCTTCGGGCTCAAATGAGCACCAAAACCCGGTAAATTTGATAAATTTCAGAAAATTATACTTTTTCATTATTCGACGCTTAAAGACAGTATACCAATGGACTTAATTTTTTTGAAAATCAGAATTTCAGTTACAGAAAAGTTCCTTTAAGTGGAGCCCTGTCTTTAAGAGTCCCCCCTCCTCCCTTATTGCTTAAAGACAACGTGTAACTTTCTAGAAATCTCAGAAAACCATCAAATTATTGCTTTTACTAACAATATCCGGGTCTTAAAGCGAAAAACAAGTCAAAACCCGAACCTTCCGATCATTCCATTCCTCATGCAACTTCTTTTGCGCCCTAGTCAATCGATTGAGCTGCTCTTTCGCCACATTATCCTCCGCTTCAACCTCCTTCAGCACTTTTGTCACTTTCGACCCATCATCCAACGCGTGTGCATAAATCTCCTCCACTTGCGACCAGAACATATCGTGCATTCTGATCGCTTCTTCCAGCGCTTCTGCCGACTGAAGTTTCACCTCCGACGGATTGATCCCCGGCTTTGCGGTCCAATTGGGCAATTCCGCGAAATAAATCTGCGATGAGATGAAGAACGCCCTTGCATTTTGCAGAATCATCTGTCTCTTCAATATTAGATCTTCAAGTAGCTGCCATTCGTGTTTAACTCTGATCAGTGTTGATTCAACCTTTAAACAATTGTTTTTAGACCTCTATTCTTTCGAAACACAAAAAAAAACTTACATTCGCTCCAGCGGTCCTCGTCTTCAACATTGAATTCGCCACATTCATCACCTGGGTCACCGAAACCTCGGCTCTTTGAATCGTCTGCTGAAACTGCTCAAATTCCCTCGTCAATCGAACAACATCATTTTCACAAATTCCAACATCTCCGATACTTCGTACAATACTTGTAGAATACGATCTAATCAAATCTGTGATCTGAAAAAACGAAATTCTTAATTCTAAAGCAATTCTCAAAGAAAAAACATCAATCCATACATCATCCACACTATTCTCATGAAGTTTCTGCTGATAAATCTTCTCCAATTCACCTTGACGATTGTCCCAAGTTCTCACCACTTCACCTTTTCGGAGCCTCAACGAATCCAAAAGATTCGTCACGTGCGGCAACGCTGATAACAAATCCGGATTCGGTTGACCGTTTTTCGGGCTCGAAATTCGTTCACAAATCTGAAAAAATTGGGAAATTTTATTGAATTATTTGGATTCCAACGAATTCGACGGGTAATTTCGGCACCTACTTCAATTAGTTGGACGCCTCCTTTAAAGACAAATTTTCAGCAGGTTTCAGATATTATACCGAGCATTTAAGGAATTTTTTTAAAACTGGGAATATGGCCTAGAAACCCAAAATTCATATGGCCTAGAAACCCAAATTTCATATGACCTAGAAAACCAAATTTTATATGGCCTAGAAAACCAAAATGCATATGGCCTAGAAAGCCAAACATTTATATGGCCTAGGAAAACCAAAATATGTATGGCCTTGAAATCCAAAATTTGAATGGCCTAGAAAGCAAAACATTTATATGGCCTAGAAAACCGAAATATATATGGCCTAGAAATCCAAAATTTGAATGGCCTAGAAACCCAAATTTCATATGACCTAGATACCCAAATTTTATATGGCCTAGAAAACCAAAATTCATATGGCCTAGAAAACCAAAACTATATGGCCTAGAAAACCAAAATTCGCATGACCTAGAAACCCAAATTTTATATGGCCTAGAAAACCAAAATTCATATGGCCTAGAAAACCAAAACTATATGGCCTAGAAAACCAAAATTCGCATGACCTAGAAACCCAAATTTTATATGACCTAGATACCCAAATTTTATATGGCCTAGAAAGCCAAAAATTTTATATGGCCTAGGAAAACCAAAATTCGCATGGCCTTGAAACCCAAATTTCATATGACCTAGAAATCCAAAATTCAAATAGCCTAGAAAACCACCAAAATTAATGGCCTAGAATGCCAAAATTCATATGGCCTAGAAACCCAAATTTCATATGACCTAGATACCCAAATTTTATATGGCCTAGAAAACCAAAATGCATATGGCCTAGAAAGCCAAAAATTTATATGGCCTAGGAAAAAAAATTAGCATGGCCTAGAAACCCAAATTTCATATGACCTAGAAAACCAAAATGCATATGGCCTAGAAAGCCAAAAATTTATATGGCCTATAAAAACCAAACTTCAAATACCAAAAAATTCATATGGCCTAGAAAACCAAAATTTGAATGGCCTAGAAATCCAAAATTCAAGAACCAAAACTCATATATCCTAGAAAACCAAAATTTCATATGGCCTAGAAATCCAAAATTTGAATGACCTAGAAAGCCAAAATTCATATGACCTAGAAAACCAAATTGCAAATGACCTAGAAATCCAAATCGCATCAAAACTAGGCCTCAAATTCGTTGAAAAGCAATTCCCATTGGCAATTTTCAACATCCCCCATTTTTTTTTTAGAAAATTCCTTTAAAGCCTAAATTCCTCACCCTGTTTGCTTCATTCTCAATCGTTGAAATCGGAATCGTTGAAATCGCCCGTTTCGCTTGTGCACTCCTCTTAAGCGCCGTCTCCGCGGTCCTCAAATCTACCGGCTGTTCACATTCGACCATTTCCCTTCTCACTTTCTCCAACCCTCCCATCACTTCACTTATATTCCATATCCATTTTTCAAGCTCCTGTAAAATGCTGAATTTCGGCCAAAAAATCAAAATCCCGCCTACCAGTCGGCTCTCGAGCCATTCATCATGATCATACGGAAATGTGCCGCCAACGCATCTTGGTAACTGTGTCGAATCGATAATTTTCGCCAATCCTTCAAACGACACCATTTCCACTTCGAATTTCCATGTGCCTAGTGACATTTGCGTCTTTTGCTTCTCCCAAAACTTTTCGGGTTTGATGATGAAGACGTGTGAAACGGTTGGGTTCTCGATGCTCTGAAATACAAAAATATCGATTTTTTTTCTTGAAAATACAAAAATTCACTGTTTCTGGCGATAATGAAGCTCACTTTCTAAATAGTAGGACACTGTCTTTAACCACTTCCAAATATGTCAAATATGTGAAAAATACCCCAATTTTACTATTTTTAATGCTAATTTTCTTTAAAAAGCTGAATATACGTTCAGAAATTAAAAATTCCAGGTATTTAGCTTCAAAACTTTGTAAAAATCATAAAATTTGAAAAAATTTTGTAATTTTCAAAAAATAACTGATTTACTGAAAAATTCTTATTTTTAAGCTGAAATTTTGAATTTTCACATTTTTAGCTTCAAAAAATCATAATCTTGACAAAAATTCAAAATTTTCTTCAATTTTCAATTAGAAAATTGAAATTTGGCAAAATTTTCGGTAGATTGGTGAAAAAAATCACTTTCTTTTTAAAAAATCCACAAAAATCAAGATTTTTGTGAAAGTTTAAGTGATTTTTCAATTTTTATCCATTTCTACCAAATTTGAGCCAATCAACTTCAAATTTTGGAAAATGTTGAGCAATTTCTCAAAAAAAAAACGCAAAAGCATGTTTTTGAACATTTTCTCCACTTTTCAAAGCGTTTACAGCTTCCCAAATATCATTTTTCTTTGAAATTTCAAATTTTTCAAAAAATTTCTCAAAAATCTCACGTTAATCGCCTTTAAAATAGGCCGAACATTTGTCCACGTCTGCTTGCCGCGCATATCAATGACCACCAAGAATCCACGTCCTTTTGCCGAATCCCTGAGAAAAATCCATGTTTTTTTCAATAATTTTAATTGCATTTTCTCAAAAATTGATGAAAACCAGTTTAGATTTTCATTTTTTTCCAGAAATATCGATTTTTAATTAAAAATTCTGAAAATTCGAAATTTTTACTAAAAACTTCAAATTCTTACTGAAACAGTATTCTTTTCTTGAGAAAAATATTGATTTTTGTTCAAATTTTCAGAATTTTCATTAAAATTGGTAAAATAAACGTTTCTTAGGTCAAAAATGCCAAAAATATCGATTTTTTAATAAGAAATTCTGAAAATTCGAAATTTTTACTAAAAACTTCAAAAATTTACTGAAACAGTATGTTTTTTCGAGAAAAATATTGCTTTTTGTTCAAATTTTCAGAATTTCTATTACAATTGTCAAAAAAAGATTTTACTATGCTACAAATCGCAAAAAACGATTTTTTTAACGGAAAATTCTGAAAATGCGTAATTTTGGTTAAAAACTTCAAATTTTTACTGAAATAGTACTTTTTTTCGAGAAAAATATTATTTTTGTTCAAATTTTCAGAATTTTCATTAAATTTGTAAAAAACATCACTTTCTTATGCCAAAAATCGCGAAAATATCGATTTTTTAACAAAAAATTCTGAAAACTAAATTTTCACAAAAAATTCAAAATTGTATTGAAACAGTACATTTTGTTGAAAAAATATCGACATTTTTCAAATTTTCAGAATTTCCATTAAAATTGTTAAAATATCAGTTTCTTATGTCAAAAATTCCAAAAAAATCTATTTTTATTTTAAAAACCAGTTTTCTTTGGTTTGGATAAGTGTTTAAAAATCCAGAAAAACTCACGCAGTAACCGTAAAAAGGTAAAGCAACACATTTCTCAAATGATCCGGATTGACTGGCGTTTCTCTGGATGGAAACACAATTACAGCTTGACCCGATCGACACCGTCCACCGGGCGAAAGAGCCACACCATCGCGGAGCACGTGTGCAATATCTTCGGCTTTTATAGCATTCATCTGGAAGAAGCAAAAATGGTTAGAAATTGGATTTTCGTTGCTTGTTAAAGCCGGAGAAAAAGGAAGGGGGGGGGGGGGGGTAAACTCAATTTGTTGTGAAATCTTGACTCCTTCTAGTAAGTGGATATATAACATTTTCCACATTTTTTAAAGCTAATTTCGTAAAATTTAAAATTCACATTTTTTCGAGTACCCAATACTCTCTTTTTGGCAAAAATTAAGTTTAAAAAGCTTAAAAACCGAAAAAAAAGTTCAAAAAGGCTAAAATTCTGTTTAAAAAACACTGGAAAACTGCTTTTATTGAAAAAGAGGAGCTCAAAAATTTGAAAATGTTTTTAAAAATTCCGAGAACTTGGAATTTTTCGATTTCAGTTTTAAAGCAATTCGCTTCAAGACCCAAATGACTAAAAATGTGTCCCTTTAAACAATTTCATTTAAAAAATGTGTTTTATGCTTATTTTTGAGGAAACCGATCAGTGGGTGAGCCCATGTGAGCCCAGGAGGCTCGAAAACCGAAAATCTTGAAAAAAAATCACTTTTCACCCTTTTTTTCCAACAATTTCGGCCTTTTCGAGCCTCCTAGATCCACTTGAGCTCAAACCTGCTCGTTTTCCCCAAAAAGAGCAACAAAAACAATTTTTTCCTTGAAATTATTTAAAGCGACACACTGTTAATCCTTTGGGTCTTGAAGCGAATCACGTAAAAACCCGAAAATCAAAAAATACCAGGTTCACATTGAATTTTCCGGATTTTTTTGGAAAAATGACATTTTAAAAGGCTTTGAATAATTTGAAACTCGAGAAAATCCATTTAACTTATTTTGGTGTCGTTTTTTTTGGGAATTTTCAATAATTTAAACGAAAAAAGCTCAAATTCGCTGAAAACGTAGTTTTTTCGAGAATTCTCTACAAATAACGCAAAATTGAATGAAAAAACACCAATTTTCCCAGAATTTCGCAATTTATTTATAATAACGCTTCCTAAATCGCTCTCCGCTACTAATTCTATTTAATTCTTATTTGTTGATCGACGTACGTCTCAAGAGTGCGACAAGCTCCTCAAAACCATATACAACACATTGTATTCCGGGGGGTAACAACATGGGGCCATCTGTTTCTATGTGTGTGTGTGTTCTGAGGGGTGATCTCTTTTTCTTCAACTTTACACTGGTCATTTATGTTGTCCTCTCTGATTTCACGAAATTTTAAATTTTTTTAAATGTTCTTGATTAATGTGTGAACAAAATTTAATTAGAAAGGGATTTTTACGTCCAGAAGCTTTTCAGAGGTTAGAAAAAAGCTTGGTTTTAATAATTCACGCCAAAAAATGAGTATTTTTGAATGGGTCTAGAAATCGCCACGTATCCAATTGTTTTTTGAAAATTACTCTAAAATTGTGTTAAAAACTCACTGTAGAATATAAATCATTCATAATAACAAGAATAAATATCAGTAGAAATAAAAAAGTCGCCTCCCCCAAAAATTGAATAAATATCAGTGACGCTTCGAATTTGAATAAAAACGCATGATATGTGCAACAACAATATCGAAAATCGCTCGATTGGGTGCAAAACTTTTGAGACCGACCGGTTTCTCTTCTTCTCTTCTGTTCCGCCTGCAATGCATGAATTTTATTTCGAAAAATAACAAAAAAAACAATAAAATCGGTAAACGTTTGATGGAGGGCGAAAAAAAGCGAAAAATCCTACATTTTGGAGCTGGAAAATGGAAAACGCTACATTTTGGAGTTGAAAAATTGAAATTCGAATTTTTTGTAATTTTTTAAACTAAATAAATGCGGAATTTAACAAAAAAACAAGATTGTACAAGAAAAAATTAAATTTTATGCGAAAAATAAAAATAGGGGGACTAGTTTTTAAAAATCGGTAAAAGTTCGGCCACGCTGATAAAGCTCGGCCACGGTAATTTTGTTTATAATTGAAAAATAAATAAACTACTAATTTTTGCGATTATTTTGTTAATTTTTAGTATTGGGGTTATTTATATCAAAAATAAAATGCCGAAAATTGCGGAAAATAATTTTTTTCTGCTATTTTTTGAATTTTATGCATTTTTTTTTAATTTTTTGCAAAGCTCCATAATTTTTTTTGCAATTTTATCAATATTTTATTCTCTAAAAACAAAAATTATTTTACAATTTTTGAAGAACGAAAAAAACGTACACTTTTTCGGCATTTACATGCAGTTTATTGCTCGTAACATTGTACATTGTTTTTTTTTCAAATAATAATTGTAAAAAAAATTACTAGTAGCGTTAGAAAACATACAAATGAAAGTTCACGTTGTTTTAAATATTTTTTTTACAAAAATATTATTTTAAAAATGACGTGCGCCTTTAAAATATTAATTACGGTATTTTAGCGATAGAGCGCAGTTGCCTTTTTTCTCCAAATAAAGTATATTAGCTTAAATAACCAAAAAAAACTAAATCCGAAGAGTTAGAAAGGAGCAAGAAAAAAAAATAGAAGAACAATCTCTTTTTTTTCTCCTTGGGATAAATAGTGTGAAATTGGAATCACATTCGTCCACATATACAATATATGAGAAGCGAACTCTTGAGAGCACAAAAAGACAAGAGAGGAGCAAAAAGAAAAACGGCACAAGAATAAGAAGATGACGAAGGGATGGAAAAAAACCGACGAAAATTGGAGGAGAAAACGAGACGAGCGCGTATATGTGTCCGAGTGTGTGAGCGGATTGTGTGTGTGTTAGTGTGTGTGTGTGTATGTTGTGGTGTCCTGCAGAGAAAAACGGCCGTGGTGGTGGTGGTGGTGGTGATGGTGTGATACTAGTTAGGGTTGGTGGAGTGTAAGAGGTCACGTCTATGGGGGAAATCTCCTCTAAACCGAGATGATTGGATTGGTATTCATTCAGAGAGACATGACAGGTGCACTTCTGTGCACAATCTGCTGTCGAACGGGCTGACTGTTGGACACAATACTTAAAGAAATAAAACAATGGTCACTTCTTCTTCTTCTTCTTCTCGTGAAGGAAGATAAGATCAATCATACAGTAGAAACTTTCATTATATATCACTGTTATATATTGATTTTCTTTGATGAGAATAAATACGGATACCCTTTATGGAAATTTAATTAACTAAGTAGGTGTTTATTAAAACAATTAAACGTGCTGCTTCTCTCTAAAAATCAAAGGTAATAAATCTCGAGAAGGTTAAAGAAAGACTATACGCATAAATCCATCTAAAATTCAATTTTATATTGTCAACTCAAATATTCTTGATCATAGCGTTTTGAGGGCTGCTCAACCTCGCTGACGCTCCGCATACACGCACGCGGCTGCGGACACTCAACACACTGGAAATTTGAAAAATAAATTTTCCCGCGAATTTTCCATTTGTGTTGAGTGTCGGCAGCCGCATGCGTGTCTGTGAGGTTGAGCAGCCCTCAAAACGCAATGATCAAGTATATTTGAGTTGCCAATACCTCGAGAAAAAATTTGCAAAAAAGTAGAAAGGACACCCGGAATCGAACTTTGGGCTCAAAAAAGTTTCCGCAAAAGTGGCAGCCGAGTTCGATTCCGGGTGCTCTTTTTTTCGGTCATTTTTCGCCTTAGAAAAATTATTTTGAAAAAAAATTATTTGGTTAATTTTTTCCAATTGATATTGTCAAGATAAAAATTCCTGGCAGCTGGTTTTGGGTAGCATCGTTGTGAACTTCCTCGCAACGCGACCGCAACGCACTCAAATTCAAATTTCTCAGTTGGAATTGCGCGTTGCGATGAAGTTCCCTACGATGCTACGCAAAACGAGCGGCCAGGAATTTTTATCTTGACAATATTCCATTTAAATAACATGTTCTGATGTAGAAATTTATGTTAATTCTGAAAAAAATATATTTCACTGATGCAACTGTGAAAAAACGAAATTTGAAACCGAGTCCGAAAAAAATAGTAAATCTTTGTTTATTTGATAATTTATTATTTTATTTTCGCACTTTTTAAAAATATTTCATTTCCAACGATTTTCTAAAGGAATACGGTATGCATTTTCAAAAAGTTGTGTAAAATGTCGTCAAAGTGTTTGCAGAAAAAATGTGCGATTATTAAAAATTAAATTATTTGCCCTAAAACTTTCGTTTTTTTTTCGTTTTCGATGATTTCTTTGCTCAAGAAAAGTTTCAACGGGTTATATCGTTTTATTTAACAAAGTATATATTTTTATTTGCCTATATCGTTTTACTTTCATAAAATTATTTAATAATATTTTCGCATTATTCATAATTATAATCTTTCAGAAGAAACGAAACAGAAAATGGAGGATGTGACGAAAGATAACCTAGCTGGTTTTCAGAAGACACTGAAAGATGAAGAGGAAAGGCTGACTGAAACTATTACAAAAATTGAGGAGTTTAAAGGAGATGTCGTAGCGATTCATCATCAGCTGCACAAGGAATCATAATGCATTTCTCATATCATTGAATCGGCGAACGAGCCTATTGATCCAGCCGCAAAAAGTGAGTTTTTAGAACGTAGAGAGAGTTCAAAACGGTTACAATCACTGAAATATTGTTGCAATATAAGAAGGATTAATTGTTTGAGCTGTTTTCGGCTTTATAACTATTTTAACGGAATTAAATCCTTTTCGGGATTGTAACCATTTTGAATTTCATTTTTCTGAAAAAAGGGTGTTGTCAAATTCGTTGATTCATATACCTTTTTTTCGTTTTTTCAGGAACAAGACTGTCGGTGTTTACTGATGAAGATGCTGAACATGATTTTGAAGGACCATCCGCTCTATTTGACAAGCAAGTCGAATCCCCGGAAGACGACCAAATTGTTAAAATTTTTCTGGCAATCGTTGGAGACGAAATTGGAAGGACTGGTGAAAGCGGAAATTTCCTAAAAATTTTCTGGTGAGCAATTGATTTATGAAAAAAAAATCATAAAGTAAACGTTTCAGTCTTCATGGTGATAAGCACCTCTGATAATTGTGTCCAAGAGTGAACAAAAGTATGAACATCTTACGTTGGGCGACATTGTTCATGTGACGGTCAACGTTTCAAACGAAGAAAAAGAAATTGCGAAGATCGAGAAAATGGGACATTATGCAGCGGTGATTTTTTTTTGTTTATCAATCATAAAACCATATTTGTTTTAGATTCAGCTCGCAGAACAACTGGAACTGGTTTCAGCCAATGGTGTTTTGTTCTTTGATGGTCCATATGGGAAAATACTTTATGCACCAGTCAAACAAACCTGCGAGGTTCATAAAAAGTATATTGTCCAATTTCAATAGTAAGTTTTTTGAAGGAAAATTTTATATCACAAAAGTTCATTTTTCAGCCTGCCAAAAAGCGCCCGAAAGCAATGCGAAAAGCTCTGCGAAATTCACTGGATTTCAATGCGAATCTGGATAGAATCCACCAATGAAGAATCCATTCCAGTTCTCGAATCACCGATGCTTAGAAACATCACACAATTGGAAATTTGTGATGATGAATGTTCGGCATAAGTCTAAGCGGAGGAAATTAATGTGAATGCTGAAAAAATTGTAAATTGTGCTATTTTGAAAATATTGTAAAAAAAACTTATTGTCTTATTTTGTAAGAAAATAAATGAAGTACTAACAATGCATTGTAATGTGTGTTTGAACAGAAATCTGAAAGGCACGGAACTGAAACCTTCTGAAAAAGCAACTGTGCTGAAATAAAAAAATTAATTCAAAAATAATCTTGAAAGTGGTAAATTTCGAGGAATTCGATAAGTTTTCACCGAATTGATAGAAGATTCAAATGATCTGATTTTAAATAATACCAAATTGATTGAAAACAGCTGAAAATTCAATTTTTAAGCTTCATAACTATAAATGGTTCGAATTCTTTGCAATTTTCAAAAAAAAAAAGTTAAGATTTATTGAATTGTGGGTGCAAAAATTGGTTGAAAGTTCAGGCAACTATAAATTTTGCTCGAATTCATTGATTAAAAAAAATTTTCAACTCTTCTCTTTGAGACCTCAATTTTTCTCTGAACCATTGTATGTAACGAAAAAGTTTCAGTGAAGTACCTGAATCGTTTCTAGCTGTTTTAAATAGCGCATTTGAGAGAAAACTCTGTTAAAAACGCTTTTTTTAAACGAAACTGCAAATAACAATTTTTACCTGAAAATTTGCAAAAAATTGAACTTTAAAGAGCTGCAACCTTTGCTGAAAATGTGAAGAAATGAAATGGATTACACTTTAGCGGATTAGATTTTTTAGGAATTTGGAATTTAAAAAAAAACCTAAACCATCATACAGTTTCACGAAAGTGGTACGTATTTTCAGAAAATGTCAGCCAAATTTGCTAAAATTTGGCACATCTACGAAAAATGGATGTTTTATGATAACCGAAAAAATTTCAGCCAACAATATTGAGATTGAGGCAAAATTATAGCTTTTCAAAGTTCGATTTTTTGCTAATTATGAGCTTTTCCGAGCTCAAAATCTGAAAATTTGCAAAACAAATTGAACTTTGAAGAGCTGTAACTTGACTCAATCTCTATTTTTCGAGATGAAACTTTCAAGTTATCATTATAAAACAGTTCTCTGTTGATGTTTCAAAATTGAACAATTTTGATTGAAATGTTTTGAAATTATTAGTTAATTCCGATTTTAAACCACAAAATTGGCGTTTTCAAAAACACTTCAATCAAATTTGCTGAAACTCGACGCATCGACTAAAAACGTTTTTTAAAATGATATCTTGAAAGTTGTTTGAATATTTAAGTAAAGTTTCATGTCTATCGGAAAATTGTATCAATAGCTACACCCAGTTTTATTGCGAAATTTCAAAATTAGGTTACACAGGCAAGTCGCGATGGGACGCCACGCGCACGCCAGGCGCGCCTCAGCGAACTTTTTTGTTCGCTGTGGCGGGCACGACGTACCAGCTGCGGCGTGCCTGAGGCGTCTGCCACGCGCACCTGGCGACCTTTTTGAAAAATTTTGGCTTGGGTTTCCCTTCATTCTCTTTTCATTTTTCTGTAAATTTGATAGTGTTTAACGCGTATTTTAGTTGATCAAACTTTATTTATTTATGTATTCAAAAGAAAAATAGTTTAGAACAAAATCAGATCAATTACAACCAAATTAGGAAAAAAAACAATGCGTCTTACAGTGAGAAACATACTAAAACAACGGTTTGGGATTTAAAGAGCAAGAAAAAAAACCATTTTTAAGATAATGATAATGTTAAAATGAGAAAACGTTTTTAGAGGTGTGAAAAAATGAAAAATGTGGAACTACTACAATTTTTTAGACCAAAAAAAAGTTCTGAAAAGTGCAAAACTTTATAGTACATAAAAACTACCAAGAATGGGAAAAAGCAGGTTGTGGTCGATGCAGTTCTGAGTTCACAGAAAAGTAATGGTCGTCGACGCGAGAAATTGAGCGATAGAAACACAAAAATAGAATTTAATGTTGAATTTTCGGCGACTACGTCCAGAACTTTTCTGCGAACAAGGAAAACTTCATTGATTTCTACCCAGCAATTAAACTAAAATGGTCCGAAATTCATAGCTCTGTCGAACAGTTGCTTGAATCTTGTCTGTAGTCCATTTCACGGGTCTTATTAATTTTTTATTCCAGACAGCTACAGGGTTCTGAAAATTACAGTGATTGACGTTAGTTGATAAGGAAATAAGCTTACATTGTCTCGACGTATTCATTATTTCCATGATAGCATTATTTCATCCAGTTTTTGCTTCATTATTTAGAGATGAACCTGAAATTAGAGATAAATCATGTCGAAATATAAGGCTTCTCACTTACGCGAACGATCTTGTAAAAAAAACTTCGCACTTCCAATGCTCTTTTTTAATCGAAATTGATGTCTCGAATATTTGACGTCTGAAACGTAAAAGATATCTGTGTATATTCAAGAAGGAATGCGGCATAAAATAGGCGAAGAAAATTGGTAACGGTAAACATATCGAGAAACTAAGAACGAATGCAAAAAAACATGTTTTTTAAGTAAATGAAAGCGGTAAATATAATTCTTCGATGTTGCATAATTTTCTAATTTGTTTTTATATTCAGTTCAGAGTTTATTACCGATTTTGAACAAGAATTGAAAGAAAATAACATTTTCTAAAATTTAATTTAAAATAATTTTTTAAGTGAACGATATGTTACTATACTTGTTAAACAATTATCGCTAAATAATATAATTAATTAATAGAAAAGAAAAAAACAGTTTTTGTTCATTTTGAAGAAAAGAAAAGCAAAAAAAAACGCAAAAACAAATAATTTTTTACTGAAAATTTCGTTAGCCCCGCCCACGCAAGAGCAAGGCTCGCATTTCAGCAATTTTGCGGCGCGCAAATCCAATTTGTACTATTTTTCGACATGACAGACAGAACCGTCTGAAATTTGATTTTTATGGCAAAATTTCGATAAATTTGTTATAGAAATGAGAAATAACAAGAAAAGAAAACTCAAATACTGACCTTCAAAGGTTCTAACAGCTAAAATAAGATATTTTGAAAGCAGAATGAGATTTAAGATCATTTTGGCTTGAAATTGGGATGAAATTACCTTAACATTTACAGAAATCATTATTTACAAGCTTTTTTCATTCAGTTCTAACTATTTTCATAAAGCATAGATGAATTTAGAAGCCACCTGAAAAAATAAAAATGAAAGGTCGCCAGGCGCACGCCACGTGTCCGCGGGGTGCGCCACAGCGAATGTCGCTGACGTGTGGATGAGGTTCCAAATGCGGGTCTCCTGTTTTTGGGACAAAAAATAATTTCTTCCATTTAATTTGTTGAAATTTTTCAATTTTAACCATGAAATTGCATAATGTGTGTCAAAAACCAAAAATTACGGAAAATTCAATTTCAGTCAAAAATGCATGTTACAGTTTTACTAAAAAATGTCCTAAAACTAAAGAGGATTGGATTTTTAGTTACAGTTGTAAAGAAAACAAACTATTATTTATTTTAAGATACTTTTGACACATCAGTTATCTGTTTTTTGAATAGATAAATCTGACTAAACTTTTTTACATTGACGACACTTCAAATTGAATTTCAAATGTTTTAACGACATTCATATACGTCATGTTGAAAAAATACGAATCAAGTTGCTTAGTTTAATTATTTTGCAAAAAACAGCTAATTTTTAAAGGCTATTTGAAAATTGCAAAACATGGTTCGCTGAGGCGCGCCTGGTGTGTGCGTGACGCGCACCAAACACCCGGGCGCACCTGGCAGACGCCTCGTGTGCGCCTGGCGACTTGCCTGTGTATTGTTAAATACCCACACCTCAAAATTAATATGGGGCGTTATGAACCAAAATTATTAAAAATAAAATTTTATTGGCATATGTATAAAGGTAGGTTCGTAATTCGCACAAAATTGCTCAAGCTCTGTATAATGTAGTAAAATTTTCAGCGGAAATTAAGCGCGGATGGGGTGCAAAAATAAGAAAGGGAGGGCGTTCCAGCCGTTTTAACTGAGAAATAGCTAATGAGCCGAACGGAGAGTTTTAAAGAAGAAACTGCGAACTTTTTTCAAACTAAAAAACTCAAAAAACATCCAACGGCTTGAAATTATTACAAAAATCCGATTTTCAACCACAAAATTGGCGTTTTCAACAATATTTCAAAACCAAATTTGCTGAAATTCAAAGAATATCCTAAGAATAACTTTTCTATGATAGTTTGAAAGTTTTATCTAAAATATTGAGTTTGAGCCAAGTTATAGCTCTTCAAAGTTCGAAATTTTTTGCAAATTTTCAGATTTTTTGAACTCGAAAATATAATTTTCAAACTGAAGCCTAGCAGTTTTAAAAGCAGTTAAAATGCTGTAACTTAGCTCGAAATGAGAAGAAATTAAAAAAAAATACAATTGGATTTTTTGAAATTTTGGAATTTTTTGAAAATTCTTAATCCACCACCATATTTCTTTTGTTTCACGAAAGTAGTACGTATTTTCGGAAAATTTCAACCAAACTTGCTGAAATTTGGCACATCTACTAAAAATGAATGTTTTATGATAACCTCACAATTTTAGCCAACGATATTGAGTTTGAGCAAAGTTTGAGCTCTTCAAAGTTCGACATATTTTTTTGCGAATTTTCAGCTTTATTTTTTGAGCTCGAAAAAATAATACTCAAACTGAGGCCTATCAGTTTTAAAAAGGCAGTTTCGTAATCAGCTAAAAATGCTCTTTTCAATGAGCTATAACTCATCAAAAACTCTTAGACCGGGTTCTCACCATTGCCTTGTTAAGCAGTATCATTTCCGGGAGCTCCCCCCCCCCCAATCCTCAACTCTGATCCTTTATTGTTCCCCCCGATATTTAATTATCATTGCAACAACTCTTCTTCATCTTCTACTTCATTTTCTCACCTGAAGAGAGGAAGAGAGAGAGAGTTCGAAGCAAAAAGGTTTATGAGATATTGTGTGTATATATGCGTTTTCTGTGTGTTTGTTAGTGTGTGTATATATCCTGCGTGGGAAGTGGACTAGCTTTCATCCATCTCCCCCATTCCTTTTCACCCTATCTTATCCCGTCCCGCTTCTGCAACCATGGAGGGGGATCTTCCCGCAAAAATCAGTCGGGGCAAAAAAGAGAGAGAGAGAGAGACTATTACGCACAATGAGCCCGACGGCAACATTAGCACCGCCCCTGTTGAAAAAATGCAAGAAGAAGAGGGAAGAAAAAATAAAGGAAAACGAAAAACCGATATATTGTTATTATTATTATTATTCCGAAGACATTTTCTGCTTTTAGGTCCTTATCCTTCTTCTTCATCCTTTTTTCTTTCGAGTTTGCTCAATTTGTTTTCTGAAACTTCCTTTTTTCACCATTGGGCCGGTGGATAATTGGGAGGCGCGGGAACAAGTGAGAACAACTGAGAATAATGGCGAGCAGACGTCAGAAACAGTTCGATCGGAAGTATAGCTCTTATCGGTAAGAATTTGGTAGAAAAAACTAATTTAGAGATGTACTAGTGTTCGGATCGGATCGGATCTGAAATGGAATTCGGATCAAAATTTGGTTTTAATTTCACAAAATTTGGTTTTTGATTTATTTTCGCTGATCCGATGCGGATTTGATCCGAAGTCTGATCCGATCCGGCTTTGATCCGAAATCCAATTAGATGTGGATCGGAAAACTGTCATGTAAGCTCTAAATATAAGCGAACACGCTTAATTTTGGCTTAATCTTTAAATATTTGCGTAGATCCGGAACTATTCAGCAAGCACGCTTAAAGACATAGTATCAGTTAATTTGACTCTACCAGATTTCAAATTTTAAAATTTTTTTTCTTGAATTTGGATCGTGCTAACAGACCAGCTGCCATTAACTGTAGCTTATCCATCACACGCTTAAGCTCCGCTTAATAAGAGCTTGTCTTTAATTCACGCTTTTTCAGGACGCGCTTAATTCGCGCCTAAAATAGCTCTGTATGTCATTTTCTTGAAATTTCGTATGTTATACTGAAAAATATCGAAAAAACCATGGACTAGTGTTCTGATCCTGTCGGATCAAACCCGAATTCCAACAAAAATAGTTCCGATCCGAATTTGATCCAAAATCCGATCCTATGTGGATCGGAAAACACCGACAGATAAGTTCTAAATTTAAATCGAACATTTGGTTTAAATTTCACAAAAAATTTTGCTTGGTAAACTGGAAAATGACGAGAAAATGAATTTTTCAAATTTTCCAGTGTGTTGAGTGTCGGCTGCCGCGTCGCGTGCGTGCGGAGCGTCTGTAAGGTTGGGCAGCCCTCAAAACACAAAGATCACGAATAATTGATCTGAATATAAGAGCATTTCCTTATTTCACGCTTAATACGCGCTTAAAATTGATGTATATGTCAAGTTCTTGAAAATTTGGATTACTAGTGATCTTTTCTGATCCGTTCGGATCAAATTCGAATTCCAATTGCCTTGATTTTCGATCCAGACTTGATCCGAAATCCGATCCTAGGGATCAAAAATCGTTCTTGATTCGATATTGTTCAATTCCTCTAAATGTGTAAGCTTCCTTAGTTCACGCTTTTTTCGGAACACGTTTAATTCGCGCTCAAAATAGCTGAAAAAGAGCAACTTTGAAACATAAATTAAGATTCAATGTTCCATTTTTTAAGAAAAAATTTGTTCAAATTCAATTTTCCTTCATTTTCACCCGCCACAGCCAAGCCACTTCAATCAAAACTGTCGGCCAATATTTGTACTAGCGTTTGTTTTCAAAGGCATAGAAATCCTTTTAAAAAAAAAAGAGGTCCGCTTTTTTCAACTTTTTTCGTTGTTTTTCAAACAATTTTTTAGCCTTCAAAAATGCCTCGTTGATAACAGATCAGAGAAGTTGTGTAATTTTGGTTTCTGAGGAGGAGGAGGTTGGAAAAATGGGGAAAGGGGGGAAGAAGTGTTCAAACCAAACAAATAGAAAAAAAAGAAGAATTGTTGAAAAATATTGATTGTTTTTTGAAAACCGGAAAGTTCACCGCTTTTTCAGAAAGTTCACCGCTACTGATGACGTCAACTATAGTACGCACTCGTCGCGAACTTCGTATCGATCAGAGTCGGTGACGTCGAGAACGGATGGACGAGGGAGATCGACATCGTCGGAAATTATAACTGTAGAAACGAGATCGTGGTTTGAAATCCAATAAATACCTATTTTTGTTTACAGGGGTCTGAAAGTCGATCGTATCCGGTTTATATCGCCATTCAAGATTATACACCAGACAAGGAGGATGTTGAAGCGATTCCGTTGGAGCAGGGACAAATTGTCGAGGTGTTGGACAAGAAGAATTCGGTTCGATGGCTGGTTAGAACAAAGGTTTGGGGGTTTTTTAAAATGTTGGCCGTAAAAAATCATTTCAGCGGGAATTAAGCGGGCAAAATTAAGAAGGGGGTTTTATCTGCCGCGTTTCTGGCGGTTTTTAATGAGATATGGCTAATTTTAAAGAGAATTTTTTACTGATTAAGAAACTGCATGTTATGATAAAAAAGTTATTTTAAGTCGATGAATTAAATTTCAGCAAATTTGGTTGAAATTGTCTGAAAATACGTACCATTTTTGTGAAACAAAAGGAATATGGTGGTTTAAAAAATTTTCAAATTTTCAAAAAATCCAACCCACTAAATTGTATTTAATTTAATTTCTTCTAATTTTTTAGCCAAGTTACAGCTCTTAGAGCTTGAATCAAGTTACAAGTTCAATTTTTTTGCAAATTGCTAGAACGTCCTCTCCATCTTATTTTTGCACCCCCATCCGCGCTTAATTCCTGCTTAAAATTATACTACATTATACAGAGCTTGAGCAATTTTTGCGAATTACGAACCCATCGTTATACATATGTGAATAAAATTTTAATTTTCAAAATTTTGGTATATAAAACAATCGATATTAATTCTGAGGTGTGGGTATTGTCACGATAATCAAATTGTTCTGAATTTCGCAATAAAACTGGGTGTAGCTTTTGAAACAATTTTCCGATTGGCATGAAACTTTGTTTAAATATTCTTCAAATATTGTCAAGTTAAAATTTTGATCCATAACTTGAAGCCGGACTTTGTTAGGAATCCTAAACAACCTGTAGGCAGTCGCCAAGTTAATATGGGTTTTGAAAGCTTTATTACTTTTTCAAAACCGGAGCAAATCTGCTTAAATTTTCCAGAAATATAATAAATTTTACGCTCTATCTGAGGATATATTTAGTTTTTTGATATTTCTATTTTGAGGTGTTATTTTGGGACGTTAAAGACTAGAATAGGCGTCGAAGGGTAATGTTGCAAGCGTGCCCCATTGAGGTTGTAACGCCGCTCCATACAGGTTATACATGTTGATTAATCCATCTGAAATTCAATTTTATATACCTTGCGGAAAATTTGCAAAAAAGTAGAAAAGGGCACCCGGAATCGATCTTGGCTGTCACTTTGCTGAAAACTTTTTGGTTTTTGAGACCTAAGTTCGATTCCTGGTGCCCTTTTCTACTTTTTCGCAAAATTTTAGAATTTAGAATTTTTTTTAAAAATATAAAATTGAATTTTTTCAATTAAGCTTCATTTATAATTGTCCTTTAATTGAAAACTTTTTATTATCAAAAATTCACAAAAAAATTTTAATTCTCAATGGAGCGCGCTTGCAACATCACCCTAGTCTACTCTTTAACGTCTCCAAATAACACCTTAAGCTTGGAATATCAAAAAACTAAATATATACTCGGATAGTGCGTGAAAAATCCTATATTTCTCGAAAATTTCAGCTGGTTAGCTGGTTTTGAAAAAGTTATAAAGCTTTCAAAAACCAAACCCGATTATTGAGCGGAAACTCGTTATCTGAGGTTGAAATCGGGAACATAAAAAAAAGTGAAATAAAATTTTTTATGACCTGCAAAAAAATCACGCTTTGAAATGTTTTCCTCATGGTCTCACCACGAAAACAAATCCAAGTTTAAAAAACACGTTTCAGGCTCGTCCACCACGTTCCGGCTGGGTTCCCGGCTCCTACTTCGAGACACCAACCGAATTCTACAAGCAACGTCGTCGAACACGAGAAATCGATAATGTGAGCTTGTCGGATGAGCAAGCGGCGTTGGTCAAAAGAGAGTACGTCGCGTTTTTTGTTTTTTAATTGAAAAATAGAAGGGTATTGTTTATTGACCCCATTATCACTTCAATTCACAAGCTGGGGGCGCCCCAGATGTTGTTGTTCTCTCTCTCTCTGCTCTAAATAAAACTAATCAATAATCACATAGCAGAAAATAAATAAAATGTCTTCTTGAGTTTTTGTGCGTTTTCTTGCGAAGAAGAGAGAACAACAGCCGCTTTGGATTTTTTTCTTTGGTTCCTTCTAACCGATAAAACATTGGCAATGGCATGATGGGGGGAAATGGAATGTGTTTTGAAATCATTTGGGGGAAAAAGGATGTAAAAATACCTGAAAATTCGTTGTTTTTTGCAGCCAAGTCTACCATGAACTTCTACGATCTGAAGAGGAGTTCGTGTCATCGCTGCGCACTTGTGTTGATGATTATATCAAAGTTTTGGATGATCCGGGAGTGCCGGAGGGGATCAAAAGTCAAAAAGAGCGATTGGCGTTGAACATTTCGGAATTGTATAATTTTCATGCGAAGTGAGTGGTTTTTTGGAAAAAATATGGTGGGGGAGACATTTTCCTTAAGAGGGTGGCTTAAAGGCACGGTTCCACCAAACGAATTTTTCGACTATACTCAATGGAGGAGTTTTTATACCTCATTTCTGTAATTGAAGCTGTAATTGAAGCAACTCAATCCAAAAATCGTTTCTTCGGATTTGTCATCGAAAATTAGTTACCCACGGAAAAATAGGAATTTTCAAAAATTATCATTTTTCAAGCACATTCTTGGGTGGTTAAAACTCTGCATAGGTACAAAAATGAGCTAAACTTTAATGAAGAGATCTTAAATGTACAAGTAGGTCTACTTATGAAGAAACGGTGGGCACCTAATTTGCACAATGATCCTATTTTTGAAATTTTCTAAAGGCATATAGGAGCCATCAAAAACATATAGGATCCAATGGGCCTAGAAAAAGCTTCTGAAAACTAGTCCGCTGTGAAGAAGAGGAAAATATTACAAAAGTTTATGTTAACAAGTTTTTGATAATTTTTTCAGGGCTGTTTATCAAAACAAAATTGAGATTTTTTCTGAACGAATTTTAAAAAAAACACGAAAAATTGACGAAAATTGAGGAGTTTTGAGTTTTTGCTTAAAAAAAAGTCGAAATTTAAGAAAAGTCCACATATATTCTGATCGAAAAATTCAAAAGTTATCGAATAGTGTATTCAGAAAAATTTAGAGATTTTTTTTCAGATTTTTTATGAATTTTTGAAAAAAAAAACAAAATTTGAAAAAAACTTAATTTTTTTGAGTTTTTTGAGTTTTTCTTCACGAAAAACAGAAAATTTCAGAAATACCCATATATACACTGCTCGCAAATTTTAAGATCTATGGAATAGTGCATTCAGAAAATTTTTGAAATTTTTTTCAGATTTTATATGAATTTTTGAAAAAAAAAGTTAAATTTGAAAAATTCCAATTTTTTGAGTTTTTTTGAGTTTTTCTCCGCGAAAACAGAATTTTTCAAAAATATCCGCATATATTCTGATCGTGAAATTCAAGATCTATCGAATGGTGTATTCAGCAAAAATTTCGGATTTTTTCCTGATTTTATATGAATTTTTAAAGTGATCATACCTGGAAACTGGACATTTTGGAGAGTCAGGATTCGATATACATTTTTGGCACTTATTTGAGCAACCAAAGTTTTTGAAAATTATTTTTCTTTTTATATTCTTATTGTACAAGTCTTTAGCTATCTAATGATATACATCATGACATATTTTGATGTTTTTGCAATTTTCTACGGATTTTTGAAAAATATTAATTTTTTTCGAAAATATCGATTTTTTCACTTTTTTTTTACAATTAACAAAAATACTGAAAATTCAAAACAAATTTGAAAAACACCAACTTGGTAAACATCTAAGTTTCTGAAATTCCAGTGTAATGCTCAAAGGTCTCAACTACTATTCCGACGATCCAGGAAAAGTCGGGCAAACGTTCGTACGTCTTGAGAAGGATTTCGAAAGTCATGTGGAGTTTTATAAGAACTACAAGAACACTTTGAAACTTCTGGAAGAGCCACAAATTGCCGACTTTTTTAAGGTAATGAATATATATATATATTGTTTTTCTATTTTCTCTCTCTCTATTTCTCTTTCTCTTTCCGCTTGATCGTTAAAGACAAGGTGCCAGCATCACATTTTTTATTTAAATGAGGAAAAATGTGTCTTAAATGAAAATAGATTTTGTACTCATTCCAAATCAGTTTTTAACATTTTTTAAAACCATCTAGAAGCCGAGAAAACGAGTCCGCGGACTATTTTCCGAAGCATTTTCTAGGCCATTGTTTTGAAGCTCATTTTCTCGGCTTCTAGGTGGTTTTAGAAAAATTTAAAAACTGATTTGGAATGAGCATGAAGTCTATTTTCATCCCAGTTGCATTCATCAGCTCCATAAAGTCCTCCTTTAAAATGGTACTTTGTCTTTAAGCATTCATTCTACTTTCTTACCCTGACTTCGGGTGCTCCCAACGATGTTTTATTTTCATTA
Source organism: Caenorhabditis virilis (assembly GCA_964036255.1). Classification (NCBI taxonomy): domain Eukaryota; kingdom Metazoa; phylum Nematoda; class Chromadorea; order Rhabditida; family Rhabditidae; genus Caenorhabditis; species Caenorhabditis virilis. The sequence goes on along the minus strand of OZ038415.1, from coordinate 3,307,918 downwards.
TTTTTTTTTTGAAAATTGCCACTAACAAGTATTCAAAAAATACAGTACCGAATAAAAAATATCGAAAGATTCTATATATTTTCTTTTTTTCTCATCCACCTCTGTATAAATAAATGTCTCTATATATTCGACTAATATTCACTTTCGATATTTTTTATTCAATTTTTTTGGAAAATTAAAAAAAAACTGTATTTTTCCTATTATTATTGCTGATATTATTACGACACTGTTCTATTATTCAAAAATAAAACTAACCAATGTAATTTCTCAATTATTGATTGATTTTTTTGACTGTCTTAGTTTTTTTTGAGTTTTCTTCACAAAAAATATAAATTTTCAAAAATGTCCACATATATTCTGGTCGCAAATTTCAAGATCTATCGATTGGTGTATTCAGCAACATTTTTTGATTTTTTCCTGATTTTATATGAATTTTTGAAAATAAGGAAAATTTGAAAAATTATTTTTTTTTAGTTTTTTGAGCTTTTCATCACAAAAAACAAAACTTTTTCAAAAGATCCACATATATTCTGGACGTAAATTTTAAGATCTATCGATTGGTGTATTTAATAAAATTTTCTGATTTTTTCCTGATTTTATATGAATTTTTAAAGTGACCATACCTGGAAGCTTGAATTTTCTTTGTTTTTCGGCAGTTTTCGCCATTTTTGGCACTTTTTTCAATCCAAATTTTTAAAAATAATTTTCCTTTTCACATTATTATTCTATATGTCATTAGCTATCGATTGCTACACAATTTGCATATTTTTACTATTTTTTTCAATTTTAGACGAAAGTTTGAAAAATATTTATTTTTTTGAAAATATCGATTTTGTTGAAAATATCAATTTTTTCCGTTTTTTACAATGATTCTGAAATTTCATCCTGTTTTTCCATCACTTTTTATTATAAAGCTTATTATATCCAGGAAATATTCCAATTATTTTCAAATTCCTTGTATTTTACCACCTTTCTTATGTTTTTCAATTTTCTGCACATATTACATCCTATTACACTTTTTTCTTGCTTATTTGCAAATCAAATCTTTTTAAAAACCTTCCTATTTTGCCCTTTCATACTTTAAAGCTTTACATTTATTTCAACCTTAAAGACAGTGTGTCATTTTCGTTTCTTTAAACACTAGTCATGTTCAATCCTCTTTTTCTCACCAATTTATTGCATTCCATGGAAACACCAACAAAAAGCCCACATTTTTAAGTACCCTTTTGATTTTTTTTTTCAAATTCAATAACGCAATTTTTCCCTCATGCAAATCGATCTAATTTGAGAAATTCCTCTAATTTTTTGGCTGTTGAAATTATTGTATTCGATTGAAAAATCGACTTTTTAAAACATATTTTAATGCCAAATTAAATAAATATTCAGAAGTTTCGAGAAATCTTGAAATATCCATTAAGTGCATTAAAAATACACTTATAATTGTAGAATTGAAAATTGAAATGAAAAGCTAATTTTTTCAAAATTTTAGACATAATTTTTGAGAATTTTTCATGAAATTTGTTTTTTTTAAATTTTTTGTAAAACGTTTTCAGTTTGAATTCTAGTCATCCTGAAGAAAAATTGTTATTTTAATTGAGGGCGCATTTTTTAATTATTCGAAAATTTGCGTTTCCAATTTTTTTGAATTTCAATCCGTGTCCCATTTGCAATATTGTAATTTCTATTTCAATATTGTAATTTCTATTTTCCATCGAAGATTTTTTATGGTTTATAAATTAATTTTATACAATTTAAAGGAAAATTGTGTTTAAAAAACTAATTTAAGTACAAATGTTTGTAAAAATATACGCAAACGTCTCATAGGAAAAAGTTCAGCCAGATGGAAACTTTTCGGCTTCTAGGTGGTTTTAGAAAATTTTAAGAACAGATTTGGAATGAGAAATAAAGTCTATTTTTATTCCAATTGCATTCATTAGCTCCGTAAAAACTCTTTTTTTCGCACAAAACTTAAAAAAAACAACTAGCATTTTGTCTTTAGCTTGAGAAGGTTTTTTCATTTTGCAACAAATTCCGCCTCCTTTTTCAAATATTGACACCTTTTCTATTCATTTTCATTTTTTTTCCAATATTTTTGCTAATAAAAACTCTAATTTTTGGCTATTGAAATTACTGTATTCGAATAAAAAATCGATTTTTAAAAACATATTTTAGTGCCAAATGAAATGAAAATTCAAAAGTTTCAAGAAATCTTGAAATATTCATTAAGTGTTTTAGGGATCATTTTTGAGCATTTTTTCATGAAATTTGTTTTTAAAATTTTTTTGTAAAACGTTTTCCGTTTGAATTCTAGTAATTCTGAAGAAAAATTGTTGTTTTATTTGGAGGGCATTTTTTAAATATTCAAAAATTTGCGTTTCTGAATTTTTAAATTAAATTGTTTTCTTTAGTTTTTAAAAACTGACACCCTTTCTTTGAGCTTCTTTTCAACGAGTTTATTTTTCGAATCCAAAAAATTGAAAAGTTAAACTACTAATTGTACTAATTTAAGTACAAATGTTTGTAAAAATTACTATATACAACAATCTCATTTTTTTGAACTTTTACATTTTTTCTCAATAATTTTTCGGTATATAAATATCAAATTAAATTTCTGAACACATTACAACTTGCGTTTGATATTTTAACTTTTTATAAATACTTGACATAAATAATATATTATTGATCGGTTTTTTTCTGACACCTAGTTTTATCTGCTTTTCATTGAATTCGGATATTTAACATTCAAAGTCCCCCTTTTTTGAAATTCTGGGAAAAACCTCCAACTCTTCTAAATATCTCCAACCTGGTTAATGGCCTAGAAATCCAAAAAAAAAGCGAAGTCTTGGATTTCTAGGCTCTAGAATTTTTGACGCTCTAGAGCGCTCTTTTCATTTTTTTTGTTAATTTTTCGTTCATAAATGATTAAACCGAGGCTTTTAGTGAATTTTTCTTTCAATAAATTTTATTTTCAAGTTTTTTTAAAAATCAATTTTCTGCCTAATTGTTTTTTTTTCAAATTTCAAGAAACACTTTGATAAAAAAGTTTCAAAAGGGTTTTTGTGGAAAAAATTATTAAAAACTATTTATTTTTTCTTTATTTCTAAAACAATCTCTGCCAGACATATCCACTTATTTTTACCAACTCGGCTCATATTTTTCCGTTGAACATGAAACTTCGTGAGTACAATATGACAATTTTTGTGCCAAATTTCAAGTGTTTCCGTAGCTCGGTTCAAAAAAAATTTGAGGATTTTATAAGTGACCCAAAATAAAATAAAAAAAGGTCTCTTTGCGCTACCGTACCTGTGTAGATTTACGTAGGTTAGACATTTTTTAAATCGTGTCAAATTTTCATATGCATAAATCTACACCAGTGCGATAGCGCGACGAAACCCTAGTTTTAAAAATCTGAAAAAATAACTTAAAATGTTCCATTTTTCATATATTGCTCTTTTTAAAAATTTCAATTTCAAGCTCATACTTTAAAATTATACACTTTCTGGTAGAATTTTCTTTTTTTCTTCACCTGACATGTTTTTCTATATTTTATTTTAAAGTTCCAACATGCCCATCCTTCTCTGATCACGTCAGACAACATCTCAGAAATACAGATTTGTTCTTGAAAGTATGCTGCTAAGAATTTACGAGCTGCTAGAGAAAAGCATTTTTCAACGTTATTGACCGCTCAATTATCATAAGAATTTGAAAATTGGACCTACTTTTTCTTTTGTCAATTTTGGATGAACTTTTCTGCATAAAATGAGCTAATCTTAATCTAGAAACCTAATTTTTCAGTATGGAATGTAGCTAAGGGAGAACGATAAAATAAATAAAACGATTCTAGATTATTTTCTATTTTGATACTGTTTTTCCAACAAAAAAGTGCAAATTTTATAGTTTTTCATACGATGTCCAAAATCAGTTCGTGAAGGATGATCCAAATTCCCTAAAAATTATTACTGCACGTTAATAAGCTCCAAAAGGTTTTTAAAATATAAATAAACAGTATCTGATTAGTTTTTGGATCAGAACTAAAAAATATGAAGCTTCCAATATGAGCGACCATGAACTCACGAGCTGCGAGCATGCGGACATGAAATTGCGTCTGGTTTTTCCTTCACCATTTCTCTAAAAAACGCCCTAATCACATGAAACTTTGAAGTTAATGAGAAATAATATCAGCGAATTGAAATCAATGAAATTCTCGTAAGAAAATTAATTTTTCGCTGTACCACAGTAGTATATTCTTTCTGCAGTATTTATTGAACACCCTGTAATATATTATTGATCGGTTATTTTCTGCATTTTTTCTATCACCTGGTTTTATCTGCTTTTCGTTGAATTCTGATATTTAGCATTCAAAGTCCCCCCCTTTTGAAATTTTGGAAAAAAGCCAACTCTTCTATCTCTAATCTGGTTAATGGCCTAGAAATCCAAAAAAGCGGAGTCTTGGATTTCTAGGCTCTAGCATTTTCGACGCTCTTTTTAGTTTTTTTGTCAATTTTTCGTTCATAAATCATCAAACAGAGACTTTTATTGATTTTTTCTTTCAATAAATTTCCTTTTCAAAGTGTTCTTTTTTTTCAAGCTTATAATCAAAACTTCCAAACTTTCTGGTAGAATTTGCTTTTTTCTTCACCTGACATGTTTTTCTATCTTTTATTTTAAAGTTCTAACATGCCCTCCCTTCTCCGATCATGAGAATATTTCCATTGTCCCAACAACACTTCTGGTACAATCCATTTATTTAAAGAATATATTTGCTTTATTGATTTTTTATGAATTTTCTTATGTTTCTAAAATGTTCAAAACAATTTTTTCTATTTTTTTGAAGATTTTCTCTAAATTTGCTTAAGCTTTCCAACAAATGTTTATATTTTTTGAGCCCCATTTTTCTTAACATATTTTAAAGGCAGTGTGTCAGTTATTTTTCACACTTTTCAATAAGACATGACTCATTTGAAAGAGAATTTTACGCTGGTAAAAGAACTGCTTTCAAAAACTGCTAAGCGACAGTTTGAGCATGATTTTTTCAAGCTCAAAGTCTGAAAATTCGCAAAAATAGAACTTTGAAGAGCTCTAACTTGGCTTAAAATCAATATTGTCGGGTACAGCTTTCAGGTTACCTTTAAACACCCATTCTTAGTTGATGTGCCAAATTTCAGAAAATTGGTTGAAATTTTTTGAAAACTCCACCGTGTAAAACCTATTCAAAAATATTTCAACCAAATCCTATGAAATTTGGCAAATCAATTAAGATCTCTCTTTTTATGATAACCTGAAAGTTTCATCCAGCGAAACTAAGCTTGAGCCAAGTTAGAGCTCTTTAAAGTTACATTTTTTGCCAAATTTCAGAATTTGAGCTTGAAGAAATTTTGATAAAACTGCTGCTCAGCAGTTTTTGAAAGAAGTTCCTTTACCAGCTTAAAATTATCTTTCAAATAAACTATATTTTATTAAATAGTGAGAGAAACGCTGTAGACATCCCTCGAAATGAAAAATTACGACAAATAGTCTAAATTTTGAAGCACCCTCGTTTAAATTCCCGCCAAATGTTTCAAAACCGACTTTGAAATGGAAAAAATTAGAATTAAAATTGCAGATCTTTTAATTTTGACAAAACAATTGGTTGGAAAACATTTGAATGAAATCTGAAATTTTTTTTTAAATTAAAATTTTTTTTTTTAAATTTTTGTCTGAAAATCTGAAATTTCTAGATTTTTTAAAATTTCAGATTTGTTCTAGACTTCGAAAAAAAATCCTGTGACAAAATATGAGTTCCTATATATATATTTTTTTAATTTGAATTCCCGCCAAAATCTCATCTCACAATTTTTGAACATGCGGGAAGTCAAAAGGCACCCAGAATCGACACGTTGGCCTCAAAAACGTAAAAATTTCCAGCAAAGTGGCTTCGATTCCGGTTGCCCTTTTTTTCTAGTTTTTTGGAAATGTTTCCTCCTAGATATATAAAATTGGATTTCAGATAGATTTAGCAAAATTTATAAACTGTGTATAGTCCCCCTTTAAAGATGATACGTTTGAAAAAAAACCTGAGACACTGCCTTTAAGCTGTGCGTACAATTTGTGCGAGTTTTTAAAAATAGTATTTCAAAAACACTTTCGAAAAATCACAAGTTTCTGAAAAAATCCTGAATAAAGTTATGAATATTTTGATAAATCTTATTTAACTGGATTAAAACTGAAATGTTGAATATCCCACATTTTGCTTATTTCTAATATTTCTGCAATATTTTAAGGATTTCTGAAATTTTGAATTTGAGGCGGGAAAGATTTAACGAATAGATCTAATGATGGTTTTTTCTAAAGTATAATTTTTTCTGAAATAAATTTAACTTCAATTGAATCATGACAGGATTGGTTAGTGAGACTTGGCAGGCTCGAAATCGGAAGAATAAATAACCATTTGCAAACATGTTTTGAACTGCTAAATAGCCGAGTCGAACTGATCCGATCCGATCCGAATTTATACCTATCTGTTCAAGATATTTATTATACCCGTTCTTTAACATTCTCTGATGTATATTTTCCTTTTATCTCCTAAAAACTTATAGCGAAACGTTGAATCCACTGTTAGTTGTTTTTTGAATTTCTTTTACATCATATGAGGATCAGTATTCCGATGCGGCTCAATCCGTATAAAATGAAATTTTGAAAACGGTTAAAGTGCCTTGAAAAAAGCCAGAAAACCAGAAATTCTGTTAAATTTAAATTTTCTATTATAAATGAATTGAAATATGAGTTTTGACTCTGAATTCTCTGAAGTGAGTCTTCTGGAATTCCATAAAAATGGAATCCTATGGAACCTTCTGAAATTCGGAGGTCGATATATCATATCTCAAGATTGACATATTGGATTTTTATGTATTTGGTATCATTTGATTCGTTTTTTCATGTAGATTCTAAAAAAATTTGAAATTTTGAGTTTTTCTCAATTTTAAAAGACTTGAGGCAAATTTAAAATTTCAGTTGAATATGCCTTACACCATGTCTGGATATGTGGTAGAATTATCATATCTCGAGATTGACACACATGATTTTGATGCTTCTGGTATCAATCGATTCGTTTTTTTCATGTAGATTCTAAAAACATTTGAAATTTTGAGTTTTTCTCAATTTTAAAAATTTTGAGGCAAGATTAAAATTTCAGTTTAAAATGCCTTAAAATTTTGTCAAAGTATCATATCTCAAGATTTACACACATGATTTTTATGAATTTGATATCATTTGATTCGTCTTTTCATGTAGATTCTAAAAACACTTTAAAATTTGAAATTATCTCAATTTTGAAAATTTTGAGGCAAATTTAAAATTTCAGTTGAATATGCCTTAAACCATGCCCTGAACTCGTGAATTCTTAAATTTCTAATTTTTCTAATTATAGTTATAATGTTTTTCACATAAATTTCTTTCTAAAAAATCGATTGTTTCTTTGCAGAGCCTCGCCGACAAAAATGACGCGGGAGCATCATCCTACATCGACCATATCAATGAAATCGCCGATCGCATGGTGCAATACCAAAATTATTTCAAAGAATTTGTCAAGTATTCGTCAAGAGCTCACGGCTCATCGAAAAGTATTCAAAAAGCTCTTGAGCTCGTCACAACCATTCCGCAAAGGTTTTCTCGTTGAAAATGGGGTTTCTTAAAAAATTCAAATTTAATTCCAGAGTCCAAGATTTGGAGTTCACCAACAATATCAAACAATATCCCGGTGATACAAGTAAACTTGGACGAATCATTCGACATGTTTGTGTTCAAGAAATATTAGATTTGTTCTAAAATGTCCAAAAATTTTCCAGGATACATTCCAAGTTTGGGAAGGCGACGAACCACCGAAAACCCAATACGTCTTCTTGTTTCATAACAAAATCATGTTCACTGAATTGAAAAGCGACACACAACCGACAACCTATTCACATTATTCAACAATTCGACTAGATAGATATAACATTCGAGAGCATACCACGGATGACGACATGATTGTTTTTCAGCCACAAGAGCCGGGACTTCCGAGTTTTAGGTAGAGAAAAAAATCGATATATTTCTTTTGGTTTGTATTTCAGACATTTTCTCACTCACATGTATATTTTTCGGGTTTGGTGTAAACAGTAAAGCTATTGAGCTAAATGAGAGCTTTCCAACAATATACATATCTACTCGTAGTTCTCAATATGAGCAAAGTTATGAGCCGTCAAAGATGCGGGGCAAAATGGGGAGCTCCCCCTCTCTTTTAACGTTGTTGGGGCACTTATTTGCAAAATAAGTGATATATGTTTTAGTTTAAACCTGACGGAATGTATTAAATATATTCATTAAACAGGGTGCGTCCCCCTCTCCGCTTTCTAGGGTCCCAATAGGGGGGAGCGTAAGGGGGGAGCTCCCCATTTTGCCCCGCAACTTTGACGGATTATAACTTTGCTCGTATCAGGAATTAAGCAAAAATATTTATATTTTTAGAAAGCTCTTGTTAAGCTCTATAACTTTACTGTTAATACCAAAATGCAAAAATATAGTTTTAAGTGAGAAAATGTGTGAAATAGAGAATGTTAGCTAGATTCTTATATTTTTCGAATGAAAAACGGCTGCAAAAGTTGGCAATTTTTATATAAAATTAAAAAAATTAAATTTCCTATCGAATGATATATAAATCTTTAAGGACAATCGGCATAAAACCGCCGAAAAAAGACAAATTTCGGAAAATTTATTTTTTCAGTTCTTTTTTTGGTCTTTAAGAAATGCCTAGAAATCAAGCTTTTCCTCTCAAAATTAGTCTTTTTTCTTAATTTTGTGAGCTTTTTCAAATAATCCAACATTTTTGTTTTTTTTCCAGAATAAAACCCAAAGATCTCGAAACGGCGGAATATGTGAAAAAAGCATGGCTGAAAGATATCGGCGAAGAACAAGAGCTCTATGGTGAGTCAACACTAGAATTTTTTTTTTTTCAAGAAAATTTTCGCATTCATTCAAATTTGAGCCATGTGTTCTTCGAGCTTCAAGTCCCATCCGTTAAAAATCGCGTCGTCAGCGAAACGAGAAAAGCGTCATCATTAATTTGCAAAATTCAATTGGATTTTTGCTGGGGTGTTCTTTCACTTAGAACGTGTATGCACACTTTGGCAGACAGAGAGAGAGAGAGAGAGAGGGGAAAAGATGATAAAACACTTGTCGGGGGGAAATATTTTCCAAATATTGAGTAACAAGATCAAACAAATACCTTAACTAAACTTTTTCGAAATTCGGAGAAGAAATTTGAGCTTTTTTTGAGGAACTTGCACTTTAAAGACAAGGTACCATTTGAAATTTGGTATAGAATATTGTCTTTAAGGATTTTAAAGATACTGTAGGTTTTTAAGGTAATATTTTAAATACCTGAAAATTAAAAAAAGACCTAGAAAGTCCCTAACAAAATCAAGTGGCACCTTCTCTTTAAGTATTTAGAATTTGTACTGACTTTCGAAGTATTGCAATTTCTTAAAGACAAAGTACCATTTTAAGACTTCTGAATTTTGTAGGTAATACATTTTCTTTGAAATAATTGCAGGTTCTTGAAGAAAAAAATTATCGAAAAGGACTTTAAGTGATACCCTGTCTTTAAGAAGTTTCGAAATAGGATTTCGAAATATTGTATATTTTTAAAGATAAGGTGTTATTTAGTCAGAATTAAAATTAAAGAAATACCCAATATAGTTTTAATAAAATTGAGTGACACCCTCCCTTTAAAAGAAGCACTTCCAAACTTTTTTCGAACGATTTACTACATAAATTGTAACTTGTACTCAAATAATGTCCTCTTCTCATCCGTGCCCTCCCCCCCCCCCCCCCCCCCTCCCAACCAAAAAGAAATCAAAAAGAAATGAAGAGGACAACAAAATGTGTGCAGAAGAGGTTGGAAAATTCTTGAAGACGCAGAGACAAGCTCCAGTCTCTCTCTCGGGAGGAGAAGATAGGAAGAAGCTCTCCCGAAGAGGAGGCATCTGCCAACATACACAGATATAACGTGTGTAATCGCCCACCGTCGAAATATCGCCTCTACGTCTCTCATCATCGCGTTATCATTGAGTGATGTCCTCCTCAACCTAGTGAGCCACTATCAGTGGAAAAAGCTATCCCCAACATACGAGAGAGAGAGCAAAAATCCCACATATATTCCCTCTTTGCCAGAAACCTTTTTATTTATTTTTTTTTGTGACTTCGATTGGCTAATTCTTTCCAAAAAAACAAGAAGAAATATCTCCTTAAAAGTCTTTGGCACCCACCTCGCCAAAACAAAAAAATGGTGCTCAAAACGCTCTACATCATTGAGCTGACGGACACGGAAGAGGGTGGACTTGAGCTCGTCGATCCATCATGGTGTAAGTTGTTGATTACTCTAATCTATGTGAATTTCTAGCGGCTGAAAGAGATGCGGTTTCGATGACGGCCACGTCTGAAATGACCGCATCGTCGGTTGATTTCGACGTGAATGTTTCCGATGCGCAATCCGAGTTCTCGGAATGGTCGGGATCTAGGAAAAGCAGCGTGTTTCCGGGTTTGATGAGAAATATGTGTTTATTGTCCTTTGTTCCCCTAGAAATGTCCGCGTTTTATATTAAAAATAGGGAATTTTAGAACAAAAAAATGCCTATGATTTTCAGGTCCGGAAGAAGGAGGCCCGCCGCGGAAGAAGGTGAAATCACCGCCGGTGATATCGCCGACAGGCTCGTCGGCGAGTATCTATTCTGGAGGGAGCAGTAGTATTGATTGGAGTGGGTTTTGGAATATTTTAAGTCATTTTAAGAATATTTATCTGAAAAACTCGTTATTTTCTCGTGTTCACCGCGAGACCTTCAAGCAGTTCCCGTGGTGAACACGAGAAATTTCGATAATTTTCAAATCGTTGTAACTTGGCGCCAAATCGCTAAATTTTAGCGAAAAAACATGGAATCGATAGAATTTTTCATGAAAATTTCAAAAAATTTAATAAAAACCAGTAGAAATAAAGCTGTCTGGGCGAAAAAGGAGGTTTTCGGAAACCTCCTTGAAATTTTCTCGTGTCCACCGCAAGACCTTATAACTTGGCTTAAAATCGCTGAAATTAAGCGAAAAAACTATGGATTATGAAGAATAATATTTGCCTACGCATTTTCGTTCTCTCAATTCCATTTTTGCGTTTTTTTTTCAATAAAATTTCCGATCGATTTAGCAATTTAGCAAACAATTTTAGAGTGCCATGAAAAATTGGGAAAAATTGGCCTTTTAAAATTCTGAAGATCATTTTTCTATTTTATAAGAACATTGGGGGCTTTGAATGAGATTTGAGTATATTTTTTGAGACTCGAAAATGTATTAAAATGGTCAAAGTTCAATGTGAACAAATTTTGAGCAAATTTCGGTTTTTTTTTCAAATTTGACACTAGATATTGCATTTTTACGAAAAAGATATTGAGTTTTATTATTACCGGCAAAAAATTCTCCAGAAACCTAGTAAGATCAATAATGGCCTAGAATCCAAACTAGGCCGCACAAATTGGCCACCTTCAATCCATTGTTTTCCAGCAACAACTGGCACAACGCTTGAAATGCAAGGAACCCGTGTGACACGAACCCAATACGGATTCAGAACACTTCAAGAGTCATCAGCGAAGATGTGTCTGAAAGTGACCGGCTATCCATTGCCAGACATCACTTGGTATAAAGACGATGTTCTGTTGCATGAGGATGAACGTCACACCTTTTATTCCGATGAGGACGGATTCTTTGCAATGACTATTGATCCAGTCCAAGTGAGTTTTTAAGATAATATATGTATTTCCATAAAAATTGTTCTAGGTGACCGACACTGGAAGATACACGTGCATGGCCACCAATGAATATGGCCAAGCTTCAACTTCCGCATTTTTCCGAGTTTTGAAGGTTGAGAAGGAGGCCGCACCGCCGGCATTTGTTACCAAACTTCAAGATAAGGAGTGTAAAGAAGGTGATGTTATCAATTTCGAGTGTGAGGTTGAAGGATGGCCAGAACCGGAGCTTGTATGGATGGTTGATGATCAGCCGTTGAGACCGTCTCATGATTTTCGATTGCAGTATGATGGGCAAACTGCCAAGTTGGAGATTCGGTAAGTGTTCTTAAAGATAGGGTGTTAGTTGAAAAAATTTTGCAGAGATGCTCAACCGGATGACACTGGTGTCTATTCAGTGAAAATTCAAAACGAATTCGGTGCAACCGAGAGCAAGGCAGAGCTCTACGTCGAAGCGGATCCGGACAAAAATCACGTCGCACCGGAGTTCCAGGCAACGATTGAAGATGTTGAATGTAATGAAGGTGATGAAGTTCGCTTCAAATCGGTGATCACTGGTGATCCGAATCCAGAAATCACCTGGTTTATTAATGGAGTTCCGCTAAGCGAATCGGAGAAGGTGAAGTTCATTTCGGAAGATGGGATATGCATTCTGACGATCAAGGATGTGACGAGACATTTTGATGGAATGGTTACTTGTCAAGGATCCAATCGATTGGGGTCAACGTCGTGTGAAGGAAGGCTGAAGGTTCGGGTACCGCCTGCGCCGCCAGCTTTTAATAAGCCTTTGGAGGATAAGACTGTTCAAGAAAATGCAACGGTGAGTCTGAAATTTCGCTTTTTATTACAAAAGGTTGAATTTTTGAATCGGGATATGTTCAAAAAAAAACCTGAAATTTGCACATTTTTTGAACACCGAAAAACATCGGAGTTTATCCTTTGCTTTACTCCTGATTCACGAAAAATCCAATATTGAACCGGATCAAAATTGGGTAATTTAGAAGAAATTCTTTGCAAAAGCGTTAATCATTTTCAGAATTTCGGAAATTGAAGCATTTTACCAGTTTTGCTCAACTTTGAGTTATTTTGTCGCCGTTTCAAAACTGAAAGTGCAAATTTTCTGAAAAACAATAAAATTAAAGATTTAAAAATGAGGAACATTTCTCGTGTTCATCACGAGACTCGGAATCACCTCTCGCGGTGAACACGAGAAATTTCAATTTTTTAAAAATTGATGTAATTTTGCTCAAAATTAAGCTATTCCTATGATTTTAACACCATTTTGAAGCTGAAAATGCAAATTTTAAGAAAACCGATGAAATTTGCAAGAATATGGGACAAAAACCATGAAAATCGACAAAACTTTAAAAAAGTTTGAAAGTTTTGAAAATGAGAAAAATGTCTGTAACTTTGCTCAAGATAAAGCTATTTTAATGATTTGAATACCGTTTTGAAGCTGAAAACATATATTGTCTGAAAATTAGTAAAATTTAGAATGATATGCGATCAAAATTGATAAATTACGAGAGAACGAGATGTAATTTTTTGTTCATCGAATTCCAAGTTCAAAAAATAGCTGTTTTTTTAGTAAAATGAGCTCAAAGAATGTTTACGGAATATGTTTTGAAAAATTGTCAAAATTTTAACATAATATTTTGAATTTTGAAGTCTGGGGAATATTGATTTTTTATTTTTTGAGGAGCTCTTCTAAAATCATTGGATCTTGAACGTATTCTTTCAAAAATCTATTTTCAAAGCTTTTTTCAAAAAAGTTTACTCAAAATCCTATGTTCATTTTAGAATATGTTTGATTTGATTCTTGCAAAATTTGGGGGTTTTTTATTTGAGGAGCTTAAAGAGAGCATACCACCTTAAAGTTTGAAAAACCCATATGCCAATTTTTCAGGCTGTCTTCGAAGTTGACGTCAGCGGATGGCCGAAACCAACAGTAACCTTCATCTTAGCCGGCAAAGAGTTGAAAAACGGAGATGACGGCGTGGAAATCATCGAACACGACGGTTTCTACCGCATCGCAATCACCAACACATCAATCGATAAGCACGACGGTGAAATAATCGCGCGCGCTCAAAACGAGCACGGTACCGCTGAAAGCAGGGCACGGCTGACGGTGGAACAAGAGGAGGAAGAATCGCGCAGCGCGCCGACATTCATTAAAGATATTGAAGATCAGGTAGGTCCCCGTTTTTTCGTTTTTGAAAAAATCCTCTTCATCGTAAACAAAAAGATCGATTTTGAGGTGTGTTTTGTGGAGGTGGAGAGAGCATGTCTGGCACCTCTATCTTTAATCAGTGTTATCTTAATTTTTTTTTTGGGTGGGGGGAAGAAGGACTCCCCCTTTTCCCTTTTGCTTTTTGCCTTTTGATCAGTGTAACATCATGAATGAAAAGTTTAAGAAAAGATGCAATTGACTGCGTTTTGCCGGTGTTTTTAAATACATGTTTTTTGTTTTGTTTTTTTTTTGCTTCTTCTAAATATTTGTAAATTAAATTTAAAAAAAAATGTCTGATATTTTACTGGTAATCAGTATAATATCAAAATTTTCCGAAGTTGATTACAAATTTCTTAAAGACAGTGTGCCATTTTTTGGTTACTCATCAATAAAGCAATAAAATCAATTGTATTCGATTGCTTACCGAATTTTGAAAATGGTTGGGACACTATCTTTAAGTTTTAAGTAAGAAAAAACATCTACTTGGAATTTGAGCAGCTGACGTCGCCAGATTCTTGTTTATTTTTTGTCGTAAGAGAACAAAAAAAAATCACAAAGAAGAGTTCATCAACACTTTTTATCGATTTTTTTTTAAAGAAAGGAACTTTTTTGCTGAACTTTTTTGCTAAATTTAAGCGCACCTGCTTACTTTGCGCTTTTTTAAAAGGATGAATCACGACTTAACACGCTTTTTTCCGCTTAATTTTCAAATAACGCTTAATTCATGCTTATTTCACGTCAACTTTGCGCTTAATTGGTACTCGTTCAGAACTCGCTTAATTAACGCTCATTTGATACTATCTCTAGGCTTAATTTACACGTTGTTGACACTATCTTTACGATTAATTTAGGCTTATTTGACGCTAAGTTCACGCTAACTTCGTGCTCATTCAAAAAGCGCTTAATTCACGCTTATTTGCCACCAACGTTATCCTTAATTTAAGCTTATTTCACGCTAACGTCAAGCTTAATTTGTGTTAATTCAAAACTCGCTTATTTCACGCTTATTTGACACTAACTCTACGCTTAATTCACGCTTATTTGCCACCAACGTTACGCTTAATTTACGCTTTTTTGACGATTATTTCGCGCTTAATTCACTCTTAATTCACACTTATTTCACGCTTAATTTACGCTTAGTTTACGCCTAATTTGTCCTATCTCAGAAAACGCTTAATTCATGCTTTTTTCACGCCAACTTAATTTTTCACGCTTATTTCACGCCAACTTTGCACTTAATTCGTTCTTATTCAGAACTCGCTTATTTTACGCTTTTTTGACACTAACTCAACACTTAATTTACGCTTATTTGACGCTAAATTCACGCTTAATTCGGGATAATTTAAAAAACGCTTAATTAACGCTTAATTAGCTCACTTTTCCTATTCTTAACTGAGTTTTTCAGAAGTTTAAATATGTTTTTTGACGCCTTTTAGACATTTTTTATAAAAAAAATTGAATTTTCGAGTATTTTTATTAGATTTTTGTTTAATTTAGACTTAAAAGAAGTTAAAGTGATTTTTAAAAATAATAATACTCCATTTAACAAAATGTACTCATTTTATAGACCGTAAAATCCGGCGAACACGCCGTCTTCGAGACCACCGTTCGCGGAAACCCGAATCCCGACGTCACCTGGTTCATCAACGGGCACAAGATGGATCAAAGCAGTCCGGGCGTGAAAATCGAGGCGCACAATCATGACCACAAGCTGACAATCGATTCGGCACAATACGCGGGCACCGTATTATGTCGAGCGGAGAACGTGGTCGGACGATTTGAGACAAAGGCGAGACTTGTTGTATTGGCCGCGGAGAAGGTGAAGAAACCGCCAAGGTTCACTGAGATCTTGGTGGATAAGACAGAGACTGAAGGGAACTCTATTGTTTTTGAGGTGGGTTGGATATTGTCTTTAAGTTGAAGCTAATGAGAGCCTTTCTTTTCAGGTCAAAGTGGAAGGTGAGCCAAAGCCAACAGTCACATGGTACCTTAAAGGAGAGGAACTGAAACAATCGGAAAAAATCGAAATTCGAGAATTCGATGGATCAATCAAACTACATATCAAAAATCTGAAATTAGAAGACGCTGGCGAGATCAAAGCAGTCGCTGTGAACTCCGAAGGAAGAGATGAGACCAAAGCGACGGTGAATGTTCAAAAGAAGCCGTTCGCGCCACAATTCGATGTTAAACCAAAGTCGATTACCGTGGAAAAGGGCACTGAAGCGGTATTCACGGCACATGCGTTTGGCATCCCATTGCCGAGTTATGAATGGTCGATCAATGGACGAAAGGTAGGGGGGTTTAAGGATTTCCCTAAAAAATTTCAAAAATATTTCCAGGTGCGCGAAGGACAAGAAGGAGCGCGTGTTTCAACAGACGGTAACGTCGACGGCGCATCGATCCTGACGATCGACACGGCGACCTATTACTCGGAAACAAATCAGCTCGTTATTTCTGTTGTCGCAGAAAATGCACACGGAGCCGAAGAAGCAGGCGCTCAATTGACCGTTGAACCGAAGAAGGTGGGTCGAATTTTAAGTTCTTGTATTTAGGCTTAGGTTTTTCGCGGTTTAAAAAACATGAAAATTGAATTTTTTGTCATTTTAAGAACCGCATTTTTGAAATTAGAATCACTTGCATTATTGATTTTCGAAAATTTTAGTGGTGTCTGATGAGCTCCAAAAATTTCACGTGCTTCATTTCGCCGTGCTCGAAATAATGAAAAATTGAGATGAGCTAGAAAAATATATAATACTTCTTACTACGAATTCAAGTGACTTCAAATTTTTTTTGTTAATTTTAAAATGCTAGAAACAAGATTTTCACCTTGAAAAGTGCTTTTGGAAAAAAAACGTCTAATTTTCGGAGAGCTATATTCGGTTCCAATTTTTGGATGCTTATCAATAATGAATCATTATAAATTATATATCATTAAATCCGTCAAGATTTTTTCTTTAAAATAAGCTATTAATTAATAAAAATAGTTGAGTAAGAGTGGAGTTATGTATAGTCAAATAACAGTGATGTATAAGAAGATGATTTTCTAAGGGTCACATTCGATCATCTTTTTAGAATATTTTTTAATAATTAATAATACTTAATTATATATCATTACATTTGCTATGATTTCTTTTTTTAAATGATATATAAATCAATAATAGAAGTTGAGTACGAGTGAAGTTATGCATAGTCAAAAACAGTCGTTAGGTGATAGATAAGATTATGATTTTCAAGGTTTAGATCTTCATTTATGGATGTTTGTAAGTGATAAGTCATATTGAATTATATATCAATAAATCCGTCAAGACTTTCTCTTTAAGATGTTATATAAATCAATAAAAATAGTTGAGTACGAGCGAAGTTAAAGTCAAAAACAGTTCTTGATGTTTAAATGTAGGTAATCATTTTCTAAGGATCACATTCGATCCTCATTTTTGAATATTTGTTAGTGATAAATCATATTGAATCATATATCATTATATTTGTAAGAATATCCTCTTTCAATTGCTATATAAATCAATCATAGTAATTGAGTAAAAGCGGAGTTATAACCAAAAATGACCCACCTTGTAAAAAAAAAGTTTTTTCGAGTTTTCAAGTCAAACCATCCATCTTGACTTTAAAAAATATTTCCACAATTTCATAGAGTGCCAATTTTAGGAAGCTTCTACTTAGTTTTGGTGAACTTAACTTAAGTATACATATTTCTTTAAAGCACCATGCCAGTTGATGTTACAACTTTTTAGAAGTGGATAAATTATAATTAAATTCAATTTTTATGTTTTTTAATCGCGAATGATTAGACTGAGAAGTGTGCGGGAGCACCCCAATTTTAAATTATTATCTGCTTAATTTAAGTTTTTGGCTCTTTCAAAAAATATTCAAATTATCCCCGCGGATGCTCCCGTAACCTTAAAGTCTATTTTTAAGATGCATGAGATTGAATTCAAGTTTTTGAAATTTTTTGAATTTCCTGCGGTGAGAAGATGCATTATTTGTGTGAATTTTTGTTTCTAGATTGTTACCATCGAATCGTCGGAGCAAAAGGAAAAATTGGAGCAAAAGGAGATATATGAGGTTTGTGTGCATGGTTTGGCTTGAAGTGTTATTTCTATTTCTTCATGGATAAACTTAAAATTTCACTTTTTTAATGAAACCGATCGAACCTTTTAAAAATCGCACAATACCTTGAAAATAACTCTTTAATTTTCATCATAAATTAAATTTCTTCTCTACTTCTTTACTTATGAAGCATTACTATTTACCTACTATTATTAACAGTAACGGAATGGTGAAAGTTGAAGGAATACAAATTTTCCAAACATTTTATGAATTTCAATCTTCCTTCATCTTTTTCATTCATTATAACATTAATAACTTAGGAAATTATGAACAAAAAATGTTTAAAGGAGACATCAGTCGCAACAATTTCAATGGAGACATCATTGACATCGACGAAAACCACAACACAGCAGTCGGTGTCAATGGAGACAAGTGGTTTGGAAACAACGACTGAAATCACTTCTGGAGCTCAAGGAGAGATTAGTATTAGTAAAATTGAGAAGACGGAGTCGAGCACTTCGGTATCGGAAATGCCGAAACGAAGAGTCTCGTTCGCGGAGGAGGAGATCAAGTTGGAAGTGATTGATGCGGAGAGGAAGAAGAAGAGGGAGAAGTCGCCTTCACCGACGAAGACGGAGTCAGAAGTGCAGCTTAAGGAAGCGGCACCAGAAAAACCAGTTTCCCCGACTAAGAAGGAGAAATCACCGGAGAAACCAACGTCACCAGTCACAAAGGAACCTGAAGCACAGGCGAAGGAGGCTGCTCCAGAGAAGCCAACTTCCCCGACCAAAAAGGAGAAGTCGCCGGAGAAACCAGCTTCACCTACCAAGAAAGAAAAGTCACCAGAGAAGCCAGTTTCACCTACTAAGAAGGAGAAGTCGCCTGAGAAACCAGCTTCACCTATTAAGAAGGAACCAGAAGCACAGGTCAAGGAAGCATCCCCAGAAAAGCCAACATCCCCGAGCAAGAAGGAGAAGTCACCAGAGAAGCCAGCTTCACCTACTAAGAAGGAGAAGGCACCGGAGAAACCAACGACACCAGTCAAAACGGAACCTGAAGCACAGGTGAAGGAGGCATCTCCAGAGAAGCCACCCTCACCGACCAAGAAGGAAAAGTCGCCGGAGAAACCAGCGTCACCTACTAAGAAGGAGAAATCACCAGAAAAACCAGCTTCACCAACAAAGAAGGAGCCGGAATTGCAGGCGAAGGAGGCATCCCCAGAGAAGCCAACGTCACCAGTTAAGAAGGAGAAATCACCGGAGAAACCAACATCACCAGTCAAGAAGGAACCAGAAGCACATGTCAAAGAAGCTTCACCAGAAAAGCCAACCTCTCCAACCAAAAAGGAGAAGTCGCCGGAGAAACCAGCTTCCCCGACCAAGAAGGAGAAGTCACCAGAGAAGCCAGCTTCACCAACGAAGAAGGAGAAGTCACCGGAGAAACCAACGTCACCAGTAAAGAAGGAACCAGAAGCACAGGCCAAGGAGGCATCCCCAGAAAAGCCAACATCACCGATCAAGAAGGAGAAGTCACCAGAGAAGCCAACGTCACCTGTGAAGAAGGAACCAGAAGAACAGGTCAAGGAAGCATCCCCAGAAAAGCCAACATCACCGACCAAAAAGGAGAAGTCGCCAGAAAAACCAGCTTCACCAACGAAGAAAGAAAAGTCACCAGCGTCGCCTACCAAGAAGGAGAAGTCACCAACAAAACCAGAAGGCGAAGAAGCGAAGAACGTCGTCGAAATTGTCGCTGAAACAACCACTGAAGCTGTCAAGTCACCAACGGAGAAAAAGCGGAAGAGTCCACCTGGATCGCCGAAAAAGAGCAAGTCACCAGAAGTTGAGAAGGTATAGTTTGTAGGGTAATAAACATACTTTTGAAATTTGCTCAATTTTTGTTGAATTGGATCAAAAAATTGTGGAAATTTTACAAAATTTGAGCAAATTTCAAATTGTTTTAAAAAGCGAAGAAGTAGAGAAAATTATGATGAGAATTGAGAGTAAAATTTTGAAATATCTAAATTTTGAAAAAAATAAGTACGAATTTTTGAAATTTTTATTTTATGCATATTTTTTCAAAGTAGACTAGCTTTTCACGAAATTTTTCAAATTTCATGAAAAAAATCTGAAAATTCAAGTTTTTGGCTTTAAAATTAGACAAAAATCGTGAAATTTGAAAAAAAAAACTAAAAAAGTTATGATGTTTTGAAATTTTTTGAAAATTAAATATTTTGGTTTTTTGAATGACCATATATTGGAAAGAAATTCATTGATTTGTGAAATTTTAGCACTATCCTAATGAGAAAAATGTAAAAATTCAAGTTTTTGCCTTCAATTTAAGCTAAAAACCATAAAATTTGAAAGAATTCTCGAAAAGTTATGATGATTTCAAATTTGTTGAAAAAAATTGGTTTTGCAAGTGTCTGGAAAGCAATTCATCCGATTTTAAAAATTGTAAACCACCTTTAAGATAAAAATATGAATATTTCAAGTTTGAAATTTGAAGAAAATCGAGAAAAGTTATGACCAATTAAATTTTCTGGGAGAAAAAGCTGAAAATCTACCTTTAAAATTTGAAAATGATCTGAAATTTCGCACAAAAAATTGTTTTTTTTTGAAAATAAAATCAGGAATAAGGATTCAAGGTTCGAAAATTTTGAATTTCAAGTTTTTCATGAAGTTTTTGTTTTTTCTGTGCTTGAAAATTTTAAAAAAAGGTGAAATAAGCGGGTTTCAACGAAATTGAGGGTGTGGCCTAGGAATCCGGAACTAGGCCACGATCCTAATATCGCTGGAATGCTAGTAAGCGCCAAATTTTTTTCCAAAGTTTCCGGTAATGTTTTGCATGATTTTTATGAAAGAAGAAAAATAATTGAATTTGTAAAAAAAAGTGAAATTGATTTCCAAAAAATTCCCGAAAAATTTGCAGCCAGCCGCACCGAAACTCACCCGTGATCTCAAATCGCAAACAGTCAACAAGACCGATCTTGCGCACTTTGAAGTCGTTGTTGAAAACGCGACCGAATGCAAATGGTATCTCGATGGGAAGGAGATCACAACATCCAACGGGGTGACCGTTTCCAAGGATGATCAATTTGAATTCCGTTGTTCGATTGACACAACCGTTTTTGGATCGGGAATCGTTTCAATTGTCGCATCGAATGCTTCTGGAACTGTTGAGACGAAGACAGATCTGAAGGTGTTGGAAGCACCGAAAGAGACGAAGAAGCCAGAGTTCACTGATAAGTTGAGAGATTTGGAAGTGACTAAAGGGGATACCGTTCAGGTGAGGGGGATTTTCTTTAAAGGAGGGCTTTGGGATGAAAATGGGATGAAAATAGACTTCATTCTCATTCCATATATGTTCTTAAAATTTTCTAAAACCACCTAGAAGCCGAGAAAAAGGGCTTTCAAAACCATGGCCTAGAAAAATGGGCCACCGGCGAAA
The DNA here is from genome assembly GCA_964036255.1 of Caenorhabditis virilis. NCBI lineage: Eukaryota > Metazoa > Nematoda > Chromadorea > Rhabditida > Rhabditidae > Caenorhabditis > Caenorhabditis virilis. The sequence continues at coordinate 3,286,378 of OZ038415.1, read as the reverse complement.
ACTAGTCCGCCCCACCTTTTCCTAGGCCATTGTTTTGAAGATCATTTTCTCGGCTTCTAGTTGGTTTTAGAACATTTTAAAAACAGATTTGGAATGAGAAAAGTCTACTTTCATCTAAGCTACATTTATTATCTCCGTAAAACCTTCCGTTAAAACCAACTTTCAATATTATCTTTCTTACAGATGGATGTGATTGCATTACACTCACCGCAATACAAATGGTACTTGAATGGAAATTTGTTAGAAGATGGAAAAGATGGTGTCAAAATCGTCACAATTGAGAACAAGTCGGGACTCACGATTCCAAACGCTCAGGAAAGTGGAAAGATCACAGTTGAAGCATTCAACGAAGTTGGAACATCTGAATCATCATCGAGACTCACTGTCAACCCACCATCGACCACTCCAATTGTTGTCGATGGACCGAAATCGGTGACAATCAAGGAGACAGAAAGCGCGGAGTTCAAGGCAACGATTACCGGATTCCCTGAACCGAGTGTTAAGTGGACGATCAATGAGAAGATAGTAGAGGAGTCGAGCACGGTTACAACAAGTAGGACCGAGAATTTGTATAGCTTGAAGATCTCCGAAGCAAAGATTGAGCAGACTGGAACTGTGAAGGTTGTTGCTCAGAACTCTGCAGGAAGTGATAGTAAGGATGCTGAGTTGAAGGTGTTGCCAAATGTGGTTGCTCCGAAGTTTAAGGCACAATTGACTGATAGAAATGTAGAAGAAGGAGAGCCACTTCGTTGGAACCTTGAAATTGATGGACCATTCGCTGGAACTGAAGTCAGTTGGCTTCTCAATGGAAAACCATTGGAAAAGAGTGACACAGTTCAAATTGTGGATCATAACGATGGAACATATCACGTTACAATCGCTGAAGCCAAGCCAGAAATGAGTGGAACAATCACCGCAAAGGCAAAGAATCCAGCTGGAGAATGTGAATCATCGGCGAAGATTAATGTCGCTGGAGGTAATCAGAAACCAGAGTTTATTCAAGCTCCACAAAATCACGAGACATCGATTGAAGAGAGCGTGAAATTTAGTGCGATTGTCACCGGAAAACCGATGCCAAATGTGACATGGTATTTGAATGAAAAGAGGTTGATTCAAAGTGAGGAGGTGAAGGTGAAATATGTTCATGAGACTGGAAAGTCATCGATTCGAATTCATAAGCCAAAGATGGAGGATAATGGAACCATTCGGGTGGAAGCTGTGAATGCAGCTGGAAAAGTTGAAGCGACTGCGCAATTGAAGGTTGATAAGAAGACGGAAGTTCCGAAATTCACAACAAATATGGACGATCGACAAGTGAATGAAGGGGAGAATGTGAAATATACAGCGAATGTTGATGGCTATCCAGAGCCGTCAGTTGCATGGACTTTGAATGGAGAGCCGGTGGCGAAACATGCGAATATAACGGTGACTGATAATGATGGAGAGCATTCGATTGAGATTAATCAGATCACTCCGGAGCAATCGGGAGAGCTTTCATGTGAGGCGACGAATGCCGTTGGAACGAAGAAGAGAGATATTCAATTGTTTGTGAAAAAGACTGGAGACGCGCCGACATTCTCAAAGAATCTAGAAGATCGATTGATAACCGAGAGTGAATTAACATTGATGGACGCGAAATTGAACATCGTGAAGCCGAAGCCGAAAGTCACTTGGTTGAAAGATGGAGTGGAGATCAAATCAGATGATCATTTCAAATTGATCGAGGAAGAGGATGGCACATTGCAATTGAGAATTGTGTCAACGAAGCTGGAAGATAAGGGAAGGATCACGATCAAGGCGGAGAATGAGTTTGGTGTCGCTGAATGCGCAGCATCCTTAGGTGTTGTGAAAGGAAGACCAATGGCGAAACCAGCATTCCAGAGTGATATCGCACCGATTTCTTTGACAGAAGGAGACACCTTGGAATGCAAGCTCTTGATCACTGGAGATCCGACACCGTTCGTCAAGTGGTATATCAATGGACAATTGGTTGCACAGACGGAAGATACCGAGATTTCCAATGCAAATGGTGTATACACTTTGAAGATCCATGGATGCACTTCTGATATGACTGGAAAGATCAAATGTGTTGCTTATAATAAAGCAGGAGAAGTGAGCACAGAGGGACCGTTGAAGGTTGTAGCACCGATTCCAGTGGAATTCGAGACTTCACTTTGTGACGCTACTTGTCGCGAAGGTGACACCCTGAAATTGAAGGCTGTTCTGTTGGGAGAGCCCGAACCGGTTGTCTCATGGTATGTGAATGGCAAGAAGTTGGAAGAGAGTCAAAACATCAAAATTCATTCGGAGAAGGGGACGTATACGGTAACGATCAAGGATATCACTTGCGATTATTCTGGTCAAGTGGTTTGTGAAGCGGTGAATGAATATGGAAGAGCAACATCCGAGGCGACACTTTTGGTACTTCCGAGAGGTGAGCCGCCAGATTTCCTGGAATGGTTGAGTAACGTTCGAGCAAGGAGTGGAACCACAGTAGTGCATAAGGTGGTGTTCACCGGAGATCCGAAACCGCAATTGACTTGGTATATTAATAATCAGAAAATCGAGAACTCTGATAATTACCTAATTGTGACTGATGATAAGACCTCGACCCTCACCATCAAGAGCTTCAATCCAGATGTGCATGTTGGCGAAATTATTTGCAAAGCAGAGAATGATGCCGGAGAGGTGTCATGCACTGCAAACATGATCACCTACACTTCGGATATGTTCAGCGAATCGGAGAGTGAGGCACAGATCGAAGAATTTGTTGGAGACGACATGACAGAGGATGAAAGCTTCCGCGATGAGATTCAACGGACACCAACACCGGTAATGGCGCCGAAGTTTATTACAAAGATCAAGGACACGAAAGCGAAGAGCGGGCATTCAGCTGTGTTTGAATGCGTGGTCCCAGATACCAAAGGCGTGTGCTGTAAATGGTTAAAGGATGGAAAGGAGATTGAACTGATCGCCAGGATTCGTGTACAGACGAGAACTGGACCTGAAGGACACATCACTCAAGAATTGATTATTGATGAAGCCGTGCCAGAAGACGCTGGAAAATACACTTGTATTGTTGAGAACACCGCCGGAACTGATGTTTGTGAAGCGACACTTACGGTTGTCGAATCGTTTGATAAGCCGGCTAATAAAGCACCAGAGTTTTTGGTCGCTTTGCAGGTAAATGAGGAGATGGGTTGATGGAAAAGAATGGATTTATATTTCAGGACAAAACTTCCAAAACATCCGAGAAAATTGTGTTCGAATGCAAGGTTGTGGGAGAGCCGAAACCCAATGTTACATGGTATCATGATAATGTGAGTTTATATTTTTCCCCTTGAAGTTTTCATATTTTCAAAAATTTTTAATTGATAAGAGAGCATGCTTTGAATGTTTTTCCATTTTTTCCAAAATGTTTAATTGATTCCATGATTAAAGAGAGGATGCCACCAATTTTAATTTTAATTAATTTCATTTCAAAAAATCCCACATTTCAATGAATTTTGTTAAAAATGTGAAAAAATGTTAAAATGTAATATTTTTCAAAGTGACACCCTATCTTTAAGCAAAAAATTCATAGAAATATGGGATTTTCGTCGTATTTTCAATATTTTCAATGAAATTCAACATGGTTCATGTTTTTTAATGGTTTTTTGCAATGATTGTGATTTAACTAAAATTTCATTTTTAGTGGGACATTATCTTTAAGATATTTCATTTACTGAGAAATCATAAATCTCAATAGAATTTTTTTCTTAAAGATAGGGTGCTACCTTAAAATTTAAAAAAAACATAAAATCAAGTCATGAACATTTAGATCTCTTCTTAAAGATAGTGTGCCACTCATTTTTACCATGTTCAGAAAAATGTGGAATTTCATGAAATATATTATTTCTTTTTAAAGTGACACCCTATCTTTAAGCAAGTAACTCATTGAAATATGGGATTTTCATCACATTTTCAATGAAATTCAACATGGTTAATGATTTTTACTGATTTTTGCAATAATTGTAATTTAATAAAAATTTAGATCATTTCCATTTTTATTAGGACCTTGTCTTTAAGAAATTTAAGCTAATATATTACTAATAGTGAGAAATCATGAATCTGAATATAATTTTTGCTTAAAGATAGGGTGCTACTTTAAAATTAAAAAAACATATAAATAAGTTATGAGCATTCAAACTTATCTTCTTAAAGATAGTGTGCCACCTATTTTTACCATGTTCAAAAAATGGGGATTTTCATGAAGTAGATTATTTCCTTTTTTCCTTCTTAAAGACAGGGTATAGCCTCTTTTTTTGAAAATCTGAAAAATATAATTTTTTTTAATTTTTTGGTGAAAAATATTTTAAAAATGATATTTTTCAGATTTTCGAAAAATTGTCTTCATAAAAATCAAAAAAATTTTTCTTCAGAAGGTCATCAGCTCCCAAGAAACAATCAGTATCGAATCAGTGGAAGAGGTGCAGAGGATCACAATCTCTTCAGCTGAAACCGTTCATCAAGGAAAGTATTCATGTGTCGCTGAGAATACCGCAGGAACATCGAAGACTGAAGCCTTCTTGACAGTTCAAGGTAATTATTTTCAAGGATCATGTTTTGTGTTTTTTATCCACCTTGCATGACAATTTTGTTTCCATTCCGCACCACACGTTTTCCCTTTACAGGAGAAGCACCGCAGTTCACGAAAGAACTTCAAAACAAAGAATTAAACATTGGAGAGAAGTTGATACTATCGTGTTCTGTCAAAGGTGTTCCACAACCGCATGTTGATTTCTTCCATTATTCGGAGAGCACTAAAACTGAGACGAAGATCACATCTTCGAGTAGGGTTGCAATTGAGCATGATCAGTCGAATACTCATTGGAGGATGGTTATCAATCAAGTGACAAGAGAGGATATCGCCGAGTATCGCGCTGTCGCAACGAATGCTTCTGGAACAGCGACAACGAAGTCGAAGGTCACCACAAAGGTGGAGGCTCCAGTCTTCGAGCAAGGATTGAAGAGGACCAGTGTCACTGAGAAGGAAGAGATCAAGATGGAAGTGAAAGTTGGAGGAAATCAGCCAGATGTTCAATGGTTTAAAGATGGACAGCCGGTTAATGAGGACGCGAATCACGCGATTCAGAAGAATCCAGAAGCTGGAGTTTTCACATTGGTGGTGAAACAAGCGACCCTATCTGACGCTGGAAAATACACTGCTAAAGCAGTAAACCCAGCTGGAAGTGCTGAAACAACAGCGGATGCTGAAGTGACACAAGCTCTCGAGAAACCAACGTTTGTCAAGGAGTTGGTTGAGACGAAGGTGAAAGTTAATGAGAGTTCGACATTGTCTGTGACTGTTAAAGGAGTACCTGAACCGAATGTTGAATGGTTGAAGGATGGAAGAGCAGTTGAGACGGATGCCAGTCATGTGATTGCAAAAGCAGATGGAAATGGAAACTTCTCACTAACGATCAAGGATGCGAGAACAACCGATGCTGGAACATACGCATGTCGGGCTAAGAATCCAGCCGGAGAGGCGACAACTCAAGCAAACTTTGCAGTGGTTAAAGATCTTGTCCCACCAGAATTTGTCGAAAAGTTGGAACGAATCGAGGTCAAGGAGAAGGAGACGTCGACGCTTTCAGTGAAAGTTATTGGAACACCAGCACCTAGTGTACAATGGTTCAAGGATGATACACCGATTAATATTGATGGAAGTCATATTATTACAAAAGAAGTCAGTACTGGAAGCTTCACCTTAACAATCAGCGACGCGAGACAACAGGATGTTGGAGTCTATTCGTGTCGAGCGAGGAATGAAGCCGGTGATGCGACAACTTCAGCGCATTTCGGAATCATCAGAACTATGATTCCACCAGAGTTCACTGAGAAGCTCAGACCATTAGAAGTCAGAGAGCAAGAGACTTTGAACCTCGATGTGACTGTCATCGGAACACCTGCACCAGCTGTCGAATGGTTTAAAGATGATAAAGCGATCAATATTGATAATTCGCATGTTTTCAAAAAAGATGACGGAAATGGACATCATACTTTGACGATCAAATCAGCGAGAGGAGAGGATGTTGGAGTATACACCTGTAAAGCGACAAATGAAGCTGGTGAAGCGAAAACCACCGCGAATATGGCAGTCCAGGAGGAGATTGAAGCACCAATGTTTGTTCAAGGATTGAAACCATTTGAAGTGGAACAAGGAAAACCGGCAGAGTTAGAGATTCGAGTTGAAGGAAAGCCGGAGCCAGAGGTGAAATGGTTTAAGGATGGCGCACCGGTACAGATTGATAATAGTCATGTTATTGAGAAGAAGGGTGAAAATGGCTCGCATACTTTGGTTATCAAGGACACAACAGCTTCTGATTTTGGAAAGTATTCATGTACTGCTGTAAACAAGGCTGGAAAGGATGAGACCATTGGGGAGCTTAAGATTCCAAAGTATTCGTTTGAGAAGCATCCTGTTGAAGAAGTTCAACCATTGTTTATCGAACCATTGAAGGAAACATTCGCCGCTGAAGGAGAGAAAGTTGTCCTCGAATGCAAAGTGAACAAGGAATCGCATCCAGAAGTGAAGTTCTTTAGAAATGGAGAAGCTGTTGAAATCGGACCACACATGCAGCTGGATGTGACAGATGATGGAAACATCCGATTGACGATTCAAAACGCGAAGAAGGAAGACGTCGGAGCTTATAAATGTGAAGCTGTTAATCGAGCTGGAAAAGCTGACACTTCTGCGGAGTTGAAACTTCAATATGCTTCGAAGATTGAAGAACATGTAGCAGATGAGAGTGGAGTTTTGGAAGAGATTGGAACATTTGAGACCACCAAAGGTTTTTTTTAAAGTTTTGCTTGGGATTTTTTGAAGCACCACTAACCAGTTTGGGATAACTTTGCAAGACCATAACTTCCCTTAAACTAACTCAATTTTATTGATTTTTATATTAATCGAAAGAGGAAATTTAGCTTAATCCATTGATATACATTTTCTTAACAAAAATTGTAGATAAGTGAATGATAATGCTGATCGAATGCAGACGTAATTGTTATGAAAAAATGTTATGCGGACTTACAATGTAAAGTTATGCGCACTTAATTGTTACAAATTAATAGTTGGAATGGTTTTGCATTTAACTTAGTAAATTTCCTAAAACCATAAAAAGTATTTGCTTCATTTATTATTTTTGAAAAACTAAAGAAAAATAACGAAAAACGATGAAATAAGAGCACTTTTGAGATCGTGGCCTAGAAACCCAGAGACAGAGAACTTAAAAAAAACAAAAATCCATAACTTAGACATGTGGACTAATTTTCACTAAACTAGTGAAAACTAGGCCACATCCCTAATTTCATTAAAAATGCACGCTATCTTTGCAAGATCATAACTTTGCTCAAACTCGCTCGATTTCATTGATTTTTAGATTAATCGGAAGATAAAATTTAGTTTAATCCATATAAATTCCTAACAAATGTTGTAAATAAGTTCTTGATAATTCTGATCAAATGTAGCACTAATCGTTATGTAAAGTTACTTACAATTAATTGTTACAAATTTATATTTATTTGGAATGATTTTGCATTGCATTTAGTAAATGCCATATAACAATAAAAAGTATCGGTTCAATTAATTTTTTTAAATGATTCTCAAAGTTAATTTACCAATTATCCTACATTCAATAATGAAAATTTTCAATTATTGAAGCAGTTGTTAGGATAGTTCCCAGTGCATGCTATCTTTTCAAGACCATAACTTAGCTCAAACTCGCTCGATTTTATTGATTTTTATATTGGTTGAAAGAAAAATTTAAGAGGAATTTAATGGTATATAGTTTTAGAACAACAACTTTAGATTTTTATATAGAAATGTTGATCGAATGCAACCAAACACAAAAATCGGGTTTTTTAGAGGATCGTATTCAATCCTCATTTATGACGACTTCTAAAAAGTTAAACTTATTAAATTACATATTATTGGATTCGTCATAACTGTATCTTTCAAACGTGATATAAATCAATAATAATAGTTGAGTACGAGTGAAGTTATACACGTTATAAAATAGTAATCATGCTAAGAAATCATAACGCTTCCTAACATTTAACTTTCAAATTCAACCAAATAACTACTTTTTTCAGAAACCGCTGCTGTCACAACCGATACCGGAAAAGGTGCACCAGAATTTGTGGAACTTCTTCGTTCATGCACCGTCACTGAAAAACAACAAGCTGTTCTGAAATGCAGAGTTAAAGGAGAGCCAAGACCGAAGATCAAGTGGACGAAGGAAGGAAAAGAGGTAGGCTCAGAATTTTAATTATTTTGGAACATTCCTTAATTGAAAAAATATATTTCAGGTGGAAATGTCAACCAGAATCCGTGCAGAACATAAGGATGATGGAACATTGACACTGACAGTTGATAATGTGACACAATCCGATGCTGGAGAATACAGATGTGAAGCAGAAAATGAGTTCGGAAGTGCATGGACCGAAGGACCGATTGTTGTCACCCTTGAAGGAGCGGCAAAGATTGAAGGAGAAGCTCCAGACTTCTTGCAACCAGTTCGACCAGCACTTGTCACTGTTGGAGAAACCGCAGTGTTGGAAGGAAAGGTCTCTGGAAAACCGAAGCCTACTGTTAAATGGTACAAGAATGGAAAGGAAGTGGTTTCGTCGGATCGTGTGAAGATTGAAAATCTGGAGGATGGAACTCAAAGATTGACTGTTTCTAATGCAAAACTCTCGGATCAGGATGAATACAGATGCTCCGCTTCGAATGAGTATGGAGATGTTTGGAGTGATGTGACGTTGACTGTGAAAGAGCAAGCACAAGTTGCTCCAGGATTCTTTAAGGATCTTTCGAGTGTTCAAGTCAAGGAAACAGAAACCGCGACATTTGAATGTAAAGTCAGCGGAACTACTCCAGCTGTTAAATGGTTCAAAGATGGAAGTGAGATTAGTCAAGATACAAGGATCCAGTTTGTTTCGGAAACGGATGGAACCCAGAAACTTGTTATTGAAAATTCGAAGACTGAAGATCAAGGAAATTACCGAATTGAATTGACAAATGACGCAGGAGTTGCGAATAGTAAAGCACCGTTGACTGTTATTCCAGCAGAGAGCTTGAAGATTAAGAGAGGATTGAACGACTTGACAATCAGCCAAGGAACCAAGATCCAGCTTTCTGTTGAAGTTGAAGGAAAACCGAAGATTGTTAAATGGTATAAAGGATCGGAGACAGTTACAAGTGATTCAAGGACCACTATTGTGCAAGTCACCGAAAATGAATACAAGTTGGAGGTGGAAAGCGGAGAGATCTCGGATTCTGGATCTTATCGTGTTGTTCTTTCGACTGGAACCGTTTCCGTTGAATCATCGGCCACTGTTACTGTAACCAAGGCTGCAGAGAAGATCAGTCTTCCGTCATTCAAGCAAGGATTGGCTGATCAATCAGTGCCGAAAGGAACGCCATTGGTATTGGAAGTTGAGATTGAAGGAAAGCCGAAGAATGTGAAATGGTATAAGAATGGCGATGAGTTGAAGAATCCGAAGGTTGAGGATTTGGGAGATGGAAAATATCGATTAACTGTGCCGGACTTTGGAGAGAAGGATGTTGGAGAATACAGCGTTACTGCCGCAAACGAAGCTGGAGAAATTGAGTCAAAGGCTAAGGTGGAATTGAAGGACGATGGAAAGGATAAGGTGAAGCCAGAGATTGTTTCTGGACTGGTGCCAACAACAGTGAAACAGGGAGAAACAGCAACGTTTAGTATTAAAGTGAAGGGTCCGGTGAAGAAGGTGAAATGGTATAAAAATGGAAAGGATCTTGTTGATGTGAAGACAAAGGATCATGGAGATGGAACCTATTCTATTGAGATTCCAAATGCGCAAGATGCTGATGCTGCCGACTACAAGGTTGATGTTTCGAATGATGCAGGAGCTGTCTACTCATCCGGACTTCTTACTGTTCAACCTGTTGATGATGGAAAGGATAAGGTGAAGCCGGAAATTGTCTCTGGACTGGTGCCAACAAGTGTCAAACAAGGAGATACTGCGACATTCACTGTAAAGGTCAAGGGTTCAGTCAAACAAGTGAAATGGTACAAAAATGGCAAAGAGATCCCAGACGCGAAAGCCAAGGATAATGGCGATGGATCATATTCCTTGGAGATTCCAAACGCCCAGGATGCCGATGCAGCTGATTACAAAGTCGTCGTTTCGAATGATGCAGGAGATGCTGATTCGTCAGCAGCTCTTACTGTCAAACTCGTTGATGATGGAAAGGATAAGGTGAAGCCGGAGATTGTCTCTGGATTAGTGCCAACAACTGTGAAACAAGGAGATACTGCGACATTCAACGTGAAAGTCAAGGGTCCAGTCAAACAAGTGAAATGGTACAAGAATGGCAAAGAAATCCCAGACGCGAAAACCAAGGATAATGGTGATGGATCATATTCCTTGGAGATTCCGAACGCCCAGGATGCTGATGCAGCTGACTACAAAGTTGTCGTTTCGAATGATGCAGGAGATGCTGATTCGTCAGCAGCTCTTACTGTCAAACTCGCTGACGATGGAAAGGATAAGGTGAAGCCGGAGATTGTCTCTGGATTGGTGCCAACAACTGTGAAACAGGGAGATACTGCGACATTCAACGTGAAGGTCAAGGGTCCAGTCAAACAAGTGAAATGGTACAAGAATGGAAAAGAGATCCCAGACGCGAAAGCCAAGGATAACGGTGATGGATCTTATTCACTTGATGTTCCGAATGCTCAATTGGATGATGCAGCTGATTACAAAGTTGTTTTGTCGAATGATGCAGGAGATGCTGACTCGTCAGCAGCTCTTACTGTCAAATTGCCAGGAATTAAGATTGTGAAAGGATTGGAAGATACTGAAGTCCCGAAAGGAAACAAGGTATTGTTAGGAGTTGAGACGAATCGCAAACCGAAGGATGTGAAATGGTACAAGAATGGAAAAGAGATCACACCACAAGACAAGGCTAAACCAGGATTTGATGGTGATAACAAGCCACAATTGGTTATTCCTGATGCTGGTGATGATGACGCAGCTGATTATAAGATCGTTCTCACTGATGATGATGGAAACACCGCTGATTCGTTCTGCGCATTGACTGTTAAGCTACCAGCTGAACAACCGAAGATTGTAAAAGGTCTTGAGGATCAAGTGGTTCCTGTTGGATCACCATTGAAGTTGGAAATTGAAACATCTGGTTCGCCAAAGACTGTCAAATGGTACAAAAATGGAAAGGAACTTGCCGGAGCAGCCGCGAAGAAGATCAAGATCCAGAAGATTGATGACAACAAATACACCTTGGAAATTCCATCAAGTGTTGTTGAAGACACTGGAGATTATAAGGTTGAAGTTGCAAACGAAGCCGGATCAGCGAATAGCAGTGGAAAGATCACAGTTGAACCGAAGATCACCTTCTTGAAGCCATTGAAAGATCAGACAATTACTGAAGGTGAAAATGCGGAATTCGTCGTGGAAACTAACACGAAACCAAGGACTGTTAAATGGTACAAGAATGGACAAGAAATCAAGCCAGAAGGAAGATTTGTCATCTCGGAGACTAGTGAAACCAAGTTCTCACTTGTTATCAAAAACGCGGTGAAAGACGATGCAACAACCTACAAAGTTGTTCTTTCGAATTCTGCAGGTGACGCCGACTCTTCTGCCAAATTGACAGTGAAAAAGGCTAAAGCAGGAATCTGCAAAATTGTCAAAGGATTGGAGGATCAAGTGGTGGCTAAAGGTGCTAAAATGGTGTTCGAAGTTAAGATCGAAGGAGAGCCGGAAGAGGTCAGATGGCTTCGTGATGCGAGTGTTATTAGTGCTGGAGCAAATGCGGTTATTGAGAAGATTGACGACAAAACTTATCGATTGACAATTCCGAATGCTGACTTGAAGGATGCTGGAGAATATACCGTTGAGGTTGTCAATGAAAGTGGAAAGGCGAAGAGTAACGCGAACGGAGAGGTTGACGAAAAACCGGAGATTGTTCGAGGATTGGAGAGTATTGAAATCCCAGAAGGTGATGATGACGTATTCAAAGTTGAAGTTAGTAAACCTGTCAGAACTGTTAAATGGTACAAGAATGGACAAGAAATCAAACCGAACGCACACCTCGAGGCTAAGAAGATCGGACCAAAGAAGTATGAATTAGCGATCAATCGTGCTCAAATCGACGACGGTGCAGAATACAAAGTTGTGTTGTCAAATGCAGCTGGAGAATGCGACTCCTCAGCGGGACTTACTGTCAGCAAGCCGAATATTCTGAAGATCTTGGATGGATTGAAGGATGTTGATGTTGAAGAGCCGCAACCAGTCACATTGAAAGTCAAGGTTCAAGGAATTCCAAAAGTTGTTAAATGGTACAAAAATGGACAGGAGATCAAACCAGATGCCGCCACAAAGTTGGAGGAAAATGCGGAAAGTGGCGAGTATTCGTTGACAATTCCGGAATCGAAGAAGTCGGATGGTGGTGCTTATCGTGTGGTTCTTTCCAACGACAAAGGTGAAGTGTACAGCGGATCAGTGGTTCATGTCAAGGCTGCGAAACCAAAGGATACAACATCTGGAGCAAACTTCGTGTCACCACTTAAAGACACAGAAGTCGAGGAGGGAGACATTCTCACGCTTCAGTGCACTGTCGGAGGTGAGCCATTCCCGACAATTAAATGGGAGAAAGACGGTGTTGAATTGGTGAAAGATGATAGAACCACGATGAGAACTGCGTTGGATGGAACGGTGACGTTGAGAATTCGTTCAGCGAAGAAGAGTGACATCGGACAATATCGGGTCACGGCAACGAATGAAGCGGGAAGCGCGACAAGCGCTTGTTCGGTGAGTGTCAAGGAACAAGGGGAGCAGCCATCGAAGCCGAAGTTTGTGATTCCGTTGAAGACTAGTGCTGCACTTCCGGGTGAGAAGAAGGAATTCACTGTGAAGGTACGAGCATCACCAAAGGCGACACTTCAATGGATTCTGAATGATAAACCGATTTCATTTGATGATAGAATTTCTGTTGAAGACATGGCTGATGGAAACTATACCCTTACCATTAAAGACGTGAGAGAGGAAGACTTTGGAATAATCAAATGCATCGCTACAAACGAATTAGGATCCGATGAGACAGTTGCAGTCTTCCAGAAGGCTGATGAACATGGTGATCGATTGAAAGATGATTTGAGATATCCACCAAGATTCAATGTTCCACTCTGGGATAGAAGAATCCCAGTCGGTGATCCGATGTTCATTGAATGTCATGTTGACGCAAATCCAACCGCTGAAATTGAATGGTTCAAGGATGGAACGAAAGTCGAGCACTCTGCACATATCGAGATCAGGAATACTGTTGATGGAGCGTGTCGGTTGAAGATCAGTCCGTTTGAAGAAGGGGATTGTGGAACTTATATGTGTGTGGCTGTTAATGAGCTCGGACAAGCTGAAACGCAGGCTATTTATTCGGTAGAAGTTGTTGAAAGTGTTGAAGAGCTGAAGAAGAAGGAGTACGCACCGAGAATCAATCCACCATTGGAGGATAAGACGGTTAATGGAGGACAGTCGATTCGCTTGAGCTGTAAGGTTGACGCGATCCCAAGAGCTTCTGTTGTTTGGTATAAGGATGGACTTCCACTTCGAGCAGATGCTAAGATGTTGATGCAATATGAAGACGATGGAACAGCGACTCTTACGATCAACGATGCCGCTGAATCCGACATTGGAGCTTATAGATGTGTTGCCACCAATGTCCATGGAACCATCAATACAAGCTGCAGTGTGAACGTCAAGGTTCCAAAACAAGAGATCAAGAAGGAAGGCGAAGAGCCATTCTTCACCAAAGGACTTGTTGACTTGTGGGCGGATCGTGGTGATTCTTTCACCTTGAAATGCGCGGTCACCGGAGATCCGTTCCCAGAGATTAAATGGTATCGAAATGGACAGCTTGTTCGAAACGGACCAAGAACGATTGTTGAGACAGCGGCTGATGGAACATGTGTACTAACGGTGAAAGAGGCGACAATGAGTGACGAGGGAATCTATAGATGTGAAGCTGAAAATGCACACGGAAAGGCGAAGACGCAAGCGACTGCTCATGTTCAAATGGCACTTGGAAAGACAGAAAAACCAAAGATCGAAGAGGGAAAACCACCAAAGTTTATTTTGGAACTTTCGGATATGAGTGTTTCGATCGGAAGTGTTATTGATTTGGAATGCAAGGTTACTGGACAACCAATTCCGTATGTTAAATGGTCAAAGGATGGTGGACCACTGATTGAGGATTCAAGATTCGAATGGTCGAATGAAGAATCAAAGGGAGTTTACCAGTTAAGAATCACAAAGGCCACAATTCATGATGAGGGAACTTATCGATGTGTTGCAACCAATGAGAACGGATCGGCTACCACCAAGTCATTTGTCCGAATTGATGATGGTCTTGGAGCCGGAAAGGCAGTCGCTGGACAACCGCCAAGGTTTACATTGAAACTGGGAGACGTTCGAACCACTGAAGGACAACCACTCAAGATGGAATGCAAGGTTGACGCCTCGCCACTTCCAGAAATGACGTGGTACAAGGATGGAGCAGTTGTTCAACCATCCGACCGAATTCAAATTTCATTGTCACCTGATGGAGTCGCCACGTTGTTGATTCCTTCCTGTGTCTACGATGATGACGGAATCTATCGAGTCATTGCCACGAATCCGAGTGGAACTGCTCAAGACAAGGGAAACGCGACAGTGAAGAAGTTGCCAAGGGATGGAGCCCCGAGAAGAAGTGTCGAACGAGAAGTGTTCGATGTGAACAAGGCGCCGAAACTTGTGGAACCTTTGGAAAATGTGAGAATCCCGGAGAAACAAGGATTCAAGTTGAGATGCAAGTTCAGTGGAGATCCGAAACCAACTGTGAAATGGTTCAAGGATGGTGAAAGAGTGTTCCCATATGGCCGATTGCAGCTCAATGAAACACCCGACGGTGTTTGTGAATTGATCATTGATTCTTCGATTCGTCAAGATGCTGGAGGATACAGATGCGTCGCTGAAAACACCTTCGGTTCTGCTAGAACCTCCTGTGACGTCAATGTAATCCGCGGAGATCGAAAACCAAGGGATCTCGGAGCTGTGTCAAAAGAAGCCGGAAGAGCACCAGGCTTCACCATTCCTTTAACAATCCGACGTGCCAAGCCCGGCGATTCTGTCACCTTTGAATGCCTTCCATTCGGAAATCCGTTCCCAACTGTTAAATGGTTAAAGGATGGATTGGAACTGTTCGCCGATGACAAGATAAAAATGGAAGCGGCCGCTGATGGAACCCAACGTCTGATCATCTCTGATGTGACCTTCTTGTCCGAAGGTTACTTCAGATGCGTGGCAACCAATGAGCACGGAACCGCTTCAACAAAGGCTGAACTTGTGATTGAAGGTTAGTTTATTCTTTGTTTTAAATAAAGAAAAGTTTATTCCAAAAAAAATGAGATCAAAAATAGTTAAAGAGTGAAAGAAATTTCGAATGACTTTAGAAAAAAAAGCACAATTATTCTTATGACTTAAATTTGCAAACGGCTACGGCGTTATATTGAGAAAGTATCTTGTCCGCATAATGATTGATCCATTTCCCTCTTTTGTTCATGACAAGCACGGCTAAGGCTCGACGCCCGTACGGCATGCCGCGATCCCAGTTGAGATAATTGAATGGAGTTCCTAAAGAAATTGAACTTTATGATTGCTGGGCAGATTAGGTACCCAGTGAAAAGTACTTTATGCACCAAATTAGAAAATTCGGAGCCTCTTACGCAAATCGATATATTACGCATTTTTCGTGCTCATTTTTAAAATTGCTCAAAAACGCAAAAATTGCTCAAAATCCACTAGAAAAATTAGTTTTTCTCGAATTTTGACATCGTGCCGCGATTGCAAAAGTGGGCGGAGCCTAGACTTTTTTCATGGACCTTAGATAATGCGTGTTAAAAGATTTTGAGAACATGATTTATATTAAAGAAGGAGAATATTGAGAAAAATGTGAATTTGAAAGTTAATTTTTGAAATTTCGGTTAGCTCAATAGTTATTTTATAGTTGTCATAAGAAGTAGCACGCTGCCTTTAAGGGAAAGGGGGGGGGGGTTTAAAGAGCTCATAAAAGTAACTGTGATGAAAATAGACTTCATTCTCATTCCAAAACTGTTTTTAAAATTTTCTAAAACCACCTAGAAGCCGAGAAAATGAGCTTCATAATAATGGCCTAGAAAAAATCCCCCACCTGGCCTAGCTTTTTCCTATTAGCTTTTTGCAAGTTATATTGATAAATATTTTAATAGAAAATTCTTAAACTAGTTTTTTAACTGATTTTTTTGCATTTTTCGGCATTCTTCGCTTAATAATGGACTCGTTTTCCCCCGCGGACTAGTTTTTTCAACTTTTCTAGGCCATTGTTTTAAAGCCTCGTTTTCTCCGCTTCTAGGTGGTTTTAGACAATTTTAAAAACAGATTTGGAAAGAGGAAGAGTTCTATTTTTATCATATATACATTTAGCGGTTAAAATATGGCTTTAAGGCCCCCAAAATATCAATGAGAACTTACCATCCATCCAATGCCATTTCCGGCCGTTGTTTGATCTTCCATACCCTCCAAGATAAATAAATTCGAAATTCGGGTCCTTTTCTTTGCTTAAAGAAACGATGAAACTATTTTCCGTTTCGCTACTTATACTAGTAAGCATTGCATCCTGCCGATGTTCGGATCCTAGAAAGAAGTTCAAAGAGTCTTTTAATAAGCAA
Source organism: Caenorhabditis virilis (assembly GCA_964036255.1). Classification (NCBI taxonomy): domain Eukaryota; kingdom Metazoa; phylum Nematoda; class Chromadorea; order Rhabditida; family Rhabditidae; genus Caenorhabditis; species Caenorhabditis virilis. Next base: position 3,269,591 of record OZ038415.1, on the reverse strand, counting down.
ACACTAACCATAATCAAAACACTTGTTATCAGCCTCCAAAATTGTCATATTTGTTTTGGAAATTGTTCGATAACACGCTTGAGTGTCTGCATTGTATACCCAATGTTTTGGGCAGTATTTCGAGTAGGGACGATGAAGTTTTTTCTCACAAATCACGGACGCGTTTCCACTACATTCGGCATTTATCCAGCTTCCGTCGCTTCGAACAGCCACACATTTATTGGATTTGCTGATCTCTTTTAATCCACTTCCAGTCGCCCAATTACTATAACGAACGATTTTCCCTAAACTCTAGGTTTATTAAAATCTTATAGGCTTGTTAGGACCTACCATTAGGCCATCGATAAACAAAACCGGGTCCGAAAAGTCCGGCGGATCCGTCGACAATATCGAATTTCGCTTTGGCATCTATCCAAACCTTAGAATGTGAGGATTTTATGAGATTGGAAATGTACTCATTTTCACCGCCACATTCGATACGGAGCACATGCGCCGTGCCATCTGATAATTGTTTCTGACAGTAGGAATGAGCTTCCGCTAGACGCATTCGATGTCTCGTAATGTGGTAGCATGTACGGCCTGCTTCATCGTGATGCCAGCCCTTAATAATTGTTGAAAATTTGACTAAAGGATTTGTAAACCTGTTAATTGAAATATGATATAAATTAGGAGTCAGTGGCCTAGAATTAATGGCCTAGAAAACTATACTATGACATTTTTGGATTCAACAATGTCATTTTTTTAATTGATAGCAAGAATGGGGAACTCTAGAATCTTTTAACGTTGCTGAAAATCTCATGAAATTTGGCTCGAATGCAAAGAGTATTACGTGTTTATCAAAAATTGTCAAAAATGTTTAAAAATTAAAATGTCAACAAAATATCCATATTTTCCGACAGGAAGGAGTCGGGATAGAAAGTCGGTGTCTCTAGGAAAAATGATCAGTTCTTTTTCTTCTTTCATAATCAGTTTGAATTTTCAATTTTTGTCCACCAGCAAAAAAGTTGTTTCGTCTCGAACATTTGACATCGTGCCGCACTTGCAAAAGTGGGCGGAGCCTTTCAAAAGTTTCAAAAAATGAAGACCTCATGTTAAATAACGAAAAAAATATTCAATTTGTTATTTATATTAAATCAGGAAAATAATGAGAAAAATAAGAATTTTTGAAATTTCGGTTTGCTAAATAATTCAACTTTTTTTTGGAATTTACATAATAAATCTTTAAAGAAGGGCACACTGTCTTTAAAAAAAGGCTTTACAGAGCTTAAAATGTAATTTTGATGAAAATAGAGAAAATTCCCATTCCAAATCTGTTTTTAAAATGTTCTAAACCCACCTAGAAGCCGAGAAAATGAGCTTCAAAACAATGGCCTAGAAAAAATGCCCCACCTGGCCGAATGTTTTCCTATCAGCTTTTTGCAAGTTAAAATGATAAATATTGTTATGTAAAATATTTAAATTAGTTAATTTTAAGTTATTTGTTTGAAATTTTCTAAATTTTTCATGTAATAACCCCCGCGGACTAGTTTTCGCAACTTTTTCTAGGCCATTGTTTTGAAGCCCCGTTTTCTCGCCTTCTAGGTGTTTTTTGAAAATTTTAAAAACTGATTTGGAATGAAGAAGATTTCTATTTTCATTTAAAATACATTAATTGGCTCTATAATGTGGTTAAAGGGTAGATTTAGGGCCCCAAATGTCAAAGAAAAACTCACCTTCGGACAACTCGGCAAAACAATCGGCTGAGAATATAAAAACGCTAGAAATTGTGAAAATAATAATAGTAATGTGTTGAAAATAAAAAATCTCATTGTAGACACCACATTTAAAAAAGTGTGTAGTAGATAATCTAAAAAAAACGGAACGTTGATTTTTCCAGGTGATCGCTCGATTGGCTCCCGAAAGCTGCAAGAAGTAAGCGGCGAGCCGGAAGAATGTAAACCAAGGATTCGAAGAGGATTGTATAATATGAGTATTCATGAGGTAAGTAATTCGAAATTATTACTAAAAACAAATTTTCAAAAAAAAAAACTATAAATTATCATTTGATTTTTATCAAAAATTGGAAATTTCTTATCTTTTTGGTGACTTTTTGGGGGAGACAAAAAATTTGAAAAAAAAAATAAACGTTTTTCCCGAAAAAATTGGTGAGGAAGAAAAAGACTTGTATTTGACGGCGTGAAGAATCATTATCCCTTAGACTAATAAATGAAAATAACATTTTTTCCTGAGTCGGGAAGTGGTTGTGCTCTTTTCTTTGCTCTCCCCCCCCCCCCCCTCCCATGCAAAAAAAATTTGTGTTTGGTGAAACAAGAAGAACAAAAGTCATTCTTATAATCATCACATGTTTGAAAGACGGGAAAAAAATTGGCGAAAATAATTCTCAACGAAATATTGCGAATTTTTTCGTGTATTTAATAGGTAATTGAGTCCGGCCAATATTTTTTTGAGAGGGAGGGGAGGGGGGTTAAAGTACACAATAATGAATCATAGGAAAATAACCAAATGGGTGACGCAACAAATAAAACCCACCGACACTTTTAGAAAAACCTTTTTTGATTTTTTGAGGCGTGAAAAATTGGATTTTTTTTTTGTTGAATACTTTTTGAGAGATATGGGAAAAAGCTAGTGTTCAGAAATGTTGTCCAAAAAAGTTTGGATTATTAGTGAAATTTGAAATATTAGGTTAAGTGGGACACTGTCTTTAAGAACAAGTTTTGAAGCAAATGGGACACTGTCTTTAAAATTATAATAATTTCAGGGAAATGTTGTTGAAATGATTGTTTGCGCTACTGGTGTACCAACGCCGACCGTGAAATGGTTCAAAGATGGACAAGAGATCATATCCGATGGACCGGACGGAAAGCGGGTGATATTCACCGATGAGAGAGGAATTCATCACTTGGTTATTGTGAATTCGACAACAGATGACGAGGGAGAATATTCGTTGGAAGCGACCAATAAATTGGGTTCGGCGAGAACTGAAGGATCTTTGAATATTATTCGACCGAGACATATTGGAGAGAAGGATGAGAGGTGAGTCTCGGAAAAAAAATGAGCGTTTTCGGAAAAATGCGGAAAAACATGAGAATTTTTTAAATTAGTGATATCTTGAAAAAATGAAGATTTCAGATTCATTAAAAGTAAATCCAATTTCAGAAAATCAAGCACTTTGTAGGAAATTTTAATGCATGGCCTTGAATGGCCTAGAAAAAGCTGGCCGAATTTTTTCCAAACCGTTTTTTTCTATTTTTCTTACAAAGCAATTAAATATATACTCAAAAATATGTAATTCTAATTTTTATGGTTTTTTTTCATGGGATAAAATAAATTTGAAAAATCAATATTTTTCAAAAAAAATCAATATTTTCAAAAATCTATATTTTTCAAAAATTCAAAAGAATTCGCAAAAAAATCAAATCGAGTCATTTGATATATCATTCGATAGCTGATGACTTGTAGAATTAAGATTTTTTAAGCAGAAGTTTTGTAAAAAATTTGGTTGCACCAAAAAGTGTCGAAAACTCAACGAAATTTCGGTTTTCAAGGTAGTGACACTTTAAAAAATCGTATAAATTCAGGAAAAAATCTGAAAATTTTTTTGAATATATCATCAGATAGCCCTGGATTTTTTGTTTCTAAAATTATGGCGAAATTGCCCAAAATCTCAATTTTTTGCTTTAAATAAATTTCCCAAAAAATGCCCCCAAAATTTTTTTTCAATTTTTTTCAGATCTGACTCAATTTCAAAAATTCATAAAAAATCAAGAAAAAATCTGAAAATTTTTCTGAATACACCATTCGATAGCCCTTGATTTGGTGTATTTGAAAATATGTTGAACTTGCCCAACGTCCTAATTTTTTGGTTTAAAAAATTCCCCAAAAAATGCCCCCAAAATGTTTTTTCAAATTTTTTTATAACTGGGGCATTTCAAAAATTCATATAAAATCAGGAAAAATTCCTAAAAATTTTTTGAATACATCATTCGATAGCCCTTGATTTTGGGTATCTGACAAAATGTCGGATTATTACAAAATCTCAATTTTTTGAAAAAAAAAACGCTAAAGAAAAATAATGTGTGTAAATTTACGAATTTTTTAATTTGCGATTTTTTTTGCTATTTTCAAAAATCTGAAAAATTCAGAAAGCAGAAATGAGATTGTTTAATTCTCCCCAACACCCGTCCCATCTTAATAAATTTTTTTTCAGAGGTGGCATGCCATTCCCACCAGGATTCGTTCGTCAGCTGAAAAACAAGCACGTGTTCAACCATATGCCAACAATTTTCGATTGTTTGGTTGTTGGACACCCAGCTCCAGAAGTTGAATGGTTCCACAATGGAAAGAAAATCACGCCAGGCGGTCGGATAAAGATCCAATCATGTGGCGGAGGGTCACACGCCATCATCATCCTTGACACAACTTTGGAAGATGCCGGAGAATACGTGGCCGTTGCGAAGAACTCCCACGGAACAGCCAGCTCTTCAGCGGTTCTTGACGTCACCGTCCCATTCCTTGATAACATCAAATTCAACGGAGAGATCGATGTGACCCCGTACCTTACAGAAGAATATGGATTCAAGAAATTGAACACTGCCAGTCTGCCGACGCCTCCAGATCGTGGACCATTCATCAAGGAAGTCACCGGACATTATTTGACACTTTCATGGATTCCAACTAAACGTGCACCACCAAGATATCCGCAAGTAACATATGTGATTGAAATCCGCCAACTACCCGAGAAAGAGTGGACACTTTTGGATTATAACATCCCGGAGCCGGTGTGTAAGGTTCGAAACCTCGAGCTCGGAAAATCCTACCAATTCCGAGTTCGTGCTGAGAATATCTACGGAATTTCCGATCCATCGCCAGCTTCACCACCATCCAGATTAATGGCCCCACCACAACCGGTGTTTGATAGAAGAACTAATAAGATTATCCCGTTGCTGGATCCATATGCTGAGAAAGCACTCGACGCAAGATATGCAGAACAATACGGTTGGTTTTAGGTACCTCTAAAAAAAATATATTAATTTTTTTTCAGCATGTGCCCCATGGTTTGCCCCAGGAGTTGCTGAAAAACGCTACTGCGCTGAAAACGACACCTTGACGATTGTTCTCAACGTTTCCGGCTACCCGGATCCAGATATTACTTGGAAATTCCGTGGCTGGGATATTGATACAAATAGCCCGACTTCGAAATGCAAGGTTTATACTTATGGAGGAAGTGAGACGACGCTTGTGATCACCGGATTCACGAAAGAGAACGCCGGACAATATCAGTGTTTCGCGAAGAATGAGTACGGAGAAGCACAGCAGAATATTTTGGTTGAAACTGCTAGTAAGATATTACAGCTATAGATTTAAAATGCACATATATATCCGATTTTTTCAGCCCGCCCGAACTTCATCCAACCACTTGTGAACAAGACGTTCTCATCGGCACATCCGATGAAACTTGACGTTCGAGTAGAAGGTGAACCGTTCCCTGAACTCAAATGGATGAAGGAATGGAGGCCGATTGTGGAGTCATCGAGAATTAAGTTTGTTCAAGATGGACCGTTTTTGTGCTCACTTATTATTAATGATCCGATGTGGAGAGATAGCGGAATTTATTCATGTGTGGCGGTGAATGATGCCGGACAAGCCACCACTTCATGCACTGTCACGGTTGAAGGTATGGTGAAAATTTACTTAAAGCGTTTCTTTAAAGGCAATGTCCAGCTTTATTTTAAATTTTGTAAATTAGGAACATATTGCAAATTCACTTCAAGAATGTTGTTTAAAGACAGGGTTTCAGCTAATATGATCAATTTCTAATAATTTTAAAAAATGTATAGAAACTCGACCAACACCTCAATTTGGTTGTTTTCCAATATTTAAATCAGGATAAATTTGAAAACATAATGTCTTTAAGAATATTTTTATTAGAGAACATTTGAAAACGTTTTGAAAACCAACACCTAGGAAAAGCTGCCCGAACTTTGGTTTATAAGCTTTTTTCATAAATCGTCATTTTAAACCGAGATGTGCTCCAAAAATCGAAATTTTTTGAAAAAATCAATTTTTTTTCAAAAATTCGCATAAAATCGTAAGAAAATCGAGACGAACCATGCAATATACCATTCGATAGCTGATGATTTGTAGAATTATATTATTTTAAACTGGAGTTTTTTTTTTAATTTGGTGGTGTCAAAAAAGTACCGATAATGAGGGAAATCCAACAATATTGATTTTTCAAGGGATAGACACTTCAAAAAATTGTAACAAATCAGGAAAAAATTCGAAAATTATTCTGAATACACCATTTGAAAGCCCTTGATTTTTGGTGTCTGAAAATTTGTCAAAATTGGCCAAAATCCCAATTTTTTTGCAAAAAAAACTCAAAAATCCATTAAAAAATTTTTTTACATTTTTTCAAAGTGGTTAATCTCAAAAAATCATATAAAATCTGAAAAAAATCTGAAAATTGTACTGAATACACCAATCGATAGCCCTTAATTTTTTCTATTTAAAAATATTGCGAAATTGGCCAAAATCACAATTTTTGCAAGAGAAAAATGCAACAATCCACAAAAAAATTTTAAAAACTATTTTTTTTCAGATGTGGCTTATTTCAAAAATTCATATAAAATCAGGAAAAAATCCTAAAATTTCTTAAAATATACCATTCGATAGCCCTTGATTTTGTGTATCTAAAAATATGTCTACATGGCCCAAAATCTCAATTTATTGCACAAAAAAAACTATATAGAAAAAAATGTGCTTAGTTGGACACTACCTTTAAAAATTTGATTTTCTTAAAATGTCCCCCCCCCCCCTCCCCCAAAAATCAATACATTTTTCCAGCCGAAGGAGACTACAACGACGTCGAGATTCCACGCCGCCGTGTCACCATCGAATCGCGAAAAGTTCGAGAGCTTTACGAAATTTCCGAAAGAGACGAAAAGTAATTATATACATAAATTTCTCAAAAACCCAAATTTTCTTTTTTTTTTGAAACCAACCCTTTTTTGTATGTTTGTATCTTATTTAGCAAAACGTGCCCAAATTTTGCTAATATGTTTTTTTTTTCATTTTTTCTAAACTTCACTTATGCTGGTAACTTTTTAATAATAAGCATCACCACTCCCTAGTGAAACAAAAATAAGACCCCCCATCCGAGCCCGGTTAGAAAGCAATTCTCTCTAAAAAAGTGCCCAATTTTTTCGAGAAATTGTAATCTAGAACCCCGTAAAAACATTTTTTGTACCCCAATACCCGTGTCAAGCTTTCAATTATGACCAATATATTTGTAATTGTGATTGATTTAGTGCCCCCGTTTCAATTTTTCAGTTTTTTGCTCAATTTTTCTTATATTGCTCATATCATCTTCATTTTTTTGTCTTTAAGTGTTTTCTGTACCTTTTCTGTGTTTTTTGCCCAATTCACAGACGGGGAAAAAAAGCAATCAATAAAGCACTGATACTAACCACTCCCCAGCCGTTGTCCACTGTTTTGTCCGAGTTTCAGGTTAACCAAAAAAAGTTCTGAAAAGCCTCGTCAGACTTTTTCTTGTCCGTTGTCTTGTGTCGGTGATTTTCGTTTCGAAAGAACGGCGTTTTTTTCATTTTTTTCATCTTTTTTTCCACTTTTTTCAGAGTCCAATTATTTTTCAGGCGCCAATTAAGCGCGTCGCTTTTTTCAAGGGCTGGAAGTGTATATATATATTTAAAATTTTCCAGGTTTCACCATCTTTCGTCAACTTCAGATGTACTACTTCCAGCTCCTGAAAAAAAGCTGAAAAATGGCGGCTGAAAAATTTCTGGCACTCTCTGAAAAAAAATGAAAACTGAGAAGAAAAAATGAAAAAACGAAACAGCCACTGCCAGCCAGCCTTAAAGAAAGAAAATTTCACCAGCGTCCGAAAAATTGTCCGAGTTTATGAAAACCTTTGTTATCCCTACATTTTTGATTTCCCTATCATTTATTTTACTAGGTTACGGTAGGTCAAATTAAGCCCCCCCCCACTCTAATTTATAGTCAAAATATCGATTTTCGAAAGCCCCCAAAATTTTTTTTTAATTCCCAAAACAAACGCTGGTGAAATCTGTTTTCTTTCTTGCAGGTTGGCGGCTAGCGGTGCGCCGTTCTGTGTCACCGAACGAGCGACGAAACGGCAATTTCTGGCGCAGTTGCGTCCGATTGATGACGCGTTGATGAGACACGTGGATATTCACAATTCGTTGGATCATCCGGGCATTGTGCAGATGCATCGGGTGTTGAGGGATGAGCAGTTGGCGTTGGTGGTGTTTGAGAAGTTGGTTCTTTTATTTTTTGGGCAATTTTTAAAGGCGTCAGATTTTTGGAATTTGGTAAAAGAAGGACTAACTTCCCAAAAGTAGAGTTTCTCGGAGTTTACAGAGGTTCCGCTGAGAAAGCTGAGAAAAGACAAAAGAAGCAAGAAATAGAAAAAAAAATGAAATTTGAATCACCACAGAAGGTTTTAAGGTTCGAAGGACTAACTTCCCAAGCCCGAGGGACTAACTTCCCAAAAGTTAGTCCCCCTTACATTTTTTTCACATTTTTTGAAAAGTTGAAATTTTTTTTGATTTTTTGCTGTAATATGGGATTGATATGGTCAAAAAAAGTCAATATTATAAGAAATCGCGGATAGTTAAGAAAACGTTCAAGTCGTGAGCTAAATTCTACTCAATTTAGACCCAAATCAGACGAAAAAATGCAGCTGCCCCCTAAATATTGGTACACTAACATCCTAGAATTTTCTGGAAGGTTCTGGAATTTTCTGGAAGGTTCTGGAATTTTCTGGAAGCTTCTAGAATTTTCTAGAACATTCTGGAATTTTTTTGAACATTCTAGAATTTTCTGAAATATTCTAGAATGCGAACACACGCACGCCATTAGCGCTTTATTATATAGTATGATGACACAAAATCGATAGAAATGGAGTTTTGAAATTTGTTTAGAATATTTGTTTTTATATATTTTTAAAATTTAGTTTCATTTGAAGAGAGCCTACGCCGATGTAATGGGGTATTCAAAAGTTGTGACGTTTTTTCAACGTACCAATATTTAGGGATCACCTTGTAAATTTACAGAACAAAATAATAAGCTTGAAGGGTAGTAGAGAGTCGATTTTTCAAACAAAATCCAAAAAATTGTTTTTTATTTTTTATTTTATTGAAGTATCACAAAGTTACAAGAGCTTTAAAGGGTGCAGGACTGCAGGCCTTTGGAGAGCTTATTAAATGCAGGCCTGCAGGACTTTGGAGAGCTTATTTTAAAAAACTTATTAAACAAATTGAGATGATTATAGACTTCATTCTCATTCCAAAACTGTTTTTAAAATTTTCTAAAACCACCTAGAAGCCGAGAAAACGCGCTTCAAAACAATGGCCTAGAAAAATGTGGCCTAACTTTTTCCAATGAGCTTTTTGCAGTTATATTGACAAATATATGTGGAAAATACTTAGTTCATCTTAACTTATATTTTTGCATTTTCTGTATTCTTCGCGTAATAATCCCCCGCGGACTAGTTTACGCAACTTTTTCTAGGCCATTATTTTGAAGCCACGTTTTCTCGGCTTCTAGGTGGTTTTAGAAAATTTTAAAAACAGATTTGAAATGAGGAAGATTTCTCTATTTTCATCACAGTTACATTTATAAGCTCTTTAAAGAAAACCGATTTGAAATGAGAATGAAGCATTATTAGGCTTAACAAAGTCCTCATTTAATGTGATAATACATTTCCAGATATTTATTTTACATCTGAATTTCAGATATATAAATAAAAAACTGTTCAAAAATAAGCAATCGTTAACAATTATTGATAAATTCAAAAATTCAAGTCTTTCCCTATGAAAATCTGTAAAAATCTTGGAAAAACCTCAATTTTAAGCAAGTTATAATGTTTTAAAAATCTGGAAAAGTTTGGAAACTTGTCGTGGAAAATGGAATCTTAAAAAAACGAAGCTAGTCCACAGATTTTGAAAAAAAGGTATATATTATAGAAAACAAAAGGAAAATATATATTTTAAAAATTCAAAAGAAACACACTCATCGATATGACTGACACATTTCTCCTTCCAATCGTTCACAAAATCAAAATTTTTGCGTTTCGGAGTAGTGTAAAATGAAAATACAAACAGATGTGTGGCCCCCTTTCGATTCGATTTGAAAGAGATTCGAAATTGCGCACTTTTATTGCTATTCACCCCCCATCCGAGATTGACATCTGCAGATTTGCTCGGCTTCCAATATGTTTTGGTTTTGATTGTAATTAAACGAAAAAAAACAAATATCAAGAATTTTTATTTCATTATTTTTGCTTTTTTACTTCTCATGTTCACGATTGTTGATGAGTAAGTTTCTGTTTCTCATATATCTTAAAATTCTTAAAGACAGATGTCTAGGGTTTTCAATGAGACTTTTTTTTCGAGATGAGGCTTAACTACAGTATGCCACTTTATTTGACGAAATATGTATACAAAACACAAAAAATTTTCACAAAATTCGAAATTTTTCGAAAAAAAAAATCAATATTTTCAAAAAAAAGTTTTATTTTTATTTTTATAAATTTACAACAAAATCGAAATTTGTCATAAATTATACCATTCGATAGCTGACGGCTTATAGAATTATAATAATGAAAGCAGAAATTTTTTAAAATTTTTTGTTGAACCAAAAAATACCAAAAATGTTGGAAAATCAACATTTTCAGGTCCTAAAAAAATCCTAAAAAATCAGGAAAAAATCAGAAAATTTTTCTGATTGGACCATTCGATAGCCCTTGAAATCTTGTATTTGAAAATATTTGAAAATTGGCAAAAATTCCTATTTTTCTTTTAAAAAAAGTTAAAAGTTCACAAAAAATTTTTTTTAATTTTTTCAGCGGCGGTTTATTTCAAAAATTCATTAAAAATCAGGAAAAAATCAACAAAATTGTTTTGAATATACCATTTGATAGCCCTTGATTTTTTGTATTTCAAATTATGTCAAAACCGCCCAAGATCCCATATTTTGCTGTAAAAAATTCAAAAATTCCCCCTAAAAAAATTTTTTTTTAATTTTTTCAACAGTGGCTTATTTCAAAAGTTCATTAAAAATCAGGAAAAAATCCTAAAATGTTTCTTATTATACCATTCGATAGCCCTTGAAATTTTGTATCTGAAAATGTGTCGAAATGTACAAATTCCCAACTTTTTTTGCTTTAAAAAATTCAAAAATTCCCCCAAAAAATTTTTTTTTAAATTTTTTTCAGATGTGGCTCATTTCAAAAATTCCTTAAAAATCATAAAAAAATCCAATAATTTTTTTGAATACACCATTCGATAGCCCTTGATTTTTTGTATTTGAGCATATATTGAAACTTTTCAAAAACTTAAATTTTCTTTAACAAAAATTGAAAAAAAGTCGAAAAATTTTTACACATCTCTAACTTTGACTTTGAATGTTCATAACCCCGTTTAATCTATTCCGATCTTAATGAAAATTTGGAAAAATATTTTTGATGGTTTTTTCAATCAATATTTAAAATTTCAAACAAATCCAATAACTTTTAAGAGAACCCTGACGTTGCAAATTTGTGGTCAATGGTTTTTGAGAATTTCCAATTGTGATTGTCATGAACTTTTAAAAAAATGTTAAATTTGTTGGGAACGTATTAAGTGGCACACTGTCTTTAAAAACATTATCTAAAATTTAATTTTGTAATTTTTCAAAAATTTCAAAACTGCCAAAACCACTGGCCCATCATTTCGCCGCCAGTCAGTTGCCATTCTTTCCCATTTTTACAATAAATTTTGTTCGGAAGCTCATCTCAGTTGTTTTCCTTTCAACCACCCCCCACCCCATTCTAATCACCTTCATCTTTTGCAAAAAGTGTATGGAAGGAGAAGATACACGTCCCTCCAGGAGCATGCTTTTGGTTTTTTTCTTGTTCGTTTCCTGAACATGAAACTCACCTAGGCAAAAGGGATAACTGGCATTTTGCTCATTGATTTTTTTCACTTTATTATTATTATTTTGTATAGTATTTCTAAGATAATGAGTTAATTGGGAAATTTTCGAATTCTGATTAAAATGGTCAGAATAACTATTACAGAGTGGTTCGTTTTTTATTGATCGATTTTGGAAAAGAAGCGATTTTTCGGGGGTGTTTTTTGATTCGCTTGATTCACGCTTAATTTGCGCTTAAAATTAGACTACGACCTTTTTTAAAGCTATTTTTCTAGGCCTATTTTTTTTACAAAGAAGTCCCTAATATCCTATCAAAGCTGGTATTCTTGAATATTCCAAATTTCAATGCGACCCGCTTAACTAACGCTTAATTCAAGCTTTACGCGCTTAAATCTCATTTATTGAGATTTTACGTCCAGAATCTGATTATTCGTGATTTTTAATGAATAGGGGATTCATTGCGCTTAATTTACGCATATTCACGCTTAATTCACGCTTAATTCACGCTTAATAGATGTTGATCTTTAATAACTTTTTTTTAAAATAATTGTTCTACCTATGCAAACCGATATTTTATAAGAAATCCCTAACATTTTGTCAAATCTGGTACTCTCGAATATTCCAAACTTCAATGCGACCCGCTTAATTCACGCTTAATTCCTGCTGGACGCGTTTAAATCTCAGTTATTGAAATTTTAGCTCTAGATTCTGAATTGCCATGTTTTTTTGTGAATATTAGAAATTTTACTGGTTTTTTAACGGATTAAAAAAGGCCCCGATTTTATACAATTAAAAATGTTTTGAAAATTGGCAATTATAAAATTGGAAAGTATCCAAAAAATAACAAAACGAAAAAATTGAAAATTTTCTCTAGAAAAAATATTTTTTGCTCTGAATTTACAAATTTTAAACCCTTTTCCAGCGCGAATTCATCAATCGATGGGCTCTCCAGTCTCACGCATCCAGGCGTCGAGCTCGCCGAGCCGAAAGGTATCAATCGTGAGGTTTGCGTGCGTGTGTTCGTTCGACAACTCCTTCTCGCTCTCAAACACATGCATGACTTGAGAATCGCACATCTGGATCTTCGTCCCGAGACCATTCTTCTTCAAGACGACAAGCTGAAACTCGCCGACTTTGGGCAATCGAGAAGACTTCTTCGCGGTTTGATAACCGGCGAGATCAAGGGTTCGCCGGAGTTTGTGAGTCCCGAAATTGTGCGGAGTTATCCGTTGACGCTGGCGACGGATATGTGGAGTTCTGGAGTGCTCACTTATGTTTTGTAAGTTTCTGTAGTACTGCAAATCATTTAAAAAATCCACTACTTACAGATTGACCGGATTGTCACCATTCCACGGTGACAATGACAACGAAACATTGGCAAATGTTGATCGTTGTCAATTTGATCAAACTCCACTTGGACACTTCTCCTATGATGCCGGAGATTTTGTGCAAAAGTTGCTTGTCGAGGTTCCAGCGTATGTTTTTCTAAGAATTTCGGGAGCTCCCCGCAGAACTGAAAAAGAAACGAGTTCTCCTTTTTCAGTTCATTTGCGGGAGCTCCCATGAAAATAGGCATCCAAGAATAGGCAATTAAAAGGCTGAAAAGAGATTGATAGCGTCAAATTTTCAGAAAATAAAGTATATTATTAGATAGAGCGTGAAAAACTCTATATTTTTGCAGAATTTGGGGTTCATAGCTTCCAAAATGAAAAAGATATTCAATATTGAAAAATCAGAAAAACCTGCAAAATCCAATTGGCCTAGAAAACCAATTTTTCAAGATTTCTAGGCCGCGTATTATTAAAATTGAATGTTCAAGAAAAATTGCATTGTCAAAGTTTTGGGAGCTCCCGCTGAAATAAAAAAGGAAGACCTTTAACGAGTTCCCCTTTCTCAGTTAATTTGCGGGAGCTCCCATAGCATCTGAGAATACGCACTTCAACCGCTCCAAATAGCAACTTAAAATCAAAATTTCAGAAAATCTAATACATCATTAGATAGAGCGTGAAAAACTCTATAATTTTGGGGAATTTGGGGTTTTTAACCTTCATAACGAAAAAGTTATTAAATTTTGAAAAAAGTGGGAATTTCAGAAATATCGTTAAATAGAGCCCCCCTCTGCAGGGGGTATAAAAATCGATAATCCCAACCAATTTCAGTTTTTTTATCTAAAAGTAAATATTTACAAAAAATCTAAAAATACCGACAAAATCCAAATGGCCTAGAAACCCAAATTTTTTTGGATTTCTAGGCCATTTTGGATTCAACTAAAAAATATAACCGAAAATTTTTACAGCCTTCGAATGACAGTCAACGAAGCGTTAAACCATCCCTGGATCAATGATGAGAAATTGAAAAATGAGCCATTGTCAGCAGATACATTGCGCGAGTTCAAATATCAACACAAATGGCTGGTAAGTGGAGAGGGAGGGGGGAAAACAGGGAGAGAGAGAGAGGGAGAGAGATTGCGCAAAGCTCAAATAATGCGTCCTCCAAAAAATCATTTTTCAACATTATTATTTTTTTCTCTGCAACCAAAAAAAAATCACTGCTCATACATATCTCAATATTCCAGGAACGACGCGTTTTCGTTCAACAAACGCCATCCGAACAGATTCTTGAAGCGATCCTAGGGCCGAAGACCGCGAAAGCCCAGCAGCATGAGCCGAAAATAGACGAAGGACGACGACCGGCCGAGATTTATGAGTATTTGAGGATTCAGCCGAAGAAGCCATCACAGGTTGAAGAGGTGCCGAAAGTGAGGCGGGAGCATCCGCCGTTTATTGACGAGTACGGGCAGGTGATTGAGGCGCAAGTTTTTGATCTACCGTACGGCGAGCAGGAGAGCGTTTACGATTTAAGGTGGGAGGTTTTTTTTTAAAACTTTTGGCTGAAATATATTCTAAAATAATAATGTTATAAACAAGTAGCACCCTGTCTTTAAAGGCAATTTAAAGGTAATTTTTTCCGAGACCACTAAATTTATCCACTACTGGAATTGAATAAGTTTTTCAAAATTTTGTGGGATCCTACCTTTAAGACGTAATTTTTTTTCTGTCTTAAAGGCACATGCCAACAAAAAATCAAAAGTCTTCTGAATTTCTTCCTTTAAAATTGAAAATTTAAGGAATTTAAGTTAATTTAGTAGTTAATTAAGTTTTGGGAATTTTTTTCTAAAAATTTGTGAACTAGTGGCACCCTATCTTCAAGATGTGGCACCATATCTTCAAGGACTAGTGGCACCCTATCTTTAAGATGTGGCACCCTATCTTTAAGAACTAGTGGCACCCTATCTTTAAGACCTTAAAGATGGGGTGCCACTAGTTTCTTGAAGATTTTGTCTCATCTGTTTTAAAATAATGTTTTTACTTGGAAAATTAATAAAATTCTAGATTATAACGCAATTCTTAAAAATGTCTAATTATAGAAGACCACCAGCTGTTCCACCTCAACCACAACGACCCGACAAACCAGCGCACGATTCGCGACGATTCGAACAACCGAAACACCAACAGCAACCACCACCACCTTATAATATTCCAGTGGATCAGTACGGTAAGTATCGGAGATTGGAAAAATTAAAACAAATCTCATTTTACAGGCCGTCCTGTCTACGATCCACGCTCCTTTAACGACCCATCCCGTCGGCCAGTAAGCCTTGACGATCAACCATTCTACGTCGATAAATACGGACGTCCGGTGACGATTGATCAATTCGGACAGCCCGTTACCCATCAAATGGGTCCTTCACAAAACGCTGAGAAGCGAAAACTCATTCCACAGGATAAGGGAGAGACGCCAAGTTCGACGAAGAAGGAGAAGATTCAGGAGCCGCCGAAACAAAAGCAACAACTGCAACAACAACAAGCGCCATCAGATGTGCAGAAGATTCAAGTGCCACTTCGAATGATTCGTGGAGAACGAAGAGAAATCGAGGAGGAGATCGCGAATCGTATATTATCCGACATTTCGGAGGAGGGCTCGATCGCTGGCTCATTGGCGAGTCTGGAAGATTTCGAGATTCCAAAGGTATGTGTGTTTTTGTTGTGAGAGTCGTTTATTTTTATCTACAACATATGTATGCATACATATCACATCGTTTTTATAGGACTTCCAAGTCGAAACTTCGGAGCCATCCACACCAACTCTGACGCCAGAAATCACTATTCGTGAGACTGTGCCAAAGACGCCGACACCGACGCCGACTGTTGAAATTTATCCAGATTTTGAAGAAAAATCACGTGGACAGGTTTCTCCAGCACCGGGACAGATTATCCCAGCCAAGGTTACTTATCCAGACGAGGTGCTTAAAGGGTTGCCAGACGTTGATAAAAAGGTGGGGGATTTTTTTTTCTTTTTTTGAAATTGGTTGTTTTCTGACTAGAGTTTCTCGATGAATATCAAATGGAATCTGTTGAAAATTTGAGAATTAATCAAAAAATATTACAATAATCATCTCTCGAAATTTCATCCAGATCAGTTGGGTATGAATGAAGTTATGAGTCTCCAAAGTTAAGCTACCAAACAATTCTCGGAGCCTTATGACTCGTTTCGGAGCCCTATAACTCGGCTAAAGCCCTTGGTTAAGGGCTCAAACTTTGTAAACCACATATTGGACAAAAAATAAATTAGTGCACAAAATTTAAGAAAGTTCCGATGTATAGGGGCTGTCTACCATCCCTTCAAAGTTCTGGAGCATCCATTATGTACACTCGGGAGCTCTTGCTTAACTCTCGCTTAAAATTGG
Organism: Caenorhabditis virilis; assembly: GCA_964036255.1. NCBI lineage: Eukaryota > Metazoa > Nematoda > Chromadorea > Rhabditida > Rhabditidae > Caenorhabditis > Caenorhabditis virilis. The sequence continues at coordinate 3,252,889 of OZ038415.1, read as the reverse complement.
GGGCTTTCGCTTAACTATCGCTTAAAAGCGGGAGCTCCCGCTTAACTCCTGCTTAAAATTGTTAGCTTTCGCTTAACTTTCGTATTGCTCCCGCTTAGTTCTCGCTTAGCTCCCGCTTAACTCCCGCTTACCTCCCGCTTACCTCCCGCATTAAAAAAGATCACATATTTAACATTTCTAGTTTCTATGCCTCATACAATCTTTTTTTTTCTACTTTCTTTTTTCTAGTTAAATAGTAACTATCAAACAATGTTCAATTTCATGAGATTTAGAGAAATGAGCAGTAAATATTGATGGGTGTGTATGGGGGTAGGCTCTTCAAAAATCTCTCTAAATCCCAACTGGTAAAAAAAGAAAAGAGGAGAAGAAAAGAAAAGGCTTTTAGTAAAGTAATTTCGACCATTTTTTCCAAACACTTTTTTTTGTTGTTGCTCTCGCATGAGAGTCTAGAGATCGATTTTTTGGATGATTTTATTGATTTTTTGTTAGGAAATTTGAGTTTTATTGATTTTTTAAAAAATGTATTATTTTATTGAACTCACACTCCATTGATACAGTGACTTTAAGGGGTTTCGAAATGACCTCCGCTTAATAAACGCTGAATTTTGGAATTTTGTAGGATTTGGAATTTTATACGGTCATAACTTCGCTTAAAGTTATTTGTTTTTATTGATTTTTGGAGCGTTTGAAAGAGGAAATTAAGATGAATTTAGTGATACATATTTTGTGAATTAAAAAAATAAGAATTTATTAGATAAAACGGGTCAAATGTGACCCATTTTCAAGAAACTTCTGAATTTTGGAATTTTTTGTAGGATCATAAATTTGCTCAAGGTTTTTTGTTTTTATTTAATTTTAGCGCGTTTGAAAGATTAAATCGAGGCAAATGTTGTGATAAATATATTGAAAATCAAAAAATGAGGATTTATTAGATAAAACGGGTCAAATGTGACCCATTTTCAAGAAACTTCTGAATTTTGGAATTTTTTGTAGGATCATAAATTTGCTCAAGGTTTTTTGTTTTTATTTAATTTTAGCGCGTTTGAAAGATTAAATCGAGGCAAATGTTGTGATAAATATATTGAAAATCAAAAAATGAGGATTTATTAGATAAAACGGGTCAAATGTGACCCATTTTCAAGAAACTTCTGAATTTTGGAATTTTTTGTAGGATCATAAATTTGCTCAAGGTTTTTTGTTTTTATTGAATTTTAGCGCGTTTGAAAGATTAAATCGAGGCAAATGTTGTGATAAATATATTGAAAATCAAAAAATGAGGATTTATTAGATAAAACGGGTCAAATGTGACCCATTTTCAAGAAACTTCTGAATTTTGGAATTTTTTGTAGGATCATAAATTTGCTCAAGGTTTTTTGTTTTTATTGAATTTTAGCGCGTTTGAAAGATTAAATCGAGGCAAATGTTGTGATAAATATATTGAAAATCAAAAAATGAGGATTTATTAGATAAAACGGGTCAAATGTGACCCATTTTCAAGAAACTTCTGAATTTTTGGAATTTTTTGTAGGATCATAAATTTGCTCAAGGTTTTTTGTTTTTATTTAATTTTAGCGCGTTTGAAAGATTAAATCGAGGCAAATGTTGTGATAAATATATTGAAAATCAAAAAATGAGGATTTATTAGATAAAACGGGTCAAATGTGACCCATTTTCAAGAAACTTCTGAATTTTGGAATTTTTTGTAGGATCATAAATTTGCTCAAGGTTTTTTGTTTTTATTGAATTTTAGCGCGTTTGAAAGATTAAATCGAGGCAAATGTTGTGATAAATATATTGAAAATCAAAAAATGAGGATTTATTAGATAAAACGGGTCAAATGTGACCCATTTTCAAGAAACTTCTGAATTTTTGGAATTTTTTGTAGGATCATAAATTTGCTCAAGGTTTTTTGTTTTTATTGAATTTTAGCGCGTTTGAAAGAGAAAATTAAGACAAATTTAGTGATAAATGTTTTGAAAATCAAAAAGTGAGGGATTTGTTAGATAAAATGGGTCAAATGTGACCCATTTTCGTAATTTCTGAATTTTCGTATTTAAATTAGCAGCTTATAATTAGAATTTACGGTTTATGCAAGAAAACCTAATTAATTTTAAGTAATTAACTAACTGACTGAGTAATTAAGAAACTAAGTAATTAATTTTGTTAAAGAGATAACTTTAATTTTAAATATCAATTTAAATTTAAAAAAACGAGTTTCACCGATTTTACAAAAGCAATTTTCGAAGAGTCACATTTGACCCGTTTTTATGGATTCTTATTAACAGTAAATTTTATCGATATTTATATCGTTGTATTTGTTATGATTTCCTCTTTCAAATTAGATATTGATTAATGATAATGGATAAGTGATAGTGAAGTTATAGCCATTTAAAGTCAAGGCTTCTAGAAACCAAAAATTTTGAGGTCCTTAGCTTTAGAGTATGATTCAACCTTCCTTTCCGCTTTTTCATCGCTTAATTTTTTTTACTCGTGTTTAATATTTAAAAAATATTCAAAAATCTAGCTTTCATTTTTCAAAAAATGAGCTCAACGAACCCCACAAAAACCACCACAATGCTGATATCACCATCACCTCCCGAATCAAAACGCGCCACCACCACCACGACAAACGGCCCAAACTTCAAAATCTCATGTATCGATCGAAACATCGAGAAAAAGCTGTTGGCGAACGCCGACAAGGTGGGCAAACCAGCTCCCGGGAAATTGGCTATGAAGCGTGTCGAGTCGCTTGAAAAAGCGGCCGCTAAAAATAGTAGTGGGAAGAGAGTGGTTATCAATGAGGTATTAGGAAGGCGGAATGTTAAAATTAACAACAACAACAGCACATTATTGATTAGAAATGCACTGAATATTAAGCACCCACGGAAATTTGTTTGATTGGGATAAAAGTATGATTGTTTGCAGGTCCTTGAAGAAGCTGAAAATAACCCTGATATTCCGGTTGGAGCTCCATTGTTCTTGGAAGGACTCCACGGTGCGGAGCTCACTGTTGATACCACAACACCGTCGGGATTGATTAAGTATGAAAAATTTAATCCTTTGATTAAAAACCTTGTTTCAAAATTTGCAGAGTAACATCACCAGCTTTAACCCTCAGCCCGAATCTCAAATCGCCAAGACGATCGACACCAGGCACAAAGAGTCCTGTAATGTTGAGCCCGAGTCAAGAACACTCGATGGAAGTGCTGATCGCCACCAAACGCGGAAAGCCAGGATTCTTGCCGCCAGGTGAATTGGCGCCGGAAATCGATGATGAGGATGCTTATATGGATGACAGACGGAAACAGTTAAGACCGAAGGATCATGATGATCGGGATGGGTTTAACGATGAGAAGGATAAATTGGAGAGGGATAAGAATCGAAGGGCGGTGAATGTTGATGATTTGGATAAGTATCGACCGAGTCGGATTTATAAAACCGATGATGCGGATTATCAGCATCCGGGTTATGATATTGATGACTCGCCGTGGGATTCGCATTATCAAGTGAGGTTTTTTGATTATAAAGAACTAGAACATTCTGGAATTTTCTGGAAGCTTCTGGCATTTTTTAAAGCTTCTGGAATTTTTTAAAGAATTTTTTTGAAGCTTCTAGAATTTTCTGGAATATTCTAGAATGCGAACACACGCATGCCCTTAACGCTTTATGTTAGTATGATAGGAATTATGTGAAAACTTAAATAAAATTTTAAAATTTTAAAATCTTAATATCTATTCAGACACTTGTTAGGGCTGTAATTTCAGGAAAACACTTGAAAATTGAAGAAAAACAGAAATCCGGCCAAATTTTAATTTAAAATCTGCAATTCTCAACTTCCAGATCGGTCCGGACACCTATCTGATGGCTGCTCGTGGCGCGGAATTCAACTCACGTGTGCGAAACTACCGCGAAGAATTGTTTGGCATCGGTGCCCCGACTGTGAAACAAGGCTTCCTCGGCGTCCGAAACCGTGACATCACCGTGAGAGAGCGACGTCGATACACCGATATAATGCGAGAATCAATGCAAGGTCTTCAACCAAAATCAAATGAGCATTCGACAACCCTTCAAAAAGCTCCATCCGCAAACGCCATCGATCGAATCAAGGCGGATATTGAGAAGGTCGCCCCATCGGCGACGAAGAAGAATGAGGATGGAACATTTGCTCCAATTTTCGTGTCTCGTTTGCGTGACGTCTATCTCCGTAAAAACCAGGCCGCCGTTTTTGAGTGCTCCGTAGCGGCTAGTCCAATCCCGAAGATTGTTTGGGATTTCCAGGGAAAGATTTTGGAAACGAATGATCGTGTGAAAATCGAGCAGGAGCATAATATTGCTCGCCTGATTATTACCAATGCTGCTCCGTATGATCTTGGTGAATATATTTGTACAGCTTCAAATGAGTATGGAAGCGATAAGACGACCTGTAGACTGATTAGTGGAGGTAAATACACATTTTCAAGACAATCTAATTTATAATTCTGAATTCCAGAAACTCCATCCCGCCCAGGACGTCCAGAATGTGAACTTTCATCCGATACAGAATTATTGATCCAATGGGAAGCTCCCGAAGGACCGACCTACTTGGAAGGAATCACATATCGATTGGAATACCGCGTAGCCGGACCGAATGATCACGGAGCGCCATGGATTGTAATTTCCGAAAGGATCGATGATGAGTCAGTTATTGTGAAGCATCTAAGCCCGTTGGGAATTTATCAATTCCGCGTGACCGCTCAAAACGGCTTCGGATTGGGTCTACCATCATTGAGTAGTCGAATCGTACAGACGCATGGCAAAGGAGCGCCAAAACTTCAGATTGATCTACTGAAGTCGAAGATTCGATTGAACGTGGTCTCGATGCCGCAAAAGTCGTCGAATTTGGGAGGGATTTCGGAAGAAGAGGAGTCGGAGGCGAGAACATTGTTAGATGAGGTTAAAACGTCACTTCAGCTTCAAACATCGGATCCTGGATCAAGATTCACTATCGGAAGTTTAAGGTTCAAGGGACAGTTTTCAATTGTAAGGGATGCTGTTGACGGATCAGCTGAAGGTGGAGCTCACTGTGCTGTGAAAATCAGACAGCCTGCTTCATCAGAAGCGGTGCTGGAATACGAGCTTTTGAGGGATGGACAACATGACAATGTTCAACGAATGATCGCCACTTACAACCACAACGATTTCTTGTACATTTTCACTGAAAGATTATACGAGGACGTATTCTCAAGATTCGTTTTCAATGATTATTATAACGAAGAACAAGTAGCAATGACAATGAGACAAGTGACATCAGCATTGCATTTCCTTCATTTCCGCGGGATTGCTCATCTCGACGTCAATCCACATAACATCATGTTCCAATCGAAACGAAGCTGGATTGTAAAATTGATCGATTTCGGAAGAGCCCAAAAGATCTCCGGCGCTTCAAAGCCAATCGATTTCGACACCAAGTGGGCGTCACCGGAATTCCATGTTCCTGAAACGCCGGTAACAGTGCAAAGTGACGTCTGGGGAATGGGTGTAGTGACCTTCTGCTTGTTAGCCGGTTTCCATCCATTCACTTCGGAATATGACCGTGAGGAGGAGATCAAGGAGAATGTGATCAATGTGAAGTGTGATCCGAATTTGATACCAGTGAACGCATCGCAAGAGAGTTTGTCGTTTGCCACGTGGGCTTTGAAGAAGTCACCAGTGTGAGTTTTAGCGATTTTTCAAGGATGGGGGGGGAGGAGGCTCCAACCAAATTAGTTTCAAATTTTGAAAAAAAAACCAATTTTGTTCGAAAAAATAAAATTTCGAACAAAATTCGATCAATAGGTTATTCTTAGCCGCCAATAGAGGCTTATAAATTAGTAGCACCTTGTCTTTAAGGAGTTGAAGCTCTTCAAAAAGCAGAAACGTTAAGCATCTTGTTGCACATGGTGCATCGAAATTTGAAATCGAGGATGATCAAAAAAACTGGACCTAATTTTTTGAAAAAAAAAATTCGGTTCCACCATTTCAATTGAATCCGATCCATTCATATTTTGATATTTAATCCATGTTCAGTAATTGTATTGATTTTCAAGGGATTTTTTCCATTTTTCCCTCTTTTTTTAAACGAAAGAGCATCAAAACTAGACTCAAACGCTCCCAGAAAATTTCATATAGGGTCCAAAATGAAGAAGAACGCGTAAAATCGGGTGGTAATTGGAGCTTCTAAGTTAAGTGGAACCCTCTCTTTAAGGAGTTGAAGCTGTGGACTTGAACCACAACACAACACTTTACGCGTAGTTCCACAGCAACAAAAAAACTGAAATATATATTTTTTTCAGAAGACGTATGCGTACCGATGAAGCATTATCCCACAAGTTCCTCTCATCCGATCCATCTATGGTGCGACGAAGGGAATCAATCAAGTAACTATTTTATGCTTTTTCTCGGCATGTATTAAGCGTGCCCTCAACTTCTCCTGATTTCCTATCAAATCGATACTTTTTGACCATTCCAGCCCAACTTTAAACAAAAAAATCAAAAAAATGTTTAAAGTGGCATTTTTCTGAGGGACGAACCCCCCAAAAGTTAGTTTCTCGGCTTTAAAAAGTTGCCGCTGTGAACCATTGGCTGAAAAAAGACAAAAAAATAAAATTTGGGTCACCACAGACATTTTTACGTTCGAGGGACTAACTTCCCAAGCCCGAGGGACTAACTTCCCAAAAGTTAGTCCCCCCTTCCATTTTTTGTTGTAATAATTATCAAAAAAATGTTGATTTAATAAAAAAATTTAGGGATAGCTAAGAAACCCTTTTTAAAATAACAATTTTTTGGATTTTTCAGAATTTTTTAGATTTTTCCACAAATTTTTGGGTTTTGCAGCATTTTTTTTTTAATATTTTAAATTAAATGATTTTAGAAAATCCATGCTCTATTTTTCCAGATTCTCCGCCTCCCGACTCCGCAAACTTGCCGCAATGATCCGCCAGCCGTTGTTCAGTCAGCCAATCAGTGAACAACTTGAATCGAAATATGGAGGAAACAACTAAAAAGCTTTTGAAATATCGATTTTTTTTAAAAGTAATAATTATAATAATAATAAAACTCTAAAAATAAAAAAATAATAATAAAAATTATAGAAATTTGACGCGCTGAAAGGTGCCCAAATCGGTGTGATACGAGTTTTTAAAAATAGTTTATCTTTAATTGTGCTTTCCTTTCCATTTTGTTTTATTTTTTAAAACTATTTTTTGTGTTTTCTGATCATATTGATTTCTTTTTTGTCAAGTGCCCATGACAAAAAAGTCTCCATTGATCAAGAAATCAAGTTTTATAGGCGTCAATATTGTTAAACTTTTAATAAATGTGAAGAAGCGTTTTTTTGAACTTTGCACCCCGCCTTTTGAGGTTATTTTTGCTTATATTTGGGGGGAAACTAATATTTGCATTTTGATGGGGAAAGAATTGATTTTTTACAGTATACTCACCTCCATACTTTGAGTGATAAGGAATGGAATGATTTTTGAAAGATGGTTGGAGAGATTCTAGAAAAATGAAAAAGAATAATACACTTTTTTGGAAATCAAACTACAAAAAATTGAAATTTCTCGAAAAAATTGAAATTTCTCGAAAAAAATGGAAATTCGCTTGTTCAAAATGGACCCATACTCAGTTTTTACAAAATTTACAAAAAAGGATGGTTTTCATTCAAAAATGCATGGAATTTTGTGAAAATTTGTACAATTATAAAAAAGAATGTTATTAATGTACATTCCAATTTTTAAGTCTATATTATAATAATAAGTCGAGTTATGATCCTTTAAAGTTCAAGGCCCATCACTTTTACAGCTGGAGTGAGGGGTTTAAGGCCTCCTTTAAAGGGGTGGGGGCAGAAAGTCTTAAAGAGAAGGGGGTATTTGTTAACCCCCACAGTAAAATGGTTTTTTTTTTAATTTACTTCTTTACTCTCGGCTAAAAATGGAAGTCCACTTAATTTTTATCTTACCCACCTTCCAGAGTTTACATAAAATGGCCCCAAAAAAATTTCGACAATTTTTGACAAAATCCACTGTTTGGAGGTTCATAACTTTGCCGAAACCAATCGGATCTCCTCGAAATTTTGTGTAATAATTAAAAATAATGTTATTGAGGTACCTTCAAATTTTTAATTCGATATTGAAATTCTATGTCGAGTTATGATCCTTCAAAGTTATCCACTTACGGCCTCCAAAAAAATTTCGACGTTTTTGAATAAAAACCGCTATTTGAAGGTCCATAACTTTTCCAAATCTAATCGGATCTCCTTGAACTTTAGCAAAATTATTAAACATATATTTTTTAATGGACGTTGAAATATTTAAGTTGATGCAAGAAATTTAAGTCGAGTTATGTTCCTTCAAAGTTAGTCATCACTTTTAGATTTCAAAATTTCCTTTTAAACCGTACTTTGGAGGTTCATAACTTGGCGAAAACCTCTCGAAATTTCTTGAAATTTTAAAAACTTATTAAAAATGAATCAAACATTTAAATCTGAAATTTTCATACTTAGTTGAAATGTTTGTAGCGGGTTATGGATATTTAAATGCAGCTCCAAATTTTTGTAGCTTTAAAAAATCGCAGGTGCAAACTTCAAAGTACTCAAACTTCAAAGTACCAAGAAAAACGCGAATTTTGGAGATTCTTTTTAACCTTTAGTATTTTACAAAATGTACATTTTTATGAATTTATAGATTTTGAGGGGGGAGTGTCAAAAAAAACGTTTTAAATTATATTTTTTAAAAACAAAATTTTGAACCAAATAATGTTGCTCAATTCGGGCATATCGACGAAAAATGTGCTCATTGTGATTTACTAAAATTATTTTATATTTTCATCAATTTTTAGGCAAGTTATAGCTCTTCAAAGTTGACGAATTTGAGCTCAGAAAAAAGCGCGCGCTTAACTAACGCTTAACTACCGCTTAAAAGGCGAAGGCGCTTCATTAACGCTTAAAAGGGGCACGCGCTGAATTAAAGTTTAAAAAGCGCATACGCGTAACTACCGCTTCAAAAGCGCGCGCGCTTAATTAACGCATAAATAGGGCACGCACTTAATTAACGTTTAAGAAGCGCATACGCTTAACTTCCGCTTCAAAAGCGCGCGCTTATCTACCGCTTAAATATTTTCTAGAATAGACGCAAAATTTTCTTCCATGTTTAGAAAAAATCGAAAATTATAAAAAACAAATCTGTAACCGTTTTTCAAGCTCATTCCTAGGCCATCCATTGGGTTTCTCGGCCATTAAATTTAGTTTTTCGATATATATATTTTTTTGATGAAAAAAATGTATTAAATCTGAGAACTTCCGCACAAGTTTAAACTTTGCAAAAAGAGAGAAATTTGAACTGATAACTTGCTGATTGTTACACTTGATGGGGAACCAATTATTTAAAAAATATATATATAAAACAAGACCATAAGGCACTTTTTTAAAGAAAAACTAGAATTCTGAAATTCTAAACAAATATTCATTGTATTTCAGATTCAAACACCACAAAAATCGATGGAAAAATGAAATTCTAACCATTTATTGGGCATGATCAATGAAGAACCACCTCTTCTTCTTCTTCTTCATCATCGCAGCTGATCGATAAGATGTCGTCAGGTTCTCTTTTGGTCTTTTGATATATTTCGTTTTGATCCACCCCCTTCTGACAGTAGTTTAAAGAGTAGATGACATTGCAAAAATCTATATTTGAGAAAAAAAACCGGGTTGCCTTTAAAAACCTCTTTTTCTTTTAAATTTACCTTATTTTTGATCATTGTTTGCATGCTCTTTACTTTTTTTCTTTCTTCGAGTTATAACAACAAATATTATGTTATGTTTTTATTGAATTTTGATTTTATTTTGATCGGTCAACTATGAAAACATATTTTTTCATTCAACTGAAATTTATTTAAACCTTTTTCAGATATGGAAACGCCGAAGAAAGCCGTTAATTTGAAGTTAGTGCTGGAAATAGATAATTTCAGGCAATTTAAAAACGTTTTGCTTTTCAGGCTCGAAAACAAGAGTCCGTCTGAAAGTCTATCCGCCGCTGAAAATGAGAACACTTTGACAGTTCGGACAATGAAATCGTTGAGAGGATGGTGAGTCAGAATTGAGAGATTTTGAGAAAGTTAGCATTTTTGAACTAGTTTTTTTTTTTTAATTTTGAAATTTCCCTGAAAATTCTAAATTTTTAGACGATTGTTCTAATATTTATATTGTTTTTGGTATTTTGCTCCAAGTTGAGCTAACGAACATCGTCTCAAACCTGGCACACTGCCTTTAAGCACCTGTCTAAGGTCTCAAAGGTGCTTAAAGGCAGCGTGCAACTTGATTTCAAAATTTTTGATTTTGGCTTATTTTAACGACCAAAATCAATAATTTTGAAATTAAGCAACATTAGAAAATGGACTGTGGAAACAACAACCCCACAGATTTCGCGGGCAAACATAATCAGCAAGCGCGCTCCACTGAACAAGTGTTAAAAGGGGTGTTTTTTGGCACTTTTCTGCACTTTTTGCTCAATTTAAACGTTTTAAAATAGTTTATTGAGTTTTTAATAATATAAAATCATTGATTTTTCAAAAAAATTAGGAAATTCAATTTTTTGCAGTCTTTGAAGACAGTGTGCCATTTATTCAAATGACTTTTTAATAATGTAAAATCTTTTATTTTTCATAAAATAGGAAATTTAATTTTTTGCAGTCTTTAAAGACAGTGTGCCATTTATTATAATGGCTTTTTAATAATGTTAAATCATTTATTTTTCAAAAAAAATCGGAAATTCAATTTTTTGCAGTCTTTAAAGACAGTATGCCACTTTATTGGCTCATGGATCATCTTTGACTCTTATTTAAATCCTTAAAGACAATATCCCATCTTAATTTCAAAATAGAAAATTTAATTTTTTTTTCATCAACCGCGTCGCAACCGCAACGCTTCAAAGATTATTGGGTCATAAAATATCATTGAACATTTTGAAAGTTTTTAGGAAAATCAAATATTTGGAACACGTCGGACCCCTCCCCCAAAAGTCTTTAAAAATCATCCCAGACTATTAAATCGACCACAAATATTTAACTTTTCCAAAAAATTCGATGAACTTTCAATGACTCACTGTCTTTAAGAATCAGTTTCATTCTTCAAAAACGCTCTTTCAAAATGAGAGAGACCAAGTGCAATAAAAGATCCTCCCTCCCTCCCCATTTTTCTGGAAAAGAAAGAAGCAGAACGATAAAATATCAAGAGCGGCCATAAAACGTCGTGTTCGCTTTTTCTTTCTCTCCTCGAAAAAAAAGAAGACGCCCGATTTTTGTACAAACATTTCGGCAAACTCTCAACATTTCAAAAACGGTCTTCTTCGATCAGATTGCCCTTCATTTTTCAAAATGTAAGAGTTATGAAATATTAGCATAAGATATTATTTTTAAAAATCTAAATTTCAGTGGTGAAAAATATTTGCAGGGCGTCATCAAGCAAGAATCTCGCGAGCCAGGTGATCATCGAAGTGCCGATTGTATCATTCCGGAAGATTCGAAAGAAGAAGGGCGTTGGATCGGTTTATCGGGAGACGAAGCACTTTTCTGGGACTACTTCAATGCACGGACCGAAGCGGATATTTTTCGGAAAAGGTGTCGCCCGCATCTTCTGGCTGCTTATTGTTCTTTCCGCCTTTGCAATGCTCATTTTTCAAACCGTTGTCCTTTTACAAATGTATTTTTCGAAGCCGATTTTATCGCAGGTACATATATATTCTTAGCTCATTTGTCTAGAGGACCACTTTCTTTAAAGGTCTCATTTATTGTAAACGAAGGTGGAATGGAATTTCCGGTTGTCACGATATGTAACTTCAATCCGATCAAGAAATCATATGTTCGGGTGATGAATGATTCGCATGATTTGACGAGTGAAACTTTGGAATATTTGCTACAGACTAATATGGATACGATGTTTTTGTATAGTAATTTGAATCGAACCGCGTTGAGGAGTAGTGAGTTTTTTTTTGAATTTCGAGTACTTCCAAGATCTTTGGGGTGCCTAATTTGTCAGCAAGAGAATTTCAGTGTTAATTTCAGCACCCCAATACGGAAATTAGATGCCTGTTAAAAGCATTTTTCTAAATTTATTTGAAAAATTCTATTTTTTCCTCTTAATTTCAGCAATTTTAAGCCATGTTTTATCTTTTGCTTAATTTCAGCGAAAAACTCGTTTTTTGACCAAATAACCTTGTTTCGAAGGCTTGTACTGGATTTTACTAAATTTATTTGAAAAATGCTAGATATTCCACGTTTTTCGCTCAATTTCAGCATTTTTAAGCCAAGTTACAAGGTTTTGCGGTGAACTCGAGAAAGTTTCAAGGAGGTCTCTGAAAACTCCCTTTTCGCACTGATAACTTTATTTCTACTGGTTTTTATTGCATTTTTTGAAATTTTCATGAAAAATCCTACAAATTTCATGTTGTTTTGCTCGAATCCATCAATTTTGAGCAAAGTTACAACGATTTTAAAATTATCGAAATTTCTCGTGTTCACCACGAGAACTGCCTGAAGGTCTCGCGGTGAACACGAGAAAAATCGAAAATTTTCAAAAATTCTGTTTTTTGCCCAAATAAACTAGTTTTTCGTGCTTCCAAATGCTTTTTTCTGAATGTTTGTAAAAAATTCTACAAATTCCACTTTTTTTCATTCGAAACTAGCTATTTTGAGCAAAGTTACAACGATTTGAAAATTAGTATTTACATTTTAAAAAAGTAATTTTTTCAGTTCACGAAGAAGCTGAGGTTTATTTTGGGAATCATTCAGTCAGAATAATTGAATTTTTGAAAGTTGCGGGGTATGAATTTTGGGTCTAGGTTCTCATCTCAGTTTTCTGTTTCCAGCTATGGTTGCGAAGAAATGTTCAAGATCTGTTACTTCCGTGGTGAAAAATTCAACTGTTGCGATTACATGGAACCTCGCGTGACATCCTACGGAAAGTGTTATCAACTAAACTTACAAAAATTCGCTCCAAAATGGATGTGGAGACAAATTTCACCTGGTGTCGAGGCAGGACTTCAGATCATTGCCGACGGCCTACTCGACGAGGAGCTGAATGGTGAGGAAGGCGACGCCGATCCGATTTTCTCGACGCTTTATGAAAATGGCTTTCGATTTTTTATACATCCGCAAGATACGAACCCTGAGCTCGCGTCGGAGGGGATTAGTGTATCGCCGTCGAGGATTGTTTACTCTGCGCTGAAAACAACAACGGTGAGCGGAGATTTTGTTGGTATCAGTGAACCTTTGAGCTAAAAACAAAAAACTAACAACACTTTTGTTTTTTGACCGAAAAATTGAGTGTTTTTTGTTTTATTAAAGTCAACAAAATGCGTTTGAAAATTCTCAAGTTCACAAAAAAATAGGGTTCTAAAAAACTTGATTTTTGCTCAATTTACTTGATTTTTACAACTTAAAATTGCATTTTTCGGAATTTTTATAAAAAATGCTACAAATTCCATGTTTTTTCCCTCGAAAATAGCAATTGTGAGCAAAGTTACAACGTTTTGAAATGTGACAAAAATTCTCGTGTTGACCGCGAGAGCCGCTTCAAGGTCTCGCCGTGAACACGAGAAAAATTCCAAGATTTTCAAAAACTCCTTTTTTCACCCAAACAACATGTTTTTAACTGTTTTTCATTGCTTTTTTCGAAATTTTAATGAAAATTCTACCTATTCCACGTTTTTTCGCCAAAATCCCGCGATTTTGAGCCAAGTTATAACGAATTGAAAATGGTCCAAAATTCTCCCATGTTCACCACGAGAACTGTTTAAAGGTCTCGCGGCGAACACGAGAAAAGGTCAAGTTTTTTAAAAACTAGTTTTTTCTCATGAAAAACTCTGATATATATTGAAATAACTACAAATTTCCAGCACAACTTGCTAGAAAGAGACCAATGGGGTAATTGTACAACAACCTGGCCCGATGGCTACAACACATCGTTACCCTATTCCGCAACAGCTTGTCGTTACTTATGCATTGCTCAGTATTTTCAAGACAATTGTAATTGTGCACCATTTACTTATAATATAGATGGACGTACGTATTGCTTAAAAATTTCAAAAAAAAAATGAAAAACTTGCAGAAAAACGTATCTGCTCACCTTACGAAACGGTAACATGTATGGATCAATATATGATCAAGCAAATGGATGGAAAGAATTATTTGGATTTTCCGGCGTGTAGTGAATGTCATATGGAATGTGAGAGTAAAACCTACAATTCATATAATTCCTACGGTGATGGATTTAACAAAGGAGCTTTGAATTGGCTGAGGAAGAAGGAAAAAACGAATACAACTCATATAAAGTAGGTCAAATTTTGAGAAAAAGGTTCAAATGGAATTTTCAGGGAAAATATGGCAATAATCAATATATTTTTCCTTGAAATGTTCTATACATCATACTCACAGGTTGCAGGAACATCATTAACCGAAATTCTCAGTTAGGGATAATTGAAAAACACCTCAAAAACTATTTTTTTTAAGGTGACATTGGTGGAAATATGGGCATGTTCCTCGGGATGTCAGTTATCACAATCACCGAGTTATCGCTCTTCTTTTCGAAAATATTCTGGATAATGTTCTCGAAAAAGAGGAGGGAATACATGTTCACAAAGAAGACGGATGAGGAGACGAAGGAGCAGCATATCGATGAAGCCGTGAAAGAGTTTCAGGAGAAGAAGTCGAGGAGAGGATCGAAGAGTTCGTTGAAGAAATTCGCGGCCAATGATATAGCACCATCGTTTTTCTTTGATTATCCCGATCGGATGGAGTATAAGAATTCAGAGTCGAGTTATTCGAATTCGAGTTTGGAGAGTATGGTGAGTTGAAAAACGAACGCGCTTAAAGACATGGTGTCAGTTAACGCGACCCAAATTCATGACGAAAAATAAAATTTCGAATGGGGGAGGGGGGCATCCGGAAGCATTTAAATACTTGTGATTAGAGCCAGTCCCAACCGCGTTGCACGAAAACGACCGCGTCGCACGGACCAGACAAATTAACATGTGTCACACTGTCTTTAAAAATTCAAATTTTGATTTTTTTAAACTTTCGACCGTTGTTATGAGAAGCTCATTTTTCGGTGTGAATTCGCATTGTAATAATGTCTCTTAAGCTTTATTTTTGAAATTACAACCTGGTAGGGTCTAATTAACTGGCACACTGTCTTTAAAAAAATCTATGGTACTCAAATTCACTATAACGAGGGATGTGTTTTTAGTTTTAAGCAGCTTTTTTACGAACCTTAGATCATTTGATAGAACTCATTTGGTAGAGTAATAATCTTTTTCAAAAACAGCAAGACATGCTTTTAATCATGACTTTTTGAACTCAAAATCGGAAAATTCGTAAAATTTGAACTTTGAAGAGATATAACTTGACTCAAAGTTAATAGAAATGAATAAAAATTTGAGGCAATCATAATAAGCTCATGATTACTTGATTTACAAAGTTTGAGAAAAAGTTTGGTTGAAATTTTTTGTAAAAACATTTGGTTGAAATATTTTCCTATTTCTATCCGCCCCCCCCCCCCCCTTGCCTAAAAAATGCGAATTCAAAAAAAAACTGTTCAACCTAATTTACTCAAATTTTGCGCATCGCATAAAAATGGTCTGTTATTGATTTTTTCAAATTTTTATCCATTTCTATCAATTTTGAGCCAAGTTATAGCTCTTCAAAGTTTGAATGAATTTTTTTAACAAATTTGAGCTCAAAAAATCACGCTCGGGGCATATTTAGGAGCTTTCTTTTTCTTACTCTATTGAATGAGCTCCATAAATTCAGCTTGGTTTTATCAAAAACTGCTTAAAATGCCAAAAATTCTCGTTCGAACATGGTATAATTTTTACATTTTCATCAAAATATTAGAGATTATAAAAGATAAGTATTTTAGAAGAATCATAACTCGAGTCAAACATGTTGTTTTTCTGTGAATTTCGGAGAGAACAATAGTTATGAAATTTTCAATCTATTTGCAAAATTTCAAAGAGTTTCGATTTATTTCAACCAAGTTATTAACCTCTAAAGTTTAGGTATTAAGCGGAGCCCGCTTAATTCGCGCTCATTAATGAGCGCTTTAAATCAAGAAAGAAAACAAAAATAAGCGCTCGAAAAGAATTCAAATCCTAAGAAATGAAATTTTAGGTGGAATTCAAGTTAGATGCCAACGAACTCCGTCACAAACTCAGCGAACAGGCGTCAACGGACAGCACAATCCGGTTACGAATACCACAAGACGAAAATGGAAAAACAAAAGCAACTAGCGATGAAGCTCCAGTATTTGTGATCGAACCTCCAACTGCTAAGAATTCGGTTGTATGACAGAAGCTTCTAATTATGTAAATTTATTAATTCTTATGGGTACTATTTTTTTTTGCAAAATTCATTCCGATGAGATATTCATGTGATGTATAAAAAATAATTGTGATTAATGTAAATGTAATTTTCTGTGATTTGAAAAAAACCAATAAATGTTTTGAAGAATGAATTAAGTCGTTTGAAAGTGTCTAAAATAAAGTGGGCGGGGTTTCGTTGCAGAGTTTGGAAGTAAAAAAAACTGGTTTAAAAAAATCGATTTTTGCTCAATTAACTTGATTTTTAGTAGTTAAAATTGAATTTTTCGAAATTTGCATGAAAAATTCTACAAAATCCATGTTCTTTCGCTCGAAAATATCAATTTTGAGAAAAGTTACAGCATTTTGAAAATGATCAAAATTTCTCGTGTCCGCCACGAGACCTGCTTCAAGGTCTCGCGGCGAACACGAGAAAAATCGAAAATTTTCAAAAATTTTATTTTTTGCCGTAATAAGTTGGATTTTCGTGCTTCTAAATGCATTTTTTGAAATTTTGATGAAAAATTCTACAAATTCCATGTTTTTTCGCTCGAATCCAGCGATTTTGAGCAAAGTTACAACGATTTGAAAATTATCTAAATTTCTCGTGTTGGCCACGAGAACTGCTTCAAGGTCTCGCGGTGAAAACGAGAAAATTTCGAATATCTTAAATTCCAGGTAAATTAGGCAAAATTCTGGATAAATTTAAGCGCAAATTAAGCGCGAAATAAGCAATTCCAAATTTTCAAAAAAATAATCATATTTTCAACCGAATCGAAAAGGTGTCGATTCAACACCAACAATCATTGATGATAATAATGTTTCCGATAAATTGCCTCCTGTCTTGATAATTGATAAGCCTGCCCGGAAATTTTGATTTCATTCCTCATCGAAAATATCAATGACCGGTCAAAATGTGTGGTTTTTTGAAGGGGGGGGGGGGGGGGGGGGAACAAAAAGTTAGGTAATTTGCTAAAAATAACCTAAATATTATCAGAATACCTTTAAAGTTTTGTTTTTTTTAAAGACAGACTAATACTATTTTTTTGGGGGATTATAATGCCACTAAACCTGTCATCATGGAGGGTAACAATGAGTAGATAACCAGAACAGAGAACACGAATGAATCATCGAAAGTTTTAATGATTTTTTACCATTTTTTCATTAAATTTTTTATCCTTTTTTGTGAAAAATGAAAACTGTGACCAATCATTGATCAGAAAATGATTTATCAAAGGAAATGTCCCCCCTTCTATTTTGATTCTTGTAAATATATGATATTAAAATGTCAAACAAGGATGTGAACTTTTTGAATAGGGTGTCAAAAATATATTATTTGCATAGAAAATTTTGGTATAAAATCAGGCTAAAATTTTCCCGAAAAATTTTCAGTTTTAAGGAACCGAATCGGGAGACAAAAATATATCATTTACTAGAAGTTTTTTGTTTTGTCTTGCTTTTTTTGCTGCCGTCTTGTCTTTTGTATCGTCAACACCACCCCGGGGAACGGAAAGAAAATGGAAATTATGTACAAACCAACCCTGTGTCATTCTTTAGAAAAAGGTGTATATAATTTCTTTTTTTTTTTGGTTATTTTTATGCTGTTAATTTGTGTTTTATGAAATAGTGTTTTTTAGTTTTTGATCCGATGACATTTTGAGTTTTTAAGAGGTTTAGATGGTGTTTTTTGGCGATAAGAGAAGAATCATATGAAAAAAGGAAGAAAAGTTAACAATAATAGTCTTTTTTGGTTCGAAAAATTGTAGTTTTCAACAATTTTGACCCTTTAACATTGTCGTGTTTAAGGAGGTCTTCAAAAACTCATTTTTCGAGCGGATAACTTGAGTTCTACTGGTTTTAAGTGCATTTTTTGATATTTTCATGAAAAAATCTACATATTCCATGTTTGTTTGCTGAAATTCGACGATTTTGAAAAAAGTTACAAAAGTTTGAAAATTATCGAAATGTCTCGTGTTGGCCACGAGAACTGCTCGAGGTCTCGCGGTGAACACGAGAAAATTCGAAAATTTTCAAAAATTCAGTTTTTCACCCAAATAACATGGTTTTTCGTGCTTCCAAATGTTTTTTTCTGCATTTTTGTGAAAAATTCTACAAATTCCAAGTGTTTTCATCCAGCTATTTTCAGCCAAGTTACAACGATTTGAAAATTATCGAAATTTCTCGTGTTCGCCGCGAGAGCTGCTTCAAGGTCTCGCGGTCAACACGAGAAAATACTCTCGACTTTCAAATCGCTGTAACTTTGCTGAAAATCGGTGGATTTTGGCGAAAAAAAGTGGAATTTGTAGAATTTTCACGAAAATTTCAAAAAAGTGGTGAAAATCAATTTTTTGCTCCCAATTTATTTCAAAAAATGTTTATAAAAGTGTTTTTGATCGAAAATCTTAATGTTTACTGCTTTGAAACCAATTTTTTCAACAACTTAAGACATTTTTATCAAAAATCAAAGAAGCAGAAGGCTACACCGAAACTATTAAAACCCCCATTTTATGAGTCGGTGATTGGAACGAACGGCCTTTTTGACACCCCAATTTTTATCGCAATATTTATTTTTAACATATTCTAATCATTTTTTTCTCGGTGATAAGTTTGAATTCATAAAGGAATTCAGATGATTGCGAAGTGGTGACGTGTTGCTGTTTTGTGGTGACGCGTTGCTGACTTCCAAAAAAAAATAAGGAAAACAAGTACAAATTGAGTAAATATAATAGTTTTTGAAATAAAAAACAACAAATAAGAAAGAATTGTGTATTATACCCTTGACTAAATATTAAAAAACTACTAGTTCTTATAAATAAATTTAACAATATTTTTTTATAAGTTTAATAACTTTTTCAATTTCAGAGATATTTGGCTGAAAATTTGCAGAATGATAGAATTTTTCACGCTCTTTTCAATGATATATAAAGTTTTACAAAATTTAAATTTTAACCTGCTGAAATGTGAAATTTTAAAAAATTTTGAGTTAATGGTACACTGTCTTTAAAATCGTCGAAAGAAATTCTGACTAGAAAAGAGTTTGTATTGTTATCAAAGACTCTGTATCTTACAGTATTCCTTTTTTGCAAAAACTTATGTCAATGGCTCTCAAGAAAACAATAAAACTTTTTATGAGGCGGGGTTCTAACGACTCCCGCTTTTTTCCCCCTCAACCGTTTATCTGATTATGCAACTCCTTTTCCCCCCTCCCGATAATACATACGGCAGTAGACAAAGTGATTTTCGGTATCAATCATTTTATTGAGAAAAATTATCGTATTCCGTTATTTCGTCTCTCTTTAAACTATTTTTGAAAAATCATGGTTTTTAGGGATGATGAACTCAAACTCAAACTATAAAAATGATTGTTTTGACGATGACACATATTTGGTCAATTTTCGGGTGCCATCGTCGTCGTCGGATTCGAATTCGAGTACGCCGCCTGGGCGAAGGATGACGAGTAATATGAGGTATCGACATTTTTTGAGAGCATTGAATTTTTGGCAACATTTTGCTCCAAAATCGAATATTCTAGAAACAGTTTTCAAAATAACAGTTATTTTTTTCGAAATTCTCGTGAAAAAATCTTCAAAATCCACGTTTTTTCGCTCAAAAATAGCGATTTGAGCCAAATTACAACATTTTGAATATTATGAAAGTGTTCTCGTGTTCACTGCGAGCACTGATCGGTGAACACGAAAAAATTTCGAAGATTTTTAAAAAACTAGTTTTTTCACCGAAATAACATGGTTTTTACCAATTCTAATTGTAGTTTTCGAAATTTTGATGAAAATTCTGCCTAAACCAAGTTTTTTCGCTTAAATTCATGGATTTTGAGTCAAGTTATAACGATTTGAAAATGCCCGCTCAATTAACTTGGTTTTTTGCCCAATTAACTTGATTTTTCATACTTCCAATTACATTTTTCGAAATTTTCATAAAAAATTCTAAAAATTCCACAACGTTTCGTTCAAATTGGGCGATTTTGAGCAAAGTTACACCAGTTTGAAAATGAACGAAATTTCTCGTGTTGGCCACGAGAACTGCTTCAAGGTCTCGCGGTGAACACGAGAAAATGTTAAGATTTTTAAAAACGCGTTTTTTCACCAAAATAACATGGTTTTTACTGATTTTCTTTGGGTTTTTCGAAAATTTAGTGAAAATTCTATCTATTCCATGTTTTTTCGCCAAAATCCTGCGATTTTCCGCCAAGTTATAGCATGTTGAAAATTATGAAATTCTCGTGTTCACCGCGTGAGAACTCCGCAGTGAACACGTGAAATTCTCAAAATCAAAAAAAAAAGAGTCAAAATTACAGTTCCACACCAAACTTCACACTAAGAAACACAAACTCCGAAATGATCATCGAGGTGAAAAAATCCGAATTAGAAAAAGCTCAAAATAAAGAGGGAACGATTTCAGTGACAAGAGAAGCTCAACATTTTTGTGGTATTTTCATAATTTCATAATGAAAATCGTCAGTTTGAAATTTTTCAGAGACTACTACGATGCACGGCCCAAAAAGAATATTTAAAGGCAAAAAATGGGCGCATTTATTCTGGTTAATTATCGTTTTTGCGTCACTTGCGCTTCTAATAACCCAGGTTGTGATTTTAGTAAGGCAGTATCTTTCAAAACCGATTGTTTCTGATGTAAGTGGTCCCTGGATCATCCGGACGTTCCAAAAAACTTGAGTTAAGGTTTCCTTCATTCTCAAAGAGAAAGGAATGAGTTTTCCACTGGTGACTTTTTGCAACTTTAACCCAATTCGAAAAAGTTATGTGAAAAGTGAGTATATCACCTGTTTCTTTAAAATACATAGAAAAAAAATCAAAATTCCCAGAAATGAACGCAACTGGTGACGTGGAGCCCGTGATGCTGAAATACCTGATGAATTGGAATACAGAAGTACAAAGATTAGATGCGTCGACGGATCGGCAAGGGTTACATGAAGGGGATGATAGTCTGAACAGATATCAGAATAATCATACCGATTTTACGCCAGATAACTTTTTTATGGATGCCGGGTTCCAATGTGATGAAGTTTTTAAGTATTGCGCTTTTGAAGGGGAGAGGTGAGTCGGTTTTAAAGAAAGGTGGCACACTGTCTTTAAGGGAAAAAAGTGGCACACTGTCTTTATTGGTTATTGATTTTAGTCATCAGTCAAATGCAAACATGCGAAAAAAAAACGAAAAAAAAACACAACATTTTCAGCCAAGTTCAATTCCATTTGTTTTACCAAAAAACTTTGCTCTTAATATTTCAAACTCCATTTTTCTGATTTTTTGGGAAAAATTCTACAAATTCCATGTTTTTTCGCCAAAATCCAGCGATTTTCAGCAAAGTTACAACAATTTGAAAGATCATATGAAAAAAGGAAGAGAAATTACCAATAATAGCCTTTTTTGGTTCGAAAAATTATGATTTTCACAATTTTGACCTTTTAACATTCTCGTGTTTAAGGAGGTCTTCAAAAACTCCCTTCTCGCGCGGATAACTTGAATTCTACTGGTTGTAATTGCAGTTTTTGAAATTTGCATGAAAAAATCTACATATTCCATGTTTTTTGCTGAAATTCGACAATTTTGAGAAAAGTTACAATAGTTTGAAAATTATCGAATTTTCTCGTGTTCACCGCGATTTTTACGACATTTTTAAGACAAAAACTGAGATTTTCTGAAAATTCACAAAATTGGCTTCAAAACGCTATAAAAATTATGAAAATCGACAAAAGTGGAAGTAAGTTACAGGGTTTTGAAAATTGGGAAAATTTCTCGTGTTCACCACGAGAGCTGAAAGGAGCTCTCGTGGTGAACACGAGAAATTATCCAAATTTTCAAAAGCTTGTAACTTGGCTCAAAATGAAGAAATTTTAATGGTTTTTGGAGCGTTGATGAGGAAAAAACTGAAATTTTCAGAAAATCTGTGAAAAATGCAATAAAAACCCATAGAAATTGATGAATGTTGAGAGGTATCTGAAGCTTGAAAAATCCTCCAAAGTCTCCAAGGACTTGAATTCTAAAAAACCTAACTTCACCACAACTTCAGATTCAACTGCTGCAACCTAGCAGTTCCGATCCTAACCCCTCTTGGAAAATGCTACACAATCGACATGTCAAAAAGTAGGAAACCTTCAATGCATAGTCAAAACGAGCCAGGGATTAGTAACGGGTATTTCCCCCTTGATATTACTGCATTATCAACAAAAAAATCCAATTTTCAGGTTAGAAGTAATTCTGGATGCTCACCTCGAGGAGCAGTTCGATGAAGTCAACGACACAATGCCCCCTTTATTCACCAACTCCTTCGTCGACGGTTATCGCTATTTTGTACATCCAGAAAACACAATTCCGCACTTGTCTTCCGATGAATTCACAGTTTCCCCGAATAGTGTCGCATATTCGGCTATTTCGACCGATAGGGTAAGGATTTATTGATTTTCCTGATGTGTGAAAAAATTGGTAGTGTTTCAGTACATATTACTTCCAACGGATCAATGGGGAAATTGCACAACGACTTATCCAAAAGACATCCCAGCAGATTTACCATATTCATTAACGAATTGTATGTCTTTGTGTCGAGCAAAACATTTTTTTGATTCGTGTGGATGCTCACCGAGTATTTATAATCTGGAGCAGAGTAGGTTTTAATAAGTCTCTGATCCGATACCCTAGTTCTTTCAGGATATCCCGAATGCACCCCATTTGATACTCAAAAGTGTGTTGACGCGAAGATGAGAGAGAAGAATCCGGATAGCGATGAATATGAGCTTAAAATCCCGGCTTGTGAAACATGCACCGTTCAGTGTAATAGTCTGACGTATCGGTCTTATAATTCCTATGGGAGCAAATTTTCGAGAGGGGCTTTGACATGGCTTAAACAAGTTGGAAATAATTCGTGGACTTTTCCACATATGGAGTAAGATTTTTAGATTTTTTTGCGGGAGGAACCGCACATATTTATCCATATTTTCCAGAACAAACTTCCAAATGGTCAGCGTGTTCTACCGCGAAATGTCCTACACCGAATACAACCAAGTGCAAGATGCTTCAATCACCCAATTGTTGTCAGACATTGGCGGAAATATGGGAATGTTCGCAGGGATGTCGGTTATCACAATCACGGAGATTTGTTTGTTCTTCTCGAAGGTTTTATGGATTGGAGCATCGAAGAAACGAAGGGGATACATGTTCTCAAAGAAGATTAATGAAAAGACGCATGCGAAGGAGATTGATCTGACGGTTGAGAAAATGAAAGAGATTGGATCGGAGGCGAATTTGAAGTGGGTTATATTTTTTTGTTAAAGACAGTGTGCCACTTTTACGTTAAAAATAACATCGTTTTTTGGAGTGTCATAACTTTTTTACAAATTCTCCAATTTTCACGATTTTTATCACATCTTTAAGCAAAAATCCTGGCTATTCATAAATTAAAATTTTAATAACACAGAATTGGGAGAATTTGAGAAAATCCAAAAAATGTGAAGGTCCTTTGAAAATCAGAAAAATTCGATGACGTCATTTTTTGAGTGCCATACCTTTTTTCCAAATTTACCGATTTTTATGATTTTTATCGGGTTTTGAAGATAAAATTCTAATTATTTAAAAATTTTTAAATCAATAACAAAGAATTGGGAAAAATTGAGAAACTCCAAAAAATATTAGGGCACTTTGATAATCAGAAAAATTCGATGACGTCGTTTTTTGGAGTGATATAACTTTTTTCAAAATTCTCCGATTTTTATGATTTTTATTGCACTTTTAAGCTAAAATCTTGTTTATTAAGAAATTAAAATTTCAATTACAAAAAATTTGGAGAATTTGAGAAATTCAAAAACATGTAAAAGTACTTTGAAAATCCGAAAAAAAATTTGAAGCTGTTTTTGGAGCGTCATAACTTTAAATTCTCTTTTAAAAAAATGTTTAAAGGCAAAGTTTCTTAAGTACAATATTTAAAAAAAATCAAATATATTGAGTTTTAAAAAAAAATTGCCGAATTTCTAATGAAGCACAATTACAGTTGAAACCATTTTAGCTTTTCTCAATATTCATCAATTTCCATGATTTTTTATTGAATTTTTAACAGATTTTCTGAAAATTTCAGTTTTTTCCTCAATAATTCTGTAAAAACCATCAAAATTGCTCTATTTTGAGCCAAGTTACAAAAATTTGAAAATTCGGATAATTTCTCGTGTTCACCGCGAGAGCTCTTGCTGGTCTCGTGGTGAACACGGGAAATTTTTTCAATTTTCAAAACTCTGTAACTTTCTTCAACTTTTGTCGATTTTTATAATTTTTATAGTGTCTTGAAGCTAATTTTGTGAGTTTTTAGAAAATCTCCTTTGAAAATCCCAAAATTGCAGATTTTGAGAATATTTTTTGAAAAACAAAATATTTTTTTTAAAACTTGATAATATCAATTTTACAGACAACTTGCCCGTATTCAAAGCAACGGAACGCTCCGAGACCAAAACGACAATGAAAAAGTGGAGTTCCGAATAAACATCCAAGATCTGGCGGATCATATGAACAACGGTCCATCATATATAAGGACGGATGTTGGGAGAAGGGATACACCGAAATATTAACATTTTTTAAAAACTATCATTTTTGATCACACTGGTTTATTTCAACAATTACGGGTGTTTTTTGGTTTTCTCATAAATTGTGTAATAGTTTCTTTTTTCTTCGCATTCATTGATCTAGATAATATTACGACTCACTTCACGGATCATCATAATAATTATGTATTAGATAACTATGTGAATGAGGTCTTACGACATTATTGCCGTCCGTATAAAAGCCCTTTTGTTTCCTCCCAGCAATCATGAAAAATGTCCATTCATTTCATAATTCTAGTCATTATTATCTCAATTTCAACCGCATTTGCATGTCTGCCAAATAGTTCGGGAAGTGGAAGTGGTTGCTGTCACCCAGGACCAACATGTCCTCAATCTAATCATTGGTATGTTTACTTTAGAGAGAAAGACGCAAATATTAAAGTTTTTGAACAGAAAGTGCAAGGAAGGTGATATTCACGTGAATTTTAAGATGTTTGCTTTAAGAGTCGTTGCCCCGCCCACTTTTTGTGGAACAGTGTTTAAAACGATTAATTTTAAGCGTGTGCGCTTAACTTAAAGCTTTAATCATAGATTATGAAAGAGAGAAAAACATGAATTTTCAGTTTCAGGCTTACAATTCAATAAAAATCGGAAAAAAAATTGAAAAACCTTGTGGCACTACAAAAACAGTTTTATCGATTTTTTCTGATTTTCAAAGTGCCCAAACATTTCTTGGAATTTCTCAAGTTCTCATAATTGATTGTTACTGAAATTTAAAAGTATGAATAAGTGTGATTTTAGCTTCAAAATCCGATAAAAATCATGAAAATTGAAAAATTTTGAAAAAAGTTATGGCACTCCAAAAAACATCTGCATCGAATTTTTGCGATTTTTAAAGCGCCCTAATATTTTTTGGAATTTCTCAAGTACTCCTAATTGATTGTTATTGAAATTTGAATATAAGAATCAGTGTGATTTTGGCTTCAAAATCCGATAAAAATCAGAAAAATGGGAATATTTTTAAAAAAGTTATGGCACTCCAAAAAAATACGTCATCGAATTTTACTGATTTTCAAAGTGCCCTAACATTTTTTTGAATTTCTCAAATTTTTCCAGATCTTTATTATTGAAGTTTATAAACATTTATAACTAAGATTTTGGCTTCAAATTCCGATTAAAATCATAAAAATGGGAATATTTTGAAACAAGTTATGGCACTCCAAAAAACGATGTCATCGAATTTTTCTGATTTTCAAAGTGCCCTAACACTTTTTGGAATATCTCAAGTTCTCCTAATTGATTGTTACTGAAATTTAAATATATGAATAAATGTAACTTTACCTTCAAAATGCGAGAAAATTTATAGAAATTGGAATATTTTGAAAAAAGTTATGCCACTCCAAAAAACAACTGCATTGAATTTTTCTGATTTTCAAAGTGCCTTAACATTTTTTAGAATTTCTCAAATTTTCCAAATCTTTGTTATTGAAATTGAAATATAATAATAATAATGATTTTAGCTTCAAAATCTGAAAAAAAATCATGAAAATTCGAAAATTTTGAAAAAAGTTGTAACACTTTTAAAAAATTGATAGTTTTTGTCAAAATTTTCAAAGTGCCTTTACATTTTTTGGTTTATCTCAGATTCTCCTAAATGTTTCTTATCGAAATTGAATTGTGTGAATGTTCAGAATTTTATCTTTAAAATCCGATAAAAATCATAAAAATCGAAGAATGGTGAAAAAAGTTATGTCACTCCAAAATCAGCTTCATCGATTTTTTTTCTAATTTTCAAAGTGCCCTTACGTTTTTTGGTTTATCTCAAATTGTTCCAAATTCTTGTTATTGAAATTTAAATATATTTATAATAAAGATTTCGACTTCAAAATCCGAAAAAAATCTTTCAAATCGAAGAATTTTGAAAAAAGTTATGGCACTTCTTAGAAAATTGATAGTTTTTTTTCTGGTTTTCAAAGTGCCTTTACATTTTTTGGTTTATCTAAAATTCTCTTAAGTGTCTGCTACTGAAATTTAAATATCTTAATAATAAAAATGTTAGCTTCAAAATGCGATAAACATCATAAAGATCAGAGAATTTTGAAAAAAGTAATGTCCCTCCAAAAAACTCAAAATTTTTCAATTATTTTTGAAAGTCGCACTTAAATTTTCCATTTTTCCAAATACATCTGCATTTCAGTCCCACGAGCTCATACGCCGTTCCACCGCCACATGCTCCTGTCGGATACGCAGTTCCCTATTCCTATGCTCAACCGCCGAATCATTATCCGCAACCGCCTCCAAGGCATTATGGGAAAAAATAACTTTGAATATTTAACTTATTATAAAAAATTGACCATTTTTCCACCCTTTTAAAGATGATATACCACCTATTTCATCCAACATTAACAAGTGGTACACTGTCTTTAAGGAACACCGAAAATAAACGGCTCAAATTATAATTTTATGTGAATATAAAAACCAAAGCATTGTAAAACAACCACCTCCCATGACATTCTTCCCCCAAATTAAAATGCAGATTTCGAGGTCACCCCTTTTTGCCAATTTTAGTCATATATATTTATATATATACCGTAACTTTTTGCTGTCCTCTTGGTCTCGTTTATATATAATACAAAATTGGCGCGGTCGGATTGGATTGGCAAGCAATCACAAGTCTTCTCTCCGTTTTTACGATGTGGGTGATTCGGTCGACCGCTCCTTAGTTCTTTTTTGGTCTTCTTTTTCTTAGTCATCGATGGAAAAAGAATTGAAGAAATAAATTTTATTGAAAAGAGGAGAAAAAACCATATTAGAAATTCGGAAATCGATGTTGCGAAAGTTTTTGATCAAAATACAAACTGTTTAATAGCAAGGGTATTCGAAATTAATATAAAACAAATCCACTTGGAGAGTTTTATGAGGAAATGGAATACCTAGTAAAAAGGGAATCCATTTTCACAGTAGGGGGTATCAAGAAGTGAAAAAAATGAATGGGAGGTCTGTTGTTCACTGCCAAAAATGCTAATTTCCAATTAAAAAAACATTTCTGAAATATAGTTCGATTTATGGAAGAGGCTTAAAGACAATATCCAACTTCAGGGAAAAATTTTAAAAAAAACACTTGTTTTTTTATATTTTTGCTCAAAATAAATTTTATATTTTGTTTGAAATTCCTAGTTCACTTTGAAATCTACTCTTAAAGACAGTATCCAACTTAAAGACAATATCCACTTTTTTTTGAAATTTTCTTGACGTATTTTATTTTTTAGAATTAATGGAATGTTTTTTTTCTAAAGTTTTTCGATTTTTTCAGAAATTTCGATTTTATACACAGTTCCAAATTGATGTAACTTTACATGGTTATAACTTCATCTGTACCTCACGGTTTTCTTTGAGTTATACACTATTTTGAAGAAAAAATCAAGACAAATCTTTTGATATATCACACAATAATAATTGAAACTGATAAATATTTGAAAATTTTGATCAAAAAACAGTCTCGAAAAAATCAAGATTTTCCGAATTTTTAATAATTTTCTCCGAAAATCGATACTTTACCGTAGTTTTAAATGTGTTAAAATGCTAAAAATAAAAATGTTCAGATTTTTAGCAACAAATATTTCCAAAAATTTTTGAAAATTGAACCAATTTCAGCCAAATTATGAGTGTTTCAAATTTCGAGGTTTTCAAAATTTTTATAGCTTCTCTTTTCAAAATCAATATTTTTCCGTAGTTTTAAATTTGTTTTAATGCTGAAATTTCAAATTTCCCGTTTTTTTAGCATCATTTAAATCTAAACATTTTGAAAATTGGTCAATTTTCATGCAAGTTATGAGCATTTGAAATTTCGAGAAAATTTTTCAAAATATTTCAAACTTTTCTTAATATCGATTGATTTTAGAACCATTTTTATGCTGTAATGTTTGAAGAAAAATTTCATATTTTCAGCAGCAATAGAGCCAAGAGTTTTGAAAATTTTAAAACTTTTAGCCAATATATGACAAATTGAAGGCTCTAAATTTAGGCCCCTTAATTTCAGCGTTTTTAAAATGTTCCTAACTTTTGTGAAAATTAATCATTTTTACTGAGCTTAGATGCATTTTAATGCTCAATTTCAAAATTTCCAGATTTTCAGCATAAAATATATCCACAAATTCTGAAAATTGGACTATTTTCAGCAAAGTTATGAGTAGACGCTGGCTTTAAGTGACTAGGACGCTATCTTTAAGTGACCAGGGCGTTGTCTTTAAGTGACTAGGACGTTGCCTTTAAGTGATTTTCAAATTCTTAATCAATATTCACGAATTTCGGGACGTCCCGCGTTTTTTAATACTTTTTCAATACCTCAAAATAATTTTCTACAACAAGGTCTGAAGTTGAGACCCTGAACACGAAAAAAATGACTCTTAATAATCCTAACCATAAAAATCAAATTACATACTTTCAAAAAATCTCAACTTAATCCCCCAGCCATTTTTTTCCAAATTCATCCGCTGCACTTTACTTTTTAAGTACTGTCCACCGTTTTTTTCTGTCCCCTTTCATTAATTCCCATTTTGTCGAGTTAATCAACAACCAAGGCAAATGCAAAATGTTTATGACATAATTGCAGTGCTATAAAAAATGTTCGGTCGGTCTCCAAAATCCCCTTCCTCCTCCTCCTTGTCGAGTCATAAACTTCTATTTCCACTTTGGAATTCGAAATCACAAACGCTCCGCCCCTTTAATAGATTACGGTAATTTGAGGAGAAATGAGATGAGGGAGGAAAACGAGGGAAAAAACATCATCGATCGCACTAGTGCGACGCTTTCCGACGTTTTTAGAAAAATCCTGGAACTACTACTACTTTCTAATAATAATTGAAATATAAATGAGCATGAGAGCGGTGGCTCTTTTCACCACATTTTTCAGTTATTTCGTTTTTTCGATTACTGAAAATAATGATATTTCTGCGGCACATTCTGATGGAGCTTCGAGGCCGGTGACGATGGTTCCGCCGCCGAAACCGTTGATTTTAAAGCAGGTGAGGTGTTTTTTTTTTAATATTTTGAATTTTGCTTCGAGTTTGGAGGCTCATAACTCGCTCAAATTTTATCAAACTTTCTTGATTTTAAAAAGGAAACGAGAGAATAATTAAAGTAATATGTAGATCAAATTTCATTCATATACCTTGAATTAGAGCCAAGTTATGGCTCGTCAAAGATGATTTGGAAAAATAAAATTTTTGAGCAATATTTTCTGCTACTTTGGAGGCTCATAACTCGCTCAAATTTTATCAAACTTTCTTGATTTTAAAAAGGAAACGAGAGAATAATTAAAGTAATATGTAGATCAAATTTCATTCATATACCTTGAATTAGAGCCAAGTTATGGCTCGTCAAAGATGATTTGGAAAAATAAAATTTTTGAGCAATATTTTCTGCTACTTTGGAGGCTCATAACTCGATCAAATTTTTTTTTAATTGTATGAAATTTTGCTGATGTTTAGAGATTGACCCATTTATGAAAAACTGTAAATTTTGTGAACATTTTCTAGAATTGAGCCAAGTTATGATTCTTCAAATACGGCACTTTAACCCCCCCCCCCCCATATTAGATCAATGTTTTATGGTATTTTTTGGTGGCTCATAACTTGCTGAAAAGTGTTCAAAATTTTATGAAATTCTGCAATTTGTTAGAAAGTAATCCAGCTATGACGTT
The DNA here is from genome assembly GCA_964036255.1 of Caenorhabditis virilis. Taxonomy (NCBI): domain Eukaryota; kingdom Metazoa; phylum Nematoda; class Chromadorea; order Rhabditida; family Rhabditidae; genus Caenorhabditis; species Caenorhabditis virilis. The sequence goes on along the minus strand of OZ038415.1, from coordinate 3,222,266 downwards.
TTCTACGTTTCATCTATATATCTTAAATTTGAGCCAAGTTATGATTCTTTAAAGAGGCATCCAAAAACAACTATTATAGGTCCATGTTTTCTGATACTTTGGTGGCTCATAACTTGCTCAAAATTGATTGAAATTTCTTAAAATCTAGCAAATAATTAGAAAGTAATTAAATTTAAAAATGTTCCAAATTTCATCCATATATCTTGAATTTTAGCCAAATTGTGGCTCTTCAAAGACGCATCCAAAAACATTTTTATTTTTGATAAATATTTTCTGCTACTTTGGAGGCTCATAAGTTGCTCAAAATTGATCAAAACTATTTGAAATTCATCAAACAATTTAAAAATTATCCATATATGAAATATTCCTAATTTCATCCATATATCCTAAAGTTGAACCAAGTTATGATGCTTCAAAGACAGACGGTTCGATCGAAAATAAACAGTTTTCTGGGACTCGAAATTTCCAGATACTAATAAAATTTCGATAAATATTTTCCCTGTACCAATATTTCAAAAAATTTCCCCATTTAAAACCACCTACATTTTCAGGGCTGTCCACCAGACCTATTACATTCCCGAGCTTTGCGTTCCATCCAGCTCGCTTGCCGATCCCATCCATCCACAGTCGTGTCGGCGTTCGAAGGTGTCCAAGAAGGGTTGGCACATTGTGTAAATCGATTGCGATTTCAGCAGTGGGATTGTTCAGAAGCCGGAAATATAATGCACGATCCGCCGTTGTTGAGATCAGGTAGAGATGTTTTAAAGAGAGCATCTCATTTTTCTTCATGCTGAAATTACTCAACTTTGAATGACTATAACTTTGCTTTTTCCCAACTATATTCATTGATTTATGTATCATTTTGAAGAGAAAATTCTGACAAATCAAATGGTATATAACTCAAGTATTTTAATATTTGCAAATTGCTTGAAAATATAGGTACAAGAGTTTAAAAATTTCTTCACAAGAGCCGAGTTCGGGAAAGACAAAGACTCATAACTTGGCTCAAATATGAGCTATGTATGTGAAATTTTGAGATCTTTTTAGAAAAACAATTTTTCTATCTCTGGCTAAATTTTAAGAAGTTATCTTCAATTTTGAGCAAGTTATGAGCCTCCAAAGTACCAGAAAACATTGATCGAAAAATGTAGTTTTTCGCTGAGTCTTTGACGTTTCATAACTTGGTTAAAGTTTAAGATAGCTGAATGAAAATTGTTCTACTTTTTAATTAAATAATTGTTAAATTATTCACTTAGTTTCAACCAATTAGAATCAATTTTGAGCAAGTTATGAGCCCTAGAAAAAATGTATCTAAAATTGTAGTTTTTCGACTGTAGGATTATTCCTAGCGTTTGAAGTCCCCCCCCCCCCCCCCCATCAATTACATCCAAAAAAAGAAAAACCCATAAAACTTAAGGTTTCCGTGAATCATCCCTAATATGGGCATTATCCTCAGCGAGTGCCGCATGGGGAGTGGCGACCGCATGTGCACAAGGATGGATAGACGATTGCGCATGCAATAACCATTTGGGACAGAATGAATACGAGTTTGGCGGGTAGGCTTTATCAAAAGAAGGCTTCTTCATTGAACCGTAGAAAGGAAATTGCTTAATTCTTTTAGATGTACCCACGGCGTGCAACACGGGATAACAGCTAGCCGAAAATTGCTCACAAAATCTGGAGCACCTTCAAGTTTGCTGAGAAAAGTTGAGAAACATAATTTGAAGGCTGGGAGATTGGTAGGAAATAGTTCGAAGAGCTAATTAATGCAACTGGGATGAAAATATATTTCATACTCATTCCAAATCTGTTTTTAAAATTTTTTAAAACCCCGTAGAAGCCGAGAAAACGCGCTTTAAAACAATGGCCTAGAAAAAGTGTCCATCTGGCCGAACTTTTTCCTCTGGGCTTTATGTATGTTTTATTAATGAATATTTGAAAAAAAATGCAAAAAAAACACATTTTAATTTTTTCTGACTTTTTCTGGATTTTTCACATAACAACACCCCGCGGACTAGTTTTCCAAGAGCAATTTCTAGGCCATTGTTTTGAAGCTCATTTTCTCGGCTTCTAGGTGGTTTTAAAAAGTTTAAAAAACTGATTTGGAATGAGAAAGACGTCTAATTTCATCCCAACTGCCCCAGAAAGTCTAGAAAAATCAATATTTCATCTTCTAGGCAATCAAAAAAACGCTGATTTCTTCATGCAAATGTCACGGGGTTTCTGGAAGCTGTCAGCAGAAAACATGTTGGAAACGGACCGCAACGTTGGAACAAATCACGGATTATTTGGTTGAGAAGTAGGTGACCCCCCCCCCCTTTTTTTTTCAAGAGATTTCTATAGACTCACCCTAATGGTTGGTTTTCAGGTACGCACGTGCCAGATTATACACCGATGAGTCTTCAATAAAGACGACTGATTTGATGTACTTGGAAGCGTCGCCAGATGTTTGTAAGGTGAGGATTTTACTGGAAAAAATCGTTATTTTGTGAAAAATGCAAAAAATTATTTTAGTCAAAATCAGTGGCTGGACGAGTCTGCGCTTGGAGAAATGAGACACATACTCAAGGGGATTGTGAGCGACTTTGTTGTGGGAATGGTTTTAGTGTAAGTTTTTTTAGAGAAGCTTAGATATAGAAGCCCATTTGTAGTTCTTAAAGACAGTGTGTCATTAGTTTTTTTAATGAATTGATTACTTAGAGCTGAACGATTCAATGAAACATGTCTTTTCTCAGGACCCGTTTTGATAATTTAAGAAAAATCGATAATTTGTGTTAAATTTTGGAACTTCAAAAAATTTACCCATTTTCAATTTATTTTTAAAAATTTAAACGCCACACAAAACGTTCCTTAACTCGACAACGAAACAGTGAAATTATTTAGTAAATACTTGCAAAGACAAAAAACGGATTAAATGAGACGTCCTACTATTTTTTCTCGCTTTTTCGAGCACCTGTCAATCATCACAAAACGCTATGCATCTATATATCTACAGTACATTTTCAAAAGAGCACGCTTGAAACTCAGAGCCGTCTTCTTCTCTGATACCTCTCTATTATTAAATTTGCGTCTAGAAAAGGACTTGATTTATAAAAAAAAAAGAATAATTACCAAAAAATACAGAAATTCCGGTGAAAAAAAAGAAGGGGGGGGGGGGGTCTTAGAAAATTAATAGTGTTGGTTTTCTAGGCCATTTTGGGAGGACTTTACGGAGCTAATGAATTCTTAAATGAAAATCGATTTCATTCTCATTCCAAATCTGTTTTTAAAATTTTCTAAGACCACCTAGAAGCCGAGAAAATGAACTTCAAAACAATGGCCTAGAAAAAGGGGCCACCGGCGAAAACTAGTCCACCAGCATGAAAAATCCAAAAAAAAGGACTAATATAAGGATTCTTCATGAAAATGTATTAACCAAACACAAAAAAAGGCTCATAAGAAAAAGTTCGGCCAGGTAGTCATTTTTTCTAGGTCATTGTTTTGAAGTTCATTTTCTCGTCTTCTAGCTGGTTTTCGAAAATTTTAAAAACAGATTTGGAATGAGAATGAAGTCTATTTTCATTTTAGGTACATTTATTATCTCCGTAAAGCCCTCTTTTAAGTATTTTTTTAATGCAATTTTTCTCTCCAAGAATTAAAAAAAAGCATCCTGTTGAATCATCTGTGCTCTAGTGAAACTACCGTATTCATTAAAGGGACATAATAATTCTGAAATTATTAAATTTGTTGGGAAAATTCTAATAAACAAAATTATAAAATAATTTATTATTATAGCATAATTATGATATTTAAATTGAAAAGAAATTTAAAAAAAACTTTTTTTTTAATTGAAACTATTTTTTTAATTAAAATTATTTGTTTTATTATTAAAAATCTTATGTCCCTTTAAAAAAATGATAGAATTTCTATAATTTTTTAAAAAATGTTATGTCCCTTTAAAAAATGGTAGAATTTCTATAATTTAAAAAAAAATGTTATGTCCCTTTAAAAAATGGTGGAATTTCTATAATTTTAAAAATGTTATGTCCCTTTAAAAAATGGTAGAATTTCTACAGTTTTTAAAAATCCTTAATTCAGATTCGCCACGAAGTGGTACGCGTAAAATGCGACTGTGAATTCGTCTGGTGCTGCAATCTGGTTTGTAAGGACTGCATACAACACCGCTGGATATCAACATGCAATGGTACACCGCCAAAAAGTTTAATATTTAAATGAGGTTCAATTTTTTTTAAAATTTTCAATTACTAAGTAATTTGTTCTCGTTTTATTAGTGCCTTCATCTCAATTACGGGTGGTTTTTTTTTTGAAACATTTTCTTTTTCTTTGATTTCGTTTTTTTTTGCGTCTCATTTCGAAAATAAATATTTTCCATCAAATGCAAATTCGCCGTCGTTTTCCCATTCATTTCAAAAGCAAACCAATTTGTCTTCCTCTTCTTCTTGATGCCGTTAGCCGGGGGTTGGTGTTGTTATGTCGTTCCTCGCCGATAAAAAATGAGGTAAATTTGAAAGTATGTGTGATTTTGAGATGTTTAGAGATACAGTAAGTGGGAAACGGAAATGACTACTTTTTTTTTATATTCGTCTATGTTTGTTGTACTTACATTTTTCAATGAATCTATGTCAAAGTGGCGGCAAGAAGGCGCCGAATGAAGCACCTTTTAAAACATTACTTTTGAGATAAAAGGGGAAAAAACAACAACAGTATTTAAGGGGAACTGTTTGGGAATTGGGGGAGGGGGGAAGCACTGAAAATGGTTTTAAAAGTTTAAAATCGATTTAACTTATCGAAAATATAGTTAGGAGGGCTTTACAGAACCTGAGTTCTGATAAAAATTGCATTCTTACTCAACCCTAAACTTTTTTTTTTTATTTTTTGACCCGGAAAAACGAGCTTGGCCTAGAAAAAGCTGCGAAAATTAGTCCGCTGGAATTATGACGTGGAAAATAAAGGAAAATGCAAAAATATGTCAAAATGAAATTTTCAAAGAATTGGAGGACTTTATGGAGCTAATGAATGCATCTGGGAAGAAAATAGACTTCATTCTCATTCCAAATCTGTTTTCAAAATTTTCTAAAACCACCTAGAAGCCGAGAAAACAAGCTTCAAAACCATGGCCTAGAAAAAATTGGCCTAAATTTTTCCTATGGGCTTTTTGTGTGTTTTATTAATTATTTTTATATGGAAAATGCTTAAAAAAACAAATTTTAATTTTTCGTCTGCATTTTTCATGTAACAATGCCAGCGGACTAGTTTTCCAAGAGCTTTTTCTAGGCCATTGTTTTGAAGTTCATTTTCTCAACTTCTAGGTGGTTTTAAAAATATTAATAACAGATTTGGAATGAGCATTGGATTTAGTTTCATCCCAACAGCTCCATAAAGTCCACCTTTCATAGAAAAAACCAATATTTCCTTTTATAGGCAATCAAAAAAACTTTGATGTTAGAAAAGAAAACAATGGCCTAGAAAAGGTATTTCGGAAACTAGTCCGCGGGCATTTTTATGGAGGGAAGGACAATTCATTAGAAAACTAAAATATTATACGACAAAAATATTTTCGACAATTTCCTAAGAAAACAAAAATATTAGGTGACAATTTCATTAGCGACTAATTCATTGGAAAACCATTTCCTTAGAAAATCGCATTGGAGCGCGTTTGCTGGAGGGTAGGCCTTGTGCTTGTAGCGTTTCAAGACGCGAACGATAGTTAAGGCGCATGCGCCTTGAAATGTCTGCGTCTCTCAACGTCACATGATAAGGGCAGTTGGTTGCCGGCCCTGATCGTTGTCTGCATGTCCAAAAATGTATATTCCGCGCGCAAGTGGGCGCGGCCGGTTTAATTACCCAAGTTTTAAGTATACCTCAGGTTAACCTCAAACTTGGGAAATTGAACCGGCGCGCCCACCTGGGCGCGGAATATACATTTTTGGACATGCAGACAAGGATCAGGGCCGGCAACCAACTGCCCTTATCATGTGACGTTGAGAGACGCAGACATTTCAAGGCGCATGCGCCTTAACTATCGTTCGCGTCTTGAAACGCTACAAGCACAAGGCCTACCCTCCAGCAAACGCGCACCAATGCGATTTTCTAAGGAAATGGTTTTCCAATGAATTAGTCGCTAATGAAATTGTCATCTAATATTTTTGTTTTCTTAGGAAATTGTCGAAAATATTTTTGTCGTATAATATTTTAGTTTTCTAATGAATTGTCCTACCCTCTTTTTATGTGAAAAATTCAAAAAAATTAAATAATCCAAGATAAAATGAACTAATATCAGCATTTTCCACAAATATTCATCATTACAAAACGAAACAAACTCATAGGAAAAAGTTAGGCCAACTTTTTCTAGGCCATTGTTTTGAAGCTCATTTTCTCGGCTTCTATGGTTTTAGAAAATTTTAAAAACAGATTTGGAATGAGTATGAAGTCTATTTTCATCCCAGTTACATTAATTAGCTAATTAGTAGCATTAAAGAGTACTCCCTTGAACGTGGAAATTGTGGAAATTTCCTTGAACGTGGAAATTGTGGAAATTTCCGATTTTTCAGGAATTAGAGCATTTAACTAACAAAACATACGAAAAAAATTCACGAGAAATTCAGTTTTCATGAGTATATGTGGGACTCTACAAGAAAACAACATACCTATCTTAGGAACCTTCTCACTGAGCACGTAAAGCTCGAAAGAGCTGTAAATTGGCTCAAAATCGTTTAATTTGAGCAAAAAACATGACATTTGTAGATTTTTTCATGAAAATCTAGAAAAATACAATTAAATGCTAAAAAATAAAGTAAATTGGCCGAAAATTGGGTTTTTGTGAAAATCTGGAATATTTTTCCCTATTTCCAAATTCGCTCCAAAAAACTTGAAAGAAATTTCGACAACTTCAAAACAAACAATTTATCGACAATCAGAAAAAGTCTCTCGCATAATAAATTACAATTAACCATTCCATTCAACCCTTCTCAATTTCGCATATTTTTATTCTTAATAAGACTTCTGAATTGTTCCGTGACTGCATCTTCCTTCTTCTTTCTCGCCTCCATTGAAACCCCGCTTAATAGACGCTTCTCTTCTGCCGTCAAGATCTGAAATCATGATTTTTAGAGAAAATGGACTCTAAAGTAGAATTCCCAAAGCATACCTGGTTCTCTTTCCTCAACCTCGTTGCCTCCATCGCTTTATGCCGTGATCCCGACATAACATATCCCCATTTTTCATACTGCTCAATTTCTTGCGACGACAATCCGATTTCACCTCTTCTTGGAATACGCTCCCCTCTGGCAGCGTAAGCGGCCATTCCTGCGCCTTCACCTTTGAGCAGGTCTTTTCCATACCTTCAAAACATTTTGAATTTTTATATATTTTGGTTCGAAATACTTACGATACAACAGTATTATTATATTTGTCACTAGGGTCATTCCTCGCTTTAATATGCTCTGGAATCTCCGGCCCTGGCGAATAACTCCCTTCTCGTTGATTGTTGTCAATATTTTCAACTGCTCTCTCCTCCCACTCATCCGACGATTCGCCCAATTTCGGCTTTACCACTTCCAGCTTCTTCTTCTTCTCATTTTTCTCCTTCTTGCTCTTCTTCTCTTTCTTCGCTTTTTTCGACTTCTTACTCTTTTTGCTCTTCTTTCTCCTTTTCAGCTCTTCCTCACTATCACTATCATCTGACGAAATTTCAGAATCTGAATTAGAATTTAAAAAAAACGGTAAATACGAGGAATTATTTACCATCCGACAAATTTTTCCTCTTCCTCTCCTCCTTCTTCTTCTCCTTCTGACGATCTGCCTTCAATTTCTGTCCGCGTTTTTCATTTTCCGCTTGTTTTTCCTCAGCTTCAGCCCACAATTTATAGGTTTGCTCGATTTCCTTTTGCGCTGGTGAAAATCCCCATATACTGATTTCACCTCTTCCTTGGATATCTACTCGTCTATTTCGACGTCTGGAATTGTAGAATGATATTAAAATAATCGAAATATTTAATATTTAACATACTTCTTCCATATTTCTTCTTTTTCTCTTTCTTCGTGTGCTTTTCTATCAAATGGCTCCTCAGATCTTGATCTTTGTCTGAAAAATACGTAATAGGAAGTTTAATCTTAATTATCTTTACCTTCTATAATTTCGTTTAGGAGCAGCTGGAGACCTCGATCTTCTACGATTTCGTGGCGATTGACTCCTTGAGACTGATCTTCTTTTATCGATTGGTGATCTTCTCCTCCTTGTTATTGACCTAGGTGACCTTCTCGGTGATCTACTTCTGCTTCGATTCCTTCCATTTGATCGACTCCGACTCCTCTGTCTTCTCACCGGGCTTCTACTTCGTTTCCTTCTAGGGGATACCCTCCGTCGTCGAGGTGATGGTGATCTGCTTGGCGCTCTGATAGGAGATCTTCTCTTTCTTTTAGGAGATGCTGAATCTGGAGACCCGCTTTTTTTGTTCCACATTGGACGATCATCACTTCGAGGTGAGTTCTGAAATTTTTAAAAAATTTATAATTTTATAAACTTATTCAAAATTACCGATCTTGAAGATGACTCAGAATGATTCGTGTCCTCTGAATAATCCAGCGACTCAATATCACTCATTTTTTTCCTGAAAATACAAAATTTAAGCGAAAAATCACATTTCAAAGGAAAAAATTAAAAATTTTCGTATTTTTGACGAGCAAAGTCCGCAAACATTTAATCCTACGCGCATTCTGAGGGATAAGTGTGCGGTGTTTGCACTTTGGTTTAATTTTTCCCGCCCACTAATTGGTGACGCTCTCAAGGCTTTTTTGGTGTTTAAAAGCGTTTTTTGGACATTTTTGGACATTTTCACACGTTTTTCCATACTTTGAAGAAAAAATGAAGTAAAATCTTTAAAAAACGTGCTTTTCTTTAAAATCTTTATAAAAAGTATTTTTACAGATATGTACGAGTCTGATGAAGATCCTGACCGTCGTCGTGACAAGTTTGCTCGTGAAAGAAGGGATGATGATAGGTATTTAGAACAAAAATCACATATCAATACTATAAATTGTTCAGAAGAAGTGGTAACAGCTTCTCGCGCTATGACAGCGGCCAAAAACGCCCGCCGCCGAGAAGAGATGATTACCCAGCGAAAAGGACGAGAGCGGAGTATGAAAATTAAATTTTTTTTGAAAAAATCAAACACAATCGTTATTTTCAGTGATGCCGAAGACTCCTACGATCCGGTGATCCGCGGAGAAAATGAGGAAGCCCCGGCTGAAGATTCGCTCTACTCCGGTCCGATGAACACATTCAAACGGTTTCTTTTGAGCCAAGAGGATGATATTTCCGATGAGGACGCGATTAAAAAGTACAACGAGTACAAAATCGAGTATAAAAAGCATCAACTCGACCGATTTTTCCGTGCTCATAAGGACGAAGAATGGTAATAATGATTTCTTCGTGGTGATTGATTTTCGTGTCGAGACCAGAGGCGCATTATGCCGCGGTCAACTTGGAATATAGAATATACTTTTGTTTTAAACTTATTTCGGGCACGGATGCCTTATCGACGACTTCTATTCATTATGTGTTTTGTATTCCTTTCTCCTCGGCGGTACTATCTCTTTCTAATCGGTTTCATTGATTTAGGTTCCGGCAGAAATACAAGCCCGAAGATGTTCGAAAAATCAAGGAGCAACAAGCGGCATGGGTTAAGAGAAGAATTGAGGTTTTCAACGAATTGAAACAAGCTGGACGGTTCGAGGGATTTACTCTCGATTATGAAAATGCTGAGAAAATTATAAGATTGTTAGATTCTGGTGAGTTAGTAGGATATTGAGGATTGCAGTGTTCCGAAGTACTTTTGGTGCTTTTTCGAAAGGAAAAATGTCAAAACATTTTGGAACCTGGTCCGGGGCAGAACACAGATCCATTGCACATTTTTTGAGTAATCCAAATCATTTCAGTGGTTGTAAAACTTGAAAACGGATCTGATGAAGATTTGCAAGCTGTTTTGTCGACTAAATTAGATGATGAGTCAGTAACTGAGCTTCGAAAAGAGAAAGGAAGTGCTGAAGAGCCACCAGTGGAGAAAGCAGTTGGAGAAAGTGAGGAAGGAGCAATTGATGATGGTATAAACACAAGAACATACAACTCTAGTGAAAAATCTAGCTTTTTTCAGATGGTGACGTCTCAAAAATCGACATCCATAAGACAGCATCGGTGTTTTTGCGAAACATCCCACCCGGTGTCACATACGATGAATTGGAAGCGGTAATATTGAAGGATGCAATTTTTAAAATTAAAATAATGAATTTCAGCTCTGCAAACGGAGCCCAGGCTTCTTAAGACTGGCCCTTTCTGATGGAATCGCCGAAAGAAAGTTTTATCGAAGAGGATGGGCTACATTTAAAAGAGACGTGAATATTAAGGAGATTACCTGGGGCTTCAATTCTGTTCGAGTATGTTCTTGCAGTTTTTCTTGGAATTTGATACTTAAAACCATCGTTTTATAGGTACGAGACACGGATTTGAGTGCGATCATCAATAAGGACATCTCGAGAAGAGTCAGAACAACCAATGGGATCTCTGGACATCGACAAGTTGCTGCAAATGACCTGAAATACGCTGTTAAGGTATTTTTTATTTTTAAATTAAGATCTTCGTTTCTGATCTCGTTTTTTTCCAGCTTACTGCTCTTTACGACAAACGTGCAGGTCTCTACAACGCTGAAAATGAAAGTGAACAAGACCGGGAGAAAGACATACGATTGGGCGTTGATCTTGTCGCTGCTTCGACGAATCCCCTTCTCAAGGATATTCGGAACTTGGTTTCAGATGATGATTTGAATGAGGTCAGCGCAGAAGAAGCGGAACTTTTGGGTGAGATTTTTTAAAGATAGAAAATAGTTCTTCTGTTTTTCGAATTGATATATATATATGATAAATCCCTCCTTTAAATGAAAATTCTAATTTTTAGGGATTTCCAACGGCAATGGAAGTGAAAAAGCAGCGGATGATAAAGTTAAGATTGAAAGGGATGAGAGTATTATCAAAGCTCTTGATTTATTGATTATCTACCTTCGTGTTGTTCATTCGATTGATTTTTACAATCATGGGCATTATACTCAAGAAGACGCGATGCCGAATAGGTTTACCTTTGTGCTTATATGATATTTTTTCTCAAAAGGTTTAATTTCAGATGTGGATTGATTCATGTTCGTGGACAACCACCATCTGGTCCTCAAATTGCAACAGATGAGGAAGGAAATGTTCTAATTACTCAAAAGTTCCTACAAGACTTCATTTCTGGTTTTAATAGTAGGCTTGAAAAGGGTCTTATTGAGAAGCAATATGTTAGTGAAGAGGAGCAAGAACGGCTTGGAAAGAAAGATCCAGAAGCGTGAGTTTAAATATTTTTGAAGAAATTGCATTTTATGTTCTTTTTCAGTGAAGTTGAGAAATATATTCTAAAGAATACAGTTGAACTGGCTAAGGATAAATGGCTGTGTCCAGCGTCTGGAAAGAAGTTTAAAGGACCGGAATTCATTCGAAAGCATTTACAATCGAAACACGAGGATAAGTTGGAAGAGGTGAAGACAGAAGTGGAGTTCTTCAACAATTATATTGGTGATGCGGCTCGCCCGGTGGAAATTGAGCAAAAGGCGGTGAACGTTGGAAGAGATGGTGGAATGGCGCCAAGAGGAGAGAGGGATGAAAGAGGAGGATATGGAAGGGATCGGGATGATGATCGGGGAGGATTCAGAAAGAGCGGAAACTTTGGGAATTTCAATGATCGCCGAGGTCCACCGCCGAATAGGAGTAATAATGGAGGTCCTAGAAGGTAAATACATTTTTCTTTTTGGGACCTTGTCGGAAAACCAAATACAAAGCTTTAAAATCCTTAAAAACTGTTTTTTGCGGTCTGTAAATATAACTTTTTGGGACATTGTCGAAAAACCAAAAGCAAAAGCTTAAAAATCTGTTTTTCATGGAAATTTTTGTTTCTAAAATGAAAAACGGGGAATAATGCCAACAATTATGAGGTTTCTGTTGAGTTTCAGTGATTTTAACTGATTTTTTGTAATTTGCTATAAAAAACTTATCTGAAATCATTTAAAAAGCTTTAAACTTTTTGAATTTTAAATTTTCCCGCGCAATCAAAAATATATTTCATAAATTGCAACTTTAGGCCGACATATCCCCGTTTTTTCAATTTAAAAACAACAAATTCCAAGCTTCTTTCATTTTGAAAATGTCTTATTTTTGGAACAGGGCTTCAAGCTTTTCCCCCGCTTCAAATCTGGGTTAACCGTAATTTTCCAGATATTTCGATGATGCTCCGCCCCATCAACGCCGTGACAATCGCCCACAAGTTTCGTACCGAGATCTTGACGCCCCCGAGGATATCCCATAAATGTTTTACAAGCCTATTTTTTTTTTAATTTAAATTATTCAAAAAATTTGTTTCATTTTTATCCCTATTTTTAAAACGATCTTTTTGATCCAAATAGTTCAATTTGTTGACTCTTCTTGTCATTTAATTTGGAAACCTAATTTCCATATATAAAAACGACATACATTTATTCCGTTATTTATTATTATTATTATATTTTTCGGCTTGAAACCCAACTAAAATAAACAATTTTTATTCAACAAGAAAATCAACAACTTTTGAATATGCTTATACAGCAGACGTTTTTTACTTGTCTTCTAGATGCATTTTTTTCAGACGAAGATAGAAAACTGGAGCAATTGGATCGTCTTGATGGGTTACAACCTGAGAAATTAAAGAAGCTTTAAATATAAAAGAAAAATGACTCTAAAAACCTCAGTTTCATCAATAACAATACGTTTCTTGAAAAGTTCACAATCTCGAACAAATGACTCGAATTCGCCGCCTTCACCGCATGGATGAACACCGAATTTTTGTTGAAGGGATTTCATGGTGGGGGCAATCTGGAAAATGGGAATATTTAGGTTTTCTTTTCACCTATTATATTTACTTACTTCTTTAAGAGTTTTTCCTAAATGCTCTCGACCGAGTCCGATGGCGGCGACTTTGATCAGAATCGCGTCAAGACCACTGTCGACCATTTCATTGAGCAGCTCCTGGAATTTAGTATTTGGCGGGGAAATTAAAGCAAATTCTCAGACAAATAGCCTTTTAACTTGCTCTTATTATAAATTACAGAAGAAAACATTTCTTTTCAACTGAAAAAACCTCTTAATTCTTCGGAAAATATTTCCACAAATCGGACATATCGAATAGGGAATCGGACAATTCGGGAAAACCTTGCGAGAGAACAAAATTGGGGAATTCTATTGAAAATTTCAAAACTCTTTCTAAATTTCATCTATGAACCGTTTTTTTTTCGAAAATATCCTGAACTCCCCTTAAATTCCGGTTTGTATACAAAATCCTATAGGACTGTGCTCATACTCATGTTATTTTTCCTCAATCGATTTAAACTTGAAAATTATATGCCCAAAGCAACAAGAAAAAATCAATAGATGGTTTTTGAGACCAAGATTCGATTCAGGGTGCCCTTAAGTAGTTTATTTCATTTTTTAAGCTATTATTTCAGTATATAAAAGGATACATTTTATTTAGACTTTAAAACGTACATCCTTTCTTTTGTTTTTCATCAAAATCATGCGAAAAGCTCTAAACGCAAAGTTCGGTCATTGAATCGAACCCCCTTCTGAGCTTTTAACGCTTGATTTTGAATATTTTTGAAGAATGTCGCATTTATTTCGTTGGCTATCGGATTTATCTCGGTTTCATACAATTATCTGACAATCTAGGTACTTATTTCTTTAAACTCAGTTTTCACCAGTTCTTGCATATATATAATTTTTTAGATTAGTCATTGATCTATCGGCTCCGCAAAGTAATCTTTCTTCGGTTCAAAAAATTCACTTCACAAGACGTTTTTAACATTTTTTTCGAATTTCAGACTGATTCTCTTCGACTTCTCCTTACATTCTGCTCTCTTTCCCACAAATAACATATCGGCGTCAAATCGAGTCTCCGACAAATGTCCTCAACTCGAATCTTCTGATAACTCGACAAAATCGCACCGGCGGACACTCCCTGAACATTCGGATGGTTTTTCTTCACTTCAATCAATAGTTCATAAAGATCCTCAACTTCATCACCTTCTGTTTTCTAAATTTAAAATGAGAACTTTTAAAAATAATTATTCCTTGTAATACTTCATAATCATAATTTTGATTTTTCGGCTTTCCACTGATTTCTCTTCTATACAATGGTAAATCCATGGCTTGTCCGTAAAACTGAAAATAAAATCATTTTGTTAATGATTTTCATATTTTTGGTGGGAATTGCACCTCAACTCCATCGGCTCCAACACTTTGGTACATATACGAATCCAATTCTTCACTTTCTGCATTTTTCGGAGGATGCAAATTAGCTAATGCCACAATTTCATGTCCATCCCTAACTGCACACATCAAATTATAGCAACTATCTTTTCCGCCAGAAACAAGACCAACCACTTGCATCTAAACATAATTCACATGAAAGCTCTTTATTCGAAATGTTCATCCAATAGAAATCTTCAAATGCTGGTTTCAACATTTCCGAAATTTAACAAAAAAAAGCTTTCTTACATACCACAGATTTATTTGTCTAGCCAAAAGGGCTTAGAAAAAACATTATAAAAAAGGTTGCATTACGCACAATTTGAATTATCACTTAATAATGATGACTATAATAGGCTAAACTCATCTATTTCAAGGAAAAAGGAGTCACCTATGGAGGTAAAACATATCTGAAGGCATCAAATTTTGAATTACATACATGGTAAGTCCTGGGCGTTATTATCCGCAAAATGAAATAGTACCTGTTGAGAAAACTGTGAAACGCGACGAGAAAATTTTGGGAATATACAAAGTGTATAAAATTGAATTTAAAAATAAGCTTTAATGGAATCACATTAAGAAAGGTATGAGTAAGAATAGTCGTTTTCGGTTGTGTCATCACGTTGCTTGGACAATTGTTCCTTGGCGAATTGGACGTATTGTTCATGTTGCTCTGAAAAAATTGCTAGTTAAGGGCAATATTTAAAGAAAAGTATACCTTCAAGCTTCTGGTTCAAGACAACTTCATACTCGTGTCTCAATCTGAGTTCTTGCTCACGCAACAAACGTTCACAGATCATCTTAACATGTTTCAGATTGAATTGTGGTCTGGTGTACAATGTGGTGCGTTGACAACCTCCTTCGCCTTCCGAATCCGATCCAGACTGGAAAATAAAGATTATAAACAATTATTGATATGTAGTCAGAAATTCAGTATAGCATAAGGAAATTTTCCAAAAGCTAGTTGCAACCTGCCATTGATTTTGTGTCTTTTCAGCTCAACAAAACATGCATCTTGTCAAGAAAAGTAAAAAGAAAAGACACATTTCACGAATACCCTCGTTCTCACGTGAGATAGTCTTACCTGGGTTGGAGATTTTGGAGCTCTGTATCCCCGCTTTCCATTTTCATTTGTCGACGCAGCAGCATCTCCAGAGGCTTCAGAAGTAGTCTTCGGCAAAAGTTTTCTTCTTCCAAGGGTTTTACACTCCGAATTGAGATATGCGTCCAGTTGCGATGAGGAAAGTTGAACGCGACCCGAAACCAATGCAAATGGGGAATTTTCTTCAACCTGAAAAATATAATTTAAATATTCGTTTCCATGTAGTCAGAAATAAGTATAGCCAACATGATGAACATGAGAACTAGTTGCAATCTGCCATTACTATTGTGTCTGTCTGATCAGAACCAAAACGTTGGAAACTGAATAACGAAATTAAAACTGGACACAAATAAAAAAGTTTACAAAATACTCCCCGCTAAAAACTAACCTTAACTCTTTTAGCAAATGTGCTAGTCGACGGCAAGCTGGCAGCGATTGTTCCCATTTGTGGCCGGAATGGCGAGCACTGTACAGAAGTGCGGGCTCTTTTCGCTTCACTACCATAACCGTCATCAGCTAGAAATGTTTCATACTCACGATTATGAGGGCGTTTCAAGGCTAGTCCACAAGCCATATTTCCAGCTCTGAAAATGTCGAAATTGGATTTAAAATGTTACTCGCAATTGATACTGACGAAATTTTCATGTCAAAATCTTCTTAGTCACTAAAAACTACGGCACTAGAAAAAATACAACAACCTAACTCTAGGAACTAACTAAAAATGAGGTAATAATTAGCAAGAAATGATGTGAACTTTCTTCACGCGACAATTACACGATTTTCGAAAATAAATAAAGTTTTAGTTTAAAAAAAAAGGCCTCGCAATCAAAATGAACGCCTACGAATTTACAAAAAGCACTAAATTTTATCCTAAAATGCGCAAAAAGCGTTGAAAAGAAATGAGAAACGGCGTTGTGGCGACACAAAACGAAAAATTGTGAAAGGGGGAAAATCGATTGAGTGAACAACGCGGGTTACGGTAGATGAGTGCCTGCGAATCAAACTCGCCCGCGCATTCAAAATTGTATTTGTTTATTGTTGTCCGAGAGGAGAAGAGAGATAATTGCGTACAAAAACAGGTTTTCAGTATTTTTCTTTCTCTTTTTTTTTATTGCAAGAAAAGAAATTTTCCATTTATTTCCCTTATCCCAATGTTTATTTAACTTTTGGCGTTAACGTTTTTTTTCATAAAATTTCCTTAAAAATAAATTTCATTATTTATTTAATTTTCTAGAATCCAACAAAGTTCATTAATTTTTTTAAACGACGTGCACTAGACCAAAAAATCAAAAATTCCCACAAAATGATGACAATTCATTTTTCTTTCATTTCTCAGCTTTCAATATGCTTTTGTCATCATTTTCCCGTCACTTTATTTTCAATACTCGCAGGATTTTTATTAAAAATTGTGCCAAACGTTAATATTTTCAAAATCGCTGAAACTAATATTATGTTTTTCCTTATTTTAGAAGCCTCCATGCCATATTGTCAAACTTTTCTGGACAATTTATCGAAACTTACTCGGTTTCGACTACATACCGGGAATATTAATGGATACACTCAATTGAAGGTATTTAACATAACATAATTATTTATTTATTGTTTTTTTTTCAGATTCGCAGGTTTGAGAGCTCGGCAGAAGAGTTGTCAGCATGTCTGGATCTTCAGCTTCATTCGACACCGATTACTTCAGAGTTCAAGGTTTGAAATTTTAAAAATAGTTAAAATTATGAGAAAGATGGAAATTTTCAGGAAGATAGCTGTCTTCTACTATGCGATAATGATCACATGGACAATTACGAAAGAGATGAGATTAAAATAACAATGAAAGTGTTCCTGTCATCTTGGAACCCTCAACAAGTTCAAGACGCTGTGTCAAGCTTGAAGGAACAGTTGAAAATCAATGATATTGAAGTTTTGATCATCGCTTTTGCTGAACTAGACATCATTGACGGAGAGTCAGAAGATGATGAACATCGCCGTTGGTTCGAAAAGGTGAAGCCGATTTATGAGCTCGCGTCGAAATTGGTCGAAACGTCGCAGATTTCATCAATTGGGGTTTCGGATTTGTCACCAAGACAGTTGAAAGAGGTGAGGAGGCGGTTTATCTATATTTCAGAAATAATTGCTTTTTTCAAGGTTCTCGAAAACTTCGACATAAAACCAAGTGTGAATCATGTTCGACTCGACGGATGCTGCCAAGTTCCACCAGAATTGCAAGCGTTGGCGAATGAGAATGATGTCCAACTCCTTGTTCACAATGATCCAACTCCATTCCCAACGAACAATATCTTTAAGACATTTTGTGAGGTATTTATTATTAAAAATCAATATTTCCAACGAGTACCATGCTTCTAGGTTCGAGGTGTTTGCCCATCATCGGTTTGTGATCCACTTTACGAAACAACCTGGATGTCTCGCTATTCTGTATGGGTTCGAAAGAGGTCCATTATGACGTCAAAGGGATATATTGTACAATTCATCAGAAAAACTGATAATTAGTAATTTCCTATTAATTTGTACCATAATTTATTCATTAGATATTATTTTATTTTTCTAAAAATTCCGAAAATGTGATATTTGAGTAAAGATCGGTGATATTTATCAATGTAGTCTAAGAAAATACTGAATTTTTAAACTAAAAATCTAAAGGAACTACAATATCACAATGAACCAATTCCCGGGAGACTGTTCCAACCAGAAGCTGCTTGTTATTATCAAATGGAACAGCAATGGCTGAAGCGGAGACGAATGATCCATCATCAGCAAGGACTTCAGTCAATTGGGCGGTTTTTAAGTCTGGTGAGAATTTCACGCGGAGCACTTGACTTGGAGCCTTCAAGGACGGATCGGTGGGATTGCCGAGATGACCGACAGCTTCGTGCATGATTGGGTGACAGCCCTGAATTTCGATGAAGTGGATTTTTTTGGCGTATTGATTTTAATACTCACCGTCCAAAGCTGATTCTTTGTATCGATATAGAAGTTGTCACATCCGGAAAATGTTGGGATTTGAGAAATTTCCGACAATTTCAAATTCTTCTCATCGAAATTGTAGACACCGATGTTTTCTTGATTGATATGGGAGACGAATAGGATTTTGCGATCACGCGAGAGACTGATTCCGTTGGCGACGGTTTTTTCGAGCAAGTAATGCGTTTTCTGGAAAATATATTCGAGTTTTTGTGGTTACTTTGGCTCATGGCCTAGGTTTGGATTTCTAGGCCATTGCTCTCATACATATATGGTATTTCTTTTATTTGGATCTTTGCCATTAATGTTCCGTGTCAAAAATATTAGGGATTTGGCCTAGTTTTCATCGATTTGGATTTCTAGGCCATTTGCCGAGGAAATAGCACTCGAACTTGGTTTTCTAGGCCACGTGGGGTTTCTTCATTTTATTTTTTCATTAAATTCATGCATTTTTATCACATTTTATCGGCTTTAAACCTAATGACCTTGAAATCCAAACGTGGGGACTAAATATCCAACAAAAACCATTTTTTCCGCGTTTTTTAGTGTTTCTCGACCGTTTTTCACAATTTTTTTGCTTTTTCGATATAGAATCACATTTTCTTTAATATTAGATACATTTTTTCAAGTTTCCGTCACGGTGGGATAAAGTAAACCGAAATTGTTATCATGAACAACGTGTTTGTGTGTGTACACCGTTACGACAAATTGCACACACGCAAAAATTCGAATTTTTTACAAACGGCATTCTAACGCCCACAAAGCATGAAAAAATGAAGTTTTTGCGTTAAATAAATAAAGTATGGTCTAATCGAATTTTTTTCACTCCCGAATTACAAGATTGCGTCCCTGAATAGCTGAATATAACGCGTTTTGTGAAACCATGCCGCAAAATTGCAAAAATGCCACACCCTAAAAATTTCGAGACCACGTGGGGTTTCTTATCTTTATTTTTTATTAAATTCATGCAACTTTATCAAATTTTATTGATTTTAAACCATAATGACCTTGAAATCCAAACGTGGGATTAAATATCCACCAAAAACAATATTTTCCGCGTTTTCTGTGTTTCCCGGCCGTTTTTCACATTTTCTTTAATATTAGTTACATTTTTCGGTCATCAACCTGTTTTTAAAAATTCAGAAAACATTTTTACACTAGGAAAATGGCCTAGAAATCCAAATAGTTGAAAACTAGGCCACGTCGCAATTTTATTAAGGTATCTCAGGTTCGTGAAGATTTTTTTTGGAAAATAATATATTTATGGAAGGAATCTACGTTTTAAAAATTCCCAAATCCGATAGCAATGGCCTAGAAATCCAAAACTAGGCCACAGACCAAATTTCGCACTAAAATGCTGGAATTTCCAGTTTATTTTCATATTTTTTCAGATATAAGCCAATTTAAATACCGAAACGAACCTGTCCATCATAATAAACAACAGAACCGCCATAAAATCCAGTAAACGCCTCAATAGCATTGGTCAACGACGTCTGAGCTCCACCATCATTTCCAACCAAAAACGTGTTCTCCCCGGTCGCCGCCACATCATTTGGGCGAACGAATTTCTCGTCGCGAATCGTACGAACATGCCGCAATTGTTGTGTTTTTTCATCATAATCCAATATAACAATGGCATGTTTGAAGGTCTTCGAGTGAGTCACGATGAACAATCGAATGGTTCCGTTTTTAAGGATAAAGTGGGAGATTCCGTGAGGATGGAACTCGTCCGGCGCCTCGAGACCCACAAGCTTCAGCGGTTTTACTTTAAAGTCTCGTGATTTCAGGTCATAGAGGAAGATTTTCCCTTCCCAGGTTATTTGAGCGTCTGGTTTTGGAAGGTACACAATTCCTGATGTTATGAAGGCTATCTGTTTTTCTTCAACTAATGCGATGTCTTCAGATCCGTTTTCTTAAAAAATCACTTTCTTTTTAAAAAATTGTTGTGAAGCTTCTAATTTATTCCTAAAGAGGAAAACGCGCTCTATTGAACAACTGTAATTAAAGGAGGGCTTTACGGATATTACAAATGTACCTTAAATGAAAATAGACTTCACACTCATTACAAATCTGTTTTTAAATTTTTTTAAAACCACCTAGAAGTCTAGAAAATGAGGCTTCAAAACAATGGCCTAGAAAAAGTGTCCACCGGCAAAAACTAGTCCGCAGGCATGAAAAATTCAAAAAAAAAAACATAGAAAAGGACGCATTCTGCATAACTATTTATTAACGAAACACGAAAAAAGCTCATAAGAAAAAGTTCGGCCACGTGTACACTTTTTCTAGGCCATTGTTTTGAAGCCTCATTTTCTCGCTTTCTAGGTGGTTTTAGAAAATTTTAAAAACAGATTTGGAATGAGAATGAAGTCTATTTTCATTTAGGAATTTCTCTGAATCTTATTTTTATTATTTTAATTTTTTTTTTCGCAAAAATGCCTTAATTCAATTCCAAACGCGCACCACCACTGTTTTCGCAAGTTTGAATGACCTGTTACGTGTCCGTACGTATTAAAGTCCGTGCACCGGAACACCCCAAAAAATAGAGGTTTGTCAGTAGAGCGCGCTTGAAATCGGTTTGCTTCTACAGTAATGTTTTTCAAAATTTTTAAAATTCGCCATGTTCCTTTAAAATACGGTAATTAGCCATAGAGCGCAATTTCACGAAAAAATGAATTTTTTAACAACATTACCAACTCCCTCTACTCTTCTGCATACTCCAGGACGATGTTGATAGGTTTTTTTGTTGAAATCGAACATAATTCTAAAAAAACCACTTTTTAAATCAAATTTTCAGTAAAAATCACTCACATCACACTGAAAATCCATTGAACAATTAATCCTATTAAAAATAGCGAGAGAAGTTTCCAAAACATTCTGTAAAGTAGTTTTTTGTTGGTTAAAACATCAATTTAAGAAGAAAACCGAGTGGGCAAATACTTTTTGATCGAACAAGACCATTGTATTTTTTTTAAAAAGACCATTAATTGACAAAAAATGTGACTTTTTTTGGTA
Source organism: Caenorhabditis virilis (assembly GCA_964036255.1). NCBI lineage: Eukaryota > Metazoa > Nematoda > Chromadorea > Rhabditida > Rhabditidae > Caenorhabditis > Caenorhabditis virilis. Next base: position 3,200,824 of record OZ038415.1, on the reverse strand, counting down.
TAATGGGGTCTTTTTTTAAAACGACTTGTCATTTTAAATTACATTTTGTTTTGCAGTTAAAAAAAAAGAAAAATGAAAACAAAGATTAGATTACTGTTTTTGTTGATAACATCTTTGTTTATAGGCTAACTTTTGTTGTGTTGATGACTGGTTGATAAGATTACGCAAGGGGTTTCAAACATCATGCGATATACCACATTTTTCAGGGGGAAAATTAGTTGATCCATTTTTTTAAAAATAAAATAGTTTATTTACTTAAAATTTCCACATAATATACAAACAATTTTTGGTAGGAGAACTTGGCACTTATTTTCCAGCGACTGCGTAACCTGCTGGCGCGGCTTGATAAGATGGTTGGGCGTATGAAGCCGGGGCGACTGGGTACGCTGCTGGTCCGATGGCGGCGCCTCCTCCGCTGAAAATGTGTTTTTTTTTGTGAAATTTAGTGAGACTTTCTTGAAATTTAGTTAGATTTGATTTCAAGGCCAAAAAAAGTTGTTTTTGGAAGGTTCGTGTGGGTTTTGCTACTTTGAAGCAATTTCCAACTTTCACGATGTAAAACTCGGCAGAAACGCATCGGTTTCGCACGAAACTTCGTCAGAATAATGATTAAACCATTTTATGTCTATTTCCAAAGTTTTAACCAATTCCAACCAGCTTGAAGTTATGAAGCTTTAAAGTAGACACATCTATTCTAACAGGTGGTGCATGAGATTTGATGATTGATAAAATGACTCAATATCCTCAAAAGGGGATGAAAATTGACATCCAATTTAACTAAGCTATTCACTGTTTATTTATCAAATTTGAACAAAATCCAAACGATTTTGAGAATGTTATGACCTCACAAAATGCAGATTCAGACTCCTAAACGTCTAATTTTCACTTTGAAGCTCTATAACTCGGCTCAAAACTTTCAAAAATAGCTGAAAATTCACAAGTTTAATAATTCGACTATTTTTCATCAATTTGCAAAGTTTGGACAAATTGCGATCGATTTTGGGGAAGTTGTTAAGCTTCGAAGTACACACATACCGCTTATTTTTATATTTTAAGATTAAAAACTACGCTCAAACTCTTAGGAAATAGATAAAATTTTGCAAAAATCATGTATATACTATTTGTAATCTGTTCGCCAAATTTTAGGAACTTTGGATCAGTTTGGCAGAAGTTATGAAGCTTCGAAAAGTATCATTCTGCGTTAAAGAGAGTATCCCACTTGTTTAAAAAATGTCTAATTTTCAAAAAAAAATCACAAACCATGGATTTCCGCAACCAGTTTGAGCCGGTGGACAACACTGACTACTTCCACTTCCACCAAGACACGCCATTGTTGAGCAGATGAGTGAAGCGATCGCAAAAATGGTGAAAAATCTCATATTGTCAGTAAATTGCAATCAAAGCAAATAAATACCTCGAATATGCCAAAAGCTTGAGACCTTCATCCCTTTTATACCATTTGGATACGGCATCTTCACCGGATTTATTTCAATTCAATTCCATTTTTTTTCCATTCTCACACATTTTCATTGCCATTTCGACACCACCTGTGGCGTTTATCCCCTGCGCTTCTTCATCTCACACACTCTTTCAACATTACCATTTGGTACTTGAAGAAGCCGAAGATATGAAAACTTGCCCCCTCCCCCCTAAAGAAAAGGGGTTTCTTTGACAAAAAAGCACTTTTACGGTAAAAAGTGTGTGTATCTGGGGGGAAGATGGAATTTGTTTAACTGACCGCGCTTAAACAAATGTAAATTTTATTTCGTTTTGAAGGACGTTTCTGGGAGGAAAAGTTATTATAGCGGGATGCCTGATTTCTTGGCTTTATCCTGTTGCTGTGTACTTTTTCTTCTTTTCAATGGTTTTAGATAAAGAAAAGGGTAATTAATGCAAATTTTTTAGATTTGATTTGAGAATTTGACATGGGAAAAAGTGTAAAATTTCATGGCTTTTCGATCAAGCCTTTTTTCATATGTATTGCCCACATTTTGTGTGAAATTCTTAAACAATGACTTTACGGAGCTAATGAATGCATCTGGGATGAAAATAGACTTCATTCTCATTCCAAATCTGTTTTTAAAATTTTCTAAAACCGCCTAGAAGCCGAGAAAATGAGCTTCGAAATAATGGCCTAGAAAAAGTGGACACTTTTTATAGACCTTTGTTTTGAATCCTCTTTTTCTCGACTACTAGGTGGTTTTAGAAAATTTTAAAAACATATTTGGAATGAGAATGAGGTCTATTTTAATTTAAGGTACATTTATTATCTTTAATCTCCGTAAAACCTTCCTTTAATAGTGACCTAAGGTACTCTAAATATCAAAATCATTCGGAAACAGATGATACCTTGGAAGTTGTTAACTCGGATAATATAAATCCTTGAAATTTGGCATTGTAAATAGATTCAAAATTTTTTAATTTTTATTTGCTGAAAATATTCCAGATTTTCGCTACAATAAATCAGACTGTAATGACTTGTGCTGTCTGAAATGGTCCATACCTTTAAAGACAGTGTATGTACCAGCTTACAAAAATTCAACCTAATTTTTGATGTTCCAGCTATTCAGTTGTAAAAATTCAGATGGGCCTAACACGACTTTCATGAAAATCATTAGAATCTATGAAGTTGAATCCACTGCTTCGAAAAAACCGCGAACCTCAGCATTGTTCTTGAACACCGCTTGTCATAACTGGATGTTACGCAACATGAGTCATCGGATGACGATCTGCTTCATGTCACAATTTTAATTGGTAAGCATGAAACCGAGAGTTACGTTTACAATGTGTTGTTACAACATATTAATGCTGAATCAGATTTGAAGTAGACGTCTACACCACAGCAATCACCCGAAATTATATTACGAATCTGGAAAAAAAGTGATTTGAAAACTGAATATTAACCATTTGACTCTTAAGGACATTGTGTCACTTCAGTTGTTTAAATTATTCGTTGAGATTATATTTACTGGTACACTGCCTTTAAGGCACAATTTTTTTATTTACTTATTGGCCTGACCAAATAGGTATATCAAGGAACATAAGGCGGGAGCATCCGATCAAAGTTTGCGAAATAACTCGGCTTATTGTTAAAATTAAGCTGCAATTTTATTATGATTCGAAAGCTGAAGAAAATGTCTACAACTTTGTTGTAATAGCAAAAATATGAAAATTAAATTTTGAAGGTGAAAATTAAAAAAAACAAATTTCAATTTTTTAAAATATGCTTTCAATTATTCCACAAAATTTCATCTGAAAAATGAAATTCAAAACTGTTAGGCTGTCTTTAAATAGTTGATTGGCTTTGAAATTTCGATTTTTCAGAATTTCAAAACTTCTTCAAATTGCCCGTTTTCTTTGCAATAGTATAACCAAGAAAAGCGCTGTTTTTTGAGAAAAAACTGAATTTTCTAATTAGGTACCTACATTTTAAGGAGAAAATATTGAGAGAAAATATGTCACACTTCACTTGCGCTCAGAAGTTCGATTCCGGGTGCTCTTATTTTCAAAATTCGCGTTTTTTTCCACTATTGTTCAAGGTACATAAAATTGAATTTTAAATCGATTGAACAACATTTCAACTAGCCTCTCTGGAGTATTGAATAGTTCCTCGACGGTTAAATCGAAAATTACATCTTGAAATTTAATGGCTATTATTTATCTCTAGATTTCGTATAAAGGAGGGTTTTATGGAGACAATAAATGTACCTTAAATGAAAATAGACTTCATTCTCATTCCAAATCTGTTTTTAAAATTTTCTAAAACCACCTAGAAGCCGAGAAAATGAGCTTCAAAACAATGGCCTAGAAAAAGGTGGCCGAACTTTTTCCTATGAGGGTTTTTCGAATTTCCTTAATAAATAGTTATGCAGAATGCTTATTTTAATCCTTTTTTTATGTTTTTTTTTCATTTTAATTTATTTTTTTGGATTTTCCATTCCTGCGGACTAGTTTTCGCCGTTGGCCCCTTTTTCTAGGCCATTGTTTTGAAGCTCATTGTCTCGGCTTCTAGGTGGTTTTAGAAAATTTTAAAAACAGATTTGGAATGAGAATGAAGTCTATTTTCATCCTAGATGCATTTATTAGCTTCGCAAAGCCCTCCTTTAAAGTTCCTGAATATTGAGGGAATTAAAAAAAGCTGAAACTAATAAAACATTTTTTATTAATAATGCAATAAAAAACAATTATCAGATTTTGAATAAATACTTAAAAACACATACATATTACTAAAATTTTTGTAAAATTGTGGATTTCAGAAATTAAAAAAAAAAGTAATACCCCTTGATTATATTTTTGTTATTATTCTTCATAACCATTGCACATCTTCATCAAATGAGCTTCGATAGTTTCGCTGCTCATAGTAATTATATTTTCCATTGTAAATCCTTCGAATTTTTCATTAATCGATTGTTTTTTCATCGTTTCTACCTGTCAAAATATATATTATTGACATGAAAAGGACCCTTATATTTACTGAAACAGGTACCACCATTGAGCATGTCAAAAAATGAAATGAAAAATACACTAATCAGCGAAACTTCTCAAAAATAAAAAAATGCGTTTGAAATTCAGTTTTTTTTTTTAATTTTTGGAATAAAAATGACCGCTAAAATCGAGATGACAAAATTTGTAAAAATTTTCAGAAAAATATAGAAACTTTGCAGAAAAAAAAAATTTAAATCCCGTTTTTTTTAAATACATATAACAATGTCCGAAAGATCTCATTTTCTTTAAAATTCTGAAATATCAGTCACAATTTTTAAAAATTTTCAGAAAAACTAAAAAAAGTCCCCTTTATTCCGGGACATCCCGCTTTTGCAAATCAAATTTTTTAATCTTAAAGACAGTGTGTCAGTTAATTTCACCCTACTATTCGTTCATTTCGATTCTAAACGCGCACCACTGTTTTTCCAATTTTATACGGCCTTTGCATACCCAAACGTATTGAAAATATTATTTTTGAGCTATAAATGTATTTTTTGCATCTATTGGAGCAATTATGAAAAATTATTTGTTTCGTTCGTGCACCGGAACACGCCAAAAACCCGAGTTTGTTCGGTAGAGCGCGTTTGGAATCGGTTTGCGTCTACAGTACCTGATTTTAATTTTTAAAAATTAGAGCTTTCTCTAATTACTTACTAGTACAATGCAATTTGGATCGTATTAACTGACAAGCTGCTTTTAAGTGAATTTTTGTTTTAATTTCCAAAATAACAAAAAATCTCAGAAACTCAAGAATTACTGTATTTATGGTTTACGAACTTATATATTTTGTATTTTTTTTAAGGTGAAATTCAAGTTTTTTTCTCATTTTTTAAATGCTCATTTCATTTTTCACAGCAGGACGCCTCCTTTAATCAAAAATTTGAAAACAAACCTGTAACTTTGATAACGCAAATAATTCTGCAATGCGAAGTTTATGATCATTTGTGAATTGTTGGCTTGAAATCAAAAGATCCTCAATATCCGATATTATGAATTGAACATCATACAGTTCTGCCAATTTCAAAATTCCTTCCACATTTCCTTCTGAAACAATTTCACTTTTTTTTTTTGAAAGAAAAAAACATTTCAGTTTACTTACGAGTCACGGGGCTTTTCTCTCCATACAACAAATGAAGAAACACTATGAAATCTTCAAGATCCCCTTTTTCGATCCTCTCGATTTCATTTCCACCATCTGACAACATTTTGCAAAAAATTGGAGAAAATGCCATGAGTGCCTGGAAAAGAAGTGAATGAAATAAAAAGCGAGGAATAAGCGCGGGTGGAAAATGTTTAAATGAGGATTTTTTAAACAAGCGACATTCTTTAGAATGAAAGAAAATTTGAGTCGCTGCAGAATATTAGACCGGTGCCCGTCTTTAAGAAAACCCTACATTTTTATCTGCATATGATTTATAGTGTTCATTGATCCATTTAAGCACAACTTCCGAGTCGGTATTAATTTCAAATTGACAATTAGTTGTTTTGAGAATTTGAATTCCAACAATTGACTTGATTTGTATCTCTGCATAGAGCGAAAGTTCAGTGATTTCACGATTAAAACGCTCAGTGGAAGCTATCTCCCTCATCGTCCAAAAACTTCCAAAATTGAATTTTCTGGAACACGTGTCGAATGTACAATCCATTTTCCTCTCAATTTTCTTTTCCCAATGATTGTGGGAAAGTCGCAAAAAAACCTCAGTTTCAATCCTCCACAAGTTGGATGTTTTGAAATCGGAAATGAATTCTACATCAATTGTTATGAAGTCATCTGGCTGCGGAAGTAGATAGAAATTTACATTCGGTGATACTTTCCTGTAAAAAGATAGATGATCAAGCTAGCTGGAATCCTTTTATATACCACTCCATGCTTCCTAATTTAACATTCATTGACGTTTTATCATATCGGGTAAATTTCATATGGTTCGCGCGACATAATCCTGAAGGAACCAAAAAATGTGCCATTCTGAAAAAAATGTCAGAATAGAACAAATATAAATAATAATAAAAATAAGAAATAATTTAAAAACACCATATTAAGAGACAATGTCTGAGTCGCGTTAAATTTAACACGTTAGTACGTGCCCTAGGCCGAATAATTGTGCTATCAACTTGAAACTTCGTATGTGAGTGCGGTAGGAGTCAAAGATTATTTTCGTACCACAAAACCTGTAAAGTGTCCCGGCGTTCGGGAGGAACTCCCCATTTTGTCTTACAACTTTGACCGGCTATAACTTTGCTCATTTTCCGAACTACGAGCAGATATGTATATTATTAGAAAGCTCTTATTATGTCCTACAACTTTAATGTTAACAACAAAGCGCAAAAAAAATTTTTTGAGTATGAAAATGTTGAAGATAGAAAATTGGATTTATTTTTTCATAATTTTCAAATGAAAAACCCCCTTTGGCGGTATAAAAATTTTACGAATTCCTGTAGAAAAAGATTTTTCCTATCGAATGATGTATATAAGATCAAAAACTCAGGGTCTCATAGTTTCAAAAAATAGTCAAATATGCGAAAAAATGACACTTTTTGGCCAAAACTGCACATTCAAATGAGCTGTAAATACCTTAAAATTGAGCTTTTTGTTTCAAATTTGAACTTAAGTGGTCGTTTTTATTATTTTCTTCCATTTCGCTCCATTTTTGAAAGAAAAATCAAAAAAAAATTTTTTTTTGAAAATTTTCGATGACTTTTTTTTGGCCAATTTTTCGAAAAATTTTGAAAAATCTCAAAAATGTTTCTGTTGTTTCAAAAAACGACCAATTATGATGTTTACGATATAAAATTGGCAAAAAAACGCAAAAAAAAATTTTAAAGATTTTTTTTGAAAAATTGACCAAAAAAGTCATTGAAAATTTTCAAAAAACATTTTTTTCGATTTTTCTGCCAAAAATGGATCGAAATGGAAGAAAATAATAAAAACGACCATTTAAGTTCAAATTTGAAACAAAAAGCTCAATTTTAAGGTATTTACAGATCATTTGAATGTGCAGTTTTGGCCAAAAAGTGTAATTTTTTCGCATATTTGGCTATTTTTTGAAACTATGGGACCCTGAGTTTTTGATCTTATATATATCATTCGATAGGAAAAATCATTTTCTACAGGAATTCGTAAAATTTTTATACCGCCAAAGGGGGTTTTTCATTTGAAAATTATGAAAAACTAAATCCAATTTTCTATCTTCAACATTTTCATACTCAAAAAAATTTTTTTGCGCTTTGTTGTTAACAATAAAGTTGTAGAACATAATGAGAGCTTTCTAATAATATACATATCTGCTCGTAGTTCGGAAAATGAGAAAAGTTATAGCCGGTCAAAGTTGTAAGACAAAATGGGGAGCTCCCCCCGAACGCCGGGACACATCACAGGTTTTGTGGTGCGAAAATAATCTTTGACCCCTACCGCACTCGCGTACGAAGTTTCAAGTTGATAGCACAATTATTCGGCCTAGGGCACTAGGATTCAACCCGACTCGGACATCGTCTCTTAAATGCTCACTAAATTGGCGTTAAAGACATCTGTTCAGTTAATTTGGCCCCACCTGATCTTAGTTTCAAAAATTAGAGCTTTCCCTCATTAGTATAATGCAATTAATATAGTTTTTAAAAAAATTTTCGCTTTGGATTTGGATCGTATTAACTGAAATCCTAGTTGTCTTTAAACAAACAAGTACGCTCTAAAGAAAACGAAGGGGGGGGGGGGGGGTGGCGGATGGGTCTAAATGGTACTACATATGTATATACAACAACAGGAGCAGCTTATCAAAAAACCTTAATAGACTAAATACTAAGAGAAAATATGATAGCATTGAATAATCATGTAAAAATACTGGCATGATGGGAACGAAATGAATTGTGTAACATCAAGGGCGAATAAATGGCACTAGAGCCATAGAAAAAAATAGCACTATACCTTTCTCCGCCCCCATTTGATGCAAAAGTGGAGAAATTCTCACAAGCAAAACTTTCACACCTTCTTTCATGGTGTGAAATGAAATATTTCCTGCCTGTTTAGCAAATTCCAAATAACCAAACGAAACACCGAATGGTGTCAAAACCGCATTGATGTGCAAAAATTCAAAGAATGTGAAAAAGATATCGTAAAAGAGCATCCCGAATTATAGCTAAGAACTTGTCTGAAACTGAACAAAATTCTTATTTGGTGAGCTGGTGGCGCATTTTAAAATAAGAAGAACTTTTGTTTTTTACTTTCAAAATTTAAATTTATATCCAGTTTTTCGAAATTCTGAAATTTCTGATCTTATAATCGTTTTCTCAATCCTTATCTGTTTTTTTTTCAAATACCTTTTTCACGTTCTTTAAAGAACAGACAATAAATATTTCAGTTCACACCATGAAAAAAGGTGTGAAAGTTTTGTTTGTGAGAATTTTGCACTTTGGGTGTTCGTTTATTTATAAAATTTCCTGCGTGTTTTATTTTAAAGGCATGGTGTTAGCTTAACCAAGCGTTTTTATTTGTGAACAATTGAAATTTTTCTTTCAAAATTAAGTTAAAACTGCGCCTCCTTTTTTGGATTATAATGCGAAAGGCTTCTAGGCTACATTTGTGCCAATTTTCAGCAACTTTTTTTAACATCTCATTTTTCCTCCTATAATGTTGTATACCGTAATGCAACTGGCTGAATATAGGTCCACAAGATGTTTTTTATTTTGGGAAACACTAAATATTTATTAGTAAGACTCCCTCTGATAAAATGGGGAGATTTTAAAATTAAAATTTTTTTTCAAAATATTTCCATGGGGGGACCCAATTTTGCAAAAATCTCTTTCAACATGAAAAATACTCAAAAATGAATCCAATCCCGAAGAGATTTTGACTTTATCTTTACAACTAAAAATTTCGATTTTGGGACCACCCGGATTTTTTGAAAACGAAATTATGATTTTTTTTCGAAAAACGATTAATCGAAAATTACATCTTGAAATTTAATGGCTATTATGTATCTCTAGATTTCGTATGAAGTTCCTGAATAATTAGAGAATCGAACGCTGCAACTAATACAATGTTTTTATTAATAATGCAATAAAACAATTATCAGATTTTGAATAAATAATTAAAAGGTAGTAATACAATCGTATTACTAAAATTTTGTAAAATTGTGAATTGCAAAAATTAAAAAAAAGGTAGTAAAACCCCTTGATTGTTTTTTTTATTATTATACTTTATCACCATTGCACATCTTCATCAAATGAGCTTCGATAGTTTCGCTGCTCATAGTCATTATACTTTCCATTGTAAACCCTTCGAATTTTTCATTAATCGTTTGTTTTTTCATCGTTTCTACCTGTCAAAATATATATTATTTACAAGAAAACCATGCTTATATTTTAATCAAACATTTTAAGACAAACCTGTAACTTTGATAACGCAAATAATTCTGCAATGCGAAGTTTATGATCATTTGTGAATTGTTGGCTTGAAATCAAAAGATCCTCAATATCCGATATTATGAATTGAACATCATACAGTTCTGCCAATTTCAAAATTCCTTCTACATTTTCTTCTAAAACAATTTCACTTTTTTTTTCGAAAAAAATAATTTCAATTCACTTACGAGTCACGGAACTTTTCTCTCCATACAACAGATGAAGAAACTCCTTAAAGTATCCAAGATATTCATCTTCGATCCTCTTGATTTCATTTCCACCATCTGACAACATTTTGCAAAAAATTGGAGAAAATGCCATGAGTGCCTAGAAAAGAAGTGAATGAAAAACAAAGCGAGGAATCTAAGAGGGTTAAACAAGCGACATTTTTTTTTATAATGAAAGAAATAATATTCTTAGAATAAAAGAAAATGTGATTTTCTGCCGAATATTAGAGCGGCGCTTTCCATTAAAAAAAACCCTACATGTTTGTCTGCATATGATTGATAGTTTTCATTGATCCATTTAAGCACAACTTCCGAATCGGCATTAGTTTGAAATTGCGAATGAGTTGTTTTGAGATGTTGAATTCCAACAATTGACTTGATTCGTATCTTTGCAAGGAGCCAAAGTTCAGTTGTTCGACCAATCAAATGAGCAGTTGAATCAATCTCCCTCATCGTCCAAAAACTTCCAAAATTGAATATTCTGGAACACGTGCTGAATGTACAATCCATTTTCCTCTCAACTTCTTTTTCCCGATTATTGTGTGAAAGCAGCAGCGAAACTTCAGTTTCAATCCTCCACAAGTTGGATGTTTTGAAATCGGAAGTGAATTCTACATCAATTGTGATGCAATCGTCTTCTTTTGGATATTGATAGAAATTTATCTTCGGTGATACTTTCCTGAAAGTTTAGATTGAGTAAGCTGGGAAACTTTTTTTTTCTCACCATTCCATGCTTCCCAATTTAACATTCATTGACGTTCTATCACCTCTGATAAATTTCATGTTGTTCGAACAATTTAATTTTGAAGGATCGAGATCTATCATTCTGAAAAATAAATGTAAAAATAGAATAAATATGAATAATAAATTCATGAAAGAAGGAAAAAAACAGCATTGTATTAAGCGGATGCTATTGCAATAGTTTTATATTAGTTTTTAAACCTAGTGGGTCTAAATGGTACTACATACAGACAAAAACAGGAGCAGCTTATCATAAAGTCATGATAAACTAAATACTAACAGAGAAAATATGTTAGCATTGAATAATCATGTAAAAATACTGGTATGCTGGACGCTGGAACGAAATGAATGGTCTAACATCAATGACATTAGTGCCATATAGAAAAATCGCACTATACCTTTCTCCACCCATTTGATGCAAAAGTGCAAAATTCTCACAAAAAAACTTTCACACCTTCTTTCATGGTGTGAACTGAAATACTTATTTTTTAGGCGAAAATCGAATGGCGATGGTTTAGAGCTAAGACAAGTTTTAGCTGGAATTCGGGATTCTCTTTTACGATACCCTTTTCACATTCTTTAAATTTTTGCACATCAATGTGGTTTTGACACCATTCGGTGTTTCGTTTGGTTATTTGGAATTTGTTAAACAGACAATAAATATTTCAGTTCACACCAGGAAATAAGGTGTGAAAGTATTGCTTGTGAGAATTTCGCACTTTTGCATCAAATGGGCGGAGAAAGGTATAGTGATATCCCGTTCCACTACGTTCCATTCCATTATGTTTGCCCATTTAATTTAATCCCAGATTGAGAATACCTGTGTTTTTAACTGACTGATTTACATATTTACGTGAATACTATCAAATTTTCTCAAACCACTAGTTTATACTTTCTTCAAACTTTTATACTTTATACCTTATAGTTTTAACTATTATATTTTCTTTCCCTATGATGCTTTAATTTCTTATATTTATTATTTATATTTGTTCAATGTTTACATTTCTCAGAATGGAAGATCCTTCAATATTATATTGCTTGAACCACATGAAATTTATCAGATGTGATGGAACGTCAATGAATGTAAAATTAGGAAGCATGGAATGGTTTAAAAAAGGATTCCCTGCTTACTTAATCTTCTAACTCTTTACAGGAAAGTGTCACCAAAAGTAAATTTCTATCAATATCCGCAGCCAGATGACTGCATCACAATTGATGTAGAATTCAATTCCGATTTCAAGACGTCCAACTTGTGGAGGATTGAAACTGAAGTTTTGTTGATGCTCTCCCACAATCGAGAAAAAATAATTGAGAGGAAAATGGATTGTACATTCGACACGTGCTCCAGAACATTCAACTTTGGAAGTTTTTGGACGATGAGGGAGATAGCTTCCACTGAGCGTTTGATTGATCAAAGTACTGAACTTTGGCTCTTTGCAAAGATACGAATCAAGTCAATTGTTGGAATTCAACATCTGAAAACAACTCATTCTCAATTTCAAACCAATGCCGATTCGGAAGTTGTGCTTAAACATCAAATTGGAAACTATCAATCATATGCAGACAAACATGTAGGGGGTTTTTAATGGAAAGCGCCGCTCTAATATTCGGCAGAAAATCACATTTTCTTTTATTCTAGGAATATTATTTCTTTCATTATAAAAAACAAATGTCGCTTGTTTAACCCTCTTTTGAAAAGTTTCCGCCCGCGCTTATTCCTCGCTTTTTATTTCATTCACTTCTTTTCTAGGCACTCATGGCATTTTCTCCAATTTTTTGCAAAATGTTGTCAGATGGTGGAAATGAAATCAAGAGGATCGAAAATGAATATCTTGGATTCTTTAAGGAGTTTCTTCACTTGTTGTATGGAGAGAAAAGTTCCGTGACTCGTAAGTAAACTGAAATGTTTTTTTTTCAAAAAAAAAGTGAAATTGTTGCAGAAGGAAATGTGGAAGGAATTTTGAAATTGGCAGAACTTTATGATGTTCAATTCATAATATCGGATATTGAGGATCTTTTGATTTCAAGCCAACAATTCACAAATGATCATAAACTTCGCGTTGCTGAATTATTTGGGTTATCAAAGTTGCAGGTTTGTTTTCAAATTTTTGATTAAAGAAGTCATCCAAAGGTCGAATAAAATTGCGAAAATACTCTTTAAGATTCAAAATTTTTTTTTGCAAAAGCGGGATGTCCCAGAATACAGGGGAATTTTTCGGTTTAATAAAGGGGAATTTTCTGGTTTTTTTACGGATTTTAAATCTTTTTTCTGCAAAGTTTCGATATTTTTCTGAAAATAAAAAAAAATTGTCTAAAATTTCAATTTTTCGAACATTCTTATTTCAAAAATTTAAAAAAAAAAACTGATTTTCAAACGCATTTTTTTATTTTTGAGAAGTTCGCTGATTAGTGTATTTTTCATTTCATTCTTTGACATGCTCAATACCACCCGTTTCAGTAAATATAAGCATCGTTTTCATTGTATTTTGACAGGTAGAAACGTTGAAAAAACAATCGATTATTGAAAAATTCGAAGGATTTACAATGGAAAATATAATGACTATGAGCAGCGAAACTATCGAAGCTCATTTGATGAAGATGTGCAATGGTTATGAAGAATAATAACAAAATTACGATCAAGGGTTACTTCTTTGTTTTAATTTTTGCAATTCACAATTTTTGGAATATTATAGTAATATGTATGTGTTTCTAAGTATTTATTCGAAATCTGATAATTGTTTTATTGCATTATTAATAAGAAATTTTTTATTAGTTGCAGCTTTTTTAAAAATTCCCTCAATATTCACGAACTTTAAAAGAGGGCTTTACGAAGCTAATGAAAAAACAGTAGTCCATGAAAAATCTAAAAAAAAAAATGAAAAACATAGGTCAAAATGAATAAAACATAATAAAAGGCCTAATTTTAAATATTCTGCATAACTATTTATGAGGTCTATTTTCACTGAAGCTACATTTATTATCTCTGTAAAACCCTCCTTTAAACGAAATCTAGAGATAACATCTTCAACAAATGAGCTGCAATAGTGTTATTTTTCATTTTGCCGTTTTATTTTTGTTTTATTTTTCATTTTGCATTGAGTTGTTTTCTTTTTAATGATAAAAAAGTTTACCTCGACATTCGTATGATAGTCCCATGGACTGCCAGCGTTTGGTGACCAAACGCTGGCTTCACCAATCACCATTGCCATGAAAACCTGTGAAAACACGGAAATATCAGGTAAAACAAAATTGTGTGTTTGAATTCGCGGGGACTACCGTACCTGCTATTAGATGTGCAGGTGGAGTAGTCTCTGCGTCTCCTGTTGCTAAACTCTAACACCTTTTAGGCCGGTTTTTTTTCATTTTTTTTCATTTTTCTAGTTTTTTCGTTTTTCTTTCTTTATTTTTTCTGTTTCTCTCGTATTTTTCTGTTCTCTCTCGTATTTTTTGCCCCACTTCCCGCCAATCAATAAGGGAAAAATATTGGCAAAGACGTAATTTAAAGCCTACATTACGTTTAATAAAATCCTTTTTAAAAAAGTCAATCTTAAAATGTAAAAATAGATTTTTTCTTTTCTAACGATTTTAATTATTTGAAAATGGGTCATTTTTAAAAAAAATCAAAATTTCAGCCAAATTTCGTCAAGAGTTTCTGAAAATTGGTAAAAAAAGTAGGATTTCATCGCTTTTACGTTATTATCTCAAAAACTCGGCGCATTTTTAATCTAAACTTGAACAAATGAATTTTTAAATTATAAAATGTGAATAATTTAAAAAATTAATTTTACACGTTGAAATTGAAATGAGAAGGTCTCTGCCAATTTGCAGTCAATTCTGAAAAAAATTTAGCCGAAATTTTGACTTTTCAAAAATGGCCCAAATTTGAAATTTTTAAAAATTAATTTTCAAAGTTTGGATTTAAATGGGGTTCTAGTTTTTGAATAAAAACGATGAGTAGATACTAGAGAAGGTCTGCAAATTTGCAGTTTATTCTGAAACAAATTTTGACTTTTCAAAGAGGGTCCAATTTTCAAATTCAAATTACCTAGATTTTTTTTTAAAGAACGAGGAAGAATCAATGAATAGAAGATATAAATGGGCAAAAAACGAGCAAAAAAAGGGACAATCGTGAAGAAAACGGCATGTGGGAAGTATTTCAAGAATTGAAGAATGGAAAAAGGTAACATCACCTTTTGAAAGAACGAGGAAGAACCAATGACAAGAAGATGAAAATGGACAATAAACAACCAAAAAAGGGACAATTGTGAAGAAAATGGAGAATATAAAAATATGGAAAAAAGTGAAGAATGGAAAAAGGTAACATCACCTTTTCAACGAACGAGGAAGAACCAATGACAAGAAGATGAAAATGGACAATAAACAACCAAAAAAGGGACAATTGTGAAGAAAATGGTGAATGGAAAAATATGGAAAAAAGTGAAGAATGGAAAAAGGTAACATCACCTTTTCAAAGAACGAGGAAGAACCAATGACAAGAAGATGAAAATGGACAATAAACAACCAAAAAAGGGACAATTGTGAAGAAAATGGAGAATATAAAAATATGGAAAAAAGTGAAGAATGGAAAAAGGTAACATCACCTTTTCAACGAACGAGGAAGAACCAATGACAAGAAGATGAAAATGGACAATAAACAACCAAAAAAGGGACAATTGTGAAGAAAATGGAGAATGGAAAAATATGGAAAAAAGTGAAGAATGGAAAAAGATAACATTATTGTTTTCTAAAATTATAAAAAAATTAAAAATTTGTTTTTAAAAATTGAAACAATTGTTAACTTCAAAAATAATATGTTACCGAAAAAAATAATAATGTTACCTTTTTCAAAAGGGAAAAATATTGAAAAATGGCAAAAAATAGGCATTTAAAAAAATTAAATTTTCACCCAAAATTTTTTCATTTTGGCTCAAATTTAGCAAAGACGTAATTTAAGGCTTATATTACGTCCTAGTTAAAAAACCATCTAAAAAAAGTCAATCTTAAAATGTAAAAATAGATGTTTTCTTTTCGAAAAATTTGAATTATTCGAAAATGGGTTATTTTTAAAATTTCGTAATTTCAGCCAAATTTCGTCAGGAGTTTCTGAAAATTGGTAAAAACGTAGGATAGTATCCCTTTATAAAATAATAAAAAAATCCGGCGCCGTTTTAATCTAAACTTGAACAAATGAATTTTTAAATGTTATAAAATGTGAATAATTAAAAAAAAATGAAAAAATTAATTTTTAACGTTGAAATTAAAATGTCGCCTAATCTTTTGAATAAAAACGATGAATAGGTCATAGAGAAAGTCTTTGCCAATTTGCCGTCAATTTTGAAAAACATTTAGCCACAATCCTGATTTGTTTTATATTTTTCATGCAAATGTCTCAATTATCGATTTTTTTGAAAATTGAAAAATTAAATAATAAAAATAAAAGTCAGAATATTGATGCGAATTTCGAAAAAAAACGTCAAGCAGGAAATAGAGAAGCTCTCAGCAGAATTAAAGCAAAATCTGATCTAAATATTCTAAAAAAACCAAGATATTCCAAAAAAAATTAAAAATTTTCAAAATTTATTTAGAATTTCGATGAGAATTTCGAAACAAAACATAAAGTAAGGTTAAAAGCAGTAAAATGCGGCTCGAAATTTGCTGAAATTACAAAAAAAATTTCTGAAAATTTTTTCAAAATTTTCATTCTCAATGGAAGGGGGCATGATTAAGAAAATAATTTAACCTAACCAGCCTAACCCTTTCTTTCACGACGTTATAATTCAAAAAAAATGGCATTGTTTTATTGTCAACTCAAATATTCCGCCTCACAGACGCTCCGCACGCACGTACGCCGCTGCCGACACTCAACACTAAAAATTTGAAAAATTCATTTTCCCGCGAATTTTTGAGTGTCGGCAGCGGCGTGCGTGCGTGCGGAGCGTCTGTGAGGGTGAGCAGCCCTCAAAACGCAATGATCCAGAATATTTGAGTTGACAATAACTTGAGCTTGAAAAAAAGGGGGTTAACATTTTTTTTCGTGAATTGGAATTCTCTTCTCGACTTCAACTTCCTTTTAGCCTTGAACAACTAACACCACGTCTTTAAAAGACAATACGAGGAGAATTTTAAAAATAATCGAAATGGTTATAAGCTCGCATTGATCAAGACATTTATTAACAGACAACAAAATCAATTAATTACAATGCTCCTATTCCAAATACTCTTTTCACAAACATGTTCCATTCCTTGGCATCGGATATAACTTGTCATATGGGTATTTACAGCATTGTTTGGTTTTGTCGTATTGCTGAAATTTTTTATTTAAAACATTCCCCCATGAACGTCAGTGAAATTGCTAGTGTTTAGACAAATAAAACGTACTGCCAACAACAGCGTTTCGATAATTTTGGTAATCAGTAAAATATGTTAGCGCTTATCAAATAAAACGTATTTAATTTACTAATATTCTTCTTTATTTGCATGTATCTTTTATTTACCGTATTAATAAATTTGCCATCTTTTCGCAGATAACAGCACGCTTTGGTCTTTGACAACTTCTCCAGCGGTCCGTCGCAACAAACATGCGTTTCTGATTTGTATTCCTTCATTTTACCATTTGTCAGAGAGCAGCATGCGTCGAATTCACTGAGTTGAAAAATCCGCGAACCGCAGCATTGTTCTCGAACACCGCCGTCATAGCTGGATGTTCCGCAACATGAGTCATCGGCTGATGACTTGCTTCAAGTCACAATTTTTAAATTGAGAAGTTCTCTTCTTGAATAAAACATAGACTTACGTTGACAATGTGTTGTTACAACATATTAATGCTGGATCAGATTTGAAGTAGACGTCTACACCACAGCAATCACCCGAAATTATATTATGAATCTGGAAAAAGTGCTTGAAATTTCACCATTTGATTCTTAAAGACAGTGTGCCACTTCATTTTAACAGTATTGGGGTTATATTTACTGGTACACTGCCTTTAAGGGATATTTTTAAAATTTTTTTGACGAGAAAAAAGAGCCCTATCAAAAGAACATAAGGCGGGAGCATCCGATCCAACGTTTGTGAAGTAACTCGGCTCATTGTTAAAAATAAGCCAAAATTTTAGCATCTTTCGAATGCTGAAGAAAATCTCTACAACTTTGTAGTAATAGCAAAAATATGAAAATTAAGTTTTAAAGGTGAAAATTAAAAAAAAAAACTATTTACAATTTTTTTCATAAAATGTCTTATTATATTGTTTTCCATTCCTTCCATTCCTTTTCTTAAAGGCATGGTGACACATTTTTTCCAGAGGTACTCGACCTAGTTTTAAATAATCAAATATTGTATCTGAATAGCTTATTGGAAAGTTGCCCCCTTAAAGACAGGGTGACACACATGTTTTTTTCATAATAATGTATTTTTTGCTGAAAATTGGTGCTTCTTCCAGGAAAATGGATTTTTTTCCTTTTCAAAATTATTATAAAATTTGAGCATTTTTCATAAAAATTGAGCAAATTTTCAAGGTTTTCCAAAAAAAACTTACCACCCCACCACAACAGGTTTGATCAAGCCTCAAAGGCTGGGAACCGCAGCAAGAGTGCGCCATAACACCACCTGGAAAGTTATTACAGTTTTTTTTCTCCAAATACTTCTTTTTTTCACCTCGATTCCTCTGATGAACTTCTCCATCGCAGCACAAACCACTAGAGGTGTTATAGAGGTTGCTCCCGCAACACGCCAACCCGATCATTTGGGACAGATCACTGAATTTTTGGCATTTTTCACTCTTTTTGCCCGGTTCGCAACATGCTCGGAATTCTAGGGAAATTTTCCGAGTTATTAAAACTGTCCTTAAACTCACCAATAGCGTTAACAAGTGTAAAATAGGTGAAATATAAATATATAAAAATATTATTGATCATAGTACTATTTGATGTTATTTATTTGAAAGTGAGAGCCTCTGGTCCTTGTGAGAGCCACCTTCAGCGGCGTTCCAGCTGTGCTAACAAAAATAAAAGGAACGAAATATTATTTATTAAAATTATTGAGATTTTTGGTCAAGTTTCTTGAACAATGAAATCATCACATCACTGCAAACATTATCCCCGGCGTTTTTGGCGATGAGATGGAAAACTGTGGCAAGATCGGGAGTGAGTGGAAGATAGCGCTCGAAATCGGTCTGGAATTTTTGTTTTTCGCGGAAATCTATTAAAAAAAAAGAATAATGAAGAATACCGTTAAATTTTCGGGTCTTTCGACGAGCGGAACTTTTTCCGAATCGTGATCGATGCCGAGTTGAATGTGTCCACCGGCGGAGAGCATTCGGCTCGCTAGCTCGTGACGATTGGGGCGGCGGAGGATGTTTGATGCGGTAACAATTAGGTTGTAGGTTGTGATCTGGAATTAAAAATGGTTTTGGAGGCCTTTTAATAAAAAGTGATCCTTTTGAAGTTTCAATTTTCAGCCCGCCTCCAAAGTGGGTCAAAAAATGTATTTTATGATTTTCGCACTCTACTTGAAGGCCCATAACTCGGTTTCATTTTTTTTCAAATGACACGAAATTTTGAGCATTTGATGATTGAATATTTTTTAATGCTTTTGCTGAATTTCAACGGGTAACGAGATATTTTGGTCGTTTTATAAACTTCCAAAGTGAGGATATTTTCGAATTCTAAAATAGTTGATTGGGCAAGTAAAAGGCGCGCTTTAAAGGCACATCCTGTAAAAAATTCGAAAATCAACCATCAAGATAAAAAGTTTGAGAGTTTTTTTTTGAATTAATTTTGTTGTGGCTATCGATTAGTACCCCTCTGCCTTTAAGAAGTGACCCTCTGTCTTTAGTGACCCTCTGTCTTTAAGCAAAGGACTATTTTTGTTTTATTAATAGATTCCTGATGGTTGTAAGCTTTTAACACACATCATCTGAACCTTTCAAACAACGGCCCATGACACCAGGATCATTTTTTCACAACCTTTTGTTAGGCTCCTCCCACTTTTGCAAATGCGGCACACTGTTGCAAAAATCGAGTAAAAACTTTGTTCCAAGTGGATCAATATTAAACATTCAAAAAAAATTATGAAAGAGGATGTTGAACTGATAATTTTGTCTTCGGATATCGACACTTTATCTCCACTATTTCATTCAGAAAAAAAAACATTTTTAGATTCCACATAGCCAATTATATGATTGGAAAAAATTCCATGTGTGATATTGGGAGGACCCGGAGGGTTATAAGCCGTCAAAGGAGCTTAAGTCGGGCCTCACGAGGAGCCCAAGTCGGACCCCACATGGAGCCCAAGTCGGACCTCAACTTTGCTCAAACATGACCAAATATCACAAACTCAGCGGCAAACTGAAGCTTTTGATGTGCCCTCATTTTAATCCCGATGAGTTTTTCAAAACATTTTTTCAAAATTGAAAACGGGCGTCTTCACGAAAAAAGAAATCATAACTTACAAACAAAAGAACGATGAGCCAGTAGAACAGCGCAAGGAAAATCTTCTCATTAAGCATATTCATCGACAAAACACATTGAATGCTATATTTCTGAATGCTCCCCTTATTCCTCACTTCAAAATCACACATGGTTTGTCTTGGGAAGATGCCGTTGGCGATCCAGTTGCTACCGAAACCGATGCGAAGTGCTGAAAATAACATAGAGCTAGGTTTTTGGAATTCTTAAGAAATCCTTACCAAAAAAGTCTCCCCACGAGAAGCCAAGAAAAACATGAATCAGGACGAGTTGAAGGAAAAGATTGACAACAAACAGGAATTTGGTGAAAATGTAGCTGTAAGCCACCCAACTTCTACCAATAAAGTTGGGCACAAATGGAATGGTGCTTCTTGTATTATGTCGGTTCAAGAATTTTTCCAAATGTTTCGCAATTTTCTCAATCGATGCCGATCGATTCTTTTCGTTGATTTTGTCAAGAGTGGCCGCTGCACTAACCACCGAGTGGACTTGAAGACCGGACCACCAGCTGATCGAATGCCAGATGAGGTAGGGGATGTAGAAGAGGAAGGCGAGGAAGACGAGAATGAATTGCACCCATTGGTAGTAGGGGAGCTCCCGCTGGTCTCTCGTTACTTCGGATGGCATGTTGGGGTCTTCCAATGGGAGATAATAGGTATTTTCGATTAGGCAGTAGTCTCTCGCGTATTCACCCCATCCTCTTCGAAACTCGGCTGGTGTCCAACAAGTGATTGCTGTTCCGAAATATGTCTAAAAATTTTATAAAAGTCAACATACTTATTAGAAAGAGCTCGGCCTGAGTGATAAGAAACTGGTAATTTTAGCTGCTAATATGCACAAGGGCCCAAGTTACAGCGCGTCAAAATCTCAAAATTTTGAATTTTGAAGAGCTATAACTCGGCTCAAGCTCAATATTTCTGGATGAAACTTTCAGATATATATATAATTATTCAATTTTTAACCAATTTAATAAATTTGAGCCAGTTTGGTTGAGATTTTTTGAAAACACCTTTTTTAACCACAAAAATCATGTTTTTTTAAATGGTTGAAAACGGTTGACTTTTTTTGAAAATGCAAAAAAAGTGGCGTTTTCTCAAAATTTAACCAAATTTTCTGAAATTCGGCATATTGGTTAAGAGTAAAATCACTATGTATGTCTCGAAGTTTCATCAAGAAATATTGAGCTTGAGCCGAGTTATAGCTCTTCAAAGTTCAAAATCTGGCTATTTCACAAAAAAGGTGTTTTCAAAAAATCTCAATCAAATTTGCTAAAATCTGGCGGACTTGTCACAAATGAAACCATTATGTATATCTGAAAGTTTCATCCAGAAATATTGAGCTTATGCCGAGTTATAGCCTTTTAAAGTTCAAAATTTGTCAAATTTTCAGATTTTGACGCGCTGTAACTTGCTCAATTGTGCTTATTAGTAGCTAAAATTTGTAGTTTCTTATTTTCCAGGCCAAGATCTTTCTAATCATACAGGTTTCATGTAAAACTTTTAGACCTGAGTTGGTACACTTCCCTTGTAAAATACGGATTTGGTGCCCCCAGGTATTGCTCTTCTTAAAGACAGTAGACAACTTTATTTCAAAAATTAAATTTTTGCTCTAAATTCGAAAAATTTTTTTAAATATTAAATTCTGAAAGTGCTAGCCGCCATTTTTTGGGGTGTTGGATTGAGCCAAGTTCTTAAAAATTTCACAAATTCTAATTTTCCCGCTTCTTTGGAGGTTCATAACTTGGTTCAAGCTCATTGGCGAGCTTTAAAAATTATATTTTTGGAATTTTTAGCGCCCAGTTATTCCATATATAAAGAATTTTCAATTTTCCTAATTTTTGAATCGAGTTATGAAGTTTCAATGTTGGCCTTCCGACAGATGTAAAATAGTGGATTAAGAGGGTTCATAACTCGATTCAATATTTTTAGTTCCACGTGAAATTTTGCGGGTTTTATATTTGAGCTTTGTTCATGTCATAAAATAAATTTCAAAAGTTTTTGACCTGTTTTGAAAAGACAAGTAAGCTTCAAAGTTCATATTGAGGCGAATTCATAACTTGTTAAAGACAGAGTATCATTTTGTTTTCTTTGGGAACTATTTTGCTTTCTATTTAAGGTTCTAAAAATTTCGGAAACTTTCAGAAGCTCAGATCATACTTTAGAGGTTTAGAATGTTGGTTTAAGACACAACCCTAAAGATAGAGTACCAGCTGATATAGCAAACGGGATTTTACAATTAAAAAAGGCTCATCCCCCTATGATTTAAAGATCAGGGGATACCTAGGAACCAAGGACTCCCCCGATCTTTAAATCAAGACACACCACAAAACCCCAAACTCACATTATATCCTATAACCAAAGCACTAAACGCAAAAATATACGAAGTGTAGAGAAAATTCAATCGATCCACAAAATCATCCTCATACCTCTGTTTCGTGTATTGCGCCACCAGCGATATAATATTATCCATTGGACCACCCTAGAAAACCGAGTTTTACTCTCAAAAGTTTGTACAAAACGAAGGAGGCACACAAAAACTGAACAAGACACTCCTATTCCATTATCAGCTAAAATATTTCTACAACAAATGAGTCAAATGAATAGTGTGTGGGCGGGATGGAGACCCAGGAATGAAAAGATAAAAGAAATTAGTGAATTTTATCAGTTCCAAATTTAGAAAGGCGTTAGTTTTCACATAGTTTTTGCTCGTGGCAAAGATATTAAGAATTGTTTGAAAATATACTTTTTAATAGTATACCAATTTGGTACCACGTTTTTCGGACCCCTTATTTTTAACTTAACCTCTCTGTCTTATCATTTTGTTCTGTTTAGACCGCCCGCGTAGGATGCCAAACAAAATTATCATAGTATTGGGCTGGCTGGCACCAAAATGATAACGACGTGTATCCTTGTTAAAGACAGTGTCCCACTCTTTTTAATGCTTTATAGTTTTGATTTAAAGAAAGTTCATTTTTCTATGAAAATATTTACTTGATGCTAGGATTAATTTATCATTTCTGGAATTTTTTAAAGAATGCGTTCGACTGCCACCTTGTCTTTAAGTACCTGAAGCGTTTCTGACTGTTTTTAATGAGTCATAGCTCATTAAAAAGTGAATTTTTCGCTTGTAAAAAAGCTGCTTTCAAAAACTGCTAAACATCAGTTTAAGGGTGATTTTTAAGACATCAAAATTTGAAATTTTGCCAAAAAAAATGAATAAAATCGAACTTTGAAGAGCTCTAACTTGGCTCGATGTTAATCTCGCTGCGTGCAATTTTCAGAATATGATAAGGAAATCATTCTTAACCAATTTACGAAATTTCAGTAAATTTGGTTGAACTATATGAAAACGCCGCTATTGTGAAAAGTTAAAAATTAGAGGCATTTTCAGCTAGGGTTAAAAATTATGGCATTTTCAAAAAATTCAACCAAATTTGCTGGAATTTGGCTCATTTACTAAGAATTGTTTATTTATGATAACCTGAAAGTTTCATTCAGAAATATTGATTTTGAGCCAAGTTACAGCTCTTCAAAGTTCGATTTTTGCAATTTTTTTGATTTGGGCTTGACACTATTTTCCGATTTTGTGCTTGAAAAAATTGTGCTAGACAATTTTTGAAAGAATATTCTTTATCAGCGTAAAATTCTCATTCAAATGAGCTATATATTATTAAAAACAGACAGCAGAAACTTCATGAACTTCCCTTGTCAGAATTGATATTTAACTAACACCCTATCTTTAAAACATTTTTAATTAAATATTTTCAGCCAAATATGTTAAGCAACATAAAAGGTTACGCGAGCACGGTGCTAACCATCTCCAAGCATGATGATGACTCAATCGATCGTCTGAATTACATGATAACAACCTCGATTTTGTTAGCATTTTCACTTTTGCTCTTCGCCAAAAGTTATGTGGGAGAACCGATTCAATGCTGGGTGCCGAATCAGTTTACTGTAAGCTTTTTTTTTTGCGATTTGCGAATTTCCAATGAAACCCAATATTTAAAGGACGGTTGGGAGTCGTTTGCTGAACAATACTGCTTCGTTGAGAATACTTATTTTGTACCAATGAGGGATGCGAATCTACCGGCTGCTGAGACGAGAGAAGGCCGCGAAATGATCTATTATCAGGTATATATTGAATTGAATGAAAATAGAATTTTTCCTCTTTCCAAATCTGTTTTTAAAATTTTCTAAAACCACCTAGAAGCCGAGAAAAATGAGCTTTAAAACAGTGGCCTAAAAAACGTGTCCGCGGACTAGTTTTCCAGGGTGGCAAATTTTCTAGGCCATTATCTTAAAGCCCGTTTTCTCGGCTTCTAGGTGGTCTTTGAAAATTTTGAAAACAGATTTGGAAAGAGAATGAGGTCTATTTTCATCCCAATAGCATTTATTAGCAACTCGTTTTTTCAGTGGGTACCATTCATCCTTGTAATAATGGCCCTATTCTTCTGCATTCCCCGAGCATTCTGGGTGATCTTCCCATCATATAGCGGGCTCACAATCGCTGAAATTATGACAGCGGCGAGAAATGCTGGAAAAAAACTCGAAGAGACGGATTCAACGTTCGGCGAAGTTGCGAAATGGGTACAAGCCAGACAGGAGCATGTCACGCAGCGTCGGAAAGACTCGGGAGCGCGGATCTTCAACTACTATTTGATGATGAAAGCGCTGATTTTGGCGAACGTTGCACTTCAGTTTTTCACGCTTAATCGGTTTTTGAACACTTCTTACACGTTCTGGGGGTTGGGCGTGTTTTGGGATATGGTTCATCATCGTCATTGGCAGGAGAGTGGACATTTTCCGAGAATTTCGTTCTGTGATATTAACGTTCGCGAGTTGGGTAATATTAACCATTGGACGGTTCAATGTGTTCTTATGGTGAGTTATTTGTTATGTGCCTTTAGATTCCTCCTTAAAAAATTTTCGTGATGTTAAAGACAGTGTTCCACTTGTTTCAAAACCAAAAAAATCAGTTTTTTTTCTTAAAGGGGGCTCTGGAGAGCTTGATAAAAATGTTAAAATTGCTATTTTCCAAGAAATTTGGGTTTCTAGGCCATCTGTGAGTTTCCCTTATTTGTCCTTAAAGACAGAGTGCCACTAATTTTCATTTAAAATTTTTTCATATAATTTCAATTTGCAAATAATTAATTTTGCCATCTATAAATATGAACTCATAAGAGATACTAAAAAGATTTTTTTTTAAATCAGAAAATATATTCAGAAACTAGGGATCAAGAAATTTGATACCGCGACTTTTCACGGCTGTAACTTTACTTGTGCTGCATAATTTTTCTTGGTTTATATCGCGATTTAATGAAAAAATCCCGGAGAATCTAACGGTATATAGATGAAAAAGATTAATTGTTGAGAAGTATCCGAAAATAAGGATCGAATGTGACCCTCCAAAAAAGAGGTTTGTCGACGTGGGGCTGCATTCGATCAACGTTTTCATACACATATAAGCGGCTTTAGTAATCAAGTTAGGTATCAATAAATTTGTCTCGATTTTCTCTTTCAAATGTGATAAATTTTAATGAAAATAATTCAGTTCTTCCGAAGTTATAAGCAAACAAAGTCTTGAAAAAAAGTTGTGCTAAAATACTGCAACACAATAAAACATGCCATAAAACTTTAGATTCAACTGTCCGAAGAGTTTGAAAATTTGTGTTAATATTTTTCAAATATCTCTAATGAAGTTTTATAAACACCCGATCGTTTTTGTAATGTCAATAACCTATTCGGTCACATGAGTTTGAGTCATATTTGCGAAAAACAAACATTTTGATCTAAAATTCGGAATTTGAAAAAATAAACGGGATAAAGTTAAAGGAAGACTTTTCAGAGGCAATACAATCTTAAATGACAATATAACTCTTTCTCATTCCAAATCTGTTTTTAAAATTTTCTAAAACCACCTAGAAGCCGAGAAAATGAGCTTCAAAACAATGGCCTAGAAATATTTTTCTTTTTCCTATGAGCTTTTTTCTTTTTCCTATATTGGGTGTTATATTTAGGCATACTTATAGAAGATGCTTAAATTAGTCCAAATACCTTAGGGGTTTTGCATTTTTCTAGATTCCTCACATAATAATTCCCGCGTACTAGTTTTCCAAGCTTTTTCTAGTCCATTGTTTTAAAACCTCGTTTTCTCGGCTTTTAGGTGGTTTTAGAAAATTTTAAATACATATTTGGAATGAGGGTGAAGTCTATTTTCATTTGAGGTACGTTTAGTATCTCCGTAAAGCCCTTATTTAATAAAAAAATACTTTATTTAATAAAACCCTTATTTAATAAAAAATACAGGTAAACATGTTCAACGAAAAAATCTTCATCTTCCTCTGGTTCTGGTTCGCCTTCCTTCTCTTCATCACCACCATCAACTTCATCACCTGGGTGTGGCGACGATTCGACAAACAGAGCCGCGTTGGATTCATCTCTGATTTATTGGTTCGATGAATCAAAATTCTAGTCCTACTTAAATTATTTGCATTTCAGGACCAAGACGGAATCGATCGCACCCCGGAGAAAGAGCTCAAACTCTACAACGAGGTGCTCCGCGACGACGGCGTGCTCTTCCTCCGGCTCTTGGATGCAAACGTTGGAAGACTACATTCCGAGGAGCTTATCAAAAAAATCTGGAATATTTCTTATGGGGGTAAGTACTCTTTATCTTTATTTAAATTTTTTTGTTTATTTTCTGATTACTCCCCCTCCCCCACAAATGGATCCAATTTTTCCAGAGGACTCCACCACAAGCACCCCACTCATCGAGCAATCTTAAAATCAAATAATAAAACCCTGTAAGTTAAAAACTGGCACATTTTTCTACAGTAATCCATTTTAGAGGGGGAGGGGGAGGTCTAGAAAAAAAATAGAGCTTTACGGAGGTAGTGAATACATCTGGGAAGAAAATAGACTTCATTCTCATTCCAAATATGTTTTTAAAATTTTCTAAAACCAACTAGAAGCCGAGAAAATGAGCTTCAAAACAATGGCCTAGAAAAAGGGGGGGGGCGAAAACTAGACCGCCCTTTTCTAGGCCATAGTTTTGAAGCTCATTTTCTCGGCTTCTAGGTGGTTTTCGAAAATTTTAAAAACAGATTTGGAATGAGAATGAAGTCTATTTTCATTTAATATACATTTATTAGCTCCACTTATTAGCTCCATTAAGCCCTCCTTTAAAGAAAAAAATCAAAATTTTTTAAAGAAATGCAAACCAGTTTGATCTCAACAGTTGATAGTATGATTTCTGACAAATTTCTGGAAAACTATCCAAGTGGGTTACTGTAGAATTTATTGATTTTTGGAAAAATTTAAAAAAATTGATTTTCAGCGTCTGCGCCAATGGTCGATGAGGAAGATTTTAATTAATTTTGGGATTTTTTTTAAATAAATATTTTTTAAAATTTTTGTAGGTTTGAGTAGTTTTGATTGGATATCCATTATTATTTTTATAAATTACCAAAAAATAAGCTTTTTTCAAATTTTATAAAAATTTTCCAGATGTCACTTAGTGATATAGAGTTTCTAATTTTTAAAGCAGACGTGCAACCGGTATATGATTCGGATGCTATTGATAGGTTAGTTTTTTTTAACCTGATGCAAGCGCAAAAAATCAATATATTTCCAGACTTCGCTACTTTTTGACATCGGCGACACTGGTTGCCGCATCACTGCTCATAATGTCGAAGCAATATGTAGGCGAATCGGTGCAATGTTGGCTGCCGAAACAATTTAAAGGGGGCTGGGAGGAGTACGCGGAGACGTATTGTTTGATTGAGAACACTTATTTTGTGGGAATGAATGAGAGTAATTTGCCGGATCAGACGAATCGGGAGAATATGGAGATGCGGTATTATCAGGTGAAATATTGTGGGGATTTTCCAAAAAAAACTGTTTAAAGATAGGGTGATAGTTATTTTATTAGTAGTACCTTGTCTTTAATAATACAAAAAATTTCCATCCCGTTCGCAAATGTTTAAAAAATGTTTAAAAATACAATAGAGTGTTCTGGGATTAGAGCAAATTTTGAAAAACTGCAGCAACAGAGTCCGATAGAGGTTAAAGGTTAATTCCAAGAAACAAAAGTGCCCCAGAGTGAGGGGGGAGCTCCCCGTTTTGTCTTACAACTTTGACGGGCTATAACTTTTCTCATATTACGAATTATGAGCAGATTGTCATACTATTAGAAAGCTCTCACTCAGTTCTACAACTTTATAGTTGACAGCAAAACGAATTTGTAAAAGATCTGGAAAAAATTGGAACAATCTATCTCGTTTTCAGTGGGTTCCCTTCATCCTTCTCGCGATGGCGTTCGCCCTCTACCTCCCCCGAATAATCTGGAAATCCCTTCAAACTGTCATCGGAATCGACATCTCAATTATCACCTCATACCTCCGAAACAACGCAAAATCCAATCTTGACGCTTCATCGAATATCGACGTCGAGAAGCGACGAAAAGAGGTCGAGACAACGTATCGAACGAAAAGTGAGAACTATTTTTAGAATGCACAAAAAATGTTTTTTACAGCTCCAAATGGTGCATTCTGGGGCTCGAGATTTACGATATCCCTTTTAACAACAAAAATATTTGCAACTATTATTATTCTACTTTCGATGTTGTTTATGGACTATTTCGTAGGGATTGGAGCGGCGTATGGTTGGAGGGTAAGCCTGTCACGTGTCTTTAAGAGGGGGGGGGGGGGGGCTATTCAGAAGCATCAAACTATGTTAAGCTCAAATTCATTCGACAATAATCAAAGTTGAGAAAAAAACTAAATTTAAAAAAAAATAATAGCCGAACTTGGATTTCTAGTCCCCCATTTTTTTTCTAGGCCAATTGCGAAATTAACCATTTTTTTTCTTTTTTTCGGTTTTGGGACGCTTTTCAAAAATTCTTTTTGCAAATTTTAGTTGTTAAATGTTTTTTAAAAATTCCCATTACACTTTTCTTGAAAATTACCTTTAAAAACCGAAAAATAAGCAAAAAACGATTATTAGAAGTTAAATGACCTAGAAAACCAAACGGGGGACTAGTTATCCAAGTTAGGTCATAATTTTATTTAAGCTGAATTAATTTAAGAATTAGTTTTTTTCAGTTTTAGATTTTTTCGAATGGAACTCACAGAGTTTGGCGCTTAAGGATAGGACCCCCCCCCCCCCCCCCCTCATCCTTAAAGGCAGAGTCTCACCACTTAAAAAATTCTTACATGAAGAGTTTTTCTCAATTTTTAATGAGACACAGCTCATTTTAAAGAGAATTTTATACTGATAAAAGATCCGTTTTCAAATAATGCTAAATAAGGGTTTGAACTTGGTTTTTTCGAGCTAAAAGTCTGAAAATTTGAAAAAAAATTGAATATAACTTTGAAGAGCTGTAACTTGACTTTAGCTCAAAAGTTTTATATAAAATTTGGAATATTGGCTCAGCATATTTTCGTTTTTCAAAATATCGCAATTTTATCAAAAAATATTGAGTTAAAGTAAAGTTAGAGCTCTTCAAAGTTTGGGTTTTTTTTTCAAATTTTCAGATTTTGATCTCGAAAAAACCATGTTAAAGCCCAGAAATTATCATCGTAAAATTTTCTTAAAAATGAGCCATATCTCATTAAAAACTGAGAAAAAGGCTTCCCCTTGTTAATTACGAATAATTCTAGGTGACAATGAATTTAATAAACGGTCGGCAGTGGCAAGAAAGCGGAACATTTCCCCGTGTCACCTTCTGTGACTTTGAAGTCCGCGAACTCGGCTACGTCAACAATTGGACGCTTCAATGCGTTCTAATGGTTAACATGTTCAACGAGAAGCTTTTTGTATTCCTCTGGTGGTGGTACTTGGTCTTGGCGATTTTGTCATTTTTCGACATTATTCGATTCTTCTACCGTTTTACCACCCGTCATCAAATTGATTTTATCCACAGCATATTGGTAATTTCATTTTTATAATATAATTCCAGAAAAAATCGTTATTTTCAGTCATTTGGAAATGAAAGCGAATATGTTACAAAAACCGAAGTCAGCGAATTTAACCGCAAAGTTCTTCAGAGTGATGGAATCCATTTGATTCATCTCATTTATTCGAATGCTACAATTTTTGAGGTAATTAATTTAAGCGGGGAAACGCTTAAATTAATCGAACTTTTTTGCAGGCTGAACAATTCATTCGTCCACTATGGAATGACTTCAAAAGTAATAAGAATTAATATTAAAAATTTTATATAAAAATAAAATTTCTGAAAATTTCTTGTAATTGAACTTAAAGAGAGACTACTACTAATTTGACGTTCGTTGAATCAAGAAAGTGAAAATTGTAATTGCATTGAAACCGTACTTTTTTTTCAGGAAAAAATTTGAAATTTAGCAAAATTTGAAAAAAAAAGTGAAATTTTAAATTAGCCTCAAATTTTTTAAAATTGAGGTAAACTCGAAATTTAAAGTGTTTTTAATATCTACATTGAAAAACGAATCGATTGATATCAAAATCATAAAAATCCAAGCTGTCAATCTCGAGATATGATAGTTCGAACGTAAACAATTTAGGTGACACCCTGTCTTTAAGGAGAGCAACTTGACGCTTCGTTGCATTAAATAAATCAGTTTGGTGCAAAAATAATTGTAGTTTTTAATCTTTGCCTTCGAATTTTTCTAACTAAATTATATACTTCACAAATTTCTCATACAATACCCCAAAATTACAGTAAACTTTTTATGGGCTCTAATAAAAGAGAAAAAGTACATCGTTCGTTTCGACCACCGGTTCAGTAAAGGTCATTAAATGATGATGATGATCAAATGGAGAAAAGATTGAAGAAAAACAAAACAACAGGTGCTGATTATATATATTCTCGACAAAAAAAATACTTGGTTTTGATGGCAGATGTTTGGTTATTTTTATTGAGTAGAGGTTTATTTTTTCACGTGATGAATTTGATGACAGTGAACCTGAGATTAACTGAGATTTTCAGAAGTTTATTGAAAATTAGAAAGTCATAGATTTTCAGAAAAAATTCAAGATGCTGAAATCATAATAACAGTTTAGATATCTGAAATTTTCAAAATATTTTAAGAATTCGAAATTTTCACTAAATTTTTGATAAATTGTATTATTCTGAAAATTTCACATACTTAAAATATTATGAATTTTCTGAAATGTAGTATTTTATAATTTATCTGTAATTTTCAGTTTTTTTTAATATTCAGAAAACTTCAGACTTTTTAAAAAATTTCGGATTCTCAAATTATTCTGAGATTTTCAGACTTTTATTGAAAAGTCTTGAATAATTCTGAAAATTTCAGATTCATCGAAAATTTCAGATTTCTAAATTGTTCTGTATCTTATTAAATTTTCAGATTCTATAATTATTCTAAAAATTCCAGATTTTATGAATATCCAGAAAAATGGAGGCTTTTTTAAAAAATTTCAGATTCTCATTTATTCTGAAAATTCCAGATTCTTAAAATATTTTGAAAATTTTCGAATTTTCTTTAATTTCTAAAAAATATTGTTCAAATTCTCTGAAAATTTAATAATTATTCTGAAATTTTAATATATTTTTAAATTGACTGGTAATTTTTAGTTTTTTTTTGAAATGTTCAGAAAATTTCAGATTTTTTGAATATCCCGAAAAATGGTGGCTTTTTTTGAAAATTTCAGATTCTCATCTAATTCTGAAAATTTCAGACTTCTATTGGAAAATTCTTGAATTAACCTTAAATTTTCAGATTCATAAAATATTTTGAAAATTTCCCAATTTTCTAAAAATTTAATATTCTTAAAATCTCGGTAAATTTAATATTCTTGAATTATTCTGAAAATTTCAGATTTTTAAATTTCTCTGAGCTTTTCGGACAATTTCAGATTCTTATTAATTTGCTCTGAAAATTTAACATTCTTTAATTATTCTTAAAATTCTCTGAAAATTAAATTTTCTTGAATAATTCTGAAATTTTCAGATTTTTAGGAAATTCCGAAAATTTGAAATTATTCCGAAATTTTCAGATTCATAAAATATTTTGAAAATTTCCGAATTTTCTAAAAATTTATTATTCTTTTTATTCTCTGAAAATTTAAGGTTCTTTAATTATTCTGAAATTTTCAGATTCATAAAATATTTTGAAAATTCTCGAATTTTCTAAAAATTTAATAATCTTGAATAATTCCCAAAATGTTTAGATTTTAAATTTCTCTCAGCTTTTCAGAAAATTTCAGATTTTAAAATTATTCTGAATTATTTTAGATTCTTTAAAAATTTCAGATTTTTTAGTTATTTTGGAAATTTCAGATTCAGACAGATTTTTTTCATATTTTTCAGACGTTATTTCTTTTTAAATAACAAATCGGACAAAAAATGAAATTCTCTGAGTGAATATAAAGCTTAAATTGGGCAAAAAACTGTTGAAAAAGTACTAGAAACAGTTGGAAAATGCACCTATTTTATGGATTACATCCCCCCTTCCACTTTAACAGTTCAATGGAGCTCGCTTGCAGATTAAGTTTTCCCGCGAAAATCGAAAAATCCTTTTTCTAAACGAATCAACCAAAAAACCCCCAATAAAAATTCATAAAACTGCCAAAAAAAGAACACCGCACGGTGTCCAATTCGCAACAAATTACACTCAAAAACCTACAACGCAGTCAACCACAAAATAATACTTCAGATACATTCAAAAGAAGACGCAACACAACAAAATATATAGGAACCCAAAGGAACCTCTCCCTGCGTCTCTCATAATTCAAACGCTATTTTCGCGGTGTTGCAATGGTTAGTTACCATCTGTCGTCCTCTTTTTTTTTGTAGAGATGAGTTAGAAGAAGAGATGGAAGAGGTGAAAAAGGGTGGAAAAGGTCTGCCAACCATTCAGAATGATTGTATTTAGACCCCCTGTCCCCCCTGTGCATCTTTTTTTCGCTTTATTTTATACAATTTCTCTTTTCTTTTTTTTTTGCTCTTAATATTCTATAATTTACTCATATTTTTTCGAGTTCTAAATTGTGAAATTATTGTTTAAAAATTTGCTGAAAAAATTTTTAAACATTTTTTCTCATGTTTTAAAGGCAGCGTACTACTTTTTCAAAATTGCCGCGAAACACAATAAGAATTTCAAAAAAATTTCATTTTCCTGGTATACTATTAATTCGAAAATAAAACTTTTCTAGAAATATCACTGAAATCTCAAAAAGTTGCCCTATAAAATGTGATTTCTAATTTCTAGATTTTCTTTTTTGGATTTATGACTCATTTTCAAATTATTTAAAACAATAAGTAACAATTTCTTTTTTTTTTTTCAAATTTAGGCTTACTTATGTACTATTAACTGGTTCGTTGTCTTTAAATTCATATACTATGTAATTAAAGGTACATAATTCTGAGGTATTTGTTTCAGTGATCAGAAGGCCAGTTTAAAATCAGAATTTCAGAAATTTATCTACGAAATTAGATAGAGAATACAATATTTCTGGAAAGTTTCAACCAAATACCTCTGAAATTTATAAAAATATGGATTTTTTTGATCTTTATATTTTAATTTTGAGCCCTGAAAATCGGTTTTCGAGGTTAATGCTGAAAAAATGCTCACAAAGGTCAGAATTTCTGAAATTTAATTATATCATTAGATAGAGCGTTGAAAATACAACATTTCTGGAAATTTTCAGCCAAATACCTCTGAAATTTATAACGCTACTGATTTTTTAAAACTTTAGATCATAATTTTGAGCCTGAAAATCGGTTTTCGGTGTTAACGCTGAAAAAATGCTCATAAATTTTAGAATTTCAGAAATTTAATTACGTCATTAGATAGAGCATTGAAAATACAATTTTTCTGGAAATTTTCAGCCAAATACCTTTGAAATTTATAAAGTTATTGATGTTTTTAAACTTTACATCTTAATTTTGAGCCCTGAATCTAGAATTTCAGTTTTTTTTGGAGTTATGACCTGATTTCAGATTATTTTCAACTTTTTCGTTTACTATGAATTTTAAAAAAATGTAATTTGAAACCAGAATCTCAAAATTTAGATTACACCGCTGGACAGCCGCCCTTTGGCACGAGTCCAAAACCACGCCCACCGAAAAAAGAAAAAAATCGAGGTAATTAAATTTTTTCGAGATAATTTTTTGAAAAATTGTGGTTTTTAAAATTTTTGCTCAATTTTCCTCGAAAAACAAAAAAGCAACAACATAACCTCAACCAGATTGATTTCATCGAGGGGGGCGTAGTTTTGGAACCATGCCAAGGACGGCAGTCCAGTGGAGCGCAATTTGAATAGCTTTTTTCAACTTGCCTCAAGCTCGAGCAATATTTACTGGGACACTGACTTTAAAGTACGGAATTTTTTACTATCTTTAAATTCAGGAAAAAACATGAATGATTTGTAGGAAATTTTTCTGAGCACCCCCTCTTCTACAAATTTTGTTGAATCCATCCGAACCAGATGGCTAATAATATTCACTATTCTAATTATAGGATTATATTCGAGAATTTGTTTCCAAATTCTGCGCTTCAATAAACAAACCAAATCGCGAGCAACTACTGCCAGTTGCTCTCGAAAAACCACCGAATTCAATCAAATATGAGCCAAATTTCCAGCATAAAATTTTATTAGAAGCAGCGAATGATGACAAAAAAAAGTAGAAAACGACAAGAAGAGGTGCCACTTGTTCTATCAAATTGAGTTTTATATATATTCTTGCTTTTTGTGCCATCTCTTCTTCTTTTTTTCTTCTTCTCCTCATCATCTCATATATTTTTTTTTGCAATGATGGAATGGCTACTCCTGCTGCTGTTGACCCAATTATTCTTCTTCTCGCGGGGGGTGAGGGTCCAAATGCCATTCATCTGTGTTTTTTGTGTTTTTTCGAGTGGTATTTTTAGGTACCATCCATTATTATTTATTAATTCTCTTCTTCTTGGATTTTATTCTTGAACCGGAAGATTCTCATCTCTTTTTTTGTTTTAGATGATTTATTATTGATTTTTGGAAAAGAGGCTTTTTAATGGATGGGGTCTTGTGATAAGGGGGGTTTTTTTTGAAAACACATCATGTTCTGGTTAAATTTATTGTTAGGATTTGAGCTTTTGGATTTTTTAAAGTTCATTTTGATCATAAAAACGAACATATTCGTTTTTCAGCAGTTTTTCAAAAAATGAAGCTACAAATTTCAACTATTTCTGAAATTTCGAGACTCTTTTTAAAGACGTCCTAAATTGGCCTAGACTTCCTGAATAGGCCTCAACGTCCGGAGAAGGCCTACAGACACCTAGGCCTCCTGTATAGGCCTAAAAGTCAAAATAAAGCCTTGAAGTCAATTAATTTTGTAAATTTTAGATTTTCAAAATATTCTGAAAATTTTAGATAATTGCATTTTTCTGAAAATTTCAGACTCCTAACGTTTTTTTTTTTGAAATTTTGAGATTCTTAAAATATTCTATAAATGTCAGAATTCTTCTGAAAATTTCAGACCCTTAACTCTTTCTGAAAATGTCAAAATATGAAAAATTATGAAAGCTTCTTCAATTATTCTAATATTTTTAGACTTATACTGAAAATTCATGAATAATTCCGATAGTTCACGATTTTTCAGAATTATTCATAACTTATTCTGAAAATTTCCGATTCTTAAAATATTCTATAATTTTCAGAATTGTTCTGAAATTGTCAAAATATGAAAAATTCTGAAATTTTTTTGAGATTCTTAAAATATTCTTAAGATTTTAGACTTATACTGAAAATTGATGAATTATTCTGAAAATTTCCGATTTTTCAGAAAATTTTAGAATTGTTCATGAATTATTCTGAAAATTTCCGATTCTTAAAATATTCTATAATTGTCGGAATTCTTCTGAAAATTTCAGACAATTGACTTTTTCTGAATTTTCAGATTTTTTAAATTCCGGAATTTCAGATTCTTTAGATATTCTGAAAATTTTAGATCATTACATTTTCTGAAAATTTCAGACTCTCAACTATTTCTAAAATTTTCAGCTTCTTTAATTATTCTGAAATTTTTAGACTTATTTTTAGATTTTAGACAAATTCATGACTAATTCTGAGAATTTCAGATTTTTAAGAAAATTTCAGATTCCAAAACCTTTTCTGAAAATTTCGAATTCTTAAAACAATCTATAAATGTCAGAATTCTTCTGAAATTTTCATCTTCTTTAATTATTCTGAAATTTTTAGACTTATTTTTAGATTTTAGACAAATTCATGACTAATTCTGAGAATTTCAGATTTTTAAGAAAATTTCAGATTCCAAGACCTATTCCGAAAAATTCGGCAATTTTCAGATTCTTTAGATATTCAGAACTTTTCTGTTATATGGATTAATCTGAAAATTTCAGAATTTTTCATGGAATTTCAGAGTTTTTAATGAAGACTTTGTTTTTTAAAACTTTCTGAGAACTTCAGACTTTAAAAAATTAGTCTGAAAATGTTGAATTCTTAAAATTTCAAAAATTCTGAAATTTTCAGATTCTTTGAATTATTCTGAATATTTCTGAGATTTTAACGTTTCGAATATTAGACTTGAATTTTCCAGATTCTTAATTATTTTGAAAATTTTTCAGAAATTTTTCAGACTTATTCCAAAAAACTGAAAATTTTCAGAATAACTCTGAAATTTTCTGAAAAATTTCAAAAACTGAAAATTTTTCAGAATAAGTCTGAAATTTCTAGGAAAAATTTAAAATTCTTGAATTACTTGTTCTTAAAGCGTCAGAAGATTCATTTCAAAAATAAAAAGAGTGCTCAAAAAATCCACTGCTCTTTCTTCTTCCCACTTCCGGAACACATTTCCCCATGATGTCTTCAACCACAACCACTTTTTTTTTATTCAACTGACAACATTTTTTTGTCTTCTAAAAACAATTCGAAAAGCTCGAAAACTTTTGCAAAATTCTCCTTTTATCTAGATTTTCGAAGAAACCAACAAAAAAAGCGGAAAAAGAAGAAGAAGTGCTCCATGTTCTCAACTTAAAGTGGAAAAAAGTGACCAGAGGCCGGCCCAACTAAGTTTTCTTTTTTTTTTATGAAAAAAAATAACATAACATCTCTAGCGTCGTCTCTACATCTTCATGTACTGTCTTACATCCCCTCCCCCCTTCTCACCCCCCCGGCCATAGCCTTTATTCTGACCATCTCTCGTTGTTTTTCCCCCTCTTTTTCACACCAACATTCTTTTTTTTTTGAAATTTAAATTTTCTGATTTACTTTTAATGGAACACTGTCTTTAAAACAAGTTTTTTTTCCTCGGGAATTTAACCGAATCAAGAAAAAAAATTTTTTTCTGAAATTTGTGACGTTGCAGTTTGTTGTAATCAAATTAAAAATGACAATTTGTTGTTCTTTTTGATGTTACAAAAGAAAGTTAAGAAAAATTGGTTTTTTGAGATTTTTGTTAAAAATTAAGCGTGCCCACTTTGACCATTTGACGCTCAGACTGTGCTCAAATTGCGGACACGCTTAATCCACGCTCAATAAATAGTCAAATTTTTTGGAATTTTTGTTGGTACACTTTTTTAAAATTTACATTTTAAACAAGGCTTTTGGAATAATTTAAGAGCTCAGAAGATCAATTTAAGACTGGAATTTCAGAAAAATGTTTAAAATTTAAATTTTCAGAATAATTTAAAAAACTGAAATTTTCTGAATAAGTCTGAAATTTTAGAATAATTAACAATAATGAATTTTTCAGAATAATTTGAAATTGTCTGAATAATTTAAAAAACTGGAATTTTCATAATAATAGAAGATCTGAAATGTTCAGAATTATTTAAAAATCTGCAATTTGCAGAGCAATTTTTAAAAACAGAAATTTTCAGAATACATTTAAAAACTTAAAATTTCAGAATAAGTCTGAAACTTTCTGGATAATTTCAAAAGCCGAAATTTTTAAAATGAGTGAAAATATTTAAAAACTGGAATTTTCAGAAATATTTCAAAACTAAAATTTTCCGAATAAGTCTGAGAAATTAAGAATAATTTAAAAACTGAAATTTTCAGAAACATTTTTAAAAAGGAAATTTTCAGAATAATTTAATAATTTCCAGAATAATTCAAAACATTTTCAGAATAAGTCCGAAATATTCAGAATAATTTCAAAAACTGACATTTTCAGAATATTTCTGTTAAATTTAGAATAATTTAAAAATCTGAAAATTTTCAGAAAAGTTTTAAAAGTTAAATTTTCAGAATAATTTCAAAAATTGAGATTTTCAAAATAAGTCTGGAATTTTCGGAAGAAATCTGATATTTTCAGAATAATTAAAAGAGCTGAAATTTTCACAATTAGTTTGCAATTTTCAGAAAAGCCGGAAATTTTTAGAAAAGCCGGAAATTTTTAGAAAAGCCTGAAATTTTCAGAATAATGTCAAAAATTGAGATTTTCAAAATAAGTTAAATTTTCAGAATTATTTAAAAGTCTGAAATTTTCTGAATAATTCTAAAATCTCTAAATTTCTGAATATGTGTACCAGCAAAAATTTTAAATCTGAAAATGAAAATAAAACTTTTCGTTGCACTCACTTTAGAAGCTCAATTTCAAATCAAAATTTCCAGAAAACAACGTCTTGAAGTACCCAGAAGTTCGAGGGTGTTTTTTGCTAATGAGGATTAAGCTTGAGATTTTGAAAACAAGGTAAAATACTGGAAAAAAGGTATTTTTCTCATGCTTAGGGGTTTTTTTTTTCTTTTTTTCAGTATTTTACTTTTTTCTTTTTCAAAAATAGTCCCATAAGTCACCAAAATTTTGCCAGTCTAATTTTTATGGAAAAAACATGCAAAACATTTTTCCCTTCAAAAACACCCCCCCAGATTTCTTGAAATTGAGGGTTTTTTTTGGTGATTTTGAGTACAAAAATTTGAAGCTTTCCGCAATGTACTTTCCCCTCCTTTTTACACCATCCATTCTTCCATTTCATTGTCATAAAACACCCTAATACACCATGAGAAAAAAACCGCACATAAAAATGTTTACCGCCTTTTTCCCCCTTTTCGGTAAAGGGGGCTTTTTTGCCCCTTTTTTATTCGCTTTTCATTCATCTTCTGCTCCATTTTTTGTGGTCATTTTTTCTATTTGAATAGACCTATTCAGTCATAGGGAAAAAGAAAACATTATATTGCAGGTTTTGTTATATTTTTCTTCTTTTGTCAATCACACTTCCATGATCGATCATTTTCGGCCGTCCCAATGGACCATTTTATTTTGTTAATAGTTATATTGTTTCTGTTTATTCCGGCTGCTCAATGTTTAGTGAATGGTGAGTTCGAATTTTTTTTTAGAATTTTTTAAAAAGATTGGACAAAAATGTGATTTCACTTTTTAAATGGAAGTCTAGAAAAAATTTGAAAACTACAGAAGTCGAGATCCTGGATCACTGAACCACAAGCAGGCCTAGACGTCCTGAATAGGCCTCGACGTCCTGAACAGGCCTAGACATCCTAAACAGGCCTAGAAGTAATGAACAGGCCTAAACGTCCTAAATAGACCTAGACGTCCTAAATAGACCTAGACGTCCTGAACAGGCCTAGAAGTCCTGAACAGGCCTAGACTTCCTGAATAGGCCTCAACGTCCGGAGAAGGCCTACAGACGCCTAGGCCTCCTGTATAGGCCTAAAAGTCAAAATAAAGCCTTGAAGTCAATTAATTTTGTAAATTTTAGATTTTCAAATTATTCTGAAAATTTAAGATTCTTAAATTATTCTGAAAATTTAAGATTCTTAAATTATTCTGAAAATTTCAGATCAGAAAAATTATTCCGATAATCTTAGATTTTTCAGAAAAATTTAAAAAATTGAAATTTCAGAATAATTTTCAAATCTGAAAATTTCAGATTTTCTAGATTTTAAAACTTTTTCTAAAAATTACAGATTTTCAAAATTTTGCAGAAATTTAAATCAGTTTGAAATTTTCAGATTGATAGCGTAATTATTCTGAAATTTTCAAATTCCAAAATAATTCTGAAAATATCTGACTTATCCTGAGTTACTCTGAAAATTTGCAGATTCTGAGATTCATGTGAAAATGTCAAATTCTGAAAATTTTTTTTTTTAAAAGTTTTAAATTATTCTGAAAATTATTGAGTTTTTAGGAAATTTCAGAAAAATTCCAGAATTATTTGCAATTTTCAATTTTTAAAAACAATTTTTGGAAAATTTCGGATTTTAAAACTTTTTTGACAATTTCATATTTTCAAAGTTTTATATGAAATTCTCAAAAATTTCTGATTATCGAATTCTTGAGCGAAATTTTCAGATTCTAAGATTATTGTGAAAATTTCAGATTTTAAAATAAATTCTTGAATTAATCTGAAATTTACAGTTTTTAAAATTATTCTAAAAATTTCAGATTCTTAAATTTTTTTTGAAATTTCAGACTTTTTTGAAAAATTTCAAATTCTAAGATTTTTGAGCTCCCGACGAAGCCTCCGACAAAACTAATACCGATCTTTCCAGCTACAAAATGTCAACCTCCGATGCTTTTATGCGATGTGAATAATGGAATAGGCGGGAAATGTTATCCACAACAATGGAAATGCGACGGTTATTTTGATTGTGATGACAAGTCGGATGAACCCCCAACTTGCGGTACAAATCTAACTATGAAGTTTAGACAAATTATTCCATTTTTAGACCCGATTTGTACAGCCAACGAATTCAAATGTCAATCTGGTCGCTGCTTACCTCGAGGGTTTCTTTGCGATGGCGAAAACGATTGCGGGTTTCTTATCAATGGTAATGAGGATTTTTCGGACGAGGCGTCGGATATTTGTGAGTTTTTTTTAAAGGAGGACCAATAAATGTATCTTAAATGAAACTAGACTTCATTCTCATTCCAAATCTGTTTTTAAAATTTTCTAAAACCACCTAGAAGCCGAGAAAACGAGGCTTCAAAACAATGGCCTAGAAAAAGCTTGGGAAACTAGTCCGCGGTTATTATTACGTCAAGAATCCAGAAAAATTCAAACTTTGAAGTTAAAATAAACTAATTTAAGCATTTCCTAAATGTAAAATACAAAAAGATCATAGGAAAAAGTTAGGCCATTCTTTTTCTAGGCCATTGTTTTAAAGCCCCGTTTTCTCGGCTTCTACTCTTTTTCTGACAAATTTAAAAACAGTTTTGGAATGAGAATGCCTTATATTTTCATTCCAGTTACATTTATAAGGTTTCTTCCTTTAATATTTATCTGTATCTTCTAAAAAATATATTGATTTCAAGGCAATCACGAATTTCACTGCGATATCAATGAATACGCATGCTCGAAGGGCAAGGAATGTGTGCATCTTTCGAAATTCTGCGATGGGAATCGAGATTGTTCCGATGGGTCAGATGAGCACAGTTTGTGTCATTTGGATGGTAAGTAAAATTTTTAAAAAATTTTTGAAAAATAAAATAAAAATCTCAGAATTTTTAAGGGAAGGCGTTACAGAGCCCTTAAAACGTAGAAAAATGATTTATTGAAGAAAAAAACAAAAAAAACGAAAAATTAAAAAGGAAAAATTAAAATTAAAAAGGAAAAAAACAAAAAAAGGAAACATTTTTTCCATCTCTAAGAGTTTTGGGTTTCTAGTCCCCGATAGTTTGTGTTCCTAGTACCCCCTATTAAGAGACCATGTCTGAGTCCTGAATCATCGTGTCCTAGGCCGAATAATTGGGTTATTAACTTGAAACTTCGCATGTGAGTGTGGTAGGGATCAGCTATTAATTTAATGCCGCAAAACTTGTGAAGTGTCCCTCCGTTCGGGGGGAGCTCCCCCTTCTGTCTCCAAACTTTGACGGGCTATAACTTTGCACATTTTACGAACTATGAGCAGATATGGATATTATTAGAAAGCTCTCATTAATTTCTACAACTTTACTGTTGACAACAAAACGCAAAATAATTTTTT
This sequence comes from Caenorhabditis virilis, assembly GCA_964036255.1. Lineage (NCBI taxonomy): Eukaryota > Metazoa > Nematoda > Chromadorea > Rhabditida > Rhabditidae > Caenorhabditis > Caenorhabditis virilis. The sequence goes on along the minus strand of OZ038415.1, from coordinate 3,158,626 downwards.
TGAGTATGAAAATGTTCAATATAGAAAATTAGATTTAGTTTTTCATGATTTTCAAATCGAAAAACCCTTTTGTGGTAAGTCAATTTTACGAATTCCTATATAGAATTATTTTTTCTATCGAATAATATATAAAACGTCAAAAACTGTGGGGACTATAGTTCAAAAAATAGCAAAATAGATGAAAAATGCCACTTGTTGGCCAAAAATGCACTTTCAAATGAGCTGTAAATACCTCAAAATGGAGCTATTTGTCTCAATTTTGAACTTAAATGCTTGTTTTTATCTTTTTCTTCCATTTCGCGCCATTTTTGTCAAAAACCGAAAAATAAAATTTTTCGAAAAATTTTGAAAAAAAATTTTTTTTCGCCGTTTTTGCTCGAAAATGCTTCTTTGGTTGCAAAAACAGAGCAATTATGATGTTTACGATATAAAAATGGCAAATCGACAATATTTAATTTTTTAGATCAAACAAAGGGTGAAGCTTGCTCATATGGTGCTGCAATGACAGTGAATGGTCTACAATGCTTTTGCCCGAATAATAAATACTACTCGATTAAAACCAAAAATTGTGAATTTCATAATTTCTGTGAACGCGTAAAAAGTGGACAATCACCTGTTTGCACTCAAAGATGTACAAGTTCTAATAATGGATCATATACTTGTTCATGTTTTGATCCAAGGTTGAAGCTTGCCAATGAGTCACATTGTATTAGTAAATGGAATGGTGGGTGTTTTATAATTGTTCCATTTTAAAAAAAAATATATTCCAATTTTTTAGCCCCCCATCCGGATATCATGCTTCTTTCAACCAATGGGCTCATAATTCTGAAGGATAACAACACTGACAAATACTCAAATGTACCACCAGCCCTTTCAAAAAGCGAAGCATTTTGCCTAGCTTATCAACTTCCCAACTTTGAAAATGCGGCGATTTGCTACACCGACACTAGTTCATCGAACGACAAATCGTTGCTAGTGTGCACATCGCTTGAATCCACGCCAAACGTTGTCACCAAATCCTACTGGGTGGAGACGAATTTGGACGTGATTACGACGATCTTGTACGACGCTATTGGAAATAATTGGATCATGTCGGATGGGAAAAGTTTCATGACGATTTGCAAGCATGAGAATGATCGAATTCGGAAGTGTCATGATTTTATGAATGGAGGTGGGGGTTTTATAAAAATATTTTTCATAGAATTTTTCGAAAAAATAAAGAGAAGATAGATATTCGGTAAGTGGCACCCTATCTTTAAAGATAGTATACCACTAAAACCTTAGACCGAAGATTTTGGAGCAAAAAATGAAAAACTTAACAAAAAACTGGAAAAAATTCTCATTTTTCTAAACAGTGGGACAGTGTCTTTAACGCTGAAATTTACAAAAGAGAGTTTTCAACAAACAGAAGTGGCACTTTGTCTTTAAAGATGTAATTCAAATCGATTTTCACAATGTCTTCTCTAAGGTTAATTTTTCAAGTAGTACACTCTCTTTAAAAAGTTTTGGAAACAGTGTAGAACTCTGTCTTTAAAGATAGGGTGACACTAAACCTGGCCTGTTGGAAATTTTAGATTTTGGGAAATCCAAAGAATACTTTTGGAGCAAAAAAAATGAAAACTGAATAAAATTTTGTGTTTTCCTGTGGTACACTATCTTTAACTTTTGAAAAATATCCAGTTTTTCAAATAGTGGGACAGTGACTTTAACGCTGAAATTTAGGAAAGAGAGTTTTCAACAATAAAGTGGCATTTTACCTTTAAAGATAGAATTCAAAAATATTTTAAATATCGAATTTCTAATTGATTTTCACAGATTTTTCGCAATTATACCGAAGGCCAATTTCAATTATTTGTTCAAGTGGTACACTCTCTTTAAAAAGTTTTTGTTGAACATAAAAAAGTAGGATAGTGTCTTTAAGCTATTTTTTCTCAACATTTTCTCAAAAATTGCTAATATTTTTCAGAAATTGGTGAAATCCACGACATTTCCTACGACCCACTCTCAGGAATTGTCTTCTATTCGGATGTTGATCTTCTTCACATCGGCGTCTGGAAAGTGAATATTTCTGACGGATCGAGGCAGAGATTAACGCATAATATAATCTCGACTTCTGGTAAAAGGGTTTATTTTGTCTAAATTGTATAAATCGATTTTTTACAGCCTTAGCTATTGATCCATTCACAAGAACGGTATATTTTGCGGATGAGACGCTGGAAAACATCCGAGCGGTTGATTATAATGCGGAACTGCCGACGAGAGTTGTGATAAGCTATCATAAATCGAAACAAACGCGGAAGATGATCTACGCGGAGGGGAAGCTGTTGGTACTCACGCTGAATGATCGCCTCTTTATGTATGATTCGATAGGGTCGATGAAACAGAAGCCAGTTGAGGTAGGTGTTGGCAGATGTGATTTATTTTGAGAGCAATTTTTTCAGATTCATAATCCGAAGATTTCAAGCACAAAATCGATTATAACAATGGCGCATTTTCGAAAAAATGAGCACGCTTGGAAATGGAAAAGTGTCAGCGTTTGCCAGAAAGCTGGGTGTGATGATATTTGCATTGGTGATTGGAATAAAACCACTCGGTGTATTTGTGATGATGGGGTTATTGACAACGGATCAAAGTGTTCTAAGGCATCCCTAGAGGATACCAATATCCTAGTTGTTGCGCAAATGAGACCTTCTAGGATCTTAATATCTGGATTGGATAAAAATGGGAAGACTAGATCGCTTGGTGTCCCAACTGTGAAAAATGTTAAGAAACCAACGGCGGTTGCGGTGAACACGAAAGATCGGAAGATCTATGTCTATGAGGAGAAGACGAACGCATTGTTCGAAACGAGTTTAGACGATCAGACGGAGAAATCGTCGCCCATTCAAGGGGTGCTCAATTGCGAAGGGATGGCTTATGATCCAACTAGTGATAATCTCTACATGACGGATAGGGGTCATAAAACTGTGGTGGTTTTGCGAGCGAGTAATCCGAGTTTGAGACGGGTTATTGCGAGTGGGAATATGACAAATCCGAGGGGAATTGTGCTGCATATTCCGAAGAGGTGGGGATTTTAAGATTATACAAAAATTACATGGAATTTCAGATTCCAAGACCTCTTATTCTGAAAATTTCAGATTCTTAAATTATTCCATAATTCCCAAAATTCATCTGAATATTTCAGACAATTGACTTTTTCTGAAATATTGAGATTTTCTATAAATATTCTTAAAATATTAGATTATTACATTTTTCCGAAAATTTCCGATTCTTAAAATCTGCTATAATTTCCAGAATTGTACTGAAAATTTGAGATTCTTAACTTTTTCGGAAATCTTGAGATTTTTTAATTATTCTGAAATTTTTAAGACTTATACTGAAAATTCATGACTAATTCTGAGAATTTCAGATTTTTTAGAAAATTTCAGAATTATTCATGACCTATTCTGAAAATTTCCGATTCTTAAAATATTCTATAATTGTCAGAATTCTTCTGAAAATTTCAGACAATTGACTTTTTCTGAAATTTTCTGATTTTTTAAATATTCTGAAAATGTTCAGATTCTTTGAATATTTTGAAAATTTCAGTTTTAAATTTTAGTCTGTAAACTGTTTGAAATATTTGAAATTTCCGAAATTCTAAAATTTATTGATTAATCCGAAATTTTCCGAATTATTCATGGAATTTTAGATTCAAAAGTCGAAAATCACATTTTTCGAATTTTCAGATTTCAAAAAAACTTCCAGAAGCTTAGATTTTTTTTAATTATAAAATTTTGGATTTTGAAGCTTTTTGTTATTTTTTTAAAAACAATAATTGTAAAAATTTTTTTAATCAGTTTCAAAATTATGGAATTTTGTGAAAATTCACGAAAAATTCGGTTTCACGCTTAATTAACGCTTAATTCTTAATTTTAAATAGATTTTTTAAAAAGCGTTAACTTTTCTAGAAATTCGGAAATTTTTAAAATATTTTAAGAATCTGAAATGTTTAGAATAATTCAAGAATTTTCAGTATAAGTTTGAAAATTTTCAAATAATTAAAAAATCTGAAATTTTCCAAAAAATTTACGAATATTAAATTTTCAGCAAATTCGGAAGCTTTCGGAATAATTTGAAAACAGAATAATTTCAGAATAATTTACAGAATCAGAAAATTCGGAAGATTTCAGAGAAATTTAAGAATCTTCAATTTCAGCAAATTCGGAAATTTTCAGAGTTACTTAAGAATTCGTAAAATTTGGGAGTAGTGAAATAATCTAAAATTTTCAAAATATTAAAAAAAAATCCCAAATTTCAGAATTTTTATTTAATTTGAAAATTTCAGAAAAAGTCAATTATCTGAAATTTTCAGACGAATTTTGGAAATTATAGAATATTATAAGAATCGGAAAATTTCCGAATAGGTCTTGGAATCTGAAATTTTCTGACAATTTGAAGTTCTCAGAATTATTCATGAATTTTCAGTATAAGTCTAAAAATTTCAGAAAAATTAAAGAATCTCAAGATTCTCAAAAAATGTAATTTCAGCTACGTCTTCTGGGGAAGTTGGAGCGAACGAGACCAGGACGGAATTCCCCCAAAAATCGAGAGAGCAAAATTAGATGGAAGTCAGCGAAAAACGCTTGTCTCGCGGACCACAATTTGGATCAATGGATTAACAATCGACACGGAACTCGATTATTTGTACTGGTGTGATGCCTATCGAAACGTTATTGAAAGGATTCGGATAAATGGAGCGGATCGTGAGATTGTTGTCCAGAAAGTTGATGCTGTTAATCATCCGTATGGGCTCGCTTTCTTTATGGATTATATATATTGGACAGAGTTTAAAACTGGCAAAGTTATGAGGTATAGTACTGTTGGGAAGGATCAGAATGCCTCGATAGTGATGGAGTTGAATTCGACACTTTTTGAGCTCGCAGTTTTTTCGACAAATAAAAAGACAACACTTGTTTCACCGTGTAGCAATTCCAAATGTAAAAGTGACTTTTGTTTTGCAAGCTCTTGCAAAGGATCAGTAGGATGTGAACCGTTTAAATGTGAATGCGCCGATGGAAGGAAGTTAAGCAAGGATGGAACCTGCGAACCTGATAAAAATTATGTTGACCCATTTGCGTGTGATAATTCCACTCAATTCACATGCAAAATAAATAATAAATGCATCCCAAAAACAAGGATTTGTGATGGAGATAATGATTGTGACGACGGCTCAGACGAGGATCCAAATTCAACTTGCAAAGATTTCGAGTGCACTGGACACCGCCACAAATGCGATGGAACCACCTGCCTACCTTTGAATTGGGTTTGCGACGGGACGAAGGAATGCGACGACGGGTCTGATGAATCGGAGGAGACTTGTCAAAAGTACCCGAGGAAGTGCGGATTACATTCGTTTAAATGTCACGACTCGACTTGTGTTTCGTTGGATAAACGATGCGATGGGAATATTGATTGTTTCGATGGATCGGATGAGAGGGATTGCAAAATTGCGAAATTCTGTGACCCTACGGAATTCAGGTGCGGGAATGGAGTATGTATTGAGCAGTGGCAAGTGTGTGATGGGAATAAGAATTGCGCTGATGAGTTGGACGAAGCACATTGCGATGAAAACTGCATAATTGGACGGCAATTCCGATGTAATGAAGGATCAAGCTGCCTAGATTTGATATTCCGATGCGATGGGGTTGCTGACTGCCCGGATGGATCTGATGAAAGCCACGAGAATTGCCGAAACATGACGGATTACTGCTCAAAATCGAATCAATTCATGTGCGCCGACGGGAAATGCATCAGAAGATCGCATCTTTGTGACGGGTTTGCTGACTGCTTATCAGGCGAGGATGAGACCGAATGTCCGGCTGAGATGTGCGACCGATCGACGAGCTTCACGTGCAGAGGTGGGAAGAAGTGTATTCCGATTGGGTTGGAGTGTGATGGGGTGAATGATTGTGGCAACAATTCGGATGAGGAGCATTGTGATACGGTTAGGCGGGACGCTTTTGAGATGAGATGTAAATGGCCGATGTATGAATGTGAATCATCGGATGGGAGGAATATTTGTATACCTGATAGGTTGTTGTGTGATGGGAAGAAGGATTGTCCAGAGTTTGATGATGGTTAGTTTCGAATGGATATTTTTAAAAAACTAAAAATTATAAGTGCGCGGAGCTTGCGTTCAATTTCCTAAGGTCCGCCCACTTTCAAAGTTAACTCAAATATTCTTGATCACTGCATTTTGAAAGCTGCTCAACCGCCTGCCGCTCCGCGCGCACGCAACGCGGCTGCCGTCACTCAATACACTGGAAAATTCGCGGGAAAATGTATTTTCAAATTTTCCAGCGTGTTAAGTCTCGGCAGCCGCGTCGCGTGCGTGCGGAGCGACAGGTTATTCTCGTATTCATTGCTCTAGTCATTTTCAGCATCTAATTTGCAACATTTTTGAAAAAAAAATTATTGATTTTCGCCCATTTTTCGCTGAAAATAAAATGGGGGCGGAGCCTCAGCAATTGTGCGGCGCGGAGAAACACAAGCTCCGCTCACTTTTCAATTTTTATTGATTTTCGAGTTTTTCAGTGGAATTTGGACAGGAATTTATAAATGTAGAGTTTCTTGTTGCAAATTTTAGACTAAGCCTAAGCCGAAGGCCTTGGATGGGGGCGGAGCTTAAGAAATTGTGCGCGCAATTGGAATCCAACTTCAAACCATTGTTTTTTTCAGAAAAGTTTTGTGAGCCATGCAACAAAACAATGGGATGCTCACACATCTGCCGAACAACACGCTTGGGCTCATTTTGCTCATGCCCTGAGAATCTGTACCTTGACGCTGATGAAAAAACATGTGTGAAGAAAGATCCATGTGAATTCGGGCAATGCTCGCAACAATGCACCGCCAGCGGCTCATCGAAATATTGTTTCTGTGAAAGCGGCTTTCAACTGGCGCCGGATCGTTTCACTTGCATTTCAGACGACCCGCAAAAACCGTTCATAATTTACACGAATCGCCACGAAATTCGACAAATCCGTGAGAATATTCCGGGAAGTTCGCCGATGCTCTCGAAGCTGATGAATGCCATTGCTTTGGATTACAAGTATAATAGGAATGGATCGATTTCGGTTTATTGGACGGATTTGAGTGCGGATAAGATATTTAGGGGATTGATTGAGGATCGCGGTTGGTTTTTGGGATAAAGTTTTGGAAAAATGCTTTTTTTTAGTGATTCAATATCAAACTGTGCTTGCAAGTTATGGTGTTTTTAATGCTGAAGGGATTTCGGTCGACTGGGTGACTGGAAATGTTTATTGGTAAGAAAATACTAAAGTTTTTAGATATTATGGAAAAGTAGAAGAAAAGTTATTTATAGTATAAAAACTTCAAGTTCTGAAACCTCAAAAACTGAAACCAAAAATAACTTTTGCAAAATGAAAGGCAGCTTGCTGAAATTTGGCACATATTTCAAGAATATTTTTGTTAACCAAAATCTAAAGTTTCATTCAAATTGGACTGGATTCAGGTGAGATATGAGCCTCAAAAGTAACCCATATGGTTCTTTTGTTTATGATCAAAAATATTTTAAATTTGAAGCTCCATAACTTTTGTAAAATGAAAGGCAACTTCCTGAAATTTCGCACATATTTCAAGAATATTTTTATTAATAAAAATCCGGAGTTTAATTCAAATCGAAAGGGCTTCAGTCGAGATATGAGCCGCTAAAGCTAAGCTTCTGATTCTATTCAGTATGATCAAAAATTGGCAATTTGAAGTTCCATAACTTTTGTGAAATGAAAGATAACTTGCTAAAATTTGGCACATACATGAAAAATAGTCCAAAAAATTAATTCTTAAAGTTTCATACAAATAGGAAAAGCTTAAGTAAAGATATGGGTCGTCAAAATTAAGTGATACACTGTCTTTAAGGAGGGGGGGGGGCATCACTGATATATAAATGACGTTAAATTGCAGAAAAATGACGTTTAAAAATTTTTTTAATTTACGGAAGGAAAAAAACGGGAAAGCGAGCTAGGTTTCCAGCGCGGAAGAGATTTGGGTTTCTAGTCCGCGATAGTTTGGGGTCCTAGGCCACCTATTAAATTTGTGCATTTTTATTCATTTTTTTTGCATTTAATTGTAAATTGTGAGATTATTTAAATGCAAAAAACAACAAAAAATGAATAAAAATGCACAAATTTAATTGTTGGCCTAGGAATCCAAATTATCGCGGACTAGAAACCCAAATTATCGCGGACTAGAAACCCAAAAATCTTCAATGGTGTAGACTTACTTTGTTTTTTCTTCTATGAACTTTTTAAAAAAAATTTTTAGCATAAATATGACATTTTTCTGATTTTTAATGACATTTATAGGGTCTATAATGTCCCACCTTTAAGTGATACGCTATCTTTAAGAATCGAGGCACATAAATCAATATGAATGTTTTATAGGATCGACAGTTCATTGGACAATCTGCAAGTGGTATCACCAGACGGCTCCCTTCGTGCAACTGTCATTTCCGACGACATGTCGAACGCACGAAGTCTAGCTATTGACTCCAGCGTCGGCTTGATGTTCTGGACAGATTGGCAAGAAAACCGACCCCGGATTGAGCGGGCAACATTGGCTGGAACCGACAGAAAAGTGATTTGGAATGTGACAACATTCGAGCAATCCGAATCCGGTTGGCCGAATGGAATAACATGCGACACGATCGCCAAACGAATCTACTGGGTTGACGCGAAATCCGACTCGATTCACACAACTCTTTATGATGGAAGCGGCCATAAACGCATTATTCGTGACCCGGATTTGTTAGGACATCCATTCGGAATTGACGTTTTCCAGAATTATGTCTATTTCTCGGATTGGCGAACAAACACAATTAGCAGGATCAACAAGTGGAATGGAAGTGATTTCGCGATCGTTGAAAGGGTAGCCGCTCAACCGTTTTTGTTGAAAATCGTACATCGTGCAAAACAGAGTCGATTTTTGAAGAATCCGTGTGATGATTTGAAGAATTGTAGCGGGATTTGTTTGCTAGATGGGGAGAATAAGGCAAAGTGTCAATGTACGAATCTACAAGAGGAAGTGGATGGAAAATGCGTGGCGATGGAGAGGGTGGTGTTGGTGGTGACGTCGAAGATGGTTAGAGGATACTCGACGAATCCGCCGCATGAGCATGCGTTTCCTTTAATATCTGGAAAGAATTTTGATAGCATCCGGAATGTGGTGAATATTGGGAATGAGATAAGAATATTAGATGAACGTGGATTAAGAGTAACGATGTTGAACTTGACGGGAACCGCTGATTCGGTGCATCGGGAGGAGAAGGCGTTGATCAGTGGGTTGGGGGTTTCTGGAGTAAGTGGGATGACAATTGATAAAACGACTGGGACGACATATCTGACGGTTTGTAATGAACAAACTGGACGAATCGTTGCGGTGAACTTTGATGGAACATCCCAACGAGTTATTGCATCGAAGAATGAATTGGTGGAGATTCGAAAGCCGAGGGATATTGTGTTCATGGAGAAGACTGGGAGTTTATATTGGTTTGATGATTCTACATCACCGCCGAGCATCTACACATCATCCGGCGATGGGAAACGAGCAATGATGGTTGATATCAATTCGACACTCACCGAGAAATCCTACCATCCTGTAGTTGATCAAGAAAGACAGCGGATCTTCTGGACTTCTAAAGGAAAAGTAGTCGGATTTGAAAAAGGAAGACTTTATGAAATTTCCATCCCTGGGAGTTCAAATATAACATCTGTTGTTGTTGATCAAGGTGACTTGCTTGTCTCCGAGTTTTTCCTAGAGTCCAATCGAACGACTGTTAGAAGGATGAAGTTCGAGACTTCCAAACTGGATGGACCCGTAAAACCAACTGGAACAAATTTCAGTATACCGGTGAGAAATGGCGAGAAATATTTTCTGGTGATGATGGACATGAAACCTATGGCCTACTTAGAAACATGTAAAAAGTGCCCACTATGTTTAAAAGGTGGATCGAAACCAACTTGCGAATGCTCCCAAGGTTATTGGATGCAGGATCAGAAATGTGAAACGTATTCAAAGAAGTTGTTGTATCTTTCGGAGGATGGGAGAATGCATTCCGTCGGATGGGAGGATGATGCTGGAACGGATCAACAATTAAGAGTTCATAGCTTACATCCAGATATAGCGAATAAACGAATGGTTAAAATGGCAGTAGATGCGAAGAAAAATGTGGTTTATGTTGTGACGTCGGGAAATGAAGTTTGGATGTGCTCCCTGAATGGATCGTTCGCCATACATGTGTTCAGAATGCCGACTCATCGGATCGCTGCGATCGCTGTTGATCAGGTCACTGGTTCGGTTGTTTTATCAGCGAGGGTTACGATGTCTTCGAGAGGTGTTATCGTATTGATTGATCCTTTGAGATATGATGAGGGCATCGAAGCGGTTTTGGTGGAGGATGAGGAGAAGGTTCCATATGAAATTGCGATTGATCCGCCGAAGGGGTGAGTGAAATTTAAGTAAAAAATAAAAGGAGAGGGATATTGGGGACCCCATTTGATGTTCGCAATTAGGGTAATTAACTAAACACTTTAATTAGCCGCAATTAAAGGAAGACTGTGCTCGTGTTCTAATTTTTTTTCAATTTTTTTCAATTTTAATATATGCTATGAAAACGCAAGGATCGGATCGGTTCGGAGAATCTGGATCGGATCGGTTCTGAGAATCTGGATCGGATCGGTTGCTATAATTATATAATTACCCTAAGCTCTAATTATATAATTACCCTAAGCTCTAATTATTTAATTACCCTAAACTCTAATTATTTAACTACCCTAAGCCCTAATTATTTAATTACCCTAAGCCCTAATTATTTAATTACCCTAATCTCTAATTATTTAATTTCCCTAGGCTCTAATTATTTAATTACCCTAAGCTCTAATGATTTAGTTACCCTAAGCTCTAATTATTTAATTACCCTAACGGAGAATCGGATCGGTTCGGAGAATCTAGATCGGATCAGTTCGAAGAATATCACCATTATTTTGTGATAAATTTTTGAGATTCTAAATAAGTATCATATATGATCCGATCCAATCCAGTCCAATCCGGAAACTGTTTTCGAAAATGTTCTCACAGTCCGTTTACCTAGTTCTGTTCCAACCCTGAAAATCTTTTTATAGCATTTTTTCAAAACTCAATTTTTTCAGAAAAATCTTCTGGGCTTCTGCAAAATGCCTAAAGTCCGCGAACTACGATGGATCTAACACCACATGTATCGTTAACAAAGTGATATCAGCCCTCGCTGTCGATGAGGAGAAATCGCGTATCTGCTACATCGATATCGAAAAATCCGGCATCGATTGTGTCGACTACGACGGACGAGCGGAGCAACGTAGCATTGTGATGATGAGACCGCAAGGCATCGGCGAACTTGTTCACTTTTTCTTCAACGGTGACGATTTATACTATTTTGACAAGTTCAACATGTCCGGCTTGATTGTTCGCGCTGTTCGACAAGCGGATGGGACTTTCGTGAACACTGGATCGATTTCAAAGTCGACACCTAGGCAGAAGCTCCGACTTTTCGATATGAAAATTATTGATTCAAAAAAATCGATTTTATATACTTCTTGTTCGAATAATAATGGAGGATGCGATCATTTTTGTATGACAACTGCGACTGTTGAGAATCCCGAAGTCCAGAAGAAGTGCTATTGTGTTCATTCGGAGATGGGAGAACATGGACATTGTGTTCGTAAGTATTTGTTTAAAGAGGGGGTCACACAAATTTAATGAAGTTCTAGAATGAAAGAAAATTCGATTCTCTATCGAATAATACCAAAAATAAAGCTTTATGGCAAAAAATAGGCGAGATACACCAAAAAAATCAAAACCGATTTTTTTGCCCGAAGAAAGTTAGTCCCCGCGTTTGGTTTTCTAGGCCACGCGAGTTTAGATTTAAAAATTAGAGTTACTATTAACAAAACATTTGAAAAAAAAAAAAGCAAGAAAAGGCCTAGAAAACCAAACGCAGGGACTAACTTTCTTTTTTGTAGCGAAAGTTAGTCCCCGCGTTTGGTTTTCTAGACCACTTCTTGTTTTCAGCGTATCTCGGTCATTTTTGATCACAAAATGTTGTTGTTGGTACCAATCAATAGAGAATTGAATTTTCCTTCATATGAGATACATTATTTTGTCTAAAACCCTCTTCATCAACTTTTTTATGGCAAAGTTCCAAACATCTCACTTTCAGCAAGTAAATCATTCCTAGTCTACACAAAATTCACATCAATCGAGTTCCTTACACCAAATTCGGTGTCTCGAACGCCGCCGAATCGAAAAATCACGTCAACCGAATGCTACATCGCGAAAATCGGACCCGTCGCCGTCGATCTCCTCCGCCGTCGTCTCTACTTCGCCGACTTTGAGAAATCGCGAATCACCGGCGTGAATTTCGACGGAACCGGATGTTTCGTCGTCGCCGAGGATGTGGGAATTGTGCCGAGTTTGACGTACGACGAATCGCACCAGGATTTGTATTATGTTCGCGCGAATCCGGCGGGTATTTGGCGCGTTTCGATGGCGGAGAACGACTTGGAAATGTATCCGACTGAGCCGCGGATCGTTTTGACGCTGACTGTCAGGGACCGACCGAGACATATTGCTATTCATCCGTGTAGAATGTGAGTTTATTGATTGATTTTTAAGAATGTAAAAAGAAAATTCGTTTAACAGGCTTATTTTCTTCTCAAACAATGCGTTAACAGGATCAGTTATTGAAAAAGTCTACTTCAGTGGCTACAAAAGAGTAAGTTTTGTTTTTAAACCAACAAAAAAGAAGGTAGGGGGCACCCGGAGTTGAACCAGGGACCTCTCGATCTGCAGTCGAATGCTCTGCCACTGAGCTATACCCCCACATGGAAACATGTTTGATAAATTGCAAGATAGAGAGGGGGGCGCGAATGAAAAGATAAGCAAACAAAAAGGGAAAAGAAATAAAATGGACATGATTCTAGGAAGTGGTCATACAAGAGGATTTGAATGATGTGAGAGGTCTTGCGATTGATTTGGAAGCGGAGAAGTTGTATTTTTCGGATGCGAAAGATTTTCGAGCGACCCGGTGTGATTATGATGGATCGCATAGAGAGGTAAATTTTTTTTTAATGAATTTTTTTTTCAAAAAAAAATTTAATTTTCTAAAAAAAAACTCTCAAATTTTGAATTTCCCTTTGGAATTAAATTTTTTTTAAATTTTCATTCAAAAAAATTAGTTTGAAAGAGCCCAAATTTTGTTTTAAAAAAAATCAGTCCAAAAAAGCGTTTTTAAACATATTTCACGAAAAATGCCGAAAATTGCCACGAGATTTGAGATTTCTGGCCGTATTCTTAAAAATTAATGATTAGCTTTCTAAATGCTTCAATTTGACGCTGAGATTTTGAAATTTGGACATGTTTAAGCCTCGTTGAAGCTCCCGTAACTCGAAAATAAAAGTTTTTTTCAAAACCCCCATTTTTTCGGCACAAAGCATCTGAGATACATCTTTGGCACCTGAAGAAGAACTTTTCAGTACAACTTCCTCTTTCAGAATCCGTTGAAATTTTCAATTTTCATTCACTAGGACAAAAGTTATGTGTCAAAAACTAAAGTGTGCCCCACTTGCAAAAGTGGGCGGAGCCTAATAAAAAGTTAAAAACAACTAATTTCGGCGAATTAAGTCCTGTAAGTTCTAAATTATCTTTCAGGAAAAAAAAACTAAATTTTTCAAAAACTGAAATTTTTTTCAACACTTTGTTAAGCTCCGCCCACTTTTGCAAGGGTGGCACAGTTTGACACAAAAAATTTTCCATTTTGTGAAACATTTATATTTTCCCTCTCTTCTAATTTTTGGAAAATAATTTAGAAATTACAGGAATTAAGGGATAATTTTATGCAATTTTGCATTAGGCTCCGCCCACTTTTGCAAGTGGGGCACAGTTTGGAACATAACTGTTTTCCTGGTTAACGAAAATTGAAAATTTTGACGGATTTTGATAGAGGAATGTTTCATCTAGAAATTTCAAAAAATGTTAATAAAAAAGATCTCTCAACTGGCCTTCAAAAACCTATAAAATTTTCAGATTGTGGTCTCAAGCTCGGAAATCGATACCGTACACCCATTCGAATTGATGATAACAGATGACGAGCTCTTTTTCACCGATTGGATCCGAAGAACGATCGGATCGGTTGATAAACTCACCGGACTGCAAAATAAAACCTATCCGATGAGCTCCGAAGTTCCAGTGAATTTGGCATATGTGGATCCTGAGAGGGAATTCTGTACGACGAACGCTTGTACCAATAATGAGCTGAATTGTGAAGATTACTGTAGATTATTGGCGGATGGTACACCGACATGCGCTTGTAATGGTGAACGGAAGCTGGGCTCGGATAATCGAACATGTAGCGGAAGTGTGGGAGGAAGGAAATGCGCTGAAAACGAGTTTTCATGTATGGCAAGTGATATTTGTATATCTTACGATGAAACCTGTGATGGGTACAATGATTGCCCAATAAGTGATGATGAAGATATCAAGTACTGTTCTACAAGAACATGCCGTCCTGGTTACTTCTCATGTGGAAATGGGATGTGTATCCCGGAAGCGAAGTTATGTAACAGGGTGAATGATTGCTTCAACTTTGCCGACGAATCGAATTGCACTTGTTCCGAATCGGAATTCCAATGTACATCAGGGATGTGTATTCCAAAGGCTGGTAGATGTGATTTCAAGCAAGATTGTGTTGATGCGAGTGATGAGAAGGGCTGCCCGTTCCGGAATTGTTCGGCCCTAGAGGAGCAGGGACTGATTAACTTGATTAATTGTGCAACAACCACTCAATGTATTCTACCATCTTGGAAATGTGACGGAACTAATGATTGCTACGATGGTTGGGATGAGAAGGATTGTTTTGTTGATTTTGATGTGTCTGGGAAGACCGTGTCACCTCCTAAGGAATGCGACAAAGCTACTCAGTTTGCATGTCTCGCTACGAGAACTTGTATGCCAAAGCATTGGCAGTGTGATGGACGAGCTGATTGTATCGATGGTTCCGATGAGAAGGATTGTGGTAATATTTTTATTAGAGGGCATGATGAAGGAAGGGTCCCCGACGAAATAAATATATCTAGAATGAAAGAAAATTAAATGTTCTATCGAATGGTACTAAAAATAACACTTTCTGACCAAAATTGACCGAGTTACGCCGAAAAAATCACGAAAAATAGAAAGTTAGTCTCCCGCACTTGGTTTTCTAGGCCAGTTTCGTTTCTTTTTTCAATTCTCAAATGTTTTTCTCATGTTTCAGCTAATTTTAACTCAGATGACGTTGAAAACCAGAAGTGGGGACTAACCAAACAAAAATTTCGGTGGTACTCGGCCATTTTTGGCCACAATCTTTTTTTATTCAGCGTTGGGATCCACAAATGTCACTAGAATGAAAGAAAATTTCATTCTCTATCGAATGGTACCAAGAACAAAGCTCTACGATGAAAAATGACCGAGTAACGCGGCAAAATAAAAGTTAGTCCCCGCAGTTGGTTTTCTAGGCCACGTCTTGTTTTCAGTGTAACTCGGTTAATTTTGGACAAAAAATGTTGTTTTTGGTACCATTCGATAGAGAAGGAGATTTTCTATAATTTTAGATACATTTTATATTTCCTTGGAGCCCTTTTGTTATAGAAATATGACGTTTAAAATTTTTAAATTGTTTTTTGACCGTTCTCGAAAACAAATCATCAGATTTCGGAAAATGTTCACAGATATGATAATTAAATTATTTTCTTCCTGAAAATAGTAAAATTCACGCTGATTAAAACAGCAAGTTTTGAGAAAATAATGTTTTAAAACATTTTGGAAGTAAAAAAATCAATTTGATTTAAAAAATATATTTTTTGTCGCCCTCAGAAAAATGTTTAAAAATCAAATTTCAGAAAAGAAATGCAGTGCAAGATTCGAGTTCACTTGCCCGAAATCAGGATCCTGTATCCCAATTGAACAAAAATGCGACGGTGGAAAAGACTGTCCTGATGGTGAAGACGAAGAAGGGTGTGAAAAGTGAGCCTCCTAGTGTTTTTTCCCCAAAAATACAAAATTCCAGCAACGAATGCCACGACGAAGGTAACAGCACATTCCGCTGCACAAACCACCGATGCATTCCAATGTCGTGGCGATGTGACGGCACCGACGATTGCATGGACAACGCCAACAAAATGGGCTCCGATGAGCTGAATTGTGGCGGGAAGACGAGCTTCAGAATCCCGTCGAGATGTATGAATGAGACTTGTGAGGTTGCTTGCGAATTGACTGCGATTCTGTGCGACGGGATTGTGGATTGTGCGGACGGGTTCGATGAGCAGAATTGCGCGGATTTGGATCGCGAATGCCCGCCGGATCAATGGATGTGTAATAGTGGGCAGTGTATTCCGGCGAAAGGGTTGTGTGACGCGTCAGTGGATTGTATGGATGGATCCGATGAGTGGGTCGATATTTGCTCATTATCTGAACCGCCGAAACGAGGGTGTCCCAATGGATGGTCATGCGTTTTCCGCAACGGTACGATTGGATGTCTAGAGGAGAGACAATTGTGCGACGGGCGGCGGGATTGTATGTCCGGCATTGATGAGTTATGCTCGCTTCCGCAGGGGAATTGCACAACGACGCGGAATTCATGTGACCAACCTTGGAATTGTCAAAGAAGGGCCGGTTTCGAGCAATGTTCATGCGATGATGGCTACTATCTTTCCGCGTATGATCAAACGACGTGTATGAAATCACCACCATGTACAAGAGCAAATTGCTCACATTTTTGCATCGATCGCAGAGATATTGGGCATCAATGCTTCTGTGCCCCCGGCTATATTCTTGACGAAAATTTGAAGGATTGCCGGAGGAATGACACCATTCCCGCCGAAATTCTATTAGTCGTTGGACATCGTCTCAAACTCTTCAGCTTGAGCGGACACTCAAAAGCCACCCTGTTATCCAACCTAACGAATGGAGTAGCAGTCGACTATGACGTCAAAACCGACCTGGTTTATTGGACCGACGTTGGGCCGAACGAAAATGTTGCAGGCGTTGTATCCTTGAGTAATCAACCAAAATCCTTCAGATTTTTGAAAGACCTACCGACGAAAGGAATCGATGGAATTGCTGTTGACTGGCTTGGCAGGAATATTTACTACACTGATAGACATCAAGACGCAATTGCGATTTGTGATATGAGGGGAAGGTTCCATCGGATTTTGTTGAAGGGAAATCCGTTGAATGATCCGAGGGCCATTGTTTTGGATCCTTTGAAGGGCCTGATTTTTTGGACAGATTGGGGTAAGATATTTAGGTTTTGCTCTGAATTACTCCAATTTGAATTAGCCTAACAAGGGCAGTGTACGAACTCGGTCTAAAAATTTTACATGAATTCTATCTTATTAGAAAGAGCTTCGCTCCTAGGTTCAGAAACTGCAAGTTATATGTAGCTGCTAATTTGCAAAAGATGGCAAGTTACAGCGCGTCAAAATCTGAAAATTTGCCTGAATTTGAACTTTGAAGAGCTATAACTCGGCTCAAACTCAATATTTCTGGATGAAACTTTCAGATGTACATAGCGATTCCGCTCTAAACCGAATTGCCGAATTTCGGCTAATTTGGTTGAGATATTTTTAAAAACACCTTTTTAACCTGGCTTTTTCGCAAAAAATGTGTTTTAACAAAATATCAACCAAATTAGCTGAAACTTGGCAGATCGGTTAAAAATGGACTCAACATGTATATCTAAAAGTTTCATCTGGAAATGATGAGATTGAGCCGAGTCATAGCTCTTCAAAGTTCAAAATTTGGCAAATTTTCAGATTTTTTGACGCGCTGTAACTTGTTCTCTTTTGCATATTAGCAGCTAAAATTTTACAGTTTTTTATCCTCCAGGTCAAGCTCTTTCTAATGAGATTGGTTTCGTGTAAAACTCTCAGACCATGTTCGTACAATTCCCTTGTAAAGTTCAATATGGACGCAATAAGGTTCTATCCATTATTGAAGGGCTTGAACCGAATTATAGGCTACAGAAGTACCAAAAACAGCTTTTTTTTGATCGAGACAGTTCAGTAAATATTTATAAGAATCACAAGAAATCCGATCTATCTCGATTTACAAAGTTTTAACAAATTTGCTTGAAATTTTAAAAAAAACATTTAATTTGATGGCCCAGTTCAAGCCCTCCAATGATGAATATATCTTTCAGGATTTCATACTCATGTTTATTTCAACAGTATCTAAATCCGTCCCTTTTAAGAGTGCGGTATTTATATCATAAATTTTTTTCAGGTACATCAGCACATATTGGAAGAATGAATATGGATGGTACAGATATAAGAGTATTGCTCCAAGATCGAACAATCCGATGGCCGAATGCGTTGGCGGTTGATGCGCCAGCCCATCGTTTATACTTTGGAGACGCTCATCGAGACTATATCGGCTCTTGCAATTATGACGGAACAAAACGACGAGTTGTGTTGAGAAACGTTGTTCGACACATTTTCGCGCTCTCGGTATTTGAGGACTTCATCTACTGGTCCGACTGGCATAATCATACCATTGAACGAGCGCACAAGATCACTGGTGAACGCCGAAAAGTCTTGATACACGATAAACAGTATCGTCCGATGGGATTCAAGATTGTTCATCCGTCACTTCAGAGTTTTGGAAGTGTGAAGAGTGCGAGACATCCGTGCTCTCAGCCGGGCAGATGTGATAACTTGTGCGTGCCGTCAAATGAGGAGGATAATTTCACGTGCATGTGTGCTCAAGGTAGGGTTTCTAGGATAAAAATAGAGCTCATGCTCTTTTTAAATCTCTTTTTAACATTTTCTAAAACCACCTAGAAGCCGAGAAAACTAAGCTTCAAAACAATGACCTAGAAAAGTTGTTCCCGCCTGGCCGAACTTTTTTCCCATTAGCCATTTTTATTAATATTCATAAAACATGCTTAAATTAGTTTATTTTAACTCATATGTTTGCATTTTTCGGGAATTTTGGTATAAAAATGACCGCGGACTAGTTTTCCAAAGCGTTTTCTAGGCCATTATTTTAAAGCTCGTTTTCTCGGCTTCTACGTGTTTTAGAAAAAAATTGAAAACAGATTTGGAACCAGTGAGAGGTCTATTTTCACCCCAGTTCATTTACTAACTCTTTAAAGCCTTCCTTTAAACTAATTTAAACGGACATAGCGTTTTCCAAAAAAAATTCAATTTTTTTGCATTCGAGTTTTTTTCCCAATTTTAAAATTCGATGATCAAGATTTTCTCAAAGTTTTTTGTTTTCAAATTATGAGAAACATTATGTCCCTTTAATGAATACGGTATTATCGATTGGGCGCACTTGATAAAGTGGAACTCTGTCTTTAAAGAATACATGCCAATAATCTCAAAAATTCCATTTCCCTTGAAAATTATCGATTTTTCTCTTCTAGGATTCCGATCAGAAGGCCGATCATGTGTCTCGGAATGCAAACCACTAGACATGGTCTGCAGCGGAACGTACAAATGCATCAGAAGCTGGTGGCGATGCGACGGACAAGACGATTGTGGCGACGGCGAAGATGAAGGCTATTTCGAGCCGAATATCTGTGAGCCGTTCCCTTGTGAGCCCGGACAATTTTTGTGCAAAAATACAAATCAAAATCACAATAGAACATGCTTATATTCGTCGAAACTTTGTGACGGGCTGAAAGATTGTGAGTTAGGTGATGATGAGGATGCGAAGTTTTGTGAGCATTTTGAATGCGGCGAGGGGTATTTCAAATGTTGGGATAATCGGAAATGTGTACCGATTGCGTCGGTTTGTGATATGAGGAACGATTGTGCGGATGGATCCGATGAGAAGGATTGCGAAATAAAGGAATGTGATAAAGGCTTCTTCGCGTGTGTTAACGAAACATCCGCGATTTCCAAATGCATCCCTAACGAGTTCTATTGCGACGGTGAAGTCGACTGCGCAAACGGGCAAGACGAACCGGATTCATGTGCAATCGGGCAGTGTAGCCTTCAACAATTCAGATGTGCGAATGGGAAGTGTATCGCGAAGAATCGACAGTGTGACGGCGAAACGGATTGTCGGGATGGATCGGATGAGAAGGATTGCGAAATCTCAAGCAAGTGTCCATGGCAATGCGAAGGGAAGTGTATGTCGATTGAGGATGTTTGTGATGGAAGGGTAGATTGCTCGGATGGCGGGGATGAGGGGGAAGAAGCGTGTGTTAGGAAGATTCAATTGAATGATGCGTGCCCGCTACCATGTGCTGATGGAACTGGATGCAATGCGAAGAGATGTGATGGTATTCAAGATTGTGCTGATGGCTCAGACGAGAAGGGATGTGAAGATGAAGGATGTGAGCTAAAGGAGAATGATATAAGGATTTGCGATGGAAAGATTCATTGCCACAGTGGGAAAGACGAATTCGGATGTTCGGTAACCGGATCGGAATTGTTCCAATGTTCAAGAAATCAAACTGTTGAACGATACAAGATCTGCGACGGGGTTCGAGATTGTGCTGATGGAAAAGATGAAGAAATGTGTGGTAATCGAAGCCTTCTTGTAAATAACTGCGGAAGGAAAGCATCATGTGATAATAGAAAACAATGCTACGATATAGTATCAGGATTATGCGATGGGGTAAAAGACTGCGACGATGGAAGCGATGAAAACGACATACATTGCGATAAAATGTGCCACGGAATGTTCCGATGCACAAACGGCAGATGTATCCACCAAATCTTGAGATGCGACGGTTACGACGATTGCGGCGACGCATCCGACGAGAACACATGTGACACCAGTTGCCACCATTTCGGCACATGCTCTCAAAAATGCTGGCTTGCTTGGAAAAACGCGACGCGATGCCATTGTGCGCGAGGATATGTTCGAGAGAAGACGAGCGCTGGAGGCTGCGTGCCGATTTCTAATTTCACCGAGCTTTTCGTGTCAAACGGGCGGACGATTCATTGGATGACGGTGCCGGTTTCAAGTGCTTCGGTGAAGCTGAATCGCTATCCTGACACCGAACTTGAGTTCATCCCAGGTTCTATTGATTTCTTCTACGAGTCGCAGAAAACCCGACTAATGTATACTAGTGGAAGAAGTCGCGATGGAAGAACCGATGTGAAAAATATAAGCATCAGTGATCAATCAAAGAACCATAAACGAAACAAAAGGTATTTGGAGCAGAACTTTGGCCGCAAATATTTCGACTCCGACTCAAACGCCCACCTTGTTTATGACTACATCTACCAGAATATTTATTTCACCGAGAACGCCGCTGACCTCAACGACGGCACTGTCTTCAAAACACAACGAACCATTTTTGTGTCAAGACTCAATGATACGAACACAAGAACGATGGTGGTAAATTCCACGGGTTCGATTTCATCGATCGCGATTGCTCCCGAAGAGAAGTGAGCCTCTTTTTTTTTAATTTGGAACCTTAAAATTTTTTTCAGCATTTTATTCTGGTCTACAACTTCGCCAGCACCTCGGATTTTCTCCGCGCGGCTTGATGGAACACCTATAAAATCAGTGTCGACTAAAGAGTTGCATGGGTCGCTTGTACAGTACAATGTGTTCGAACCGAGGAGTTTGGTTGTCGATCAGCCGAATTCGTGAGTTTCAAATTAAAAAAAATTTAATTCTCTTTCCAATGACACTAAAAACATAGTTTTTGGTCGAAAAATGGGAGAGAAACAAGGGACAGCAAAGCGTGGCCTAGAAAACCAAATTCGGGGACTAACTTTTGTTTTGCCTAGGCCAAATTGAGAACAAAAATGTTTAGCAAAAATGTTAGATCCCAACGCAATTTTACAAATTTAAAAAGAGGCGGCAATCAACGAGAAAAATCGATAAAACACCGCGTGGCCTAGAAAACCAAATTCGGGGACTAACTTTTGTTTTGCTGTGTTACTCAGCCAATTGTGGTCGCAAAATGTCATTTTTGGTACCATTCGAAAGAGAATGAAATTTTCTTCCATTCTAGTGGCATCTGCCTTGAATCAACAACCGATTTGCTGATTCAAAACTTGGATATGTTTTCAGATACGATTAAATTATCGATTAGTCCCCGATCTTGGATTTCTAGGCCAAATTGAAAAAAAATGTTAGAAGCAAGTTTAACAAATTTTTAAAAAGGAGCGAAGATCAACAAGAAAAATCGATAAAGACACGCGTGGCCTAGAAAACCAAATTTGGGGACTAACTCACTTTTTTTTGACGTTTCTCAGCTAATTTTGGGCAAAAAATGGTTTTCTTAGTACCATTGGATAGAGAATTAAATTTTCTACAAGATTTATTGCATTTTCTTATCGAAACGCGAATTTTTTAAACAAAAAATACTGGTTTTCAGACGACTATATTGGATTGATGGATTCAAACGAACCGTTGAAACAGTGACATTCCGCGGAAAAGACAGACGGACCGTTCGAAAATTCAATTTGAACGAGACGCCACTCACCATGGACCTTCTCGCCGATGATATTTATCTCGTCACGCGAGCCGGTGACATTCATCGAATGCACAAGTTCACCGGACACTCGACAGTGTTCCAGAGGCGATTCACCAAGAATTCCATCTCGCCGCTGATGTCGTTGAAGGTGGCGAATCCGGCGAAAGTGTCGGCGACGGTGGTGAAGATTCAGACGGTGCCGTGTCGGAATAATGATGCATGTCCGGCTGATATTGTTTGTGTTCCTTCGATGGTAGGTTGCAAATTGCAAAACGTTCAAAATTTCAATTTTTCCAAAAAATTCTCATTTTTCAATATTATTTCGCATTTGTTTGAATGAGAGAAATCTCTATTTTGGGGTCAGTAGGGTTCAAATTAACTGGCACGTTGTCTTTAAGGAGTAGAGATGACAATAGGCCCTTCAGACAAATAAAACCCCAAAAGCTATTTCTAGTAAAACACAGAAAAAAAGCTTATATAAAATTTATTTGCGGTACACTGTCTTTAAATACAATTTGTTTATAAAGCTGACAGTTGCGAAAAAAATTAGTTTTTTTTTAATATTTTCAGAAAACTTTCAGACAAAAATTTTTTCAAAATTTTATTTCGATTTTTCAGGATTTCTAGAATTTTCTAAATGCTCATTTCCTACTCAAATATGTCTTTCAAACTCCATTTTTCGAAAACAATAATTTTAATAACCAAAAAATTCGCAGAAACGCTCAAATTCGATCGATTTGCATTAGGGCGCACTTGCAACAACATCGCGTTTGGCGGAAATTTCATTAAAAAACGCTACTTAAAAATTATTACTTGTCGAATTGAAGAAAAATTAGTTTTTGAACACTTCAAGAATATTGTGGTTTTTAAAATTACAGAAAAATTGTAATTTTCAGACAAAAATTGTTTTTTAAATTTTATTTCGGTTTTTTCAAGATTTCTAGAATTTTCAAAATGTTTATTTTTTACTCAAATATATTTTAAAAGCCCTGTTTTTCGAAAACAATAATTTTAATAACCAAAAAATTCGTAGAAAAGCCCAAATTCGATCGATTTGCATTAGGGCGCACTTGCAACATCGTGCTTGGCGGGAATTCAAATTCCACTTAGAATTTATAATTTTTCGAAAAAAAAGAGCCCCAAAAACCAACGTTTTTTCAGAATTCCGAAAATAAATTGGAGTCAAAATGCCTTTGCGGAGAAGGTCGCTATTTTGAGGAAACTACCAAGAAATGTCAACTTTTGTCGGATAAAAATGATGAGGCGTTACGTAAGAAACTTTTTTTTTCTTTTTTTTTGTAAAATTCCAATAAATTCCCCATTTCTAGAATGCGGCGACTATTTCTGTTACAATGGTGCAAAATGTGAAACGCTCACAAAACGATGCGTATGTCGGGCGGGATTCTATGGAAATCAGTGTGAAATCAATCAATGTTCGGAGCAATGTTGGAACGGTGCACAATGTGCAATTCAAGACGCCGGAAATACCTACAAAATCGAGTGTAAATGTCCGACGAATTTCACGAATCTCGCATGTGATACCCATATTTGTGAGGGGGTTTGTGGCCCCAGGGGCACTTGTCGAATGATGATGTGTCCGAGAGGTTCGAAACTTTGTGAATCGAAGACTTATTGCGACTGTGATCAAGGATGGGAAGGACCGGAATGTAGACACAGGAAGGATTATAATCCGAGCTCCGGACATTGTTTCAACGGCGGGAAATGTAGCGGGAATAAGATTGAGCAATTGAAATGTGAATGTTTGGAAGGCTATAATGGAGATCGATGCGAAAATTGCGACAAAACGCTAGAATGCAAAAATGGAGGCTTCTGCTCCCAACGACTACTTCCAACTGGCATCCCAACCGGACGATTCGAGTGCATGTGTCCTCTTGGATTCAACGGGACGAATTGCGAAAAAGACCTCTGCGAAAATGCCTGCCCTTACGGCCATAAATGCTCAGTCAATCCGATGGCAAGTAATCCCATCGAGTGTAGTTGTCAACCGAACGCTGCATCCAGAAATACCGATTGTGAACCGATTTGTGAGAAGGAGAAGAATTGGTGCAGAAATGGTGGAGAATGCGTCGATTATCCGGGTTTGCCGGGGCAGTGTAAATGCCCGCCAAGATTCAGGTTTTTATTGATTTTTTATCCAAAGTTAGGATCACCAAATGTCCCTAGAATCAAAGAAAATTTAATTCTCTATCGAATGGTACCAATATCAATATTTTCTGACCTAACATAGCCGAGAACGCGGCAAAACAAAAGTTAGTCCCCGCATTTGGTTTTCTAGGCCACCTCTTGTTTACAGCGTAACTCGACCAATTTTGATCAAAAAATGTTGTTTTTGGTACCAATCGATAGAGAATTAAAATTTCTCTGATTTTAGATACATTTAATATGTCCTCAGGGTCATCTTCTTACAGAAATACGATGTTTAATGTTGTTAATATTTTTTTTACCGTTCTCGAAAACAGACTATCAGTTTTCGGAAAAATTTCACAGATATAATAAGCCTACCCCATTCCCTTTTTTTTAAAAACTAGAATTAACACTTATTGAGACAGCGGATTTCAAAGAAAATCCAAAACGCCTTGTTCAGTGGAGCGCGCTTGCTAATTTCACCGTATGTCAGAAGTTTTCGAAAGCCCGCTCTTAAAAATGGATTTTTTTCAGTAAAGCATAAACCGATTCTATTGAAAATTTGTACAAAGATTCACTATACTTTTAGATCTACATTTTGGTGCCAAAATCTGGGAAAAATTCCAAATTTAAAATTGTTTTTCAAGGCGTGAAATAAGAGAAAATTCAAATTTTTAGAAATCTGCTTAAAACCAAATTTTCCTAGTTTTTAGGTCTTGAAATCTGAAATTTAACTGAAATTCAAAAGAATTGCTTCAAAAATCCCTTTTTCCAGTGGACCGAGATGTGATCAAACGGCCAAATGTTCAGACTATTGCTTGAATAATGGACAGTGTATTCCGACGAACGAGACGCACTACGATTGCAAATGCACAAATGGATATTTTGGTAATTTTTTAGGGAATCTACCCAAGATTTTTGTGGTTTTCTAGGTACCCGATGTGAAAAATACGACAGCTGTGAATTCGGCTGTGAAAATGGGGGAAAATGCACGGCTAACCAGCAAGGAGCGCCGATTTGTGTTTGTCCGAAAGGATTAGGTGGTGAACGATGTGAGAGGATTGTTGCGACGTCGTGTGGATCGTTGGAATGCTCCAACGGTGGGATTTGCTCGACGACGTTTGTTGAGAACAACAGCCCGACTTGTGTATGTCCGCCAGGATGGAGTGGACTGGTTTGTCGAACGAATTCGTGTGACAATTACTGCAAAAATGGTGGAAAATGTGCACTGAATGAAGATGATGAGCCGGTTTGTTGGTGTAAGGAAGGATTTACCGGGAAAAATTGTGATTTGAAGAAGGTTCCGTTTATGAGAGGCGGGACGAAGACAATGCCCTGGTGGGGAAGTAAGTTCTTACCTTTTTTTCTATTTTTTGAATTTATTCTGATTTTATAACCATTTTCAGAGCTCCTACTCTTCCTCTCCGCTATTGCGTTGTCAGTTTTACTGGTTGCCGCACACTCGTACGCGAAATCGAACCGTTTTGCGGTTTTCCGACAGTTCCGTCACGCGCAAATGGAAGAAGTTGACCCGCCGGCTGATCAGTTCAGCAATCCGGCTTATTTGATAGATGAAGGTGGAATTGAGCTAGTTACTGCGAATACGTCGCTGGTTAATCAGAGAGCAGTAAGTCTTTTTTTAGGTGGAACGAGAGAAAGTGCGCTCTAGCGAAATACCGTAATTTTAAAGGGACACGTCGATTTTGAGAGAAAACTTTTATTTTTAGATTTTGAAGATTTTCAACGATGAAATAAAAATATATAATAATTGGGAAAATTGATTCTCTATCGAATTATAACTTTTAAAAAAGTTTATTTTCAAATTTTTGCTTGAAAAAAGTTGGTTCCACGTCCGAACTTTGTTTTCTAAGCCGTTTTACTTACAAAATTGCGAAATTTATTATTTTTGGCTTCGATTTTTCGGAATTTTTAAAAATAATTTAAAAAATCAAATAATTTTCCTATTTATTTTTTGAAAAATGGCGCGAAATTCGAAAAAACTCGATTTTTTAGAACTTATTGCTCTCCCTTCCTTTTTTTTGTAGAAAAAAAAATTCAAAATTCCAAGAAAAAACCAAGTTATAGAAAAAACTGCATCAAAATCACCTTTTTTCCAGCGTACTTCATTCAATAACCCGGTTTTCGAGCAAGAAATGATGCCAATCTACAATGACACGGTTGAAAATTCGGAACTCTTGCCAAATAATTAATCATGTTCATATTTATTAAACTGAATTAATCATATCGATTCTTGATTCTTTTTTTTTCTTTGTTAATTACCTTTTTTCTTCATTTACAGGGTTTTTCGTTCATTTTTTAAATTTAAAAACAACAACGATTTACTATTAAAGTTTGCTCATTTTTATTCATTATTTATATATTTTCTTAAATATTTCCTCGTGTATTTTTTTTATCGAAGTTCTCATGAAACGTGGTATGCTATTTGCTATTAAATGCATTTACTTTTTTTTTAATAAATTGTTATTGTTCGAAATTTGAATTTTTGCGTTTCGTGGGGGTACGGTAGGATTAAATATGTGCAGTTTTGGGACAAATGTGTGCAAACACAACGAAGTACCGTAATCCGAACTTTTTAAAAAATGTGTGTTTTTTTTTAAATTTTTCTTAAAAAGTGATTTTTCATGATTTTCAAGCCCGCTAAGAATTTTTTACCTATTTATTAAAGTTTACTTTTATAAGCAAACATTTTATCAGTAGGTTCAAACGTTTTTATGATTTTTTTCAATACTTATTTTGAAGAATTTTTGGAAATTTAGAAATTTAGAATTACCTAAATTTTAGACATTTAACATTTTTGAAAATCGGAAGTAATTTTTACAGGTTATGCCAAGAATGAAAACAACAACAAACAAACGTCTTTCAAGTATGGAAAAAGGGCGAAAGTTAGTAAATTTTTGAATTAGAGGGTCCTTTCGAAAAAACAAGCTTTTTTTTAGAAATAAACAAATTTTAAGAAGAAGCATTTATAAGAAAAGGCAAATAATTAGTTGATAGAAATTTCTTAACGTGATTTTCTAGTATTTAAAGTTTAAAACTGGCGTTTACACGTACTGTCAGCAAAACTGATAAAAAATCAATAATTTCAGGATCAAAAGATCTCAAATGGATCCCACGAACTTTACAACAACGCAGTGTTGTGTGTGCAGAACTAGATTCGGTAAAAAGAATTTAAAAATATTATATCTATTCAAAAAATCATAAAATTTCTGCAGAATATAATTCTACCCTAGTTACCAGTTCCCAAAAATGCGATCATAAGTTTTGCCCATCTTGTATGACACCAGCCATGAGAAATTTGTGAGTTTTTTTAAAAGCTTTTGCTCTTCACAATTCCACAATTTTCAGAGCTAAGGGAGAGCTCTTCAATTGTCCATTTTGTGAGGGAAAAAGTGAGTTTTCATGAGAATTCAAAAAACAATTTTTTTTTGCTCATTTTTGCTCATTTAGAAATGCGGAAGTGTAAGGAATGCAATATCGATTCAGCAGAATTCAAGTAAACTGATTTTTCTTTAACTATTAAAAGGTTTTCTACTTTTTCAGCTTAGACACATGTACCAGATGCTCCAGCTTCCAAGCTATCTCAATTTCTCGCCAAATTCCGGGAATTTCACACAAAGCGAGGAATTTTCCGTATTGTGCGAACTGCGATCAAGCTTATAGTAATCGAATAAACAGTTTTTCATAATAATGAGGCGTTTTCCAGATAATAATGATCGTCTGCCAAAGAAATTGGATTGCGGACACACTTTTTGTGCCGCTTGTCTTGAAGCCGCTTTTTTATGGGAGTGAGTGAATTCTATTAGTAATTGTCAAATTTTGAATGCAAAAAACCTCTATTTCGATATATCGTTTGAAAAATTTGATTTGATCAAAATTTTAAGCAATTTTCTTAGAAAAATTGTTCCTTAAACCTCAAACAGCTTAAAAAAGGCCTCAATTTTACCAAAAATATCGAAAAAGTGAGGAAATCAATAAAAATGCCTTGAAAGACAAGCTAGGCGATTCCTAGGCCACCGTTTGGGTTTCAATGTCATTTTTGGTCCGAATAAAAATTTTTAAAAAGTTGTTTATGAGGTTTTTCAATTTTTTCGCTAGATTAAGACATTTTTCAACCAAAAAGAGCACTCGGAGCAGAATTTTGGTCCGAAAATCGGGCAGGAAGAGCTCAGAAATAGGTTTAAGGTGAATAAAATTCAAAAATCTACATATTTATATCAAAAAAACAATTTTATGTTTAAAAAATCGAATTTCCGAACAAAAAATACCGAAATATAGCCTTTTAATGTTTAAAAAATCGAATATCTGTAGAAACGTACCGAAATATGGTCTAAAAGCCCTAAATTTGACTAAATCTGATCGAAAATATGAAAAAATGGGTTTTTATCTTTTTTCAGAGAACAGCACGTATCCCGATGTGACTACGTTCCATGCAGCTTATGCCCGGTTAGTTTAAGCTTCCGAAAATCTAAAAAACACCAGAAATTTCAGGAAGAAACACGATTAAACGGCTTGAGAAATTTCAAAAGATTAGATGACAATGAAGCGATTTTAGAGGAGATGGAGAGAATGATAAAAAACGCAAAAAACGAGACGGATTGTGTCACGGTGATGTGTACGGAATGCGCGAAAACGGATGTCGAGCAGGAGTAAGGCTCTAATTTTAATATTTTTCTTTAAAACAAGTTATTTATCGATTTTTTCCTTCAGCATGCATATTTGCCAAGTTTGCACATTGGAGAAGCATGAGTTCGATGTGGAACAGAAGAATACGGCAATGGTGGGAGGGTTTTGCTGAAATTTCTGAAAATCTGGAATTTTTTCAGACTATCGATTCGGTTGATCCATTTGCGATTTGTTCCACATGTGTTCTCAAGAGTCATATTACAAAGGGACATAAAATTGTGGCATTTTATCCATTACGGGTAAAAAAAAAGTTTTTTGAACTGATTTATCCGATCTTTAAGCTTAAAAGAGCCATTAAAAGTAATATTAGTTTACAGGCTGAATTAAGATTCAACAAAAATCGAAATCGAATCTCCCTATCTGCGAACAACCTGGATAATCATTTGGACAAGTTGACAGTGAATTGGAACACGTCGAGAAGAGTTATTGCAAGTTCTAGAGCGGTAAAATCGATTTTTTTCTTTAATTTTTAAATAATCTCCAATTTTTTAAAGCAAATGACGAAAATTGTGAATTTGATGGCGCGTAGTAAATCGTCGGTGATCACGAGTCGACTGTTTAACAGGAATTCGAATGAGATTCAATCGGTTTGGTGGAAAATTTGAATTTTCGAATAAATTTTTAAAAATTTCAGCTTGTTTCATTTGTGCAGAATTTGAACACGAGTTTTGAGCAGTTTAATGAGAAGCAGCATGTGAGTTTTTTATAAAAATTGATTTCAAATGAATAAAAAATGATTATCTACCAATTTATAGCAAAAAAAACAAAAAAGCCGTTTTTAAGTCAAAAAAATGAGAAAAATCTATAAAAATTGGGTTTCTAGGCCATATAAGGGGGAAAAACGGAAAAATACCCTAGAAACCCAAATTTGTATCAGTTTTTCGTATTTTTTGGGCTAGAACTATTTCTGAGCTCTCTGGACACCCAAAAAGACACCTAAAAAGTTAAAAATTAATTTTTTCAGAGGAAGCTTAACGAATTGACAAAATTCCTGACTGAAATTGAAGTTCTTCAATGTACGCCAGAAAGCGAGGAGACGAGAAAGATTGTTCAACGTCCGATTCCGAACGTATTAGCGTCCGAGGTCAAACAGGAAGAACCGGCGGAAAACGCGTTTCAATCAATTCAAGCGCAGCAGAAGGCGTTGCAGATGAGAAGGCAGCAGCAACAGCAGCAGTACCAACAAGTACAGCCGCAAATTCGACACAGATTGGTTATGAGGGCTCCACCGACGCCGCCGACAAATGGATCGTATGTTGTGAGGAAGTATGCGGCTCCAAATTCTCAAGGTTGGTTTTTTTAATGAAAAAATATTGGAAAAATTCAAATTGCGACCGTGTAAGTGCGCTCTATTGCAAATCAACCAAATTCAGAAAAATTTAGAAAATTCTGGAAAATTCTGAAAAATGCTGAAAATTCAGTAACAAATTAAATAAACGCTGAAAAATTCTGAAAACTTCTGAAAAATGCTGAAAATTCAGAAAAAATTAAGAAAATTCAGAAAACAATAAGAACATTCTGAAAATTTTCAAAAATTTTAGAAAATTCTGGAAATTTCTGAAAAATTCTGAAAAATGTTGAAAATTCAGAAAAGATTAAGGAAAGTCAGCAAAATTCTAAAAAAGTGCTGAAAATTCAGAAACATTGAAGAAAATTCTGAAAATTTTAGAAAATTTTAGAAAATTCTGGAAAATTCTGAAAATTCAGAAACATTAAAGAAAATTCTGAAAAATTTAGAAAATTCTGGAAAATTCAGAAAAAGTTAAGAAAAGTCTGAAAAATTCCGAAAAATTCATAAAAAAATGCTGAAAATTCAGAAAAAATTAAGGAAATTCAGAAAAATTTAGAAAATTCTGGAAAATTCTGAAAAATTCTGAAAATTCAGTAAAAAATTAAATAAACGCTGAAAAATTCTGAAAACTTTAGAAAATTCTGGAAAATTCTGAAAAATTCTGAAAAATTCTGGAAAATTCTGAAAAATTCTGGAAAATTCTGAAAAAATTAAGGAAATTCAGCAAAATTCTAAAAAAGTGCTGAAAATTGGGGAACATTTCCAGCTCAACCAGCTCGACTTTACCCTCCACATCGACTCACTGGATCGCCATACCAAGTTCCAACAAGAATTCTTCAGACAGCTCCACAAACTCAACCATCAATCCTTGCGAGATTAAATGCTGCTGAAAACGCAGAAGCTAAAAATCGACCATCGTAAGGAGTTGAAAAATTCGCTATAATTGTTCAAAGTCTTTTTTTCAGAACATCAAACGAATGAGAAGAAAGGACTGTTTTATCAATAAGTATTTATTTAGCCATAGTAATTAAGTATTCTGTTAGTTTTTGATTTGTAATCTAATCTGTTGTACAACAAAATTTCCATTTAAAAAACTCAAAAAAGAGATATTGATCTCATTGGCATTGTTATTACACCGTAGGACCCTGCTCATGTCCGTCACCTGTTGTTCTCGAGTGCTCAACATAAAACGTTTTCTTTTAAATTTTATATATACTTTACTTTACTTTCGATATAGGTACAAATAATGGCTGATTCGATTGCTTCAATTGGTAATCGATATATCGATAGGAATGGTAAAATGCTATTCTAGACTTTGTAAAATTCCACTTCTCCAGATTCTGATATGCATTTTTTGAGGACGTGGGCTGTTAGAAGGTGTCAGCATACGGATTGGGATGTTTGTGAGAGGATTCGATTGTTGGAGTTGCAAGAAGTTGGACGGTTTTAAAGGGAGGAGGGCTTGGTTTAATGTACAGTATTCTAGGCTAGGGATCGCGCGGCACAAATGGAGAAGACTATGAGATGGTGGTCGAATTGTACGGCGGAATGGAGGAATCGATGGAGGTATGGATAATTCGATTAAAAATCGATAATTTTAAAAGGAGCACTTTATACAAGTCTAGTTTTCTCGAGGACTAGCTCTCGCAAGACGTGTTTCTAGGCCAAGTTGATTTTTTTGTTGAAAATATTGAAATTATTGATTTTTTTGTATTTCCATACACATAATCTTCAAAATAAACAGGAATTGGTGATTAAATAAGAATTTAGACACTTTTCCAGCTCAAAAAATTTAATTTAATTTATTTTCAACAAAAACAAATCATTTCTCGCGGACTAGCTTTCGCAAGACGTGTTTCTAGCCATTTCATTAGTACGAGTTTTCTGGGGGCTGAGATAACGAAATAAATGGTTTTAAAATGAGAAAAGTTAGATTTTTTATAAATAAATGAGAGAAAAAAACGAGGGTAGGCCTTGTGTTTGGAGGCTCAAGTGTTTGGAAGCACATGTGTTTGGAGGCACAAGTGTTCGTTTTTGTAGCGTTTCAAGACCCGAACGATATTTCAGGCGCATGCGCCTTGAAATGTCTGCGTCTCTCGACGTCACATGATAAGGGCAGTTGGTTGCCGGCCCTGATCGTTGTCTGCATGTGCAAAAATGTATATTCCGCGCGCAAGTGGGCGCGGCCGGTTTAATTACCCAAGTTTTAGGTCTACCTCAGGTTAACCTCAAACTTGGGAAAATGAACCGGCGGCGCCCACCTGGGCGCGGAATATACATTTTTGCACATGCAGACAACGATCAGGGCCGGCAACCAACTGCCCTTATCATGTGACGTTGAGAGACGCAGACATTTCAAGGCGCATGCGCCTGAAATATCGTTCGGGTCTTGAAACGCTACAAAAACGAACACTTGTGCCTCCAAACACATGTGCTTCCAAACACTTGAGCCTCCAAACACAAGGCCTACCCTCAAAAAGACAACCAGAGCGTTTTTTTCAAGAAAAAATAAAACGGCCTAGAAAACCAACTTTTTCTTCGGCCATTTAAGGTTTTTTTTGAATTTTTCGTTTAACACTTTCCCTAAGGGAAGAACTTTGAGTTTTCTAGTCCGCGGTTTTCTTTTCTAGGCCAAGCTGAATTGTTTTTGTTGAAAAATTGAAATTATTGATTTTTTCTTGAAAAAAATTGAAATTGTTGATTTTTATCTTTAAAAATTGAAATTATTGATTTTTTTCTTGAAAAATTTCAATTATTGATTTTTTCTTGAAAAATTACAATTATTGATTTTTTTCTTGAAAATATTCCAATTATTGATTTTTTTCTTTAAAAAATTTAAATTAGTGATTTTTTGCTGAAAAATTGAAAATTTTTGATTTTTTTGTCGAAAAATTGAAATTATCGATTTTTTGTGTATTTTCATTCCCATAATCTTCAAAATAAACAGTAATTGGTGATTAAATATGCTTTCAGAAATTTTTCCAGCTCAAAAAATGCGAAAAAATAGTTTATTTTCAACGAAAAAAAACCAGTTTGGCCTAGGAACACAAACATGGCGGACTAGGAACCCAAAATTCTTCACCGAGCGAAAATAATATTTTATTTGTCTTGAAGATTTTTTTTTCTTTTTTCTTATATGAAGTCTTTAAAAATTGGCAAAAAGCGAAAAAATCTCATTTGAAAGATATGGCCTAGAAAACTGGTGCAAAAACTAGTCCACGAGAAAAACTAGTCCTTGGAAGAATCATAATAGCTTATTTTTCTCAAAAAAAAACCAAGATGACGTCATTTTCTTTAGAAGACACATTCAGAAAAATTTTTATCAAAACATTTTGAACAAAAAAATTTCAGCGCCGTACGCGACGAAAGGAATCGAGCACGAGAAGAAGCGGAAACTCTTCGTCATAATTATGACCTTCTATTAGTAAACATTTTCAATTTTAACCTTTTTCAAAATAAAATCTTTCAGGAAGAAAAATGCGCACTTGTCGAAAAAATATGCAAAGATCAAGAGGATGAGGAAATCTCTAAAAATTCCTCACTAAAAACCGAAATCGATGGAACAACATTAAATGCAAGTACCCAGACATCACGTTCAATCTCTGTAGATTCTTCAATGTCCGCTTCGAACTATTCAAATTTCGGAATTTTGCATTTGGAGTAAATTTTTCTTTTTCCGCAATTATATCAAAAATTGCAACATTTCCCAGAAATCAAGAAGAAAACGAGCAACTTCGAGCAGAAAACGACTTTCTCAAGGATCAAGCCGACGAACTTCAAAAGTACCGCGAAAAAATGGAAGCCGATGCAAAATCCATCAAACAACTTCAGCAACGGGTCGAAAAAATGGAAAAGGAGATGTTGATGAGTGCAAAGAATTTCAAGAGAGCTTCTAGTTCCTGAAATTAAAGTATTTAACTATGTATTGATTTTTGACCGATAATTCTTATTTATACACCTTCTACTTTTTTTTTTACGAAATTTGATTTTTTGTACTAAATAAATATTGATTAAGTTTGCTGAAACAATGATGGCTCGAACTTCTCTTCTTTAAAACTATTCACTCGATGAGACTTCCTTAAAAATCAATATTTGTGTTAAAAAATTGTTTACAGGCGGGCTTTACGGGGATAATAAATGTGCCTTAAATGAAAATAGACTTTATTCTCATTCCAAATCTGTTTTTAAAAATTTCTAAAACCACCTGGAAGCCGAAAAAATTAGCTTCAAAACAATGGCCTAGAAAAAGTTGGCCGAACTTTTTCCTATGAGCTTTTTTTCGTGTTTCGTTAATAAATAGTTATTCAGAATGCTTATATTAGTCCTTTTTATGTTTTTTTTTTAATTTAAATTTTTTTTTTGGATTTTTCATGCCTGCGGACTAGTTTTCGCCCCTTTTTCTAGGCCATTATTTTGAAGCTCATTTTCTCGGCTTCTAGGTGGTTTTAGAAAATTTTAAAAACAGATTTGGAATGAGAATGAAGTCTGTTTTCATCCCAGACGCATTCATTAGCTCCGTAATGTACCTCCTTCAAAATACCTTCAACAATCTCACTTCTTCCCGGAAACGCACTTTTTTGAGAATTTTCTTCTTTTTTCTCACCGCTACCAAGCTATTTCGTTTCTTCGGTTTTTCTCTAAAAACACGGGCATTCTTTTTGCAGAAAATTCAATTTTTGGCTCAAATTTGAAAAAAACTACGATTTTTTATGCAATGCTGCAAGTGCGCTCTATTGCAAATCGAACATTTTCGAGGGATTTACCCCGTTTTTGACCGTTAAACTGGAATTTTTTCGCGGAAAATTAAATTTGAGACACGCTTACGTATTTAACTAACAAATTGAACCCAGAAAATGCGGCGAAATTTAAAAAAAAAAGAAAACTTCGATTTACGACATTTTTCTAAAAAAAATGTTTTTCTCTTCATTTTTTTAAAATAAAGTGCATTTGCATCATTTTAAAATGGGCTTAACTTTTTTTGAGTGATTTTACTCGTCATTTCCATTTTATTTTCAAAATTACCGTATTCCTTAAAGGCGCATACCGTTTTCAAGCACAAAAAATAATGGGAAATGAAATAAAAATATTTTTAAACATTTTTTAAAAATTAAAATCAGTTAATTCCCCATTATTTTTTTCCCTGAAAAATAACAGAAAACCGTTGTTTTGCATTGTTTTCTAAATTAAATGGCCTAGAAAAACAAACGGGGGACTAGAAATCAAAGTTCGGCCATTAAGACGGCTTGTTTTCGAGAAAAATCTTTTAAAAATTAGTTTTTTTCACTTAAAAACAATTTTTTTAAAGAAAAAATCTTACTTCCCACAATTCAATCTTCTAAAATCCCCATCACCGCCATTATTATCAAATTCATCGCTTAGCGGCGGAGCGGAAGGGTTATTAGAATCCCCATCATTGTCGATAATAACACGAAGCCACAACTGTCTCGACAACCGTCGAACCCCCACAATTGTGTCCGTATCACAGATTAATTTTAATAATAAATAACCATCACATCTGAAACATATATAAAATCAATCGATAATACTTCAAATAAATAAAAATTACCCAAGATAATTAACAAAATATTCAAAAGGGTCTTGAGAAACAGAAAGAGAAAGACTTGAATGCTCTCGAATTTGTAGAAAGAATTCTTTGGTCTGCAAATTAAAAAAAAAATTTTAGATTTTGGCAAAAAATCAATACCGGCAATAATGACATTGTTGTATACCGCCGATAGGCCGGAAAAGCAAGGATTAACGTGAACCAAGAAGCGGACAAAAATGCGACAATTATCACGAATAATAACCACCAATAAATGAACAAATACACCTTTTCGTTGATAAAATTTTGGGATAATAGGCAGTTGAGGGTATGTTGATGGATTGTGGCCATTTCCTGGAAAATATGTGGGTCTGGGGGGTCTTAAATAAAAGAAATAAAGCTCTCACAATTTTCGACACATTGCATTTTACCAGTCGCGGGAAATAACCCTTGTCCAGTTCTGTTTGAGATTTTCCGCTCAAAATATCGTCAATCATCTGGAATTTGATATTTTTCGCCTTTTTGAAGGGCGTCTAGAGGTATCTAGAAGGACAAAGGACGTCAAGATGTATCTAGTATTGAAGAAAATTAAATTCTCTATCGATTGGTACCAAGAACACAATTTTGTGACCAAAAATGGCCGAGAAACACAAATTAAAACGAAAATGTATTAATTTTCATTTTTTTAGCCCAAATAAAGTTAGTCCCCACATTTGGTTTTCTAGGCCATATGAAACAAAAAATTGAGAATTTTAAAAAAGGAAAAAATACATAAATTGGAAAAGAAAACCCTTAGAAAAGTGTGGCCTAGAAAACCAAATGCGGGGACTAAGATTCCAAAACATACCTAATTCTGTTTTTTTGGCATTGCTCGGCCATTTTAGGCCGCAAAACTCCAGAAACGCAGATCTTAGTACCATTCGATAGATAATTAAATTTTCTTTAATTCTAGATGCATTTGAAAACATAAAATATTTGGAAAAAAGCTTTTTTTTCAAGCAAAAAGAAGCTTTCCAGAATGTAGTCACTTTTTTCACCTTTACTCACATAAAACCCCCAAAAAAGCTGCCCATACGCGAAAAACTTGGCAATCATCCAAAACTGGAATAAAAACGAGAAAACGCTTAACCATTTCGACGAAACGTATAGAATCATTGACGAATGGGCGCCAAACTTGTCACTTGAAATCAATCGATATTTTTTCAATGGTTTGAAGAAATATAACAGACTTTTTCTTCAATTTCAACAGGCGGTGAAAATCGTAAGCAAGATTGTTCAATATTTCGGGATTTTGTAAGGCATCCGCATTGTTTTTTGATTTCTCCGCTTCATCTTGGTATTCACGAAACGGTTTTAAAATTGTTTTTATATCGGCGCCTAAAAATTTTTTGCAATTTTCGGATTTTTTTGTTTAAAAATACCAAAAAAATATCGAAGACCGACATTATTCCAGAAAAATGAAGGAATTAGGGATATGATGATTTGTAGAAGCAATATATAGGGAATCCACTGAAAAAATTGTAAAATTATAAATTTAAGTTTAAAAAAACCTGATAATAACTAATTTTATGTTCGTTTTCTACAGATTTCTTTACATGATCTTGAAATATTAATCTTCTGCTGTTTTCACCCGATATTCGAATAGTTCGATTCACAATTCTGTGATAAAAAATTGCTAAAAAATCGAAATTCATTAAAAATATTACACTGTCGAATATTGAGCCGTAAACTTGTCATGATTGAAGCAATAACTGTGAAAATATTGAACCCAGGTTTCAGGAATCTCGGCGCCTATTTGACAGACGATTAATTCACCGAATAATAAGTGCGAGCTTAGGAGCAATGTGAAAAATATCAGAATCCATATGGTGAACGTGTGAACTATCTTGTCGGTGAAGTTTGAGCAGCCATTAATGTAGAGAAACCTTTGCAAAATGTCTTCTCGTATCATTTGATGTTATATTTTTTAAGTGAAATGAAATTATTTTGATAGAACTTGTTGTTATTCGCGTGGAAGCGACAAACATTAACGAATAATCATTTCATAAAATTTCAAACCTAAAATATTAATCTAGAGCTAACCCATTTTCGCCATGCGCCTTTAAAAAACTACCGTATCAAAAAATTCGACTTTTATTTATTTTTACTTTTAATTTCGAAAAAAAGTGTTTATCATTACAGAAAAGGCTTGAAATTTTTTAAAATAGTGATGAACAATAATGGCGAGCAAACGGTAAGCTGAAAAATGTTAAAATTACTATAAAAATTTAATTTTAAGGATGCTAAATGTATATTCGGGCAACACGTCAAGAAAAGAAGGAGTAAATCACCGCGATGCAAGCCGGTAACGATTAGAAAAATCACAACGAAGAGAAAAATTGTAGGTTTATTTTATTAGGAATTATTTGTAAGAATAGCAACATTTTTCAGGTACAAAATGCTCCGAATGTTGAAGTTCAAGTGGCGAAGGATGAGAAAAAGACGACGAAGGAGTTGAAACCAAAAGTATGTTATTATTTTTTTTGAAAATGATAAAAAATGTGAAGTAGAGTAAATTGCAGAAGCTGAAATTCTAAGTTTTTAGTATCTAAGCTTCAAAATTCACCAATTTGTAAAAAAATGGAGGATTTTTTAAATATGTAATTTTTTTCAGAAAGAATGGCCAAAAAAGCCGTGGGTTGAAGAAGTTTTGAAAATAAATCGTGCTATTGATAAAGCCGCAGAAAACGGTGAATTCTTCGATAAGCCAGCTTCTCACGTCCTTCCTGATAATAACAATGCTCCTGAAGCGAAGATGCTCAAAATGGACAGGAAACCAGAATTCGGAGCCATTGAACAATTGCCTACGAATTCAGGGCTCATTGTCCGTATCGATGAACGAACACCGGTGATGGAGATATCCCCTTCAATTTCCCGAGATCCTGAAAGCTCTGAAAAGCCGAAGATACCTGAAAAAAGTGAAAAAATCAATGATGTTCGAGTGAAAAGTGATGAGAAAAAAACGACAAATGATCTGAACCCAAAAGTATGCTTCTTTTTTGAAAAATGTATCGATATCAATAATCTAAGGTAGATTTTCAAGCAAAAATTCTGAATGCCTAGTATCTAAGCTTTAAAATGCACCAAATTGCGTAAAATTGAGCATTTTTTTGAACGAATAAAATTTAGGGGATTTTTTTAAAATAATTTCAAAGCACTTGCTTCGAAGCATAATAGTTTTCGTTAAAAATTTTTAATTGCAAAGATTTTCTAAAATATTCAGCGTTTCAGCTTCAAAAAGCAGCTAATTGTGAAAATATTTGAAATTTTGAGTTAAAAATCTTCAAAACCCTGATTTTCAAAAAAAAAACGTATAATTTGTTTCAGAGAGAATGGCCAAGGTCGACAACAAATGTGTGGGCTTGTGAAACGTCGCCAATTAAAGATGTAATAGCTAAACCTTCACAAAACGATGAATGCTTGGATAACCCAGCTTCTCATGTCCAGCATAATAATACGAATTCGCCAATACCGAAAATTCCAAAAATAGACAAGGATCCAGAAGCCATTGATCAATTGAACAAGAAATCAGGGCTCGTCGAGCAGCAAACACCATTGAGAAAAGAGCTGATAAGTGGCCTAAGATGTTCTCCAATTTCTTCAACTTCTGCAAGTCCTGAAGAGCCAAAGAATCCAGAAAAAAGTGAAAAAATCGATGATGTTCGAGTGAAAAGTCATGAGAAAAAAACGACAAACTATCTGAAACCAAATGTAGGTTAATTTTTAAAAAATTATTGATTTAAATACGTTTTCAAGCAGAAATACTGAATTCTTTGGACCTAAACTTCGAAATTCATATAAATTTTAAAAAAATAAGTGAATTTAAAGCTTTTTAGAATTTGAAACCCATATTTTTCAAAGAATGATGAATTGTTTTCAATTGCAGCGCATTTTGAAGCTGAAAACGGAAATATGCTGATTTTTCAGCTTCGAAATTCAGAAAATTATGAAAAAATTTGAAATTTTCAAAAAAAAAACGTATAATTTGTTTCAGACAGAATGGCCAAGGTCTAGAACAAATGTGTGGGTTTGTGAAACAGCAACAACGTCTCGTGTTCAGCATAACAATAATAATATCAATTCGCCAGTACCGAAAATTCCAAAAAGAGCCGAGGAACCAGAAGCCAGTGATCAATTGGACAAGAAATCGGAGCTCGTCGAGCTGCAAACACCATTGAGAAAGGAGCAGAAAAGTGGACTAAGATGTTCTCCAGTTTCTTCAACTTCTGCGAGTCCTGCAAGTCCTGCAGAGCCAACGAAACCAGAAAAAAGTGAAAAAATCGATAATGAGGATAAACCCTCACTTTTCGGTGGAAAAAATATGAAACTTAGGGAAGCGCTGCTGAATAATCAGAGAAAATTGGATAAGCTTAAATTGGTCTTGTTAAAACTTGATTTTCGAATAAATAAAGTGAAATTGCTCAATTTAGGCCGCTGAAAAGGAGACGCGTCGTTTTGTGTACCTTCCAACTGCTTTTCTAGACGGAATGATTAATGAGTCATCGATAAAGGTGGGGAATTATCTACTATAATTGTTTTTTTATGATTTTTTGAATGAAACCCGGTGAAAAATGGAAAAGGAAGTAAAATTGAAAATTTTCACAAATATCGTACTGCGCCTTTAGATTACGGTAGCTTTTAAGGCCTATAACATTAGATATACTCAACCAAATTGGACGATTTTTATATTTTTAAGATGCTAATATTGTCAGCGTTCTAAAAAATATAAATGAATATGCAAAAAATAAAATTTAAGAGGTGCAAATACTTAATTTTTCATGAAAAATATATAAAACTCAGTGTTTATACTTTGAATTATTGATTTTTTAATTCTAGACATCTGAAAACATGTGGATAATCAAAAAAAATGTTTAGTCTAACTTTGAGATGCGTATTTATCGATTTTTTACTAGAAATAGCGTCAAAATTGATATTTCTTCGTGTGAAAACGTAATTCCATATTTTTTTCCATCTTTTTGGCTGTATGACTGGTTTTTGAACTCGTAGAATGCAAAAATCGATGTCTTGAAGTAAAAATAATGCGGTTTCATATATTTTTCATGAAAAAATGACTTTTTTTTTGAATTTTCATCAAAGGGGGCTCTGGAGATCTCATAAATGGCTTTAGGATGAACAAGACAACGAAGAAAACAGCAAAACAGGAAAATTTAATTTCTTGGCCATGTGCTTGTTCCTTAGACGGCCTAGAAACCCAAATTTAACTCCTTCGGCCATTTCTACATTAAAATTTCTTAGTTTTCTCATATTTTTCGACAAAAAACGGTTTTTAATGCTGATAATAGATAGAGTTTGAAAAAATATTAAAAATATGGTATAACTGTATTTATCCTTTCCGGGAGATATAATTTTCCCTAGAATTTCGAGTTCCACAACAAAAAAATCAAAATTTTCAGAATTTGTACCCATTTTTCAATCCGAGCTTTGTACGGATTCATTACACGAAGGAGATGAAGCGAACTGGAAGCGGAACATTTGTGGTTGGTATTAGTCAAGAAGAGAAAGTTGTTCAATGGGCGAAAAATATGGAATGGAGAGGTTTACACTTTAAGAAAAGTTGATAAATGTTAAGTTCAATTTTTCCAGCCCAAAAATTGAGAACAATCCCATTCTTGTCAACAACTTCGGACAAAAATCGAATCTTGGATTTGTTAGTCTCAGAAGTGTCGATTGATGAGGAAATCTCAGAAGAAGCTATTATTGTAATTGATATTTAAATAAAAAGAAACTTCGATTAATCGATTTTCAGAAACATCTCCAACAAAAGTATCAAGCCACCGATATAATGTTGTTTTATCAAGAGAATGGCACCTTTTTCGGAACGTTGAGAATGAAAGTAGCCCATCAAAATTGTGTAGAAATGTTGAGGAATTTCAAAAAGCGTGGATTTCAACCTGGTAAGTTGTTTTAGTTTTCTAAATTTTGCCAAAAAATGTACATTTTCAGCATTTACTACACCTGAAACTAAAGTGCTCGAAATTCTCTCCTAATGTTAATTGTGTCATGTTATTCTTTTCCTTTTTAACCTTTTTTATGCACGAATGAATCAGTTCACCTTTTTTTTTCGAACTTTTCGAAAAAAAAAAGAAGGTAGGCAAAAAACACACACCCCCTGTTTTTGCAACGTTGCCGCACCTTTTTCTTTGCTTTTAAGAAATTTCTGCTGAAAAGATTTTTAAAAAACGTAGCCCATTATTCTGGGCTAGAATTTCTAAAAAAAATTGACATGTTTAGGTTACTAAATAAATTAGGTTACTAAATAAAATAAAATGCAAAAAAAAAGAATAAAAATGAGGGATGTCAAACAAAAAAAACGGAAAATTAAAAGAAGAAATGGCAAATATTAAATTTTAGGGTGTTGTAAATGCCAAACAATTTCGCATGTTATCATTTTTACAAAAAAAAATAAAATACAATAACTCAGCCCTGTGCATTCTTCTTCGCCATATACTTCGTATA
The DNA here is from genome assembly GCA_964036255.1 of Caenorhabditis virilis. Taxonomy (NCBI): domain Eukaryota; kingdom Metazoa; phylum Nematoda; class Chromadorea; order Rhabditida; family Rhabditidae; genus Caenorhabditis; species Caenorhabditis virilis. The sequence goes on along the minus strand of OZ038415.1, from coordinate 3,115,915 downwards.
CTCTTCGCGGAAATTGATAAGCTGCAGTGTATTGTTCGGCACATGGTTCTTAATCACCATGTATTCAATCATACAGCGATGGATATACAAGTATTGCAGGCCCGTCTGTACGGCTTTCCATCGCTCCTCTCTTAGTCCTTTAAGTAGGCTCTGAACTCCGCTGAATCCCGGCGTCTTTATGTTCTGCAAAAAGTGGTGTTTTTATTGTTAATTTAAAAAAAAGTATAATACAAACCTCCATCAAGAGTCCCAAGAGCATCAGTGTGCCCGTTCTTCCAACACCCGCCGCACAATGCACAACCACCGGTTTTTGGCTCTTGTTAAAAACCGAGAAGACTTTGAAAGGGGTGATCATCGTATCCGGGACGCCATGATCCGGCCAGTTGTGCCAATGAATGTGCCGGACATATGACACAACTCCATCCTCTAATGGTTCACTCGGAATGTCGAAATGGTGATATTCGCTTCTGGCTGCAAAAAAGATGATTATTTATAGAAAAATATATAAGGTCGTCTCTCTAAGAGTGAAACTTTGCGTGCCTTAGGGAAAGATTTTTATATATTCGTAAAGTATAACATTCCAGTAATCCATGACATAAGAAATTTTGTGGAAAAACCGGGCTACTGTTGCGTGACAGAGCACAGAACTTAGAAAATCGAAATTTTTAAAAATGAAGATAGAATGTCACACTTGGTTCCAAACGATTTCAAATAGAATTTCAATACTTTTTCCAGTTGACAATTTTTCTCTACTTTTTCCCACTCAAAAGTTATACACCAAAATATGTGAAAAATCGTCAATTTTTGGGAAAATCAAGAAAAAAAAGCCAATTTTTGGAAGGAGGTACATGGGGGTTTTTTCACACTTTAAACTACAATTCATCTGCTTTTTAAAACAAAAAAGAGTTTTGAAATAAATCCCGGAATAAATGTAGGGAGTCTCTCCGAATACTCTAATTTTTTCAAAAATTAAGTTTTTCGCTAGAAAAGTGCAGGTATTTTTAAAATTAATTTGTTTCCATAAGTTTGATTATATTTCTAGTATTGAATTAATGATTTTTATTAATATTTGCACGTGAGTTTCCAAAAGAAAACACCGATTTCACGTGTAGTAGAGCGTGCAAAATGCGAAAAATGGGAAATTATAAAAAATGAAAACAAAAAGGCAAGATTAGTATCATTCGATAGCTATTTCAATTTTGAACATTTTTGTAATTGAACACCTTTTTCGACAATTGCTTATTTTCAAGTTACGTCCCAAAACGTGAAAACAACTCGTCCCCAATTTCGGAAATTCGAAAAAAAAGTGTTTTTTTTGGAATGAATATCCTAGGATTTTTTCACCATTTAAACTTCAATAAATATTCTATTTAGAACAACAAAGATTTTTGAAATAAAACTGGGAGAAAAAGTAAGGTGACTATCCAAAGTCACAACTTGTAATGAAAAGTTATGTGTTGCGTTCGTATACTCTAGAAACACGTCATTTTCAATGCATATACGTGTAATCCGCTTGTGGCTCAATTCTTAAAAGTGTAAATCTTAATTAAATTGGTTCTCTTTATATTACATGTCAACCGTAGGCCTGACAACCATCCTGATTTTATGCCAAGAAACTGATATCATGTTTGATTAACTGTTTCTTTTTTAGTTGCCAGACACACTATTAACGCAAAAATACTTTTTAAAAACGTTTGCCTTTTGCACGAGCTTTTTAGTACTTTGCTGTCAGCTTTTAATAACGTAACACAGGATTTTCGAAAATTTCTAAGTGTAATATAAACAGAACCAATTTAATTGAGATTTAAACCTTTAAAAATTGAGCCACAAGCGGATCACACGTATATTCATTGAAAATGATGTGTTTCTAGAACTAAAAGTTTTGAATTGTCGACATAATGACCTACCGTAACCCGCCACGCTACCGTATCTCAAAATGTTGACTACTTTTTTTGTGAATTATGATGCTTTAGACATGTAGTATACGCTCATGTAAATAACTTTCCCTAAGGCACGCAAAGTTCCGGTCTCAGAGATACGACCTTATATAAGAGTTTCGATGTCCTTTTTATGTTTGCTTTCAAAAATCTGAAGGTCTAAAAAATCGGTTCCTCTACTTTCGTGATTCTTCAAAAGTTTTCAGCCCTATTCACGATACCTAGATGTTTCGAAAGTTTCTTTTTGTTTTTAGTAGAGTAAGAAATTGCTTAAAATCATTTTTTCAGCATTTTCTAACAATTTGAGAGGGAATATATCGTCAAGATAAAATGTCCTGGCCGCTGCCTCATGCGTCGCGCTCTGCGGAGCGTGCATGAAGAGTGAGCAAACATTAGAGAAACTCGACAGCGAGATAGTGAGTGTGTGTAGGTAGAGAAGGAAAAGAGAAGGAAAACAGAAAAAATCGTGGTTCACCTTCTAAAATCTAAAAAAAATCTAAGTCTCTCACACAGTCGTGCTATTTTTAAATGCGAGCGGTTGCGTTGCGGTATTTTAGTAGAAAATGGATGATCCAAAAATTTTTAACTTGACAATACCGAAATTCTCGTTTTTCTAATAGAAACTTGAAAAGTAAAGATCACGTCAACATAAACTTCCATTAATCACAACAACATTATCTTCAAAATAAAAGCATCTAAATCGTCATCTAGGATTGTGAATAGGTATTGAAGCAGGCAAGGATCCAATAAACAATTTAACGAAAACTAGAATATTTCCGATGAGATACTTTCATATCGGAATCATAATCTTCGTGGTTTACGTCTTTCCGATAAACAGTCAACAAACATGTCCAACTGGAAAAGCGAGCACACAATTTTGCAGAATTGGTAAAACATGCCCATCGGGCTCAATCTGTTATCGTAAGGATGATGTAAGATTTTGTTGCGGTAATAAAAATCATTCATAAATTAACAGTAGCTAAAAATGTCTCAGGAGAAATAGACACGTATTGCTCAACTAAAATGTATGCTATCAATTCGGAAAAAAGCGGTTCGTATTTGTGGGGACCAAGTAGAAAAACACGAGACAAAATGATTTGGTACAATTTGACATTGGGAAATGAGATCATTTCTTGTCGTATGTTCTATTGTAGCAATACAGGAAAACAGGCAATAGTCATTTAGGAACACGGCAGGTTTTCTCTTTAGCGGTCGTTAAAGACATCTGTTCAGTTAATTTGACCCTACATGTTCTTAGTTTCAAAAATTAGAGCGTTTTCTCATTATTATCAACTCAAATATTCTTGATCATGCAAATTGGTTTTGACCTACCCAGAAAATCTAAGTCTCTCACACAGTCGTGCTATTTTTATCTGCGAGCGGTTGCGCTGCGGTCTTTTAGCAGAAAATGAATGATCCAAAATTTTTAACTTGACAATAGTAGAATGCAATTTATGCGAAATCACACCGATAAATATACGCGTCATAGCAGCGGTCCAAAGTTGAAAAAATCAAAATTTGAATGCGCGCGTGTCCGTGCGACGCGGTAAGTGTCCGTGCAACGCGGTCGGAATTGGCGCGAAACACAATTATTTGAATTTGGCTGCATATTGGTAATGTTCTTTGGACGACCTGGGCCCCCATTCGAATTTTGATTTTTTGCCTAGAATTTGGATCGTGTTAACTGACAAGCTGCCTTTAATGATCATTCGTGTTTTGGTGTATCAAAATTTTGAAAAAAAAACAGCATGGAACATAATTGTTTTTGACAATTTGCTTATAATTAAGCACTCACTTAAGGGAGGAGTGTACTCATCTTGTAAATGCTTTCAATCGATTTAGAATTGTGGGTTTTTTTAATCTAGAAAGGGCATCGTACAGTTTGAGTACAATCCTCCTTTAATGTTTTATTTTTTTAAAGACTTTGACCCTACCTGATCTTAGTTTCAAAAATTAGAGCGTTCTCACAATAGTACAATGCAATTTATACGAAAAAATATAGATAAATACACTCGTTATAGCAGCGGTCCAAAGATGCAAAAATCAAAATTTGAATGCGGTCCGAATTGGCGCGAAACAAAATTATTTAAATGTCTCTACATAGCATTATTGTTTTCTCGACCTCATGGGCCCCCATTTTAATTTATATTTTTCGCTTTGGATTTGGATCGTATTAACTGAAACGCTGCCTTTAACGGTCAGTTGTTGCATTATTTTTTTCAATGAATTCACATCTACTGATCGTTGCCTTTTTCCTGTCAATTATTCATTACTTCATAATATTCGCGATTTTTTAGCACTTCCTCTTTCGTCTGCTTACATAGAATATGTGCTTCTCGAAAATATGACGCTCTTTCCAGTTGGTTAGTTTTCTTGTCGTTTATTGTTTTTTTCATTTGTACTCAATGACATCCTTCTATTTTTTATTGATTGGTAAAACTTTATAAAACTGCATAATGCCTTCAAATTACTTTTAAAGATTTCGATATATCATCGAAAACAACGTCAAGGCCAAAAGTGTGCAAAGCTAATTCGGATTGTAACGTGGAGAGGGACGAGTTTTGCGGAGCAACATATCACATGGGGTTCGTTGAGCAATTGGATAAAAGTGGAGAGAATGGTATTCCATTGAGATTCTGTTACAAGTGTGGGGGGATTTTGTTGCTTTTTTTTCGAAAAATTCAGATAAAAACTTTCAGTTCAAAACTTTGGATATACTAATGTGAAACCTATCAACAATGCGTCCGAGACGGAAATGAGTGGATGCAACAACAACTCGGATTGTTTTTCGTCTCATGGATCTGAATCATTTTGTTTCAAATTAAAAACGGAAGAAATAAGTGTAATTCAGGTTCCGTACAATAATGGAACGGTAGTAAGATACTTGGGATTTTGTGCAAAGGCACATGTTTGTGATCTTACACAACATGTATACCCTGTTGCTTCATTGTCGAAAGATAATGATTTTTGCGTAACAAATGAAGATTGTGAAGGAAGTGAAAGTGCAAAAGAAAATCCTGGATTGGAGTAAGTTTAAGGGTTTTTAGAAGATCTAACAATTTGCAAAATTTTAATCGAATAATTGTCTCATTAATAATAATTCTTCATAAAACCAAGCATATTCTAACGAACTTGGTAGCTAGGGACTATTCCATGAACTTGAAAATTCAATTTTTTCGCAAAACTTTACTAAATGCCTACTAATTATCACTAATTTTTTGTGTTATATCTTTTTTTCAGCCCTGAATGTGTTATTGTTTACGATTCTGATTATCTTGATTCCAACAAAACTGCCAACATGTGTTGCTTTAGTAATCTTTATAATTTTAAAGAATGCTTCAATATTATACAATTTAGAGCACAAAAAAGAAATACCTACCACGGAACCTACCACGGAACCTACCACGGAACTTACCACGGAACCTACCACGGAACCTACCACGGAACCTACCACGGAACTTACCACGGAACCTACCACGGAACCTACCACGGAACTTACCACGGAACCTACCACGGAACCTACCACGGAACCTACCACGGAACCTACCACAGAGTTACCACCACCAATACAATCTTGCTCCAATCTTTATGGCCTTGTTGCGGTATTGACCATCCTTTACCTTCGGTTGTTCTAAGGAGACGAACATTAGTACAATTTGGAGTATTTCCTGTTTATCAATAAATCCTAATATAATTAAAGGCACGATGCCAGTTATTTTATAATTTCTTAATTGTGAACATTTCATCATTTCATCACGATTTCTCAAAGTTTTTTGTCTGAAATTCTGAAAATTCCTCCAAAATCTACGGTAATCGTTGCGAGACCATCGAAAGTAACGGCTCTTGACCGTATTTTGGACGCACACCGGTGAAATATGTATGTCTCGCGTCTCGCAGCGACGAGTATGAACCTTTGATGGTCTCGCAACGATTACAAGAAAGAGTTGCAAACAAATCAGAAGAGATCAAAATTAGAACAGTCGCAATCAATGCGTAAAAAATGAGCAACAGAAGCGGGAATTTTTTGAATGCATCTGGGATGAAAATAGACTTTAGACTCATTCCAAATCTGTTTTAAAAATTTTCTAAAACAACCTAGAAGTCGAGAGAATGAGCTTTCAAAACAATGGCCTAGAAAAAGGGGCTACCGGAGAAAACTAGTCCGCAGGCATGAAAAAAATAAAGTTCGGCCAGGTAGTCCCTTTTTCTAGGCCATTGTTTTGAAGCTCATTTTCTCGACTTCTAGGTGGTTTTAGAAAATTTGGAATGAGAATGAAGTCTATTTTCATTTAAGGTTTATTTATTATCTCCGTAAAGTCCTTCTTCAAACACGAAATGATCAACATTTTCATTTAAAATGAAAGTATTGAAATATTATTCCTAAAAAAAATCCATTAATCAATTCGGTCGCATATTCAGATTAAAAGGAGCTGATGGCTCTCTTAATTCAGACATATTTTTTGGAATTTTCGAAAATTAACGGATTTTTCGATTTTTGGCATTTTGCCCAATATTACCAAGTCGACTTTTTTAAAAAACGTGAAAAAACGTAATCCATTATTCTGGGCTAGAATTTCTAAAAAAAAATGAAAAGTTTAAGTGACTAAATTAATCTATGCAAAAAAAAGAAAAGAAAGAAGGATATGAAACATAAAAAATGAGAGTACAAAAAAATTGCATTGTTGTTTCGCACTTCTGAACCCTCATTCAAATTTTTAATTTACACTTTCAATTCGAGCTTAGAAAATCTAGTGCTTGCATACGAAACTATGATGTTGCAAGTGTGCTCCATGGAAACGCAGTGTTCTCAGAACGGTTTTACCATTTCTTGACGACTAAAATTAACAGGTTTTTTGAAATCAAAACTTGACACATTTCCAAATACCAAAAGAACTTTCTAAAAACTCTGAATTGGAAAAAATTGAAATTTTAACCTGAAATTATTTTTAATAGAGCACACTTGCAACATCGCAGTGCTCTAATTTTGGAATTATCGAAATTTTACCATGTTTAAAGGGACACAACATTTAAAAAAAACATTTATTCTACAATCATTTCTTGTTCCTTTCATTAACTTCATCGCCAGATGATGCGGCACCACAATGATCACATTTTTGGTTTCTGAAACGAAAAACATCATAATTTCTTGGTTTGGATTCATCTGAGCGTTCTGGTTGCTCGTCTGATTTCTCACTTTGAAAATATCAACTTATAATTTGTCTTTGAGAACGGAGAAAACAAAAAGTTTATCTAATCGAAATAGCTATTTTTTTAAACTCACTAATGGGCGCAATAGCGGACAATAAAATGTATTAGAAGGACTAATATTATTATGAGAATTGTCCAGCAAAGGACCGAGACCACGATTCTCATCATCGGTGATCTATATTCTTCAAATCGTTCCTTTAACGGATTCAAAACACAACGACGTTCATCTAGAATTTGTCTCACACATACTTCATCCCTTTTGCAGTCCCTGAAACATCAGAAATGTTGATTCACATAAATAGAGACAAAAAATAATAGACATTCGTGCTAATATGATGGGCTCCAGAAACTAAAAATATTCCAAAAAATAGCCACTTACGTATTTAAAGTGCAGTTATTTCCATCTTTTACAATCGCATCTCCATTAACAGTGTGCGTACCAATTATTACGATTTTCTTGCTATTCGGATCACAGAAAGCATAGTGGAAGTTGGATGGAATTGGTTCATCCGATTTACAAGCCATATTTGTGATGTAGTTGTTCTTTGCCAATGAAAAATCATCTGTATTCTTTCGAACCACTTCAAAAAAAAATGAATTTTTTAGGACAAACAAAACAAAATCATACATGGTGGACAACAATGACCATTTCTACAAACTCCTCCGTCTTTTGAGCATTTTCCCGATTCGATATCTGATGAAGAATAACCATCGCATTTTGGTTCGTTGAACAATGGTGTCGCACCGTCTGGACACGACCACAAGTTGTTCTCCTTATCTGAAACTTTAATTGTTTTTAAATTATAGAATTATCTAATTGACACCTTGACAACAATGATTGATCTTTTCGTCACACCACTTGTTCATAACTGTCTCATTTCCACCACTATTACAGTTTTCAAAATTGGAGCATGTTTTGATTGGATGGTCAACTGTGCCAACTTCACATTTTTGGATTATTGCATAGCAACACATTTTGACATTTACGTTGAAAACCGTAAGACATTCAGGGCTGAAAAAAAGTGGAGAATACAAAAAAATAAGAACGTTTTTAGGAAAGTTTTGCAAAAAAACTGAATTTTCTAGTTCGAAATTTTTTTTCTTTTTCTGTATTTTCAGAATTAGGGCGTGAGTTTTCGAATCTATTAATTAGTACAAAGATGAAGAGGATTAAATGAGCTTCCAAATGATATAAATTTCATTATTTATTTTTAAGCTGGTGCTGAGTTATGACGCACTAAACTTTTTCAATAAAAGCGGGTGCTCCCGCCAAACGCAGTCGAAGATACGCAGGGGTATGTGTCAAAGAACTGCAAAAACTAGTTGAAAAGTATAGAATCATAGAGTTTTTGGTTATAAAATTGTATAAATAACCTAATAAAATGTGGGTTTCTCAAATTTAGAAAAATCTTAATTAGGTGGACCCTTAAACTTACTCCAATCCGGGATATTCTTTTGCAGTGACACTTCCTTTACAATCTTCATTTTTAAAGCAAAAATCATTATCTTTCGACAATGAAGCAATAATGGATCCATGTTGTGCAAGATCACAAACATGCGCCTTTGCACAAAAACCATTCTTAACAGTTACATTTCCGTTGTCGTCCGCGATACGTACTACGTTCCCGTTCTTTCCTTTCTTAATGAGACAAAATGATTCAGTTCCTCCATCTGGAAGACACTCCGAATTGTTGTCGCACCCTGTCAATTCCTTCTTGTTCGCGTTGATAACCGGTTTCGCATTAGTATATCCAAAGTCTTGGACTGCAAAATGTTTTTAAAATATTTCTTTCGACAATTCTATAAATCGCACATTTATAACAGAATCCTAATGGGGCACCATCTTTTCCACTTCTGTCCACTTTGTTATCGTATGTGGGATGAGTTGGCGCACCGCAGAACTCGTCATTCTCCGTGTTACATTCCGCATTCACTTTGCACTCCTTAGGTTTTGATGTTTTCGATGGTTCGAAATCTAAAGAAATAGCGTTTGAAAACTTGATGCTGTTTTATAAAGTTGTTTTTTTTTAATTTCAAAACTCTGTTGAAAGGCTCCAATTAATAAATATAAGTATTAGTTGTTTACAAATTCTGTTAAATAAACGTGAAAAAACCTCTCAGGGAAAGCAATGCACCGGAACATTCCCATTTTGTTCGGGACTGCACCGAAATTTGTCCCGGGACGCGTCCCGGGGCAAAACCCGGATAAAACGGTGCAGTCCCGGACAAAATTTGGACGGTTCGGTGCAAATAAATGTCTCGCCGCCTGCGTCTTGTGGGTGGCAATGGCTGCGAGAGGCCTCCTGGAATCGAACCCGCGACGACTTGAACTCCTGCTTGCTTGACGTACGAGATCTTGAACCACTCGACTATACCTGAACCTGTGGGGGAAAGGGGGGATGGCGCGCTTATATGTGCGCTAGCGCCAGAGTTCCACAGGACTACATATCGGAGAACTTGGATGAGCATAACTATTGTTCTAGGAATCAGATAGGGCTCAAGTTTTGAAAACTTATAGACTGAAAGATGATTGTTAAAATATAGTAGCGTTTTTTTCTTAGAAAACTCTAATTTTCATTTTTTGCAAGGTGACAGTGAATAAGTCTCTATCTTCGATAATTGTGTAAATCTTCAAAACTGAAATTGATATTCACAAATAACATATACAAAAAAATTTCCGTTGCTTTCATTAAGATTTTTGAAGAGAAACTCAGAGCGGGTAGTGCCTGAATCGTTTCTGGCTTTTTTAAATGAGTCATAGCTCATTTGAGATGTAATTTTACGCTGATAAAGGAACTTCTTTCAAAAACTGCAAAGTAGCACGTGGCTCCAAGTCTCATTCTCGAGAATTAGTTTTCGAGTTCAAAAAATTATTTAAAAAATTTAAGAAATACAAAAAACTGCACCGGGACTGCACCGGTGCATCGCTTTTCCTGAGAAGAGCTAACTAGGTAAAACTTTTAGGCAATCACAAATAAACCATTACGTCTTGAAGTGCCAAAATTTCAGCAAATTTGGTTCGCGGAAATTTCTCGATAAAAACATTACATCTGCGTTCGCAAAAAAGTGGTTTTCCAGTTTTTAAGTTGAATGTATTTTTGGTAAACAAACGAGCTCGAATTAAACCAATTTTCAGTTTTGTTTTCGAATTTTGTTGTTCTTGCACTTCGCACTCTTCTTTGTCCGGAATAATTCGAACAAAGTTTGATACTTCCCCATATAAAATTGGACTGCACCAGTGCATCGCTTTGCCTGATAATTTTGAACCATTTTTGTCCGGGACTGTCCCGAAAAAATGAAGGTGCGGTGCATCGCTTTTCCCGAGAATTTTGAACCATTTTCGTCCGGGACTGTCTCGGAAAAATGAAGGTGCAGTGCAGTCCCGGACAAAATTTGGTGCAGTCCCGTACAAACTGGGACTGCACCGGTGCATCGCTTTTCCTGAGCTGTGTCAAAAAAACGAAACGCCACGCGTGAGGGCAATGGGAAGGGATGCGTTGCGTTGTATTATTATCCCTCACCACACACTATTTCGCAAAATAGGGAATTTCACGTTTATGAAGCCGATTTTGTGAGACAACAATAATGTGTCATTGAAGATAAGTGAATTACGTATTAATCAATAAAAAACTGACCAATTGGCAAGACTGCCAAATTATAGAATGATATATAAGCGAATGAATGTGGAATAGCTAGAAAATTGTGAATTTTATGATGTTATAATTGTAAGAACATACGACAAGATATGATTTCTGTTCCCATTGATACATTGTACCATTCCTTTTTGTTACTTGTATGTCTACTTGGCCCCCACAAATACGAACCGCTCTTTTCCCAATTGATAGCATACATTTTAGTTGGGCAAAACTTATCTAGTTCTCCTGAGACATTTTTAGCTACTGTTAATTTATGAATGATTTTTATTACCGCAACAAAATCTTTCATCATCCTTACGATAACAGATTGAACCCAACGGACATGGTTTAAGATAATTACATGGTGATTGTGTGCTTTGTTTTCCAGTTGGGCACGTTCGTTGAGCATTTATCGAACAGACACAAACCACAAATATTATGATTCCGATACGAAAATATTTCATCTTTAACTCTCTTGTTTTCTTCAAATGGTTCATTGGATCCTTTCCTGTCCTCTTACACTAACTAATTCCTGATATAAAATTATAACTATAAAATATTGTTGGTGGGGAGCCAATTACTCTTAAAATTATTCTTACAAGGCAAGTATACGAGCAAATGTTAATTGTTTTGAATGGGAGATAGCTCATTGGAAAGATCATATTCTTGTCTACACGGTAGGGTTTTCATTTTCTGCCGATGGACTCTTAGGAGCTTTTTATGGTCCCTCAAAGTTTTTGCCAAAATTTACTTCTTTTTCCCTCTCACCTATATTTGGTATTTCCCCTACCACTTTCCAACCAGGGATGGACTGGAAAGACGGGAAAAAAAAATGAAAACGGTTCCTTGTAGACAAGAATATGATCTTTCCAATGAGCTATCTCCCATTCAAAACAATTAAAATTTGCTCGTATACTTCCCTTGTTAGAAATAAAATTTAAATACTTTTTTGAATGATCTTGTTGATAATTTCGTGTTGGATGGAACTAACGTTATATTAAATTTTCATGGTTCTTGTAAACTGTTAAGAATTTCTATTTGGTTTTGTATGCTCATTAATAGTAAACAAAATCACGGTCTACTTTTTGGGAACAGCTCAAAGTTCAGCCAGGTGGCCACTTTTTCTAGGCCATTGTTTTGAAGCTCATTTTCTCGGCTTCTAGGTGGTTTTAGAAAATTTTAAAAACAGTTTTGGAATGAGAATGAAGTCTATTTTCATTTAAGGTACATTTTATTAACTCCGTAAAGTACTCCTTTAAAATACACGCTGCCAGTTATTTGTTAATTGTGAAAAGTTCATCTTTCCATCATGCAAATCAATTCATGCGAAGTTACAACGAAAAAGCGGCCCAATTTCCGGTAATGCATACAAAAATGGCGCTAAACATTTGTTTCAGAATTCTTTATGACATTTCCAGTCATTTGGGATTCAATTTCAAAAGTTAAACTGAAATTTCTAATTTTTCCATATTGGCCTACACTCTTTTTCATTTTTCATTCGTTTAATATCTCAAAATGTCCAAATCTTTATTTTCATGGAAAAATATACTTTACAAGTCTTAAAAGTGAGTAAACCCTTCGGAAAAGACTGATTTACATTAGAGCGCACTTGCAACACGAGCAGGTAGAATTATAAACATTGTGCGCCTTTAAATAAGTTACGGTAAGTAGCGCATTTTCATTTTTTTCGCTACAGTAAGTACTTGAAGTTTAAAAAAAAATTCACGTTTTTTTCTATTAACAATTCAAAAAACTTGGAATGATTATAACAATCATTCCCAAGTTTTATGCTACTCGTATTTTTAGCTACTAAATAAAATGGTAAATGAAAAAAAATCAATAAAAACATCACAACCCCCGAAAAATTTCTAGTTTCCGTATAACCAACTGTCTGCAATAATATCGTCATCTTTCTACTTTGTTCACATCATCGGATTTTTATACATTTTCGTCGCCTGCAATTTAAGATCGTCGCATAGTCCGTCGAAGTCATATTTGAAGCAATGGTAGGTTTCTGACGACGATTATCGATTTATTTTTACCAATAAAAAAATCAATCAATCAATAGGTACGAAGTTAATTATGTGGTACAATCTCTGCTCACAATCGCTTTCATTCCCGAAGTTTTGTGGTCGTTTTTCAACGGATGGCATTATTCGGTGTGTGTGGCGGATACTCTTTATACTGGTGAGTTGTAATAGATCTAGAAGGAAGGAAAACATCTCGGAAAAAAGTTTCTAGTCGAAAAATGTTAGAATTAAGAAAGTTAGTCTCCACGGTTAAAGACAGGGTGCCATTGAATAAATATATTGATATTTTTTAAAGGAGGACTTTACGGAGATAATGAATGCATCTGTGATGAAAATAGACTTTCTAATTCTCAATCTGTTTTTAAAATTTTCTAAAACCACCTAGAAGCCGAGAATACGCGCCTCAAAACAATGGCCTAGAAAAAGGTGGCCGAACTTTTTCCTATGAGCTTTTTCGTGTTTCATTAATAAATATTTGTGAAGAATTAGTCCTTTCTTTATATTTTTTCATCTTAATTTATCTTTTTTTTGGATTTTTCATGCCTGTGGACTAGTTTTCGCATGTGGCCCCTTTTTCTAGGTCATTGTTTTGAGGTGTGTTTTCTCGGCTTCTAGGTGGTTTTAGAAAATTTTAAAAACAGATTTGGAATGAGAATGAAGTCTATTTTCATTTAAGGTACATTTATTATCTCCGTAAAGCCCTCCTTTAAAGACAAGGTGCCATTGAATTCAGATTTTGATATTTTTAAGAAGAGTACCTCACTATAAAGCCAATAAACTTGCTTGTGATAAAAATAGAACTCATTCTCATTCCAAATCTGTTTTTAAAATTTTCTAAAACCTCGTAGAAGCCGAGAAAACGAACTTTGTTGTATATAGCTAGTCCCCCCAAACTCGGTTTTCTAGGCCACGTGGGTTCTAAGCTGCTACTTCGTCATTTTTTGGCCAAAAAATTGTTTTTTGGTATCAATCGATAGAGAATTAAATTTTCTTTCACCCTAGACACATCTTTCGTTCTAAATTTCACCCCTTTATGCCTGTTCTCTGCGATCCGTTTTATTCATAGCTTTTTCTTTCATCAAAATCTAATATTCGAATCCAAAACCGATTCCGTTTTCAGGCCCCCTTTCCGGTACAGTCGTAACCATTTGGACAATTTCCAAACTCTCCGACCTCGCGGAAACCTTCCTCTTGATCGTTGATTCCCGACGTCCACTTCCGATCCACATCTTCCACCACTTTGTCTCTCTTTCCTATGCTTTCACATTTTATGCGCTAGGATTCGCAGTTCACAGGTATTTTTATAATTCGCTTCAGTAGACCTCGGAAAATCTGCGCGGCGGTTGCAAATCTGTGCGCCGTGCATTGCGGAAGAAGGCCACGCCCCTTTTTGATTATTTTCTTTTTCCCAGCGATAAATGGATTAATATTGGTAGTTTTTTTTTTTGGAAAAAATTCTTAATTATACTATGATGACCATAAAATGCATGAACATCTTAAAAATTATCAAAATTTGTGAAAAAATGAGATTTTTCCTACTTTGTAGTTAAATAGAACATTTTCTGATAGTTGTCGGGGTTTCCGTGTGCGTTATAAAAATTAGGATTTAAAAAAAATGCATAAGTTTAGTCCATTTTACGCTGAAAATTCATTTTTAAAAAATGATGATCTCGGTGGGCGTGGCCTTCGGCAACGATTGGTGCACAGATTTGCAACCGCCGCATTCGCAGTCAATACACGGCTTTTCCAGATGGATAATTTTCTTCAATCTCGGCGCACACGTAATCCTCTATGCATACCTCTCCGAAACCAAAATCCTCGATTGGACTCCTTGTTGGGCGTCGGTGTTCTTTTCACAAATGCTTCAACTGATTCTCCCATTCATTGCGACCCTATCCGTCACAACAGTAGGTTTTACGGCGAAAAATTCCGGAAAAATTCCAAAATGTAATATTTCTAGTCACTCGCAAGAGGATACCAATGTGACGCCACGTCGATTTATCTCCTTGAGCTTCAAATCGGATTGATTGTGTTGATCATTGTTTTCGCCGACTTCTACTATTCCCGAATCAAGACGTATCGACGAAAAATGATGAAGAAGATGAAGCGAGAAGAAGATTCGCCAAAAAAGAGTCCGGTTGAAAAAATTTCGGCTAAGAAGCCGTCTGATGAGACTGTTCTTTTTGAAAAGGATTTTCCAGATCTTCGATCTGTTATCTTTTCGCCGGAATAATAATAATAAATACAATATTCACTTGACAAAATTTAACATTAAAAAATCAATAAGAATGCTACTGTAGAAGCTGTGTCAGAAGCTGTGAAGTGTCCCGGCGTTCGGGGGGGGAGCTCCCCATTTTGTCACAACTTTGCCTAGCTATAACTTTGCTCATTTTCCGAATTACGAGCAGATATTTATATTGTTTGAAAGCTCTCATTGAGTTCTACAACTTTGTTGTTGAGAACAAAGCGCAAAAAATTGTTTTCAGTATGAAAATGTTGAAGATAGAAAATATAATTTAGTTTTTCATAATTTTCAAATGAAAAACCTTTTTGTCTCAAATTTGAACCTAAGTGGTCGTTTTTATCAATTTCTTCCATTTCGCGCTTTCTTTAAACAATCGGGAATTCAATCGTATATAAGAATTTCAATAAAAATTGCTGAAAACGTTTCATAGGACTACTAAAATTTGAAAATATTGATACGAAAGCTCTGAAACCAAAAAAAAAAGAGTTTTACCAACAATTATTTCTATCTATATTGATATTAGGTTGAATTACCGAAATTTTTAACTGGCACCCTGTCTTTAATATAGGTGAAATTTGAAAAAAAGTTTTAAATTGATAGATAAAAATTCTAGAAGTTTTTCTATAAACACACTTTAAAAATCTGATTTGACATCGGTTTTCTAAGTCATTAAGGGAACGAAAAGTTTAAAATTTGGACGAATTGAGAAGCCGAAAGAAGTGGTTATTGAGAATATCAAATATTTTGAGGTTTTTTTAATCGATTTTTATTTTGATAATAATTATTGATTTTTAGAAAATGTTCGATCGTAATGCAGAGAAAATAAAAGCATCGTGTTGTTGGAAATTGTGAGAAAACAAATTTTTTCAGAGTTACTTTTGTGTCTGTTTGGGATGGTGAGTTTGCCTGGATATTAAACGGTGGATTTTAACCGTTCGTGGTGGATTAGTGCATTTTAACATTATTTTGTTGGATTCTCCACATAACACTACTCGCGGACTAGTTTCCAGAGCTTTTTATAGCTTTCTATATGAAGCCCTTTTTCTCAGCGTATACCTTATTTTAGATAACAGAATTGGAATGAGAAAGAGATCTATTTTTATCAAAGGTACTTTCCTTGTCTCTGTAAAGTCGGCGGAAAAATGTTAATTTTTCAACTAGAATTGTGAAAAAAACGTGCCTTTGTTTTCGTGGTCATTGGGTTCTAAGCTGCTTCGTCATTATTGGCCAAAAAATGTTTTCTTGATACCAATCGATAGAGAATTAAATTTTTTTCACCCTAGACACAACTTTCGTTCTAGATTTCACCCCTAGAATTTTCTGCGTGTTCTCTGAGATCCGCTGAATCCATAGCTTTTTCTTTCATCAAAAAAAGACTAATTCTCGCATCAAAAACCGATTCCGTTTCCAGGACTCCTTTCTGGTGCAATCGTAACCATTTGGACAATTTCCAAACTCTCCGACCTCGCGCAAACCTTCCTCTTGTTTGTTGATTATCGTCGACCACTTCCGGTTTTTTTTCTTCCGCCATTTTGTTTCTCTTTCCTGTGCTTTCACATTTTGTGCGTTTCTCACTTCGATTCGCGCGGCGGTTGCAAATCTGCGCGCCGCATGTTGCAGAAAGCCACGCCCACCAAAATCTTTACTTTTTCAATTTCCTGCGTTTTTTCAGCAAAACATTCTTCGTAATTTATTTTTAGTTCATATAAATACAAAAATTACTCCACAAAATTTTATAACAATAATAATCAGTGAAACCAGGTGGGAGGGATAGAGGTAAAACATGGGTTTCATTTAAAAAAGAGGAAGAATAGGTCCTCAAAGTGTTTCAACCATCGTACGAAGATCATCTACACTAACACTTGCATCTTTTGCACACTCGACAAGTCTTCTAATTTTAGGCTCAATTTTCAGATTCGTGGCGAATTTGTTACTTTCAGCATAAGCGATTCGAACAACTTCTTGATCGATTCCAGCCAATTTTGCATATCGACCAAAAACATCCGAAACTTAACACCATCGATAATTGTTTGCAAAATAGCCGAAGCTTCAAAAGCCTTCTTTGGCAAGCTTCTCTCAACATTGTCACCATATCAGCTCCTTCAACTTCTTTTTCTCATGTTGTCGTTCATTATTGTTCTAAAAATGTATATATCCCGTGAGTCTTATATTCAATTCTACCTTAATCTGTCCGAAATCCAGTCCTTCTTATCTTCTTCAGCGACTGGTTCAATGAATCAGGTGTCTGGCAACTTGGATGGTATTAGACGAATAAATTTCGTGTTTCCGGTTTTTTGAGAGCTGCACATCATTCTAAAAAATATTGAATTTCTAATTTTCGTGTATTTGAAACTGCTTACGCCTCAGTCATGGATTTCCCACAAACATGAAAACCATAGGTATTATTGAACGAGTGATCCAATTCCATCAAAGTGATATCTCTCTTATTTGGGCTTGTTTCTGATGGTCGTCCCATAATGTCACTGTACCGTTCTAAGAAATATGCAACATCTGCTGCTCGTTTTGGTGTGTTAGCCAACGATTTTCTGGAAATTGGGAAAGGGAAATTATTTCACACTTCAAAACCACACAAACTCACGGTCTATTTGAAGGTGTTAATTCTGCTTGTTTAGGTCCCTTGTATGGTCTAAATGCCGCACCAAAACTTGAACATTTGTTATTCATTTTTCGATCAAGAAACGATTTTTGACGCCGGCCTTCTCTGTTGTCTGACTGTTTCGCAACCAAATCAACAATTGCTGCATTTGCCAAATTCACCTTAGCCGCATATACATATTCTCCATCTTTTTGGCGTCGAGTGATCACCGTATCCGGAATTCCTTGCAACATTGCTTCAAAAGTTGTGAAACCAAATTGCTTGTGGTCAAGAATCCGGTTTTCTTAATCCCTAGAAAATTTAAAAAAAAAGTTTATAGATGGAAACATTTGAGAACACTCACATCATTCGTTTAATAATGTGATTTGCAGTCACATTCAGCTTCTCCGCCACTAAATAAGCTCCTAGAACTGTTTTCGCCCGACGCAACGGATCAGATTTTTGCTCCTCTGTGATTACAGTTCTTGTCGCTTCAACCTGAGGAACATATAATTTTTAATTGAAAAGAAAATACTATTTTAAATACCTGTCGATCTCTTTCAAAAATGTCTTCCTCTTCAGGATCATACGTGTCGATATAATCCATTGCATTCTTTTGACATTTGCATTTTTCAAAGCGGAAAATGGTGAAACACGAACATCGTCTTCCGGCGACGGATTTCTCAACGGCTGGTGACTCTGAGTGGTATCGAATCGATCCGAGACCGATTGCCACAACGGTTTCTGATTTTGAGTGGTTGTCCCAAATCTATCGGAAACCAATTGCCTCAGTGGTTGTTGAATTGTTGCTGACGATCCAAATCCATCAACTGTTGCTTTTCTCAACGGCATTTGTTCATTAACTGAAAATTTCGAAAAATCATATGAGAATAGTCGAAGTTAGTGAAAAATGAACATTTTCTGCTCGATATAATGAACCCTTGTGCTCTAGAACTTAATTTGATCCTAATTAATAGCGCTGAACATAATCTTAAAGCTCTTTACTCTGAAAATTAGTCAGAATTACAATTTTTGACATTTTCTGGATTTGAGCGGACATAACAATGCTCATAACCCAATAAAGGTATCATAATCTCTATGAGCAGCTCATCCGAACGAATTTTTAATTGAAAAGAAAATAATATTTTAAATACCTGTCAATCACTTCCAAAAATGTCTTCCTCTTCAGGATCATACGTGTCGATATAATCCATTGCATCCACTTTTGACTTTCTGAAAAAGAGAAAAATTATAGAACAAACTAAAAACTTTTAATGGAAATTTTCGAATAATAAATGAACACGAATAATGTTAATTTTTACTAGTTATCAAGATGGGATACGTTATTATTACAAGCAAAAACAAAAAGAAGACTAATCCGTGTGTTAGTGTTAGCGACAGAGTTTTCTTCTCGTCTGTCATCTTCTCACTCTATAATAATTACGCAATATTTCCTTTCGGTGCATGTCATGTTTATTGCATATGGATAAAGACCGTTCACATTTCTCAGGAGGCGGGAAAGTGTGTGTTTATCCCCTGTTCGAACGAGGGCATTGTGGGTGCAACAACCAATTCATAAAAAAGGGTGACAAAAAAAGCGATCCCCTTAATATAGTTTTTTTCAGCAACTATGTTGTGTCCTGCATTTTTTCAATTTTTTCAGCAGTTTTTGTTTATTGCGCTTATTTTCAACAAAGTTTCTAGTTATTTCGATTCTATCATATTTTAAATTGAAAAAAAAACAACCTAAATTCGATGAAATAAGCGAAATACTCAAAAACTGGCGAAACAAGAGATTACTGTCGTTGCGAGCGCTAAAATAGGTGTAAAAAATTCACGTAACGGTAATCGTTTCGTTTTAAGCGTGAAAGGGTTAGCGGAAACAAAAATAATGCCTTGGAAACAAAAATATTTTCGATATTCGCTTCGGGAACGAACTTTTCCTTATCAGAATTTCTAGTCCGCGGGTGGTTTCTAGGCCACAGTTATTTATTGCTGAAAGTGAAATAGGTTATTTTTTGTATTTGTTTTCCTGTTTTAGGCAATAAGTATAAAACAAATTTTCATGGACCTACCACGAAAAAAAAGGGAACTACGCCAAAATATCGAAAAATTCAATGCAGAAACGCAAAAAAATAAATTTAAACGCAAAAAATTACTTAAGCTAGTGTACATACGGTTTTTATGGTTAATGCGGTTTTCCTTAATGCTTTAATCGATTAGATGATATGTGCGCTCCCACACCCCCTTTCTCCGACGATTATTTATTTTTACTGTTAATTTTCATTTTTATATCTTTTCTCAAAATTAGATCTAAACTAAAATTATGTCGCAGCGAAGAGTTAAATGCGTTTTTTATCTTGCTGATCCTACTTTTCCCCTATCTATTCGTCAAATGTTTTATCGAATATTTGAAAGCTTTGCTGTGAATCATCATCATCTTTTTTTTGCCTTTCCGCATAAATATAAATTGAATCCCAAATAAGAAGCAAAAAAATGAGAAGACTTTGATTTGAAAACTTGGGGGACGAACTTTTTTCGTCTGTGTGTTTCTAGGCCGTGACATTTTTTCTAGGACAAGAATTTATTTTCTTTATTTTAAATTATGGATCTATTCAGAAACTAAAAATGCTGCAAAAAGTTTCTGAATTGAACTTTTTGCATTTGTTTGCAATTATTTTCAGCATTTTTAGTTTCTGAATAGGTCCATTAGTATTATTTGTTTATATTATATTTTTTTTTGAAAATCTCTATCATGCCTTGGAAATCATAAGCAATTTTTATAAATTGTTAAAACTAGAAAACAAATGTTGAAGTAGCGAAAGTGCAATGTGGTCGCTGCCACTAAATGCTGCCCACCCCGCCTCTGACGTCAACGTCAGTCTGTCTGACAAGTTTTTTTATAATATTAAGGAATGTATTTACACCTTTGAGCCGAATTGTAATGTTTTTAACAGACAGAAAAGTAAATCTGACCAGAAATTTCGAAATATAATTAAACGGGGACTGAGATGGCGAAATAAATTATTATAAGATGAAAAAATAAAGTAATCTAAATGTATATTAGTTAGAGAATTTTTCTGATTGTTCTATAAATTCTGCATTTATTTATTTGAAAAAAAAAATCAAAGAACATTTTAATTGTTCGATTCCCAAACTTAGGTTTTTCTATTTTTCTTTTTGAATCCGGTTTACCGCTGTTATATTTTTCAAAATAACATTCATTCATTGCAGGAAAACATCGGAGAAGCAATTGCAACTTGACCAACATTTCTGAATTGTGAAGAAACTGTGAGTTTTTTTTCTATTTTTTGGGTTTGAAGCTCGGAAAAATGTCAAATGTTCATCCGATTCCGTTTCGTTAATCAATTTTATCTGGAATAATATCTGGAAATATAGTGGAAAGTGAAAAATGAGCAGTTTTCAAGAAAAAGCGGGGGGGGGGGGGGGGGGGCTAGTTTACTGCGATTTCGAATAACGTTAGCTTCAAATTTCGCTAATTTCTAAAAAAAAACCATTTTAATATATGATAGCTGCACCGCTTTCAAATAAGTTCGAAAAACTGCTCAACCTCACAGCCGCTCCGTACGCGACGCGGCGACCTCCCTCTCAATACACTGAAATATTGGCTGGAAAATGAACTTTTCAAATGTTCCAGTGTGTTGAGTGTCTGCAGCCGCGTCGCGTACGTGCGGAGCGGCTGTGAGGTTGAGCAGCCTTTCGAACGCAATGATCAAGAATAATTGAGTTGACAATACAAAAAAAGCTCCTGAAGTTTCTTGGATAGGGTTTGAGCATAGTTTTTCAGAGCTCAAAGAGTTCTTCTAAAATAATGCCAAAGTTCGAAGTTTGGAGAGCTGATTTGAAGAGCTGATTTGGAGCGAAATAGGTCCCACTTCCCTGATTGTATAAACATTAAGATTTTTAAAGTAAGAAAATTCCAGAAAACTTTGACAACTACGCCAAAAACAGCGAAAGCCAAGAGTCATTCAGAGTTTCTGCATTGATTTTTCTAAAATTTTGCATTTTTTAAAAGAAAATTCTAGGGTATCTCTTCAAGAAATTGGAATTTTATGAATTTACTTTAAAAGTCGAATTATTAAATATATTTCCCTTTAAAAATTCAACGAAAAAATGTTCTTTGTATCTTATTTTGTGGAAAACATCCAGTTTATGCCAAAAAATGCTATCCTGTGGCCAATTGGGCTCGTTTTCCAAGATATGGCACATTTTTTCTGTTTTCTGGACATGTATTTAAGTTTTTGGGTATTGAAAAACAGGGAAATTCTTTTTTTTTCCGGAATTTTAAATTATTTTAATAAATATTAAATTTTGCAGATTTGAAAAATGATGCGAAATGAGAGGGTGAAAGAGAAGGTGGTGAGAAGGGAAATTGCGAAATATTTGTTGGCAGTAAAGGAAAATGTTGTAAGTTTAAATAAAAGATTTTGTTGTTGTTTTTTCTTTTAATCGACAAGGGTACCGGAAACGTTTTTTGGATATTATCAATGTGACCTAGAACATATAACGCCGGAAAATCTGCTGAAGCAGGGCCTAAACAAGGGGTTTTCAAGCCCAATTTGAGCTACTCAAAATCTGAAAATTGCAAAAAGAAACATCGAATTTTGAGAGCTACATTTTGGCTCAAACTCAATATATCTGGCCAAAATCTAGTTATTATATTGTCAATCGAATTTGCTGAAATTTGGCCAACTAAGAACGCGTTCATAATTAAAACTTCAACATTTTATCTAGAAATATTGAGATTGAGCCAACCTATACAAGAGCTCTTCAAAAATCGTTTTTTTTTTAATTTTTAGATTTTGAGCTCGAATAAACCATGCTAAACTCCATCCGCAGTTTTGAGATCCTCTACCAGGGTAATATTCACTTTCAAATGATCTATGTTTTACTGAGAATGATACGATTAAGGCTTAGGCTCTGCATATTTAGACCGTTTTTAAAGACAGGCCCGCAGTTCAACTTATACGCTGTTTTTAGCTATTGGCTTAAAAAAATAATTCATTTGAAAATAATGTACTTAAGCGTATTCCTGGTTATTTTTCCATATTTATACAAATTTAGAAAAAAAACTACTCTAATTTACCATTTTTCAGCACCCTGACACTGGAATATCAAGCTACGGTATTTGTATGATCGATACAACGACGGCAAAACTTCAAATCGGGCAATTTGAAGATGATGATTATCGTTCAAAACTTCGCACACTTCTTGCAAATTTTGAATTCGATCTAGTGCTTGTTGAGAAAAATTGCCATTCCGCATCGACGAAGGCGATTTTGAGTGGTATTTTGTGCACGATTCCAATTGAATACCTGGTTTCAAAGCGGCAGTTTTTGACACCGGAGGATGCTGTGAAAATTGTAAGTTTTTAAATAATTTTTCATGAAAATCCAGAAACCGAAGAGTTTCAGGCATCGGGTGATGATTACTACGGATCGAGCGCTTCTGAATGGCCGGACGTGTTGAAAGGGATGTTGGATGATTCTAGTGTTTTGCCAAGACCTTCAAACGAGTGGAATTTGGCCCTTTCGGCTTTTGGAGCACTTTTTTGGTATCTTCAAAACCGTCTGAGTGAAGTTGATATGTTGTCACTCAATAATGTTGATTTGTATGATGAGAATGCTCTAAAGGTATGCTTACCAAGCGTCGAATTGTGTTTATGACAAAATTCGCTATGAAATGAAAAGAAAATCAATTAAAAATTCAGAAAAAAGTTCACAATTTGAAAGTGTTCAGTTTGATCTTAAAGACAGTATTTAACTTATTTTTACCCTATATCCACTCTTTTTTAAAATTAATTTACAAAAACAATTGAATTTCGCAGGAAATCAACAAGACGTTTTTAAAAAATTTAAATGAATTGTCGCAATTGAATCAAATTTTGAATCTATTGTGAGCTTATTTAAAAATTTTCCTTTAAAGGACAATTTACTGAATTTGAGTTTCAATTCCATTTCCATCTTCTTCACTGACATAAACGTCAGTCTGTCTGACAAATTTTTATAATAATAAGTAATGTATTTACACCTTTGAGCCGAATTATAATGTTTTTAACAGACAGAAAAGTAAATCTGACCAGAAATGTCGAAATATAATTAAACGGGGACTGAGATGGCGAAATGAATTATAATAAGATGGAAAAATAAAGTAATCTATATTAGTTAGAGAAGAAAAAATTCGAAAGTGGCAAAAAAACAAAAAAAAACGGGAACATTTTTTACCTATTTTAAAAAACTAGTCTCCTATATTTTGAAAAATGTCATTTTTCTGATTGTTCTATAAATTCTGCATTTATTTATTTGAAAAAAAATTAAAGAACATTTTAATTGTTCGATTCCCAAACTTAGGTTTTTCTATTTTTCTTTTTGAATCCGATTTACCGCTGTTATATTTTTCAAAATAGCATTCATTCATTGCAGGCAAACAGCGGAAAAGCAACTGCAACTAGACCAACATTTCTGAAATGGGAAGTGTTTAAAACTGTGAGTTTTTTTTCTATTTTTTGGGTTTGAAGCTCGGAAAAATGTCAAATGTTCATCCGATTCCGTTTCGTTAATCAATTTTATCTGGAATAATATCTGGAAATATAGTGGAAAGTGAAAAATGAGCAGTTTTCAAGAAAAAGCGTGGGGGGGGGCTAGTTTACTGCGATTTCGAATAACGTTAGCTTCAAATTTCGCTAATTTCTGAAAAAAACCATTTTAATAAATGATAGCTGCACCGCTTTCAAATCGTTTAGAACCGGTTTGAACCGAACCGCCTCGAAGAATGAAAGAACCTGGTTTTAATTTTAATTTCGTAATATTTGTTTTTTCTTTCAATTTTTTCACAAAATAGTTTATTCGATATCTTGAAGAATCTGACATTTTTTAAAATAAACAATTTTCTCCATTTTTGAGAGCTTTTTTGTATCGAATCCAATTGAAAATTCGAAAAACGGGGGACGAGAAAATTGTTGAAAACCAGACTATTCATGATTTTTTGTTGTTCTTTATAATTTTTGTCAACACTGAACCTAGAAAAGGTCTAATAACGGGATTTTCACTATTTTTCTCTTTTTTTGATAGATTTTTTAAGGAGAAATTCTTTATTTGTCTGAAAAATCGTTCCAAAAGGCTCTGACATTGTAAATAATAATAATAATAATTTTAAATAAAGGTTTCAAAAAACATTCAGATTTTAAAACAATTTTAAAACGGTATATCCGGAATTCCAAGTTTTCATTTTTTCGAAAAAGAGAGTAGTGGGCCCTCGAAAAAATTTTTTACCCCCCCCCCCCTTTGTAGACCTGAGTTACTCAACGAAAATACAATTTCACACTATATTTTCTTCCAGAGAAACGGTAATACATCAATCGAATTGAAGAGTATTCTCAACGGATTCGCTATTGTTCCCGGAGGTGTAACTAAAATGAATGAACGAATCGTCTTACTCACTTCTTCTATTGAATTGTATCCCAAAAATGAAGACTGGTTGAGAGAATCGATTGGATATTTATTTTCTCTTGCAGCGTGAGTTTTTTTTCAAAAACAATGTTTAAAGGAAGATTTTACGGAGCTAATGAATGCTTTTGGGATGAAAATAGAAAATAGACTATATTTTCTTATAATTTTCTAAAACCACCTAGAAGTCGAGAAAATTTGCTTCAAAACAATGGCCTAGACAAAGTGTCCACCGGTGAAAACTTGTCCGCAAACGTGAAAAATCTACAAAAAAAAAATAAAAAATCATATATTAAAATGAAAAAAACATAAAAAAGGACTAATATAACTATTTACTAACGAAACACAAAAAAAGCTGTTAGGAAAAGGTTCGGCCAGGTGGACACATTTTGTAGGCCATTGTTTTAAAGTTGTTTTTTCGGCTTCTAGGTAGTTTTAGAAAATGTTATGTAGAAAGCTTAACTTTTTTGAGAAAAGCTTTTGATTCGAACCAAAAACCATTTTTGTGCAAGAAACAGACGCTGTACCCCCTTTAACTTTTTTCAAATTTTAAGGTTTTGCCCCCTCAACTCTGAATTTTTGAAATAACACTATCCCACCTATGCAAAAATCTATATTTCTGGAAAATAAAAACAAGAGCATTTAATTTTGTTTTCATAAATTTTTGAGAAAATGAAATTATAATTATTTGAAAGTTACTTTTAAAAATGATTTTTTTTTTCAGAAGTTCGTCAGTCAGTCGAAAATTCTGTGTATTGTTTGATGTTGGAACTGCTTCTTCGAATCGTGTCAAAACCATTCTGAATGTTTTTAATGTGAGTTTTTTTGAGATATTGCTAGTGTCAACTCAAATATTCCCTCATTGACGCTCGCACGCACGCAAACACTGGAACATTTGAAAATTCATTTTCCCGCGAATTTTCCACTGTGTAAAAAAATCGATATTTTTATTTCAGCAAATTGATCAACCAATTCCAACAAGAGTATTTGTCATAAATCAGAATTATTGGTCGAATCATTCTAGTCATTGGAAATACAAACTGGAAGTCATACACTCTGAAGAGATATCAAAGTTTATTGCTATGGACCAATTACCTCAATGTATTGGCGGGAAATTCGATTACGATCATGAGGAATGGAGAACGATGAGATTGGTTGGGCGATTTTTACTTGTTATTCCTTTATCTTATACAATCTTTGTTGCAGGCTGTTGACCAGTTTTTATCAAAGCTTATGACGTTCACTTTTCAATTAGAGAAAATAAAAGCTGAAGAAATTGGAAGCGAACAAATATACGATAGAAGAAGTGCTGAGACGGCGCTACGCAGGTGTGAAAATGCTCGAAAAATCATTCATGGTTTTATGATGGACGAAATGGAGAGAGAGAAATTCGAGGTGATTATTTTAAAGAGCATTATTCAAAAAATCGAAAAAAAACGTATTTTTGTATTTTTTCCTTAGAAATATTCGAAAAATCGAGCTTGAAAGTATGGAATGTTTTAAATTTTTGTTTAAGTCAATCTAGAATTATGAATTTAAAAAATTATGATTTTGGAAACATTAACAAAATACTGATAACAATGGCAGTATATCTTCAAGAATAACTAAAAAGATATTTCTGAATTTCAACGTTTTTAAAATCCAGATATTTTCCTAATATTGTTCGAAATGTTTCAGAATTCCGACGTCTCAAAAATTTAGAAAAAAAACACCTATATTCAAGTACTAATTCTTATTTCTTTTATTGTATAAAATTGAATTGTATCAATTGATTTTCAAAAAAAAAACCCTTGAAATCTGCTTTAAAAATTTTAGATTAAATTTTTTATTAAAAATTAAAAATTTTAGCTACCAAGAATTCAATCAAATTATTAATTGCTTCCAGATAACGGAAAAGGTTTCGGTTCACTGCTCAGGAGACAGATATCCGGATTTGCTAGCGACTCTTCCAGTAATGGCCGATGTTATTTTAGTTTTGAAGAAGGAAATGTTCGTTTTCTTTGGAATATTTTGTATTCGACTAAAAACTCTTTTTTTTAGCAAGTTTTTCCATTCTTACCAGTTGAATGTTTCAACAAAGTTTTGGAACAACAGAATTATGTTTCTTGGTGATTCAGAAATTGAGTTGCTGAACATTTTACCAAACTCAAGAAACGATCACAGAACTTCGCTTTTCTACATGCTGAACAAATGTTCAACGCCGTTCGGAGAGCGTCTTCTTTATTTTTACCTAACAAGACCCACTTGCGATCCACAATCAATCAAAGAAAGACAGGAAGCGGTGAAATGGCTGACTTCTTCAGGTGCCACATCGTTTGTGACCACGGCTGTTGAGATGTTGAGAAAGATTCCGGATTTGGATCGATTGGTGCAGAAAATCCACACGATTGGATTGAAATATAGGGCTGAGAAGCATCCGGACAGTCGAGCGGTGATGTTTGACACATTGAAAACGAATCAGAAGAGGATTAGCGAATTGTTGGCGGCGATCGACGGATTCAAAGTTTGTAACAACTTAAGACAGCAATATTCGAATATTCAAAAAGATGGTGAAGGATGCGAGCTTTTGGACGATTTGCTCGGAAATGAGAAACAGAAGGAATCGGTTGATGAAAATATCAAGTATTTTGAGGTTTTTTTCAAATATTTCATTTAAATAATAATTATTGATTTTCAGAAAATGTTCGATCGTGACGCTGCTCAAAATAATGGGAAAATTGTTCCTAGTATAGGATTTGATGATGCATATGACGAAGCGGTGGAAGTTGTGAAGTCGTGCGAAAAGAAGCTCGAAGATTATCGAAAAACGGTAGCGAAAAAGTATAGCTGCAACGTGAATTACGTTAATATTGGGAAATTGAAATATATGGAAATTGCACAACAAAGGAAAGTGTCGTCATCATTCGAATTGAAGGGACGAAGAGAGGTGAGATTAAGCTAGATGGGGTTAGGGGGCGTGAATTGTAAGATAATCGTTTAAAAACCGCTTAATCGAATCAAAAATATCGAAAGAAACGAAGTAAGAAAGCTTAAAAATCTAGAGCGCGCCTTCTAGACCTTGTTTCGAAAAAAAAACTTTTTTTAGCTTAAAGGGTGCCCGAGGGGAAGAATAAAATGGTTTTAACATGATAAAACTAGAAACGCTTTTTGATTTTCTAAGCCGTTTGTTTTTTCTCGACCTTATGATTTTTTTAAATTAAATTTTTTAAATACTCCTTTCTGTATAAATTTCTCTGAAAAAAACTGAAAAGAAACGAAAAACAAGAGAATATAAAATACATTTTCAAAAAAAAAATCAGACAGCCGAAAAAACAAACGGCCTAGAAAACCGAAACGTATTTCTTCGGCCATTAGGGACAACTACGATTTTAACGCTTTTTTTTTGGATGTTTCATTAATCCCTTTAATTTTTGAAATTTTTCCAAGAGAAATGGAACAATGAACATCGGTTCTTAAAGCCAAAGGGGTCAGCAAACAAACATTTATAAAAATCTGTTTATTTTGCCTTAAATTGACCTCCAGAGCACGTTTATCATAGTCAACGAGCTATTAAATATCACAGGATTGAAAAATTGCAAAAAATTAAAATCGGTTCAGGGATCAACAAATTAGTTTTCGAAATTTCTGCTCCTTTAGCCTTCAGTTGACCTCCTGATCACTGATATCATAATTAACGTGCTATTAAATATAACAGATTTTTACAAAGAATAAGAGGGAATAAATATGGTTTAAAAACGATAGAGGATGATTGTTCATAAATCAATTACTAAAAACAACAAAAATTCCAAAACAAATTTAGTGAGACCCTATCTTTAAATAAAAAAAGTAATTTTCAGGAGTTCACCCGTTACTCAAGCTCCGAACTGGAAAAAATTGTGAGAAGCTTAGAAGATGCTCAGAAAAATATGGCGAAACTTGGAGATGATGCAACAAGGAGGGTTTTCGAACAGTTTGGTTGCAAGTTAGTTTTTGGAAATGTTTAAACTTTTGAAAAATTCGATTTTTAAGGAATGATTTTTGGGCGGAAACTGTTGAAGCATTTGCGAAGTTTGATGTTGTTCTAGCATTGGCTCTGTTCGCAAAAACGTCACCTTTTGATATGTGTATGCCGGAATTTGTGTTCGACTCCAAGACGCCGTATTTGGTTATTGAGAAGGGGGTCCATCCGTGTCTTGCGCTGACCGCGAAGAATAAGGTTACAGGAGCTACGACATTTATTTGTAGGTTTTGAGAATAATTGAGAAAATTTAGAAATTGAAATGTTTTAGCGAACAGCATAACAATGGGAGGAGATGAAGCTGGTGTCATGCTTCTTACCGGTCCGAACATGGGCGGTAAATCGACATTGATGCGACAAACTGCTGTAATCACTATTCTTGCACATATCGGATCGATGGTTCCAGCGACATCGATGCGACTTTCACCGGTCGATGTGATCTTTACAAGAATCGGAGCGACCGATCTAATCATGCGCGGAGAGTTGAAATGTTTCATCGAGCGTTACAAGGCTGACGTGGTGGAGAACTGCACAGAACACTCTCTTTTCCTGGCTGACGGATTGGGAAGAGGAGCGAGCACTTCTGATGAAACTGCGATCGCGTCGGCGGTTTTGGAGAAAATTGCCGATGGTATTAAGTGTCGGGCGTTTTTCTCGACACATTATCATTCGATTTGTAATTCGTTTGTTGGTCATCCGAATGTTCGATTGGCTCATATGGTAAGATTTTTAGAAAAATTTGTCAAAGACAGGGTCTTATTGGGAAATACGAATGAAAACGATACCAGTAAACAAATCATTGAAATTACAATTTCTCGGTATATTTTGAACTAGTTTTCTAAATGCGTGTCTCTTTAAACAATTTTTTGGAAATAATTTCTTTTCGTGTCTATCATTGTGGAAATTTTACCAAAAAATCAGTAGTGTGTCCAAATGACCCACACATGCCCTTAGACCCAAAAAGCCTGTATGGGTCGAAAAAATATAATGCCGAAAAATTGCAGTTTCCCGGCATTTCTCCTCTGCCATTTCTCCATTGAATTTCTCGGCATTTTTTGATTTTTTTAAAAACTGAATAGGTCCATAAAATTCAAATGTTCAGCGTGATAATTTGGCTCGTTTCTTGGTGTTTATTAATTTGTATTGAAAATCATCTTTTTTTTTCAGAAATTCGATGAGCTGGAAGATAGATTCAAACTGAAAACCGGGTGTTCCCACATAGTCAGGAGAGGAAGTTGGTAAATAATTTGGATCAACTATTTATTTTTGTTATTATTTTAAAATTTTCTCTTGTTGTTTTAAGATTTTGTCGAGTAAATTGTATATTTGTATTATATTTTACGAAGATTAGTCCACGTTTTGCTGAAAAACGCAGGGTGTTGGTGGGCGTGGCTTTCTGCAACATGAGGCGCGCAGATTTGTAACCGCCGCGCGAATCGAAGTGAGAATCTTTGCGCATAAAATGTGAAAGCACTATTGAAATGGTGGAACCACGCATAGAAACTGGCGGATCCGCCATTTTTATATGCGCGGATCCGCGAAAAATTCCCTGAGAACGGAATCGGTTTTTGATGCGAAAATTAGACTTTTTCTGATGAAAGAAAAGGCTATCAATTCGGCGGATATCAGAGAACACGCATGACGAAGTAGCAGCTTCGAACCGACACTTCCTAGGGCAACATCACAAATACCCATTCTCTATTGTTAGTGCGTGTTTAGCACTTTGCAACGTTTTTAGTTTATACGGATTTAAAATGATCATCGAATACGTTTTTTTAACAATGTCAGTTGAAAAATTCACAGAGACAAGGAAAGTAACTTTGATAAAAATAGAACTCTTTCTCATTCCAAGTCAACTTTCTAAAATGAGATAGAAGCCGAGAAAATGAGCTTCAAAACAAGATGGTCTATAAAAAGCTCTGGAAACTAGTCCTCGGATATTATTATGTGAAGAATCCAACAAAATAATGTTAAAATGGACTAATCCACTACGAACGGTTAAAATCCACCGTTCGACCTCCACGCAATCCAGTCACTCCATCCGAAACAGTCACAAAAGTGACCCTATTCAGCTCCACTCTTCCCATAATTTTACCTGTTTTCTTTCATTTAATTAAAAAGGTATTTTATAAAAGTTGTTTTCTCACAATTTCCAACCACGCGATGATTTTCTTTTCTCTGCGTTACGATCGAACATTTTTGGAAAATCAATAATTATTTTCAAAATAAAAATCGATTTTAAAAAACATCAAAATATTTGATATTCTCATCAACCTTCGTTCGGCTTTCCCAGCAAATCGTCAAATTTTTAAAAACTTCCTTCCCGTAAAGGGATTCTTTACTGATTTTACAAGTTAGATTAGGTTTCTATTTCATTTTCATTTACTTCTTGACATTTGAAAACCTCCAAAAGAACATTTTTTCGAAATTTCTTTTTCAAGTACTGTAAACCGCAAGTATTTAAAAATATCATGACTGTGTGAGAGATTTAGATTTTCTGTGTAGGTCAAAAACAATTTGCATGATCAAGAATATTTGAGTTGACAATATGAAGAAGACTTTCCTTTTTTTGCTAAAAACGCAAAAAAAAATCGAATAAGTAAAAATTACGGTGGGCGTCAAACTTCTCTTTTAAAAAAGCGTTTCTGTGTGACTATAAACTCTCGGGAATTCAACCTATTAGAATTTCTATAAAAATTGTATTAAAAGTTTCATAGGGCGTATAAAATTCTATAAATTCTTGATGCGACTTTCAGGTTTATTGAACATGTGAAACAATTTCGGATTACTTGAATACTAACTTTTTTCGTTAGCTTGTTTCATTTTTTAATTCTAAAAATAGCTGTCGATCCAAGATTTTCTATTTCCGGTATAACCGAAACCATTTGGACCAATTCCAAACTCTCCGACCTCGCGAAAACCTTCCTCGCTGATTGCCGTCTATACTTCCGATTCTGATCTTCCACCACTTTGTCTCTCTTACCAATCTGCGAGCTGAATTTTGCAGAAATCAAGAAATGTATAACAACAATAATCAATAAAACCGGGTGGGGGATAGAGATAAAACAGGGTATATATTCATTTAAAAAAAAAGGGAAGAATAGGCCCTTAAAGTGCTTCAACCATCTTACGAAGATCATCTACACTAACACTTGCAACTTTTGCACATTCGACAAGTTAGTTTTCTAATTTAATTTTACAGCGTAGAAACCAGGATTTTGGACAAATTCCGGATTCGAGTTCGTAAAGAAATGTGACGTCCTCCATTATTGGATCCAATTGGTTGGATCCAGTTGGATCCAGATGGAACCACAATTAATGTTTTTTGTCAACGACACATTTCTGGATATATAAAAATAGTTTAAAGATACGCGGTCGCTTAAAAATCTAATCACATTTCTAACTAGGACCTTGCCTTTAAAAACCAGTTTTAAAGAAGCTAAACGACCTAGAAAAAGAAAAAAAGACTAAGAATCCAATATAATGTGTAAAAAATAAGTGACACCGTGTCTTTAACAACTTGTTCTGAGAAATCTTACCATATGAGCCGATCGAACATTAGGCTGATCAACAAATGAATTGCAAATTGAGTGACAATGTGTCGAGAAAAACGTTCGGCACTCAATAGTGTCGGCAATATTTTGCAAAACCGCCGGAGCGATCGCAGTTCCATCAAAAGTGCTCGTTCATCTTCCCAACTCGTCAACCAGTAACAGTGAATATGGCCTTTTGCAGAGTATCTTAGGCTGCAATTTTCTTACGAACAAGAATGCATCAGGTGTGAAAATTTGGTTGAATTTTTTAGAAGGTCTATGTTCACCCTAGACCCCTTCACTATCTCCGTACAGACCTCCTTTAAAAAATATCAAAATTTTTATTCAATGGCACCCTGTCTTTAACCGCGGAGACTCGATTTCTTAATTCTAACATTTTTCGACTAGAAACTTTTTTTCCGAGATGTTTTCATTCTGAAAATTTGCAAAAAAAATCGAAATTTGAATGAGCTCAATCTCAATATATTGTATGTATGAAAATTTGAGGTTTTGATACAACAATTATTCTTTGTCGATTTGCCAAATTTCAGCAAATTTGGTTGAAATTTTTAGAAGCGCCTCTTTGGGGTTAAATGGCGTTTTCAGAAAATATTAAGCCAAATTTATTCAAATGCAGCATCTCAACTAAGAATGGTTTAAGTATGACAACCTTAAAATTTTACGCCGCAATTTTTAATTTAAACCAAGTTATAGCTCTTCAAATTTTTACGATTTTGAGCTTGAAAACATCATGCTCAAACGTCTGGCTAACAGTTTCTGAAAGCGATTCCTTCATCAGCGTAAAATTTCCTTTAAAATGAGCTATATCTCGATGAAAAAAGCCGGAAACGATTAAGACACTTCCCTTCTAATCAATTCAATTTTTTATTGCCAACGTTAAATGTGATTGAGCGGTTCAAGGGTTACAGTTATTCAAGTTTGTCAACTGCAGCCTTCACACATCGTATACGTGCACTTTCCTAGTAAAAATACCGTTTTGCACTTTTTTAAAGAGTGCGTACCACTTAATATTTTTTTTAATTTTTGAGAATGCACATTTTATTGTAATTTGTTTGAATAAAATTTGTTTGAATATGTTACCCTTTTCCCAGTTTCATTCTATAACACCTCTCGTTTTTTAAATAGCGAGAAAACATCACACCAAGCAGTTCAACGGCTCAATCAGTATCATTGTCGCGCTCCGTCAGCCTTCTTTGGACTCAAGTGTCCCCCTTCGATCAAGTTCGATCGAATTCGATCCTTCGATCGAATGATAATGTGTCGAGAAAAACGCCCGACACTTAATACCATCGGCAATATTTTGCACGCAGTTCCATCAAAGGTGCTCGTTCCTCTTCCCAACTCGTCAACCAATAAAACCAAATGTTGTGTGGAGTTTTTGAGCATCACGTCAGTCTCCTTAAACTCGATGAAAAACGTCGACTCTCCGCACATGGTTCGATCGTTCGCTCTAAAAATTCGATCGATCGGTGAAAGTCGCATCGCTGTCGCTGGAACCATCGAGCAAGAATGGCGTTTCATAGGACGTACAAAATTCTACAAAATATTGATACGATAGCTCTGAAACCAAAAAAGCCATTTAAAAATTACCAACAATTATTTCTATCTACATTATATTGATATTAGGTTGAATTCCCGAGAGTTTAAAATAACATTAATGTTATTAAAGACAGGGCGCCTGTTATTTCTACCTCATATGGATTTAATTGTGAAAAATTCGTCTTTCCATAGACATTCTAGTCTGTCGCATGTGAAATCTCGACGAAAAGGAACCGTTTGTAGCAGCAGGCGGAAGTTGAATTTTGTTTAAATCTGATTTTACATCGGATTTCTGAGGTGAAGAAAAGTTACAAAATGAAGAAATTAAAAATATCTATTCTTCTTTTTTAATTCCAGAGAGTCGGTAATAAAATATACGGTAGGCAAATGGTGTATTGATGGCTAGTACGCAATGTTTTCTCACGTATTGGAAAAATGGCGGGAGACGCGCATTTAACACCCTTCACACCCTTCGCTTTCATTGTATTCATTGTTCTTTTATTTCTTCAAATCATTTGAAACATATGATGGAGTAATAATTTTTATCATTATCACTTATAATTAAATCTTTTTGTTATTTTTCTTTTTTTTTAACTATGCATATTATTCTCTTAACAAATTACACCGTTTGCCATAAAATTTTCTGAACTCTCATAACCCGTTGTTTTTAATTCACAGTATTTGAAGTCAATTAAAAAATTGTTCAAATTTTGTATACATGGATCCCCCTAAGAAATAATTTAGCAAGGTAGATTTCAGCTGTTTTGTAATTTTTGACTTCTCATTAAAGACGGTGGATCAGTTAATGCGATCCAAGTTCAAGGTAAAAAAAATCAATATTCTCAATGGGAGCCCAGATGGTCCAAAGAACAAAACCAATATTTAGCGAACGCTCTAATTTTTGAAATTGAAATCTGCTAGGGTCAATTTAACTGATCCACTGTCTTTAATTTGACACTACCAAATTTCAATTTCAAAAATTAGAGCTTTCTCTCATTAGAACATGTCAGTGCGACGCGATTGGGCGCGAAACACACTTATTTGAATGTGGCTACATATTGGTACTGTTCTCTGGACCGTCTGGGCTCCCAATCGAATATTGATTTTGGGATATTAATTCACAAAAAACAGAAATGTGAAAACAATGAACTTTATAACTAATATTTTTTTTCAAATTTTAGCTAAAAACAATTAAATATTAATCTCAATTTTTTTAGGATGACATTTTTCCTAAGTATGAATGCTTTAGTACGGTGGGAAATGGTAAACCCAAAGGATTTGGTTTTTGAAAAAATAGGCATTCAATGGAGAGTTGTTCCCAAAGTAATAAGAGACGAAGGCGGTGAAGATTACTTAACAGCTGATGTCAATTGCACTTACGATAATAAAGAATTGAAGTTATGGGCGTGCAAAGCTAATATAGCTTTAAAAGTGAACTCGGTTTATCAAATGGGAACAACAACAACAGGAGAAAAACGATTGGTTTTTTGTTTCAACCGATTTTCCAAAAATATTAACTTTGGAAAAGTTTGGTGGGTGGAAGATCACTTACGAAATGAATTTAACTGCTCAAGCGATTGGAAATTCTGGATTTTGGTGGATTTTCGAATAACATCAATGGTAATATCTGATTTTTCAATCCCTAAAAATATCGATTCGGAAGTGGTGTTGCGTGTTGGAGAGCATAAATTATATGTGGATAAACTGGTCAGTTCTTCTTTTTTCAAATCGGCTAATCCTTCAATTGAAAAGCTATTTAATTTTTCCGGCATTCTTTTTAAATTCGCTTTTTTTCCAGGCACTTATTTGTTTTTCCGAATATTTTCGCTCGTTTTTGGCAACTCACAATGGTGATGAAATTGAGATGAAAGATGAAAACAATGAATATTATTGTATTGGGATCGTTATTGATTTTCTTCAATTATTGTATAAACAGACAACTAAAGTTAGATGTGAGTTTTCTTTTTCAAATAGAACTGCTTCCTAAACGTCTGAGCAATCGAATAAGAAATAATTTACAGATGATAATGTGGAAAGTCTTCTGAAATTAGCCACGAGATACGATGTGAAATTCCTGATCATCGATTGTGACCAATTTCTGAGTCCATTATCAGAGGAAGGTAATTCAACAATTAGTTAGTTATTAGTTTCATTTTCTGACTAATAGTCGAATGATTCTGGGATAATAATTAACTAATATTTTTTGTAGAATTTAATTGTTTTTCAATTGGACTAAATTTACTTTTTTAAAGCATTGATTGTGATAATAATAATATGACCTTTTTCAGAGTATCTTTGGCTGCAATTGTCTATCGAACAAGAATGCAACAGGTGAGATACTAATCTAGCATTTTTCGCGAATATTTATTTTACAGGCAGCGTGATGAAGAGAAGGTGCATTCGTGTAATATAGAGACTCGTAAACTGCTTGCGCACCTTCCAAAATCGGCTCGCGCGCCACTAGAAAACCATGCGTTGAAGCTACCAGAGGTTAAAAGACGATCCTGGTGAGCAGGGCTAGGAGTGGCAGTATAAACAGGCCGCTTTACAAGTCTTTTGGCCGCTGCCGCAATTTTTCAAATATATAATCAAATTAAAAAAATCACAAAATCCTCTAACAAGGGAAGTGTACGAGCTAGGGATAATTGTTTTGAATGGGATATAGCTCATTGGAAAGATCATATTCTTGTCTACAAGGAACCGTTTTCATTTTTTGCCGATGGACTCCTAGGAGCTTTTTATCGTCGCTCAAAGTTTTTGCCAAAAATTTACTTTATTTTCCCTCTCACATATATTTGGTATTTCAACAATAGATTTCAACCGACTTGGTGGTGCAGCGCCAGTGTGTTTGTCATTACTAGTGAGCATGAGGTCGAGGGTTCGAACCCAGTCAAGGTTTTTTATTATTTTTTTGTTTTTTTTGCTGATTTATCAAAATTTTTCCATGGGGGGAACCTTTGGAATTTTGCGGCGCACTGTAAAATCTCGCCTATTTTGCCCTGACACCCCAAAAAGGATTCCGCTAAATCAACATGGGATTTCAACGCAAATACAGAATTTCGCGTTTCGAAAAATTTGAAAACAGGAATATAACACTCTTGAAATTTCACAAAAGCAGCAAAACAAAATAAAAAACCTTGTCTGGGTTCGAACTTTCGACCTTACGCTCACTAGTCAAACATACTGGCGATGCACCATCAAGTCGGTTGAAATCTATTGGTGAAATACCAAATGTATGTGAGAGGGAAAATAACGAAATTTTTGTAAAACTTTGAGGGACCATAAAAAATTCCTAGGAGCCCGTCGTCAAAAAATGAAAACGGTTCCTTGTAGACAAGAATATGATCTTTCCAATGAGCTATATCCCATTCAAAACAATTATCCTTAGCTCGTATACTTCCCTTGTAAGACTTACCCTTTTAACGACTAATAATTATTAGGTCGTCCGGAAAGTAATCGCAATTTTTTTCTGTTTCACCTCGTTCATTTCTCGAGCAGTTTTTTTCCGTTTTTATTTTTTTATTTTATACATTAAGTCTTTCACAATGAATACGTGTTTCCGTATTTCAGATAATCCTTATTATGGCTGAATTTCTCTTGAAAGATAAACATGCCTTCAGGGGCTGTTTCCTTTACGAGTTCCTGTTGGGACATTCGGCCGCTGTTGCTCATCGAAATTTGTGCGATGCGACAGGCACGGACACCCTCAAATATGAAATGGTGAACTTCTGGTTCCATCGCTTCAAAGAAGGTGACGACGATCTCTCGAACAAGCCACTCACCGGCCGCCATCAGACGAGCGTTTCCAGAAGGAGCTGAAGTAAGAGCCCAGATCAATTGTTCGTGAAGTTTCTTCGGCACTTGGGCTACACAAAACAACAGTACACAACCACTTCCGAGCAAGTGGAAAGAGCCAAAGTTTGGTCAACTTGTTCCTCACGTTATGACTGATCAGAAGAGCATGCGTTGCCTTGTTTTTGCTCTGCCGAAAACGGAGCACGGAGTGAATTCAAAATATTTTCATTGGAGATTAAAGTGATGTGCTTTATTCAATCACAGTAGAAAGCTTCAATGGGTAGCAGCTGGAGAAACTCCAAAAACAGACGTCAAAGGAAAAAAAAAGTGATGCTTTCGATTTGGTGGGACAAGGAATGCGTTATCTACCGTGAACTTATTCAAGATCGAGCCACTGTCAATGCGGACCTGTACTCTCTCCAAATACAAAAAATTTGCGATCAACACCACCTATTTCGCCCAGGAGCCTCACGGATTCCCTTACTTCATGACAATGTAAGACTACATGTCGCTTTAGCGACCAAGGACAGACTGCGGGCACTGGATATCAAAGTTCTGCCACATCCACCGTATAGTTCGGACCTTGCCCTAACTTATTATCATTTGTTCCGCTCACTTCAAAGCTCTCTCAAAGATTTGCAGTTCGACGACCGAGAGCACCTGGAATCGTACCTTGATGACTTTTTCGCCTGCCAGCCTCCGGAATTCGACGCAAAGGGAATCGAACAACTTCCGCTGCGTTGGCACGAGTTCATCCAACAACACGGTTACTATATCACTCATTGATAATTGATTTCAATTAATAAATTTTTGTTTGAAAAAAATCGAAAAAATTGCGATTACTTTCCGGACGACCTAATACTTCGAAAGTACTTTTTTGAATTCCTCGAAAAAAATACATAAGAAATTAATTATTGAATTCGATATTAATTGACGTACATATGAGCAAGAAAAAGAGCAGAAAAGTAGTGTCGAGTAAAACACCATCAATTAGTCATTAACTGAAACACTGTCTTTAAATAAACCATCACTCATTGAAACTGGTGGTAGGCATTTTAAAAAGGGATGGGGATTCGGAGCCTTCCCCTCCGTTTTTCTAACCTGTTACATTTTTTGCACAAATCTGTGAACAACTAATTGAAGAATATAGGGATTGTTATTAAAGGAGGACCTAACCGGCTAATAAGTGCCTCTTGGGTGAAAATAGACTTCATTCTCATTCCAAATCAGTTTTTAAAATTTTCTAAAACCACCTAGAAGTCGAGAAAATGAGCTTCAAAACAATGGCCTAGAAAAAGGGGTGAAAACTACTAGTCCGCCGGCATGATAAATAAATAAACATTTAAAAAAAGACATAAACTAAGATGAAAAACATTTAAAAAAGGAATAATATAATCATTCTGTTTAACTATTTATAAACGATACACGAAAAAGCTCATAGGAAAAAGTTCGGCCACCTTTTTCTAGGCCATTGTTTTGAAGCTCATTTTCTCGGCTTCTAGGTGGTTTTAGAAAATTTTAAAAACAGATTTGGAATGAGAATGAAGTCTATTTTCATCCCAGGCGCATTCATTATCTCCGTACAGCCCTCCTTTAAAAAATATCAAAATTTGTTCAATGGCACCCTGTCTTTAACCGCGGAGACTCACTTTCTTAATTCTAACATTTTTCGACTAGAAACTTTTTTTCCGAGATGTTTTCATTCTGAAAATTTGCAAAAAAAATCGAAATTTGAATGAGCTCAATCCCAATATATTGTATGTATGAAAATTTGAGGTTTTGATACAGCAATTATTCTTTGTCGATTTGCCAAATTTCAGCAAATTTGGTCGAAATTTTTAGAAGCGCCTCTTTGGGGTTAAATGGCATTTTCAGAAAATATTAAGCCAAATTTATTCAAATGCAGCATCTCAACTAAGAATGGTTTAAGTATGACAACCTTAAAATTTTACGCCGCAATTTTTAATTTAAACCAAGTTATAGCTCTTCAAATTTTTAGATTTTGACCTTGAAAAAATCATGCTCAAACGTCTTTATAGATCCGGATCAATCCGGATTGGTCCGATCCGTATTGATTCGATCCGGATCGAAACACTACTTTCGAAGTAAATCTTAGTCGTTAAAAGTTATTGTTGTCTCACAAAATCGGCTTCATAAACGTGAAATTCCCTATTTTGCGAAATAGTGTGTGGTGAGGGATAATAATACAACGCAACGCATCCCTCCCCATTGCCCTCACGCGTGGCGTTTCGTTTTTTTGACACAGGTTTTTTCACGTTTATATAACAGATTTTGTAAACAACTAATAGTCTTAGAGCATTTTGTGATTTTTTCGTTTTTTAAAGAATTTTTATACCAATTGTTATAATTAATTTTTTATTGCCAACGTTAAATGTGATTGAGCCGTTCAAGGGTTACAGTTATTCAAGCTTGTCAACTGCAGCCTTCACACATCATAGACGTGCACTTTCCTAGTAAAAATACCATTTTGGACCTTTTTAAAGAGTGCATACCACTTAATATTTTTTAATTTTTGAGAATGCACATTTTATTGTAATTTTTTAGAATAAAATTTTAGCATTTTTCGAGTTTAATTCTATAATACCTCTCGTTTTTTAAAGTTAATTTATTAAATAGCGAGATAACTGTTAGGTTGTTTAAAACAACCTGTTTGAACAGGTTAACTTAATTTGTGAAAGTTGTTAAGTGTCATGACGGCTCAGACCGCCATGAAAACACTGGAAAACACTCAAATATGAAGTAAAACGACTGTATGCGATCATCGCCCTACATTCATCACATCAAGCAGTTCAACGGCTCAATCAGTATCACCGTACCGCTCCGCCAGCCTTCTTGGGACTCTAGCCCCCCCCCCCCCCCCCGCTCTCCGTCCCCCTTCGATCAAGTTTCTAGCCCAAATCTGCGCGCCGCATGTTGCACAAAGCCACGCCCACTGAAATTTAACTTTTTCGATTTTGTCAGCAAAAAATGGACTAGTCTTGGTAAAAAAAAATTTAGTTAATATAAATACAACATTTACTCCACAAAATTGTATAACAACAATAATCAATAAAACCGGGTGGGAGGAATAGAGGTAAAACAGGGTTTTCATTTAAAAAAGGGGAAGAATAGGCCCTCAAAGTGCTTCAACCATCGTACGAAGATCATCTACACTAACACTTGCATCTTTTGCACACTCAACAAGTCTTCTAATTTTAGGGTCAATTTTCAGATTAGTGGCGAATTTGTTACTTTCAGCATAAGCGCTTCGAACAACTTCTTGATCGATTCCAGCCAATTTTGCAGCGTAGAACCCATAGGATTTTGGACAAATTCCGGATTCGAGCTCGTAAAGGAATGTCACGTCCTCCATTGTTGGATCCTCGTTGTTTTCCTTGTCAACGACGCATTTCTGGAAAAATAAAAGGGTTTACACGGGAATTTTTAAAAAAATCGAATCACATTTCTAACTAGGACCTTGCCTTTAAAAACAAATTTCATACGATTAAAACAATTTTTTTTGAAGCTAAATAACTTGGAAAACGAAAAAAGGAATAGGAATCCAATAGAAATAAAAAATAAGTGAAACACTGTCTTTAACAACTTTTTCTAAAAAAATCTTACCATATGAGCCAATCGAACATTCGGATGACCAACAAACGAATTACAAATCGAATGATAATGTGTCGAAAAAAACGCCCGACACTTAATACCATCGGCAATATTCTGCAAAACCGCCGAAGCGATCGCAGTTCCATCAAAAGTGCTCGTTCCTCTTCCCAACTCGTCAACCAGTAAAAGCGAGTGTTGGGTGGAGTTTTTGAGCATCACGTCTGTCTCCTTAAGCTCGATGAAAAACGTCGACTCTCCGCACATGATTCGATCGTTCGCTCCGATTCTTGTAAAGATCCGATCGACCGGTGAAAGTCGCATCGCTGTCGCTGGAACCATCGATCCGATATGTGCAAGAATAGTGATTACTGCCGTTTGTCGCATCAATGTCGATTTACCGCCCATGTTCGGACCGGTAAGAAGCATCACACCAGCTTCCGCTTCTCCCATTGTTACGGTGTTAGCTAAAAACATTTAAATTTCTAAACTTTCTCAATTAATCTCAAAACCTACCAATAAATGACGTAACACCTGTAACCTCATTCCTCGCATTAAGCGCAAGACACGGATGGACCCCCTTCTCAATAACCAAATACGGCTCCTTGGCGTCGAACACAAATTCCGGCATACACATATCAAAAGGTGACGTTTTTGCGAAAAGAGCCAATGCTAGAACAACATCAAACTTCGCAAATGCTTCAACAGTTTCCGCCCAAACAACATTCCTTAAAAATCGACTCTTTTAAAAGTTCAAACATTTCCAAAAACCAACTTGCAACCAAACTGCTCAAAAACCCTCCTTGTTGCATCGTCTCCAAGTTTCGCCATATTTTTCTGAGCATCTTCTAAGCTTCTCACAATCTCTTCCAATTCGGCGTTTGAGTAACGGATGAAACCCTGAAAATTACATTTTTTTATTTAAAGATAGGGTGTGAGTAAAATTTTTTTGGAGATTTCTGTTCTTTTTAGTCATTTATTTATAAAATGAGGTCAATTGAAGCCAAAATAAAACAGAAATTTCAAAAATTAATCGCTGACATGCTGACCATCTGCCTTTAAGAACCAATTTTCATGTTTTCTTGGAAAATTTTTAAAAATCAAGATTTTTCGCTTCAGTTTTCCCATAACCTCACCTTTCTTCTCGTCTTCAATTCAAACGACGACGAGACCTTCGTATTTTCTGGCATTTCGAGAAGATGCTTCAATTTTCCAGAAGACACAAATTTCACGTTGCAGGAATACTTTTTCGCGACCGTTTTTCGATACTCTTCCAGCTCCTTTTCGCACGACTTCACAACTTCCACCGCTTCTTCATATGCTTCGTCACATCCTTTATTCGGGACAATTTTCCCGCTATTTTGTGCAGCGTTACGATCGAACATTTTCTGAAAATCAATAATTATTATTTAAATACAATTTTTTTTTAAAAAAACCTCAAAATATTTGATATTTTCATCAACCGATTCCTTCTGCTCCTCATTTCCGAGCAAATCATCCAAAAGCTCGCATCCTTCACCATCTTTTTGAATATTCGAATATTGCTGTCTTAACTTGTTACAAACTTTGAATCCGTCGATCGCCGCCAACAATTCGCTAATCTTCTTCTGATTCGTTTTCAATGTGTCAAACATCACCGCTCGACTGTCCGGATGCTTCTCAGCCCTATATTTCAATCCAATCGTGTGGATTTTCTGCAACAATCGATCCAAATCCGGAATCTTTCTCAACATCCCAACAGCCGTGGTCACAAATGAGGTGGCATCTGAAGAGGTCAGCCATTTCACCGCTTCTTGTCGATGTTTTAGGGTTTTTGGGTCACACGTCGGTTGAATGAGCCAGGAACGAAGGAGTCGACGTCCGAATGGTGTGGAGCATTTGTTGACGACATAGTAGAGTGATGTGGTGTGCGAGTCTCTTCCATTCGGCACAATGTTCAAGTTCTCAAGTGCGGTACCATCCAGAATCAATTGACGGTTCTTCCAATTGATTGCTGATCCTTCTTCTGAGGTCGCTTCTTTCTGAAATAAGCGGATTTCTCAATTGTTTTCTGTTCGTGTGTTTTATTAGAACTTTGACGTATGGAACCTCAACAGGTCTTAAAGACACATGCCCACAAAATTTAAACAAGTTCACAATAAATGCCAAATTTTATGCTGATTACGAATATTCATTTTAATTTTCTTAAAAACGTCTAGTTCTCGAGTTATGCGCCTTTAAACGAAAAAATGCTCTTAAAGACACCTTCCCCCAAAATTTAAATAAGTTCACAATAAATGCCAAATTTGATGCTAATTACGAATATTCATTTTAATTTTCTTAAAAATGTCTAGTTCTCGAGTTATGCGCCTTTGAACGAAAAAATGCTCTTAAAGACACATGCCCAGAAAACTTGAACAAGTTCACAGTTGATCCCAAATTTGATGCTTATTACGAATATTCATTTTAATTTTCTTAAAAACGTCTAGTTATCGAGTTATGTGCCTTTAAACGCAAAAATTTGAATTGAGTTTGATTTCCTGCGAAATTCAACATTTTTTAAAGAGATTGCATATAGGGAAAATATAAGTGAAATACTGCATTTAAGATCAAACTGAAAATTTTCAAATTGTGAACTTTTTTCTGAAATTTTTATTGATTTTCTTTTCATTTCTAAGCGAATTGTGTCATAAACACAATTCGACGCTTCGTAAGCATACCTTTATCGCATTCCCGTCATAAAAATCAACATTTTTCATTGACAACATATCAACATCAATCAAACTATCACGAAGATACCAAAAAAGTGCTCCAAAAGCCGAAAGGGCCAAATTGCACTGGTTTGAAGGTCTTGGCAAAACACTAGACTCATCCAGCATCCCTTTCAACACATCCGGCCATTCAGAAGCGCTCGATCCATAGTAATCATCACCCGATGCCTGAAACTCTTCGGTTTTCCATGAAAAATTATTAAAAACTTACAATTTTCACAGCATCCTCTGGCGTCAAAAACTGTCGCTTTGAAACTAGATATTCGATTGGAATCGTGCACAAAATACCACTCAAAATCGCCTTCGTCGATGCGGAATGGCAGTTCTTCTCGACAAGC
Source organism: Caenorhabditis virilis (assembly GCA_964036255.1). NCBI lineage: Eukaryota > Metazoa > Nematoda > Chromadorea > Rhabditida > Rhabditidae > Caenorhabditis > Caenorhabditis virilis. The sequence goes on along the minus strand of OZ038415.1, from coordinate 3,071,216 downwards.
ACTTGAACGATGACAACATTTGCCAAAAGTGTGCGAAGTTGTGAGCGATAATCATCATCATCAAATTGCCCGATTTTAATGTTTGCCGTCGTTGTATCGATCATGCAAATTCCGTAGCTCGATTTTCCAGTGTCAGGGTGCTGAAAAATGGTAAATCTTAAATACATTATTTTCAAATGAATCATATTTTTAACCAATAGCTAAAAACAGTGTATCACTTGAACTGACCGCCTGTCTTTAAGAATCGACTAAAAATGCAGTGCCTAAGTCTTAATGACATTTTTTTAAATAAATTTATTTGAATTCCACGTTTCGGATTTTAAGCCATCTTCTGGGAATGAATTACCTCAAACTTGCGTAATTAAACCAAATTACTCCAAACTTGGGTAATTAACCTTAATTACCTCAAACTTAAACCTAATTACCTCAATCATGGTTAATTAATCCTAATTACCTCAAACTTGGGTAATTAACCTTAATTACATAAAACTTGGGTAATTAACCTTAATTACCTCAAACTTGGGTATTAACCTTAATTACCTCAAACTTTGGTAATCACACCTAATTACCTCAAACTTGGATAATTAAACCTAATTACCTCAAACTTGGGTAATTAAACCTAATTACCTCAAGCTTGGGTAATTAAACCTAATTACCTCCAACTTGGGTAATTAAACCTAATTACCTCAAACTTGGATAATTAAACCTAATTACCTCAAACTTGGGTAATTAAACCTAATTACCTCCAACTTGGATAATTAAACCTTTACCTTTAATTACCCAAGTTTGAGGTAATTAAGTAATTAGACAGTGTCTCTGAAGGCGTAAAAAAGCCGAAATGTCGGATTCAACTAAACTTATAAAATTTATTGTGTTTTTACCAATAATGGTCCAAAAAGACGAAATCCATAGCAATCAACAACAAAATCTTATCTTTAAGCTTACATTAATTTCCTTTATCGCCAACAAATACTTCGCCGTCGAATCCAACGAATCAGCCGAGCTCCCAAGATCCACCCCATCCAGAATCCCATAAGTCCGCGTTCCGTTCGACGTCACTCGGCACACTTCCCTTCTAACCACCTTCTCCTTCACTCGATTCTCCTGATTTCGCGTCTCCAATTGTTGCGGTGTCTCAGTCTGTTCCACTCTCGCCACCTTGTACCCGTGATTCATCAATTGATCGGCGAATTTCGGCGCAGCATGCTCCGGGAATCCACAGTGCGCGTAGGAGCCCTGCAAAACTTCAAAATTCAATAACAAAAATCCCTCCCCCGGAGATTATTCACCCTCATAAAAGCGATATTAAGCGCTCGAACGACATCAACCGCATCCATATGATAAGTCTCATAGAATTTCCCAACTTTGAACAAAATAATCGTATCAAAATGCGCCGACTTAATCAACCACCATTGCTTATGTCCCGGCGTCTGTTTTGCCAAGAATTCCGGCGGAACAAAAAGCGTTTTTGCATCGTATTCCGGATCTGTTGGTCGTCTCTTCTGCGCGTCTCTTATCTTGTCCGCTTTTATAAATTCAAATGACTCGTGGTCAAATCTTTCCGCTTCTTCGAGTTCTTCACGTTTTGAGCTTGTCATTTTTGAACCCTGCAAAATTTATCAAATTTATTAAAATAATTTAAAATTCCGGGGAAAAAATGAATTTCTCTGCTTTTTGGCCTAAACTTGACGTTTTCCTCAAAAACAATGTTTTTCGTTGAATTTTTAAAGGGACATATATTCAATTATTCGACGTTTTAAGCGAATTCATAAAATTCCAATTTATTGAAGGAATACCTCAGAAATTTCGAAAAAAATGCAGAAAAACACTTTTTTAAAGAAAAAAATAATAATTACCATGATCCTTTCACCATCTCCATTCATAATATTCTCAATTTTCTCGGCAATAGCTTGCATTGAAATCTGCTCAACATTTTCCAGGTCTTTCTTACTTTTAACGATTGTTGCAGCGGCTTTGGGGGTTTTTGGTGTAGTTGCCAAGGTTTTCTGGAATTTTCTTCATTTCATTCAAAAATCTTAAATTTTTTATTGTCAACTCAATTATTCTTGATCATTGCGTTCGGAAGGCTGCTCAACCTCGCAGCCGCTCCGCACGCACGCGACGCGGTTGCCGACACTCACACACACTGAAATATCGGCGGGAAAATGAATTTTTCAAAATTTTCAGTGTGTGTGAGTGTCGACAGCTGCGTCGCGTGTGCGAAGCGGCTGTGAGGTTGAGCAGCCTTCCGAACGCAATGATCAAGAATAATTAAGTTGAAAATACGATAAGGGAGGCAATTTTTGATTTTTTTCAGTGGTACCTATTTAGCTCCAAATGAGCTCTCGAAACTTCGAATTTTGGCAATTTCTAGAAGCTCTCAGAGCTCTGAAAAACTATGCTCAAACCCCCTCAACAAACTTCAGGAGCTTTTTTTGTAAAACCATACCCTTGTCGTATTCTTCTTCGCCTTTTTCGGTGTATCTCCCGAAACATCCATATCACTTGCATCATCTCCACTGACCACCTCCTCCTCCTCTTCAACTTCCGATTCCTCCGACGATTCTTCGGCAATCATCTCATCCTCTTTCACCTCGAAATCCTTATCATCACTATCATCGTCATCTTCAGACGAGGAAGAAATCACAACTTTTGCTCGTTTTGGCGTCTTTTTGGGTGTTTGAATCGGCGAATCCTCGTGTTGGAAGGTTTTCGAATTTGTGCGCTTTAGAATCTTTCGTTCTTCTAAATGAAATATTTTGATAATTGATGAAATGAACGTTTTTTATAACAATTTTTGTTTGAAAGTTTGAAATCAAAAACGTGACCCAAACTCAACAGCTAATGCCAAAATTTCGAGGGAACAATTAACTAAATTGAGAAAATTTGTTAGTTTTGAGAAAAATCCTGCAATTTTTCGGTATTTGTTTTGAACTGTAGTTTTCTTCAAGACCCAATCGATTAAATATGTGTCCCTTTAAACAATTTTACGGAAAAAATGTGTTTTTGTGTCTATCATTGTGGAAATTTCACCAAAAAAATCAGTAGTGAGTCCCAGTGAAGCCAGGAGGTCCGAAAAGCCCGAAATAACCCAATAAAGCCGATATTCAGGGCGGAAAAAATGAACAAATTAGAAAATTGTTATTTTTTTCGTCCCAGACAGTCTTTATGGGCCTAAATCAGATATTCTGGGCCTCTTGGGACTCACTATTGATTTTTTGGTAAAATTTCCAAAATTATAGTCACAAAAACACGTTTTTTCCATAAAATTGTTTAAAGTGACACATATTTAATTGTTTGGGTCTTTAAAAAAACAATTATAGTCCAAAAATATCAAAAAATTGCAATTTCTCAGTATTTTTTGAATTTTTATTCAAAAAAACTGAATAGGTCCCTAAAAATAAGGGAAAATAAGTAACAAGTGAGGCAACCATTTGAGCATGATTTTTTAGAGCTCAAAATCTGAAAAATATTTTTTTGAGCTCTAATTTGGCTCAAACTTAAAACTAAGATTTCAAATATTGGGGTTATCATAATAAAACCATGCTTAGTTGTTGATGACGCCGAATTTAAGCACATTTCGTTGAAACGTTCTCAAATTCGGCACATCGACTAAGAAAGGCTTCATCTTGATAAATAACCTAAAAATTAATAAATTGCAATTTTAAGTTTGAGACAAGAAAAAAAGCCAAAAACCGTCAAGGCATAACTTTCGATCAAAATTGTGAAATTCTAAGATTTTTAATGTTTTGGAATCCTTGTGGGTTCTAGTTTTTTGAGAGATTAAAAAATTTCAGTAATGTTGGCATTTAACCCCAAAAATTGCAGAATTTTGAGTAAATTTTCGAAATTTTGAAAAATGTCAAATTTTTTAATTTTCAAGAGGTATAATAAATCCGCTCGAAACTTCTCCTCACATTTTATGATTTTAAAAGCGTTCTAGAATTTCTTAAAGTTTTAGAAATGAAAAATACGAAGAATTCCAGTTATTTTGATACAAAAATCCTTAAAATTGCCGAATTTTGAGTTAATTTATGGAATTTTCAATAATTTCGAAAAACATCCAACTTTAGGGCGGCATAGCGTGGCCCGAAATTTTTCGAATTTCATGATTTTAAGCGTTTTAAAATCCTCAAAAATGTTGAGAATAAAAAAAAGCAAAAAGTTATTGTCACATTAATGCGAAAATCCTAAAAATTGCAGAATTTTGAGTTAATTTATGAAATTTTGAAAATTTCGAAACTTCCAACTTTAAGGCGGCATAACTCAGCCCCAAATTTCAAATTTCGACTTTTTTGAACCCGGTTCCTGCATCAGGACAAAATACCCTTTCAATTAAGCTATCATCTCATTAAAATAGCCAGAAAAGCTTTCCCTTTCCTCCGTAAAACACAAAATTTTCAGAAATTCTTGAAAACGCTGAAAATATCGATTTTTATGCGGTTTTTGAAGCGAATTCATTAAAAATCTTCAAAAAAACATCATTTTCCCAATTATTAATTCACCTTTCCGCTCCACCTCCTTCTTTCGTTCAACTTTATTCTCATTTTCCGTATTATCATTTGAAACAGTCTCCCTTTTAGGGGTTCTTGTGAAAAATGAAGTAATTGCGCTCTGTTTCTTCGACATTCTGACAATTAAAAACCTTTTTCAAATTGTTTTCTGAAAAGTTTTAAAAAAACAGAAGTATGAATGAATATATACCATTCAATTAAAGAGAAATAATAAAATACATGCATTTAACTTTATTCACATCTGATGTTAGTTTCAAAATACAGTCAAAGTGATTTCCTATCATAACCCGCTTTTAAATCGCTGGCGCTTTTCTTATTCTTCGATAAATATCTCCGGAAGTCGGTGTCAAATGGGTCCGAATCGATGGTCGTTCTAAAATCCATATCTTCCGACATAATATCTATTAAAACCCTACACAATTCTCGACGTTTCACACCACACTTCCATCATTGTCAAATCTTTCATTTTCTCGATATGTTTCATCGGAATTCCATAGAAATTTGTTTTCCCTCGACAACTGGCAATTGTTTTGTAAATCAGAAGCAGATTTTCATCAACCTTCTGCAAAAGATGTTAAATTAGAAAATTTTTGTTTTAAAAAATGAAACCTTTGTCAAAAACTTGGAAGAATTACGCATTTGAACTTCTTCCGGATTTTCCGCCACAATTTCTGGATCAATATTCACTTCTAATGACGTATTTAGTATTCCAGCTTCTTCTTCCTCCTCTGCTTTTTTGGATTCAACTTCAACTTCTGAAAAATGAATTCTTAACAAAAATTGTTAGTGTTTTGGCTTTTTTATACTCATTTTTAACCTTTCCAACATAAGAATGCTAAACAACTCATTTTTTATAGCTCGGTCAAACAAAAATCGATTTTCCGGATCAGATTCTCTCCTATTCCGCCACTGCCATTTCTGTGTACTTCTCGTGGACTACTGAGTCCATTTTTCGATGTTTTTTCACCAAAAAATCAATAATTTCGATTAAAGAACATTTCAGGCATCCGTACACCACATACGAATGATCCCGGCCATTTTAAATGTAAAAACCATCAAAATTATTTTCTGAAAATCGAAAAAGTGCCAATTTCGGTCATTTTTCCATTTTCGTCGCTTTAAAAAAAAACGAAAATCCATGTAGTTCACGAGAAATACAAGGAAATGACAAGGGACGAGTTTCGGATCCGATAATCCAAATTTCAATAGGTCAAGCCCCCAAAATAATGAAATTTTTTGAAATCTCTAAAATCTTACTAGTCTTCTTCGTCTCGGGACCTTCCCTCTTCGTTGACTTCCTTTTAGAACTCCTCAATACCACTAGATCACTTTCCAATTTCACTTTTTCCATTTTTGGCGTTTTTGGCTCCTCAATTTTCGCTAATTCCTTCTTCGCCATCTCAACCACCTTCGAAGTACTCGGAGAAGTCAATTTCGGCGTTCTAGATCTCAGAATTCTTGGCGTCGTTTGAACAGACACGGATTCGAATCTTTTTGGAGTCGCTGCTTTTTTTAATAAAACTTTTGGTGGTGGGATTGTCTCGAGAATTGGTTCTGTAGCCTGATTTTGATGATTCAAAGGCACGTAAGGGATATCGATCGATTTTTTGAGGATTAAACAATCTTTGTCAGAAATCGGGCGGCGAGAAACTGAAAACTATGGAATTCTCTTCATGAAATGACATTTAGGTCTTACAATTGTATTGTTCTTGTACTAAACTGATTTCTGACTCTTCTTCCTCCTCGTCATCCGCAAATTCAGCTTCTGAATTGTATGGCTCGTTTTCAACGTCTTCTGAAGCTATAATTATGCTTATTTTCATGATTTTCATGTTACCATCAAAAACTGAATCTGAAATTTCAGACTGCGAACATTTCGACTCAATTGGACTTTCAGGAACTGATGAATATGATGAGAATCTTGCGTACGACGTTGTTTCTGAAATTTCAAACCAAAACATCTAAAACAACAACTTTTTCGCTCACCAGATGGAAAATCATATTTCCTATTCACTCGACTTCCTCCTTCACTAAACGATGATAATCGTCTATTAAAAGTTTTATCAATTTCCTGACACTTTTTGTACTTTTTCTTGTTTTTATTGAAACAATCCAGCGAATTGGCAGGCGCGGAAAGAAAGCCATTTCTAAAACACTTAAATATTCAATTTTCTACATTTTCTTCTAAAATTTACCCAAATTCCTCATCATGTCGCTGAAATCTATCAATAAACGCTTGTTGTTGACGTTTGCTCATGTTTTCAGGATAGTAGAAGTTACCACTCATGTCCATCTGAAAAAAATTGGATTTCGAAATCTTTTTGAAAGAAATTACCTCAATTTCAGTCTCAGGGAGGTGTTTCTTATAGCGTTCGGTGTATTTCTCGGCAACCGCGTTGATATTATAAGTGAATCGTTCTCCAGCCTTTTCCATTTCCACTGTGAGCCTTTCAGCCGGAGTACTTGGAGCCTGAAAATTATTGATTGGATTTTTTTTCCTAAAAAAATCATACATTATCCATCAAACGGTCATTCTTCTTCTGTCTTTTCAACGCAAGAGTTCTTTGAACCTCTCTCAATTCTCTCAATATTTCTTCTTGTTCCTTATCCCAATTCTGAAGAAAAATTTCGCTTTTTTTAATAAAAATTAAATTTTTTTACATCATCTTGTGTAGAAGTGGATTGTCTTTCGTTATTAGCTTTGGGCATCTCTTGACCGGGTCTGGAATTTAAAGAAATCGCAGTTTTTCCGCAGAAAACAAAAAAAATAGAAAAATAAACCCATAATTTTAAATGCGGTAAATTGCCGCATGCTCGTCAATTAAAATGTTTTCTGTGCATTTTTGCGTCATCAATCATTGCGCGGTAATTTAAATTGTTATTTTTTAAAAATTGAATTAAAGAAATAAATCTACGTCAAAAACCTATTTAAAAAATGACTCTGACGGACATTTTTATTTTATTTTTCAGAGAAAACAGTAGCAATGGTTATGGGGTTCGCAAATAATTTAAAAAATATTTTCTAGACCAGGAAAATGTGAAATTTTTCAGCACACCACAAAACTCGGCAGCTAGAGCGAATAGAAAACTGTTGGAAAAATGTATAGAAACACTAAAAACATTTATTTTCCAGACAAGACGCTAAAATCAAACAAAATCCTGAAAAATCCAAAAAATCGGGGTACAAAGAATAGGATTTCGCGTTGTTTTCAACGCAATTAAAAAAATTTCAGACATCGAACACCTGGAAGGCCATCTGCGTCATCTACTAGGAATAAAACATCAACAAAAACGCCAGTATTTAGAAGAACTCCAGCGGTAACAACAAATACCAACTAAAAACCATAAAATTCCTCAATTTTAAGCAAAGATTGGGACCTGTAAATGATGGATGCGTTAAAAGCACGAGTACAGCTATTTATATGAACGGCAAGACTTTTGAGCAATTGAGAAAGGAAAGAAAACAAAGGGTGAACAATTTTTAAAATATAAATAAAATTGTTTGATTTAGCACGAAGAAAGACTTGCAAATCAACCTATTCCAACTCTTTTGCCTGGAGGTGTTAATTGTTTTGAACAATTCAACCAACAATTGGAAGAAGTTTCACCGCACACTTGAAATTTTCTTCTTTTTTTTTGGAATGAAAATAATCGATTAGATATTAGAATATGCATTTAAAAAAAATTTTCTGGAAAAATTAGATTTTTCTTATTTCTCAGCGCTTTATTCTGAAAAAATTACTTCACACTTTAGAACGTTATTAGTATTATTTTTTAACGTTAAAATGGTGCAAAAAGGATTCAAAAATATAAATTTTCATTGATTTTACACAAAGTACAGTGGAGCGCACTTGCGCTTAAAAAGGTTAGACCTGAGTTAAACAGGGTTTCGGCTATTTCGATTTTTGATCGAAATTTGGGCTTTGTAGAAGTGATAAATGTATCTAGACTGGAAGCAAATTTAATTCTCTATCGAATTACACCAAAACAACTGTTTTTACGCAAACAGTGGCCGAGTAACACAACAAAGTGAAAGTTAGTCCCTCATTTGGTTTTCAAGGCCGCGTCTTGTTTTTGATGTTTCTAGGCCATTTTTACCACAAAATTAAGTAGTAATCTTGGTACCATTCGATAGAGAATTAATTTCTCCTTCATATTGAATACATTTTTTGCAACCGCTACTCGTTTACCCCTTTTTAAACGGGCTACACAGAACAAACTTGAATTTGTAACATTTTTAAGTTGGAATTTGAAAAAAAAACGAAGCAGGTAATATTTCAAATACTTAATTCGATAAATTTGTTGAAAAAGTGCAAAAAAACATTCAAAAATGAAACTTTTTCGTTGATTTTACAAAAAGTACAGTGGAGCGCACTTGCGCTTTTAAAAAACGGTTGCCCTGAGGTTTTTAACGACTTTAATCGGCGTGCTAATTAGTACAGTAGAGCGAATATTCATCACTCGGCTTTTTATGGTTTTTTGAAGAAAATTCTCTTTTTTCGACTGATGACAAACTCGCCTTAGCGGACCTTTTCTTTCATAAAAATGTTTCCAGATACCCACCAAATATCGACTGTGTTCGAGTGGTGAATTCTCGTCCTCAACACGATGTTGTAGTCAAATTTCATCACGTTTTTCAGGTCTGAAATTTGGAAAAAAATATATAACTCGATTTTTGTTTAAAATTTCAGATCGAGTCAACCTATGATCAAGTAGAAGCTGGAAAAGAGTGTCCAAGTGATTTTATTGTAAGTTTTTCGATCGACTTTATTTTCACATTTTCACATCAAAAAATAATTGCATTCATTTATCGTCCTACGTCTTCTTCGGCGCTTTTTGTGATCTTTTCGTCTTGTCCGACTTCTCCACCTTCAAACTTTCAATCTTTTCCAAAGTGTCATCCTCATCTGATTTCGCTTGATAAAATCCTTCCTTAATTTTCTTGTTCTTATCTTCCTCATTTTCTTTCTCCTTCTTCTTTCGAGCACTTTCAGTCGGCATCACAAATTTTGGGAATGGTTTTTGGGATTGAGCGATCGGCTGAAAATCAAAAATTTCAAATTTTTAAGAAAAAGAAGGATTAATACATCTTTCTTATCTTCCTTCTTTGCTTCTTCCTTTTTATCCTCCTTTTTCGCATCATCTGCTGGTTTCTCTGCTGGTTTCTCTTCTGTTTTTGCGACTGTAGATATTGGTGTCGTTGTCGTACCTTCGGTTGGTGGCTTCTGAAACGACAAAGTGCAGTGGAGCACATTTTCGTAAGCCCCGCCCACTGTTTCTATAGAATTCTTATGAAAATTGATAATTTTTCGTTCGCGTATGTTGTAAATATAATTCTAAAGATTATTAGTGAAATTTCGAGACGTCCTCAAAACGTAAGGAAATGAAGACCTTTAAAACAGAAAGATGACTAAATCTCTTCGCGTTTTTCTCTTTTGTGTGTGTTAACGACACTCCGCAGTTACCCTTTTTGCTAAACAATTTGACAATGTACAACGCGGAGTGTCGTTAAGAGATAAAAAAGAGAAAATGTCGTTAAGACAAAAAGAAAGAAACGAAGATATTTTGGCATCCTTCTGTTTTGAATGTTTTACGAGAAAATTCTAACAGAATTTTTTTTAAAAGTGCGTTAATTATCTTGATCATCGAAATTCACAACATACCCGAATAAAGAATTATTCATGGGGTTTTTTTTACTACGGAGAGTGGACCGGAGTGAGATAGAGCGCACTTTGCGCACACACACACTCTCTCTGAAGAAAACACAACAGTCTAGTGGTCTCGTTGTGTGTTCGCGGTAAGAAAGCCGCTGGATCGGTTCCCCCTGAATAAATAAATTGAAATATACATGTTGCTTTTTCTTTTCTGAGATAATGCGGGGTATGAAAATGTGTGAAAAAAGCAAATTTACTGAAAAGGAATAGGATTATTCGAAAAATTGCGATAAAACTCAAAAAATGCAAAATGGTAACTATTAATTCCCCTAAGGAATTTTTATACAAACACCGAAACTTCCGAAATTACTTTCAAAACGCGTGTAGACATCTAACCTTCACCTTTTTGATCTCAACTTTTTCTAAATTTCCGTTTTGGTTTTTTAAAGTTTGAAAAACTCTCAAAAATTAGCAAATTTAGTGTTAAAATTTTAAACTGCTAAGGCTTTTTAGATACAGCTTAGATCGCACTAATTCTTTCTTTAGAACAGGTCCAGGCATCACAAAAATAAGAATTTGGTCTTGAAAAAACATGAAAATTTGTAGAAGTAAAGAAAAATGCTCAAAACGTTCGTCCCAGTTCAAAAATAAATGGCAGAAGAACAAATGGAAGAATTTTTGCACAATAGTTAGGCCGCAATCTGTAAGCGCGCTCTATCGATGACGGTCTATTTTTTCAATGCTAGCTGTAGTAAAAAAAACCCCGTGTTATTAAATTTCGTTGAAAATTCGCAAAAAAATAATACAAATATTTTTCAAAAAGTGTTGTGTCCCTTTAAACTACTGTAGAACTCTTCATTTCGCTAGAGCACAGTTGCATTCCTATTTTTTTCGACACTTCTATCAAAAAAGTCTTTAAAAGCCTACAATTCCAGATTTGACCATAAGAGACTCATTGCTGTTTCTTCCAACTGTCGCTTTAGCCTTTTTCCCTTTACATAACACTACAAGATGTGTGAAGATAATCATCAGAACATTCTGAAAATTGTTTTTTTTTAATTTAAAGGAGGGCTTTACGGAATGAATGCGTCTGGGATGAAAATAGAGCTCATTCTCATTCTAAATATGTTTTTAAAATTTTCTAAAACCACCTAGAAGCCGAGAAAATGTCCTTCAAAACAATGGCCTAGAAAAGGGGGGGGGGAAACTAGTCCGCGGGCAAGAAAAAACCAAAAAAAACGTAAAAAGGACTAATACAAGCAGTCTTCATAACTATTTATTAACAAAACACCAAAAAAGCTCATAGGGATAAGTTCGGCCACCTTTTTCTAGAACATTGTTTTGAAGCTCATTTTCTCGGCTTCTAGGTGGTTTTAGAAAATTTTAAAAACAGATTTGGAATGAGAATGAAGTCTATTTTCATTTAAGCTACATATGTTTTATTTATCTCCGTAAAGCACTCCTTTAAATATTTAAAAATACCTGAACGAGAAAGAAATAGTCCTGAGATTGCATGATCACTAATAATCAATTAAGAAAAGAAAAGAAAGATAAATGAATTAAGAAGTTATAAGAAAAATAAAAATAAACCTAGGCGCGGTCGTTTCGACTCTATTGCAATACGACCTAAGGAGCGAGTCTCATCAGTTACAACTCCTTTGCTTAAAAATTAAAAACAACGCAATTTTGGACTATAAAATAAAGCGCGGAAAAGGAAGAAAGAGGAGAGGAAAAATGAAAAATAAATCTAAGTAAGAGAACTAAATTATAAAATCATCTAAAAAGTAAATCAACATATTATTTTTTATAAAATTTTTATACACACAAAATAATACCTATACTTATTGTTAATCCATGGTGACTAATCAATGTAACTTTATGGAGGAGGAATGCAACTTTATGGAGGAAAGATATGGAATGAGAGGGTACAAAGAAAACTGTGTATGTGCGAGGGAACCTATGTTAGTGATATTGCAATTTAGAGAGATTTGGGAACTTGTGTACGTGAATATACAAGAAAAATTATACCTTGAAATACATTTAGGTTTGTGAGTGTATAAAAGTACATAATGAAAATTAATAGATAACATTGTTTTCGATTACAGTAATTGAATTTGTCAATTAATATCGTTTATTCTTTAAATTTATATTTTTTATAAATTGAATAGCTTTTTTATGGAAATTATCCACCCCCTCCTGGTCATATCCATTTGACAAAAATTTGTTTTTTAAATCTTGTGTTTTACTTTGAGCATCTATTTCTTTGAGGTGGTTTTAGAAAATTTTAAAAACAGATTTGGAAAGAGAATGAAGTCTATTTTCATTTAAAGTACATTTATTATCTCCGTAAAGCCCTCTTTTAAAATACCTGAACGAGAAAGAAATAGTCCTGAGATTGCATGATCACTAATAATCAAAATTGCTTTTTTTCTTGCAAACGCGTTTTCAACAATGAAATGGGGGAACGTTCAAGAGGAGAAATGAATAATAAGGTTTGGATGACCCTGTGTTATTTGGTTTTCACGCGAAATTTTTTGATCAAAACTTAAGTATTTATGAGCAGTTCAAATTGTAAATACCAAGAATTTAATTTTAAAAATAATCATTTATCTAACAAAAACACAATTTTTCACAAAATTAATCAATAGGCGGAATATCTGAAAATTATAAATTTTTTGCTAATTTTCCATTTCTCTCAAAAACTCACTACATCGATTCCTACGAATCGTATAAACACAAACAAGGCTCACACCAATGAATACAAGAATAATAAGTGTCACCAATGGTGCAAAACCGCTCGTCAGAAATATTATAATCGTATTTTGATCTGAAAATTTATTGATTTTTATGAGGTGTTCAAAAATTATATGGTTTACCAACTGCACAGACGCGTTCGTCTCTTCCATACGGACAATTTGGTCGTCCATTACATGCTAATGATTTGGGTACGCAATTTTCGTCTCCACATGCGAAAAGATCCCCCCTGGAGCAGTTTTTCACTGGAAATTCGTTTTAATTTTTGATTTTCATGGTAAATTTTTTATCTGACGGCAAAACGCGCTCTATGGAACTCGGATGTGCGCTAGAGCGCGTTTTCAAATAGGGTGTTTTTCTTTTAAAAAGAAAATCTGAATATATATCAAAACAAACTTCTCGTATACGATGAAAACAAAACAGATATGTTGGTATCATTGATATTTCGAACATCGGAGAGATAAAACCGAACGAACATCTCATTAGAAGGCGAGAAAATGTCGTTCGCACTCAGACCGCAGAATCTGGAAAAAGGCACCGTTTTTAAAATTAAATGTTTTTTAAATTATTCTTAATATTTCAAAAATCGGGGATTTTTCAGATTAAATCTGAAACTTCAGGAATAAACATGAAAATTTAAAAATAATTCTGATTTTCAGCTTAAAGGGGGGTGGGGCTCCGAAAAGCTCAGAAATTGGCTCCAGATGAATAAGAATATGATTATCTACCAATTGATAGCAAAAAATCATTTTTAAGTCGAAAAATCGATAAAAATCGAATATGGCCGAAGAAATGCAACTTGGGTTTCTAGGCCATATAAGGAAAAATACCGAAAGATGGCCTAGAAACCAAAATTATATTTTTTTTTTCAACTTATTTTGAAAATTCCACAGATTTTTTAATTATTCAAAATTTTTAGATTATCTGAAAATATCAGATTATTTCCATTTCTTTTCGATTATTTTAGGAATCTGAAATTTTCAGAACAAATCTGGAAATTTTTGAAAAATGTCTGAAATTTCAAGAATAATTCAAGATTGCTAAATTTTAATTAAAAATCTTGAAAATTTTTAAATTTTTAAAAAAATTCGGAACCTGAAATTCTCCGAAAGCTTTTAAAATACGAAAATTTCAAAAAAAAAAAAAACTCAAATTTTCAGAAAAATTGAATATTTTGAAATTTTCAGATTAATCTATATAACTGAAAAATTCTGTATATTTTAAACTTCGAGAAATTTTCAGATTAATTTGCAGAAAGATTAAATCTGAAACTTCCGGAATAAATATGAAATTTTAAAAATAATTTTCTGCTTAAAGAGGGGGGGGGGGGGGGTGCTCCGGAGAGCTCAGAAATGGGTTTCATAATTATATGATTATCTACCAATTGAAATATATTTTTAAGTCCAAAAAAATTAGAAAAATCGATAAAAATTGAAAAAAAATCGAATATGGCCGAATAAATGCAATTTGGGTTTCTAGGCCATATAAGGAGAAATACCGAATTATGGCCTAGAAACCCAAATTGCATTTATTCGGCCATATTCGACTTTTTATCAATTTTTATCGGGTTTTCTTATTCTTTGACTTAAAAATATTTTTTTGCTACCAATTAGACAATCTCATTCATCTGAAACCCATTGCTGAGCTCTTCGGAGCCCTCTTCAAAATCAACTTCAAAATTAAGGAAGCCCAACCTGCGAAGCGGTTTATCAGACGTGTCACCAGAATACACTTCAACGAAATTATGAGCACATTGATTTGGATATTTGAGAAGAAATTCTTTGATATAAAATGCGATGCGAAAATTGGAAGGTACTGCGAGACGCCAAACGCAGTCGAGAGTACCGGACGCGTTTGAAGGCTGCAAAAAAGAGGGTGATGGAAGGGGGGGGGGGATTAATTTTCATACCAGATTTGCGACCAGATCTTTGGTACGGATGAATCCATCTAATCCATTGAGGTATTCTAGAAGGCACTCTGAAAAAAAACTTTTTATTTTTTTTTTTTGTAAATTTCTCGAAAAATTTTTTAAAAACGATTTTCTGTCAAAAAAAGGCGCAAAATAGAAGAAAAACATAAAAATAATCATATACGTCAGATTTTGCTCAATTTTTAAGGTATTTACAGCGCATTTGAATGCATTTTCGTCCAAAAATTGGTGTTTTTAGCATATTTTTGCTATTTTTTGAAACTTTGGTCCTAGAGGTTTTTAAAATTGTTTATATCATTCGATAGCAAAAATAATTTTTTATAAGAATTCGTAAAATTTACTAACCCATCTAGGAGTTTTCTATTTGAAAATTATGAAAAACTGAAACAAATTTTCTATCTTGAAGATTTTCGTACTCAAAGCTATTTTTTTGTGTTTTGTTGTCAACATCAAAGTTGTAGAACTTAATGAGAGCTTCCTAATAATATACAATTCTGCTCATATTTCGAAATCTGAGCGAAGTTATAGCCCGTCAAAGTTGTAACACAAAACGGGGAGCTCCCCCCGAACGCCTGGACATTTCACATGTTTTGTATTTAGCATGAAGGTAATCTTTAACCCCTACCGCACTCACAAACGAAGCTTCAAGTTGATAGCCCATTTATTCGGTCAATGGCACCTACCAACACCCCCAATTTTTGAAGAAATCTACGAAAATTTTGAATTTTAAAAAATTTCACATATTTTGCTAAAATTCAGCATATCGACTGCAAATGAACTGAAAATGCATCCCTACAGTTTTTATCAACCAGTGGTATGTCTGAGACAAGTTATAAAGCTTCAAAGTTGTAAATTACTCGGATGTTGAGGTCCCATAACTTCCTACCCGGGATATATTAGCAAAAAATAAAACTGGTTCCTGAATCAGAAAGAAGAGCTCTTTCGAATGAGCCATGTCTCGTTGAAATCCTTTAAACCAAACATGAACATTTCCCGTGTTAAAGACAGTGGGTCAGTTAATTCGTGTTAACTGACCAGCTGTCTTTAAGCCTGTCAGATTTGATTTTCACAAAAATTTCTTATTTTTAATTTTTTCAGTGTTACGATCCTGATCGATTCTAAGAAGAAATTCGATCAGGATCGGGAAAAAAATCCTTATTTATCCCCTGTCTTTAAAAATAGAAACCTTACCGTGCGTATTTAATCGATCATTTCGACTCGGCACCACCGCAAACTCCGCCGAAAACCCCTGATACTCAAGCATCGCGTCGGAACGAAACCGAATCCACAAAAATCCCGATACTGCTCGAATCTCGCGTCTTGGCATCTGATTCCCGCAAAACCTTCCAATCAATGGTGAGAACCCGTATCTTCCATCACGAAATTCCTGAAATTGGTTGATTTTTTCGAAAAATTTCAAGTAATGGACATTTTTTTAAATTCTGAATTTTCTGGAAGCTCAAGAGAGACTCCTTCAAAAATTGGTGCAAATAAAATTTGAAGCTTTTTTTAAAAAATATAATTCAACTTTTTTCCAGAAACACATTTCGCGTGAAGACCCATATATATATTCCAACAAAAAATTCCAAAAGATCCTTTTTTTTGTTTGAATACTTTAGGTCATCCAAACTTTATTATTCATTTCATTTCTCCTCTTGAACGTTCCCCCCATTTCATTGTTGAAAACGCGTTTGCAAGAAAAAAAGCAATTTTGATTATTAGTGATCATGCAATCTCAGGACTATTTCTTTCTCGTTCAGGTATTTTAAAAGAGGGCTTTACGGAGATAATAAATGTACTTTAAATGAAAATAGACTTCATTCTCTTTCCAAATCTGTTTTTAAAATTTTCTAAAACCACCTAGAAGCCGAGAAAATGAACTTCAAAACTATGGCCTAGAAAAAGGTGGCCTAACTTTTTCCTATGAGCTTTTTTGGTGTTTTGTTAATAAATAGTTATGAAGAATGCTCTAGCTCTAGCGAATTAGTCCTTTTTTTAATGTTTTTTAAATGTTTTTTTGGATTTTTCATGCATGCGGACTAGTTTTTCCCCTTTTTCTAGGCCATTGTTTTGAAGCTCATTTTCTCAGCTTCTAGGTGGTTTTAGAAAATTTTAAAAACAGATTTGAAATGAATACGAAGTCTATTTTCATCCCAGATGCATTCATTCCGTAAAGCCCTTCTTTAAATAAAAAAAAACAATTCTCAGAATGTTCTGATGATTATCTTCACACATCTTGTAGTGCTATGTAAAGGGAAGAAGGCTAAAACGGCTATTGGAGGAACAAGCAATGAGTCTCTCATGGTCAAATCTGGAATTGTAGGTTTTTAACGACTTTTTTAATCGAAGTGTCGAAAAAATAGGAATGCAACAGCGCTCAAGCGAAATGAAGAGGGTACAGTACTTTAAAGGAACACAACACTTTCTGATAATTCTAGGGGGGAAATTATTATTTTTTTAAAGCGAATTTTTAACGAAATTTGATGATTTTTGTTCGCTTGTTGTAAAATAAATGCTGAACGCACTTTCTAAAAAAAAATGTTTGAATTTTCTCGTCATTTTTCGATAGAAATTTCACTAATCATCTTCAAAATTATACTTACAAACATTTCCGTTAATTTAGAACCACTTTTGCTCGTCACTACGATGCTACGCAGTGTACGAGGGTTGTTTTTTAGCGTAAATATTTTACAACAAAAATTAGAATATTTTTTTCGCAAATGTCGGAAAAAAATGATTATTGTGTGGAGAAGTGTAGTAATTAATTTTCACACAATTTTGAAAATTCGCGAAAATTCCCGCAACTGTCTGAGGGTCTGCAAACAATTATTTAGTCACTTTTTTATTAGTTTTTCCTTTTTTTTCAATTATTGAAATACGTTTTTTTTTCTTTAAAAAATGCGAAAAAATATTCCCTAAAATATTCACGCTAAACAACGACCGTCGTCATTGCGTAGCATTGTAGTGACGCGCAAAAGTGGTTCTGAATTTACGGAAACGTTATTTACAACATACGCGAACGAAAAAATATCAATTTTCATTAGAATTATATTTAAAAATGGGCGGGGCTTATGAAAATGTGCTCCACTGCACTTTGTCGATTCAGAAACCACCAACCGAAGGTACGACAACGACACCAATATCTACAGTCGCAAAAACAGAAGAGAAACCAGCAGAGAAACCAGCAGATGATCCGAAGAAGGAGGATAAAAAGGAAGAAGCAAAGAAGGAAGATAAGAAAGATGTATGAATCCTTCATTTTAAAAAAAAATTATAAAAATCTCATTTTCAGCCGATCGCTCAATCCCAAAAACCATTTCCTACATTTGTGATGCCGACTGAAAGTGCTCGAAAGAAGAAGGAAAAAGAAAATGAGGAAGATAAGAACAAGAAGATAAAGGAAGGATTTTATCAAGCGAAATCAGATGAGGATGACACTTTGGAAAAGATTGAAAGTTTGAAGGTGGAGAAGTCGGACAAGACGAAAAGATCACAAAAAGCGCCGAAGAAGACGTAGGACGATAAATGAATGCAATTATTTTTTGATGTGAAAATGTGAAAATAAAGTCGATCGAAAAACTTACAATAAAATCACTTGGACACTCATTTTCAGCTTCTACTTTATCATAGGTTGACTCGATCGGAAACATTTTAATGAAAGAAAGGGTCAGCTAAGGGGAGTTCGTCATCAGCCCGAAAAAAGAGAATTTTCTTCAAAAAACCATAAAAATCCGAATGATGAATATTCGCTCTACTGTACTAATTAGCACGCCGATTAAAGTCGTTTAAAACCTCAGGGCAACCGTTTTTTAAAAGCGCAAGTGCGCTCCACTGTACTTTTTGTCAAATCAACGAAAAAGTGTCATTTTTGAATGTTTTTTTGCACTTTTTCAACAAATTGATCGAATTAAGTATTTAAAATATGCAATTATTTTTTGATGTGAGAATATGAAAATAAAGTTGATCGAAAAACTTACAATAAAATCACTTGGACACTCATTTCCAGCTTCTACTTTATCATAGGTTGACTCGATCTGAAATTTTTAACAAAAACCGAATTATTGATTTTTTTCCAAATTTCAGACCTGAAAAACGTGATGAAATTTGACGACAACATCGTGTTGAGGACGAGAATTCACCACTCGAACACAGTCGATATTTGGTGGGTATCTGGAAATCTTTTTATGAAAGAAAGGGTCCGCTAAGGCGAGTTCGTCATCAGTCGAAAAAAGAGAATTTTCTTCAAAAAACCATAAAAAGCCGAGTTATGAATGTTCGCTCTACTGTACTAATTAGCACGCCGGTTAAAGTCGTTAAAAAATCAGGGCAAACAAATTCTCAAAATTCCAGCTGAAAAATACGAAAAATTAAGGTTTTTTCCTTTTCTGCAGAAAAATAAATTATTAATCAAATAATCAACAAGTGCGCTCCACTGTACTTTGTGTAAAATCAATGAAAATTGGTATTTTTGAATATTTTTTTGCACTTTTTCTACAAATTGATTGAATTAAGTATTTGAAACATTAACTGATTCATTTTTTTTTCAAATTCCAACTGAGAAATGCTACAAATTCAAGTTTATTCAGTGTAGCCCGTTTAAAAAGGGTTAAATGACTAGCGGTTACAAAAAATGTATTCAATATGAAGGAAAAATTAATTCTCTATCGAATGGTACCAAGATTACTAATTTGGAGGTAAAAATGACCTAGAAACATGAAAAACAAGACACGGCCTAGAAAACCAAATGGGGGTAGGGGGGGACGAGCTTTCTATTTTTTTTGTGTTACTCGGCCATTTTTTGCGTTATAACCTTTTTCTTGGTGTCATTCGATAGAGAATTAAATTTTCTTTCAGTCTAGATACATTTATCACGTCTATTGAGCCCAGCTTTTGATCAAAAATCGAAATTACCTGTCCGGAAAATTAGGTGATGTGAAAATATTGAAATTTTGTGATCCTACTCCTTTAATAGAAAGGCAAGGATCAAAATTGTCGCCGGTTGAAGGGAGGAACACTGAAAAAGGGGGATTTTAAATTAGATTGTTTTATTTTCAAAAAAAAACTCACAAAAAGCCAAAACAGGCAAAATGAATCTCATGAATTGCGAACATGCGGCGATCAGCTTAAAGGTTTTTGGATCTGAAAAATAGAATAGTATTAGGGGAAAAGGAAGATGGGGGATTAAATGGTCCTAAAGAAGATAAATGTGAATTTATAATTTAAAAAATTGACCAAGAAAAGGTCAAATTTTCAAAAAAAAATGTTTTTTGACTATTTTCAGCATTTTTTTCATCAAAACTTATTTTTAGAGTTTTGTTGTCAACAGAAAAGTTGTAGAATTTAACAAGAGCTTTCTAAAACTATAAATATCTTTGCTTAATTCCAAATATGATCAAAGTTATGAACTGGCAAAGTGTAGCGGAGCTCAACAAAAACGCCATGTCCCTTTAAAATAAACTACGGTATGCATATATTTCAATAGAGCGCACTTTCTTCAAAACCAAGCAAAAATAATAACATTTTGAAGAAAAATGTAATTTTTAAAGTCAAAGAATAAGAATAGATGAGCAAAAAAAAAGCAAAAGGATTAAGAATCCCAGAAAATCCGTTAAATTTTCATCTCCTTAAAAATTTCGACTTCCTCTACTTCTAAATACTTCGTGTTCTTCTTCAAATAATGGCTTTTTTGATGGGGGAGGCCCCCACCGTGTAGAAAGAGTAAGAAAAATTGTGGATGCAGAAGCGAACGAAAAAAAAAACATAAAACCGAAAGAGGAGCAAGAAAACGA
This sequence comes from Caenorhabditis virilis, assembly GCA_964036255.1. NCBI lineage: Eukaryota > Metazoa > Nematoda > Chromadorea > Rhabditida > Rhabditidae > Caenorhabditis > Caenorhabditis virilis. The sequence continues at coordinate 3,050,575 of OZ038415.1, read as the reverse complement.
AGACTAAATTGAGTTTTTGCACTGCTCCAGAAAAAAAAGAGAAGGCGCAAAAAAAGCGGGTAAATACAAGGAAGGGGGAAGGGAGACACCCTCAATTTTCGTCTTCCATACATCTTCATTTTGCCGCCGACGACGACCGACGACGCCGACAAATGACCGGTTTTTTTAGAAGTAAAAAGTTGTGTTGGGTTTTCTTGACTTTTTCGCGGCACTTTGATGAGTTGTGCATGCCTTTTCCGTCGCTTTTTCAAGGAATAAGTTGGCATGAAAGCTTTTAGAAAAAAAAGGAGGCAAATACTTGTTAATTGAGGTGTCGGGGAGGTTCTAATATCGGAAAATTCGAGGTTAAACCTATTTTTGAAAATGGTTTCGAGTTTTTATGATCCAGGGAGGGGTTTGCGACGTGTTCTGAACGTCCGAATTGCATATTAGTCCCCAAGGATCTTTGAAACCTCAAAAGTTGGAGTAAAACTTCTTAAATTATGAATCAATACCCTAATCCGATACCTCTAATTCATTAAAACCTGTAATCGAACACTGATTTACTAGTGGAACAGTGTCTTTAAGAAATTAAAAAAAATTTACCGTTTACTAGGGGGTGCTTATCCCCTTGGATATTTCTAATAGATTGAATTCTCAAATTTTGAGGAAGGCCGAAAGTTGACTTTGAAAACTCAAATAAAACATTTCATAAAATAAATGATATCCTGTCTTTAAGCTGGAATTTTTGGAATATTGGAATATGATTCACTAATTTTCTTTGCTTTCTTGTTTTCTTAGATAATGGCACAATGTCTTTAAGAACTTTGAAATTTTTACTTGTTTTTTAATAAGGAGTGCTTATCCCCTTGAATATTTCGAATTATCAAACTTCTAGCCTCTAGAAAACCTATCAGAAAATTTAAATGTCATAAAAACTTTTTATAAAATAATTGGCACCCTGTCTTTAAGATGAAATTTTTTAAATACTGGAATTTTCTCAAACTCTTTCGAAATTTAATTTGCTACCCTCTTTACTGCAAGATTTTCAAAGTTTTATCCAAAATAAAGGGATTAGGAGGCTTCGATGGCCCTCCAAAGTTAGCATTTTTTGAATGTGATATTTGCATCGCCGGGGTTCAGCCAAAAATAGCTGGATAAGTTTGAAAATTTGTAGTTCGGCTGATATTAACCTCAGCAATAAAACTGTAAATTTTTATGAAGTTATGGAAAGGAGAAGCTGAGTTATCAACTGTCAAAGGTATCCAACTCTTTTTCAAAAAAGTGTCCATAACTTGGTTCATACTAATCAAATCTTGGTGAAAATTTCAGAATATTATGTTTTGCTCATGCTAAATCGAGCAACGCATTTTCTGATAATTTTTTCGACAGCAAGCACGTATCCTAAATATGGGTATCAGAAGTGCCAGAAAATCCCATTTTTTCTAGAAAACCCCAATTGAGGGGGGCTCTTCTCTACTCAAGCTACTCAGATACTAATGAAAATCCACAATTTCATTTTCAAGTTTGATATCAGCTGATCTGGAAATTTTCAAACAATTCCGAGGGCTTTTGGGATGATCCCCAATGGTCCAAAGTTGTAGTAATCCGATTTTTGGGTGGTCCCTTTGAGATATAGTGCTCATTTTTGAACTAGTGTGCTAAATTGGAGGGTTGGGGGGGTATTCCGAACCATTTTAAAATAAAAACAGATCTTTAAAGATAGAGTGCTACATATATAATTTCTGGAAGCAAAAAACAACTATGTTTAAATTGAAAATTTCGAAAATCAGCTACTTTTGACCTTAAAGACAAGGTCTAACTTATTTGTTTAAACCCTGCAAGCATCTACTGACAACTAACACCCTGTCTTTAACCGAAAAAATTGTACAAAATGGAGAAAAGCCTTCCTTTTGACGAGCAAAATGCCCTCTCCACCCCCAGTTATTCAAAAACCGCCCCGAAAATTCAATCAAAACCTGACTTCCTTTAGTTTTCAAACTTCTTTTAGTTTTTTTTTTCAAAACGAAAAACTCCAAATATTTTACTCGTAGGACTCAAAAAGCAGGTTTAAGAGAAAATTAAAGAAAAAAGCAAAAAAAAAGATCTGATGACGACATTTCATCAAAAATTGTGTAGGTTGGATGGGCAGCAAAAAAGTGACAGACAAAGTGAAACATCTAAAGATCTAGAATTTTTGTATCTCATTTAAAATTGTCAATCAATCAAATTCATTGCTGTTGTTGTTGTTGTGCATTAACCGGTGGCTGTTGCTGAAAATCGGCGGCCTCTTCCGGAAACTCGAGCTCCCAAATTCGCTTCAAATGCTTTCCTTTCACGTCTCTTGGCGTTCCGAAGCCTGTCATTCCCTGTAAGAATTTCCAATTATGTTGGGATGGGGGGTTTTTTTTGAACAAAAAGTGCAAAAGAGTTTGTGTAAAGGGGGGGAGAGAATTCGAAAAAATAACAAAGCTCGAACTACTAATCCTTTTGTCAATATACATCGTTTGTGGGGGGGGGGGGGAGCAACATACCGAAAACTCTTGGGGGAAACGAAACGAAACACTAATTACAAACAAGTTGTATAGTACATGTATACTTGTTGACGGACGTGTACAACAAAAAAAAACTTGGGAGATGATCATGCATCAATGAAGCGAAACAATATTGGATAGAAAACTGAGTTTGCTCAATTCTTTTTAATTTGTTTATTTACGTATTTTTGGAGAATTTTGAAGCAAAATTTATGCTTTATCTAACAAATATATGTTTGGAGCTTTAAAATGAGCCAAAAATTATAAAAATCGATAAATTGGGGAGAAAGTTATGATAATTTGAAAAATGATTAAGAAATGTTCACAACTTGGCTCACCATTTATGGTTTTTAATGATTTTTAGATCATTTTGTCGCAAATTTTAAGCTTGATCTAGAAAATATATGTTTGGAGCTTTAAAATGAGCTAAAAATTATAAAAATCGATGAATTGTGAACAAAGTTATGATACTTTCAAAACTGCTCAAGAAATGTACACATTTTCAAATGTTCACAACTTGGGTCACCATTTATGGTTTTTTGCGATTTTGGAATCATGTTGTTGCAAATTTTATGCTTAATTTAGAAAATATAACTCTTTCTCATTCCAATTCTGTTTTTAAAATTTTCTAAAACCTCCTAGAAGCCGAGAAAATGAGCTTCAAAGCAATGGCCTAGAAAAAGCATTCGGAAGCTAGTCCGCGGGTATTATTACGTGAAAAATCCAAAAAAATGCAAAAACATAAAAAAAATGAACTAATTTAAGCGTTTTCTATAAATATTCATCAGGAAAGATAATTGGAAAAAGTTAGGCCACGCGTTTTCTAGGCCATTGTTTTGAAGCTTGTTTTCTCGGCTTCTAGGTGGTTTTGGAAAATTTTAAATACAGATTTGGAATCAGTATGAGGTCTATTTTCATTACAGGTACATTCAATAGCTTCCTCAAACTTTTTGGATTAAAAAAATGATTTATTCGTTTTTTTTTTCGAAAAATAAGAAGATTTTTGAAAAATTTTGAATACCAATTTTAAAAATCTTCTTAGAAATTTCTAGAAAAGATGAAATTCAATTTAATAATTAAAATTTTGAAAAATGAAACGAATTTTGAAAAATTTTCAATTTTCAACATTTTAATTACTAAATTGAATTTCATTTTTTATAGAAATTCTGTTAATAAGTACTCGCAATTTTTTCAAAAATATTATTTTTTTCGAATCAAAGTAGGGAAAAACTTGCAAGATTTGCTTCATTGTCCCTTTATAGGGACGTAGCGAAATCGTGGCGAAAACACGGCATTTTATCCCAAAAAATTTCAAAAAAAATGCAATTGGTCTCGCCACGATCCCGGATGTTCCTTTAAAGGAGGGCTGTGAAGCAAATAGCGCTAATTTGTTTCCTTCTTTGAACATTTTTCTGTTGCTTTTTTTTCTGAGAAGGATCATTGGATTGTTGAAAAAACTATAAAAACCTAAAGAGTTGAAAAAACCTAACACACTGTTTAAACAAAAAATGACACAACTTTAAGGGAGGATTATGTACAGGTTATAAATTTTGCTTAATCGATAAGAAGTTCAGTTGTATATACCTAGGGAAAAAATTCGAAAATAAGGGCTACACGCGTCATAGCAGTTGAAAAATCAAAATTTGAAAGTTGAAAAATCAAAATTTGAAAGTTGAAAAATGCGAAAGTTGAAAAATCAAAATTTGAATGTGTGTCCGTGCGACGCGGTCGAAATTGGCGCGAAACACAATTATTTGAATGATGTGGCTACATATTGGTATTGTTCTTTGGACCACCTGGGCTCCTATTCGAATTTTTATTTTTAGCCTTGAATTTAGATCGTGATAACTGACATGCTGCCTTTAAGCAACATTTATAACCTACGTATGGGTCCTCCTTTAAACCATTTCTTCACAAAACAAGAAAGTAGTGCGAAAAAAGCATCGCAGATCAAAACAACAACGAAAAAACAACCTTCTGACTCTCATATTGATTACTTCCCGATTGCAATCGAACAAATTGATCATGTGTGGACGTCTCATTGGTGACCTCCCATCTCGCGCCATGATCAGCGAATTCGATTTTGGTTTGGGTGTTTCTCGGCATCCCGAAACCCGTCTTCCCCTACAACAAGCACATAGAAAAAACCCCGTTATAAAAAAACACGTGCTTGGATATCCGTGCATCAGAAAAAGCTTTTTAAAAAAACTACAAAGAATGAAAACCTTTTGACTCTCGAATTGATTCGTCCCGGACTGTAATCTCACAATCGCGTCCGAATACTGCTTCTGCTCCTCGATCGACCATTGCTTGTCACTGTCGGCGAAATCGACTTTCGTTTGGGTGTTTCGAGGCATTCCGAAACCGGTTTTTCCCTGAAGAACATGACACGTGGACACTTACTTCACAATACAATATTAACAAGACAAAATATAGACAACAAAAGTTGGAGACTTTTCTCACCCTTTGACTGTCAAATTGATTGGTTCCGGATTGAAGTGGAACGATGGCGTCGGTTTGGCGAAGTTGGCGAAGTGTCCATTTTCCTGGAAATTGGGGAGTTTTTGGGAAATTTGAGGGCTGTTAAAGTGTTTGCTCTACAAAAACTGACACTTTATTAATGAAAGGATATCTTATCTAACTTTTTTTGAGAAAAACCAGTTTTCAAATTGAATTTTGCAATTTTTTAAAAGAAATATTTGATTTTTCCGGGTCTCGGGAAGCCTGGTTATCCCGGTGAGGATCCCTCCCGACCCAACACCCGGGGTGGTCCCTCAACAGAGGCACATGCCAAAATCGCTATAACTTTTGAATAAAACCCCCAATCGACTTGAATATTTCCCGAAACAATTGGAAAATATATTTCGGAACACAAAATGGCTAAAACTTCCTGATTCGGGACCTCCCAGCGCTTCCAGGACACTATTGAATTTTATAATACTTTTTTTTCGTTTTTTTTTTTATTTTTTTCTAAATTTTTTTAAAAGTGGAAAAATATGAACTTTTTTCGTAGATAAGAAGTACTTAAATTTATTTTTAAAAAAATAGGAAATTTCGTAATTTTGGGTGTACAACCGGAAGTTTCGGAAGGTGGGTCATTCAATTTAGTTATACATCGATTTTGAAATGCGCAAGTACAGGGTTTCTAAATTTAAAGCAGGTAATTACAGAGCTTATAAATGATACTGGGATGAAATTAGACATTATTCTCATTCCAAATATGTTTTTAAAATTTTCTAAAACCACCTAGAAGCTGAGAAAACGAGCCTACAAAACAATGGCCTAGAAAAAGCTTCGAAAACTAGTCCGCGGGCAGTGTTAAGTGAAGAATTCAGAAAATTGCAAACATTTGGATTAAAATGAACAAAATTAGGTATTTTAAAATAAAAGTGTATTAAATAAAACATTCCCATTCCGACGAAAAATGGAAAAAGTTAGACCAGCTTCGAAACTTTTCTAGGCCATTGTTTTGAAGCTGATTTTCTCGGCTTCTAGGTGGTTTTAGAAAACTTTGAAAACAGATTTGGAATCAGTACGAAGTCTATTTTCATCAGGTTACATTCAGCGGCTCTGAGGTCTCAAAAATCCGCGATGTAACAAGCGCGCCCTAATGCAAATCGGTGTAATTTAACCAGTTCCTCAAACTTTTTGGATTAAAAAATGATTTATTACTTTTTTTTCGAAAAATGAGAAGGTTTTTGAAAACATTCTGAGAAACAATTTAAAGAATTTCTATAAAAAATTAAATTAGTAATTAAAATGTTGAAAAAATATATTTCGAATCACAAATTAATTAACCCACTGTCCTTATTCTGAACCTGCGAGCGCTTCCCGGACCAGATTGCATTTTAGTTTTGTTTAAATACCCAAACTTTTTAAAATTCTTCAGAATTCTTAAAAATTATCATTTTTCACAGATAAGAAGTGATACCTAATGTATTTTTTAAAAACGTTCAACATGTTGCGCCCTGTGCGCAATCCGAGAGCCACAACGAATCTAAAATATTGAACTGGAAAATTTTTAGTACATTTATATAATTAAAAATAAACATTTTGAAACGTTTCAGAAAATCTCTCAGTTGTATATTTACGATAAACAAAGGTCCGCAAAACGGAGTCTTGTGCGGGTTAAACTGTGACCCCCCGTAAAGTCGTAGCGTCGTACTGTCAAAATCGCGTCCGCACACTAGTTAAGCTTTTTCTAGACCAGTGTTTCGGAGCGCTTTTTATTTCTCAAGTCTTCCTTTAAATCAACAATATTCAGGTTCATTAGAAAAGGTTTGTTGTTAAAGTCAGTGTCTCACTTATTCAAAAAAATAGGGTTGAAGAAATTTTTTTATTCTCAAAAACTACCTTATTTTCAAGTAAATTTAACAAAACCGATTTCTTAAAGATAGTGTGCCACTGAATTTTCGTTTTTTTTAAATATCTCAGATTAATAGATTTTCTAGAGTTGAATTTCTTAATATCAAAAATTCAACTGGCACGCTGTCTTTAAATTAAAAAATAGCTCTCAAAAATGCTCACACTCACCATCTCTAGTTCTTCTTTCCAACGATTCAGTGCTCGGCAGCTCGACGGCAGCGATTTTAAGTCCAGCTTCTTTAAAAAGACCGCTCTATTAAAATAAGTCCAAAAATTCAAGGTACCTTGATTAGTTGGTGGAACTGGTGAAGCCATTTTGTTGTTTCAACGAAAAAAATATATAAAATTTATTCACGAAAAAAATGAAAAGAGGAACCAATTGGTTTCCTTTTGAAAACTTAAATGATCGAATGCAACCTTTTTGAAAAAGAGAGCAACCCTCCTCTATATTTCTCGAGCTCCCCCCCCCCCCCAAAGTGGGCGTGGCTTATGGGGTGGTAGTTTGTGTGTGTGTGTTTGTGTGTTCCTCCCGTAATATTTTTTTTTGATCCGTCTCCTACCAACCAACCCTACTATTTCACATTTTTCGCGCACATTGGGGGAAGAAGCAGCAAAAAAAAACTGAGGTTTGGGAATACACCCACAAGCACTTGTTTCGAAAGAATTGAGAAAAAAAACGTAAAGAAATGAAGGTACAAAAAAAGAGATCGAGAGAGAGAGAGAGAGACAATCAAAAAATGAGGCGAAATTGAGAAGGAACTGAAGGAACTGTAGATGAGTCATTTTTGGATTGTATTATTATGCAAAAGCAAAAGGGAATTTTTTGAATAGAAAATTTGAACCTCGAATGTTTTATTACGGTTGAGAATGCAGACATGAATACTCCTTAAAGTGAGGGTGTAAAAAAAGTGACACCATAACTTTAAGGGGCGTTCATGTAAAAGGTTAAAAATATGAATGGAATTTTAATGTATGCATTTATTTTTGGATTAAAATTTAAATAGAGGCCCTCACCCGTCTTTAAAGGAAAGGTGACATTTACTTAATCGAACATTGGATTAGATTTTTAAGTAACTTTAGGAATCCAATTATGGAGCGCTTTAAAGGAGGGCTTTACGGAGCTAATGAATGCGTCTGGGATGAAAATAGACTTCATTCTCATTCCAAATCTGTTTTTAAAATTTTCTAAAACCACCTAGAAGTCGAGAAAACGAGCCTTCAAAACAATGGTCTAGAAATGTTATTAAACAAGTCCGCGGGCAGTGTTTGATGCATTTTATAAAATGCTGTGCATTAAATAAAACATTCCCATTCCTACGAAAAATACGAATTCTGTATAAATATTTACTAACGAAACACGAAAACAGCAAATAGGAAAAAGTTAGGCCAGGTGGACATTTTTTCTAGGCCATTGTTTTGAAGCTCGTTTTCTCGGCTTCTAGGCGGTTTTAGAACATTTTAAAAACAGATTTGGAATGAATGTCTATTTTCGTTTAAGGTACATTTATCAGCTCCGCAAAGCCTAGTTTAAGAAAATTTTGGGACAAAAATTGATATTTTTTGTTTTCAAATTTCAATACCTTGAATTCGGAGCTGAAAACTGTCCGTGGGTGTCTAATTTGAAGATTTTCCAGTACCATTTTCTCAAAAATCAAATGTTTCTATAAAGCTCGCTATTTTCCCGAAAATTTACAACTTTGAAAAAATCTCAAAAAAATTAAATATGTTTTTAAGTTTATGTCTCAATTGGTCAATTTTGGTGTAGTGCATTGCCAAATTAATTATAACAAATTTCAGGAAAACAATTTTAAAGGTACATACAATTTTTCCTCACTTTTTACTCATTTTTAACTTCGCAACGAGAATATTCTTTAAAAAATTAATCCAAGCTTTTTTTGTTTTTAATTCAAGTATAAAAATGGCTAATTATAATTTTATAAATAAAAATTGTAATTTTCCTGATTTTTTAATAATTTGAAAATTGGTATGTCCCTTTAATGAATACGATAATGTTTAATTATTTGAAATTAATGTGTCCCTTTAATGAATACGGTAATGTTTAATTATTTGAAAATTGGTATGTTCCTTTAATGAATACGGTACCAATTAATAATTAGAAAATTGGCATGTCCCTTTAATAAATACGGTATTTCCACTGGAGCGCAGTTACTATTTAACTTTTTAGGATTTTTCTAAAGTCTGAAAAAAGCGCTTTTGAGAAAATTTTAAAGGTTATTTTCCAGACACTGAGTTCAAAAATTTTTTTTTATATATTTCGCAACATATTCAACGAGTTTTGAAGAGAAATTTCAGATTTTCAAAACCAGAATAATCACGAACATTTAAGCATATTTAAAAACGATATGATCTCCCCAAAAACACGCCACGTCACTTTTCCCTTACAAAATCAACACACACGACATCGTTCTCTCTTGTTAAAATCTACAAAATGATCAATCATCACACAAATACACAGAAATAAAGCCGGGGGACATCCCGCGATACAGATTTTTTTCTTCGAAATTTTGCAATTTATGCTCCAATCGTTCGTTATTTCTCATGAATCATTGGCCAACATCTGGTTCCCATTTGTTTTTCTCAAAGAATTTCGCAAAAAAAATTTCAACAACTGACACCTTTTGACGCCCACTATAAATGACAAAACAAAATAAAAATTTCGTGGATGTGTCCTTCTCATCCAATTGAAGTTCAAAGATTATCGATTTTTCGAGAAACTGCAAAGTATATCAATTCATTATTTGGATAATCACTTTTTGCCTCCCTTCCTGATCGTTTCCATCCATTTTTTTCGTCCTTTATGATAGATTTCGGAGCGATGGGGGATTTCGAGAGTGTTTACTTTTACCCGAGCTCTGTGTGAGCAGAAGAAATGAAAGAGCCGCATATCGGGTAGCGGATGGGATGGAAAAAAAGGGGGAAGCCAAAAGTTTTTGGTTTTGATTTAATATAATAATTGGAAGAAGAGGGGGGATAGGTAATATTTGAGTAATAGAAACTTTGGGAGAGCCTGTTGATTTGAGAAGAAAAATGATATTTTATCCGTTGAATTGAATTATTTAAACGATGGCAAATAAATAAATACGTATGTGGTGGTGCATTATACAAAATATAATATATTTTATAATATTAAAGTATTTCCTTACTAGGGAAGTACACTCTAGGTGTGTAAAAACGAGAATTTTGTCAAAAAGTCTGCAAACACCTTCTAATGCACACGATTTTACGCGCAAATGCACCAAATTTTTAAAAAATTAATTGAAAAGCTTATTTATTGTTTATAAATAACTCTATCGGCAAATAATAAAAAATACGTCAATTTTAACGGTAAATCGACTAATAAACAACTTTTAGTACATTTCCATAAATTCAGAACCACTTTTGAGCGTCACTACGATGCTACTCAATGACAAGGGCCATTTTTTATCAAAAATATCGAGAAATTCAATGCAGAAATGGCAGAGAAATTGCAATTTCTCGGTTTTTTTGAGCTTTTTTTTATTCAGAAACTATTTTACTAATTTCTTGGCGGACTTCTAGTCGCCAGTAAGATGGGCTCAAAGTGTAAAATGTGAATTTGTAGGTCATAAGAAAGTGAAGTATTAAAACAAAAATGATTATAATCAATTATTACAGGAATAAATTATTTTAAAAAGCCAATTATTATAAAACTCAATTATTTTTTAAATTATTAGGTTGTCCCGAAAGTTATTCACTTTTTTTCGATTTTTTTCAAACAAAAATTTATTAATTGAAAACAATTATCAATGAGTGATATATTGGCCATGTTGTTGGATGACCTCGTACCAACGCAGCGGAAGTTGTTCGATTCCCTTTGCGTAGAATTCCGGGGGCTGGCAGGCGAAAAAGTCATCAAGGTACGATTCCAGGTGCACTCGGTCGTCGAACTTCAAATCTTTGAGAGAGCTTTGAAGTGAACGGAACAAAGGATAATCAGATGGGGCAAGATCCGGACTATACGGTGGATGTGGAAGAACTTCGATATCCAGTGCCTGCAGTCTGTCCTTGGTCGCCAAAGCGACATGTGGTCTCGCATTGTCATGAAGTAAGAGAATCCTTGAGGCTCCTGGACGAAGGAGTTGGTGTTGATCGTACATTTTTTGTATTTGGAGAGAGTATAGGTCCGCATTGACAGTGACTCGATCTGGAAGAAGTTCACGGTAGATAACGCCTTTCTTGTCCCACCAAATCGAAAGCATCACTTTTTTCTCATGAAGTTCTCCTTTGACGTCTGTTTTTGGAGTTTCTCCAGCTGCTACCCATTGACGCTTTCTGCTATGATTGACCAAAACACACCACTTTTCATCTCCAGTGACAATATTTTGAATCCACTCCGTGTTCCGATTTCGGCTGAGCAAAGACAAGGCAATGGTGCAACGCATGTTCTTCTGATCATCAGTCAAATCGTGAGGAACAAGTTGACCAAACTTTGGCTCTTTCCACTTGCTCGGAGATGGCGGTGTACTGTTGTTTTGTGTAGCCCAAGTGCCGAAGCCAGTTCACGAACACTTGATCTTGGATCTTCCTCCAGCTCCTTCTGGATACTCTCGTCGATTTCAAGCGGTTGGCGGCCGGATCGTGGCTTGTCCGAGAGATCGTAGTCACCTTCTTTGAAGCGATGGAACCAGAATTTCATCGTGTCGTATTTGAGGGTGTCCGTGCCTGTCGCATCACACAAATTTCGATGAGCAACAGCGGCTGAATGTCCCAGCAGGAACTCGTAAAGGAAACAGCCCCTGGGGGCATGTTTATCTTTCAAGAGAAATTCCGCCATTATAAGGATTAGCTGAAATACGGAAACACATATTCATTGTTAAAGACTTAATGCATAAAATAAAAAAATAAAAACGGAAAAAAACTGCTCGAGAAATGAACGAGGTGAAACAGAAAAAAAAGTGAATAACTTTCGGGACAACCTAATATTATACAAATCAATTATTATAAAATTCAGTTCTTTGTTGACAAGAGTAAATTATTTAAAAACTAATTATTATAAAAATCAGTTCCTTTTTTGATAAGTATAAATTATTTTAAAAATTAATTATTATTTTTAAAAATTCAGTTATTACAAAAATTCAATTATTTTTTGACAAGAATAAATTGTTATAAAAATAAATTATTATTGTAAAACTCAATTATTTTTTACAAGAGTAAAATATTATAAAAATTAATTATTATTATAAAAATAAGTTTTTTTGACAATTATTATAAAACATTATTTTTTTACAAGAATGCAAGTACAAGAATGTTATAAAAACAAATATTTTTCGACGAGTATTTATAAATTATTAAAAAAATAATTGTTATAAAAATTTGTTATTTTTTGACAAGAGTGCAAGTATAAATTGTTATAAAAATAAAATATTTTTGACAAGATTAAATTATAAAAAAATCAATTATTTTTAAAATTTTAATTATTAGCATTTTTCATAAATTAATTATTTTTGACAAAAATCAATTATTATAAACAGTCGGTTATTACGAAAATCAATTAATTTTTGACAAGAGAAATTATTAAAAAATCAATTATTAGAAAAATTAATTATTTTTCGACAAGTATTTATCAATTATTAAAAAATTAATTATTATTATAAAAATCAATTATTTTTTGACAAGTATAAATTATTTGTAAAAAATCAATTATTATAAAAATGAGAACTTTTTTGACAAGAGTAAATTATTAAAAAATCAATTATTACTATAAAACTCAATTAATTTTTGACAAAAATGCAATAAATTATTTTTATTAAAATCAATTATTATTAAAAAATCAATTATTTTTTTGACAAGATTATTATAAAAATAAAATATTTTTAGACAGAAATAGATTATTATAAAAATCAATTATTTTTTTGACAAGTTTTAGTAAATTATTAAAAAATCGATTATTACACAAATAAAAAGTTTTTTGACAATAGTAAATTATCATAAAAATCAGTTTTTTGACAAGAATGCAATAATTTATTTTTAAAAACTCAATTATTGAAAAAATTCAATTATTTTTTGACAAGAATAATTATAAAAGTAACTTATACATAAACATTCTTGTTTATATATAGATCAACATGCTCCTCCCCTAACACCAAGCTCCAAACTCCGCCTCTAACACCACTAGGTGTCCTTACGCGTTCAATAAACTGGTACACAGGTCACCTTCCCTGGTATTACCAATTCTCACACATTTTAAAGTTTTTTTTAAATCTCCAAAAACTTTCAAATCCCCGCCAATTTTTAAGAATCTGGACCGTCCATATTCTGCCTAAATTCCCTCTAAAAAACAACAAAACTCTAAATCATCACTTTCTTGCTTTCCGAAAACATGAGATAATAAAAATAATCAATTTTCAGGAACAAAAAACATATAAAAAACTGCCAAAACTAAACAAATAAATACTCGAATTTCGACAGACACACAAAAAATGCTAAATATGAATAATGCACATGGACCCGCTTCTAGAAATTAAGCCGTGTTTTGATACGAATAAGTGGGATGGGGGATCAAAAATTATTTTAAAAAGGGGTAAAAATATGGATAAAACATTGGTATACGAAGACAAAAAAAACGTATTAAAAAGTATGATACAAAAAAATGGTCAAATGGGTTCAATAAAACTTCTTTCGAATGGTACACAATAATACGCCAATTCAGAAAAACGACTCGTTTTGCGTTGATGGATTTTGCTGGAAAACAAAATTATGCAAATTATGTAATCCGCTAATTAAAAAATCAATAATTACCCTTTCTGACTCATATCTCTCGAAGAGTTCTGTAATCGTCGGACGGTTTTGCACAAAATCATTCGGCATGAAATATCGATTGGATAGTGCTCCTTTTGCGGTGAGACGACGTTCCGGTGGATATCGTAGGATTTCCTGAAGATTTTTAGGTTAAAAAAATGAAATTTGAAAAATTTTAAAGTTAAGCAATTGAATACTGGATTTTTTGCAATTTTTTCGAAAAATTTGATATTCCCGATTTATTTCTAGGGTCAGGTTATTCCTAAGAATTGAGAAAATGTGATATTTTTAATTTGAAACGTATTGTTTAACGGAAATTCCAAAAATTCCAATTTTTTGCGATAAAGTTCCCGAAATACCTAGAATTTTCAGAAAACTTAAAGATTTTCTAAAAATCACCAAGTACGGCTTCTGATTTTCCAAAAATGATACCGCTATTTATTTTTCAATTCAATTTTTGCTCTTTTTGGAATATTGCCATATAATTTCACAAAAATCTCGTCTATTTTCAGCAGAAAAGCATGATATTTCGAATTTTAAGAAAACCACGTTAAATTCCAGTTTTTTTTCGAAATTAGCTCAAAATTTCAAAAAAAAGGCCTAAATTCGCTAAAATTCGAAATTCCAAGATTTTTTTTCGAATTTCCTAAACATATAACCGTTTTTTGTATTTTTCAGTCAAAAAATTGCTTTTTTCACATTCAACCCAATCTTTGGATAATTTTATGAAAAGTTCAGATCCTAGTGAATTTCCAGACATTTATATTTTAAAAATCTGGAAATTCACAATTATAATCTGAAATTTTTTAAAAATCACCACAACAAAACGAAGTTGATCAGTTTTAGTGAACGTTTCGAAAATATTTGCAAAAATTTTGAAACAGTGATTTTTTTACTGACATTTTTTAAAAATTTAAATTTTCTGAAAAAGCGAACATTATAGTTATAGCCCTGAATTTCAATTGCTAAAGTGTCTAGAAATTTATCGATTTTTTGAAAATTCTTGATTAAAAATCTGAAAATCCACTAGATTTCGAAATTTTCTTTAAATTTTCCAAAAACTGAAAAATACAAAATTCTAATCAAATTAAATTATTGTCAACTCAATTATTCTTGATCATTGCGTTCGGAAGGCTGCTCAACCTCGCAGCCGCTGCGCACGCACGCGACGCGATGACCTCCCACTCAACACACTGAAATATTGGCGGGAAAATGAATTTTTCAAATTTTCCAGTGTGTTGAGTGTCGGCAGCCGCGTCGCGTGCGTGCGGAGCGGCTGTGAGGTTGAGCAGCCTTCCGAACGCAATGATCAAGAATAATTGAGTTTACAATACCAACCCTCAAAATATCAATCCCATCATCATACAAATTCGACGCTTCCGACAACGCATCCGAGCTAAACTTCCAATTCGGGAACACTGGTTTGAAATGCGGCAGTTTTTCAACTCCTGGCCAATTCTGCAAAAAATATAATATTTCCACTTTATTTCAAAATCTTCCTTCTTCTTCTCACTTCACTCGTCGGCGTGCCAATTATCTCAAAAATCTTAAACAATTGTGAAATTTCGCATTCTCCCGGAAACAGTGGCTTGCCGGATGCGATTTCCGCAAATATACATCCTAATGACCACATATCTAATGATGTTGAATATCGCTGTGATCCGAGTATAATCTACAAAAAGTGCGGGTTTTTCAGAAAAAGTGAGAGAATTCAAGTAAATCTCACCTCTGGTGGCCGGTACCACAATGTTACGACTTCATGGGTATAGTTTCGACTGGGAAGGGAGAAGCTTCTAAAAATTCAGTATTTTTTCGATAATTTAAGTTTTAAAGGAGCTTTCTGTACAATTTCATTGATTTTAATCGTTAAAATTAAATTTCCCCGAATTTCAGAACTGCTCCAAATTTTATTTCTAGAAAATTCTCTACAAAAATCGAAGATCTCTTAAAAAGTTGAATTTTGAGCAAAAAATTCGGAAAATCTAAGAAAATCAGCTTAAAAATCGATTTTTCCAAATTTATTCAATAAATAAGGTTTTAAAGTTTACAAATGGTAGTTTTTAAATTCTAAAAACCTTTAAAAAGCAAAAATGTGTATTTATCTGAAAAATCAGCTAAAAATCACCGAAACTCTGCAGAAAATGGGGTAAACGTTAATTTCATCTCCTATTTTCATTTTTAAAGCTAAAAATTCGAAAAAAACATAAAAAAGACCCAAAAGTTCGATTCCGGGTCACGGCATGTTTTTTACTACCTCCTCAATAGAAAAAAAATATACGAGTTGACAGTTCGAGATCAAAAAATTTTGAAGCCTAAAAATTGAAATTTATAACTGGAAAAATTTCAAAAATTTTTAATTAGCTTCTGAGGGCTTTTTTCAAAATTCTGCCGAATACAAACTTTAGCCTTACTGATTGTGCACCTCACAAAAAAATTTTAACGTCTTAACTTTATTGGTGTTCTCGTGATCTTTGAATGAAATTTAGTACTGAAAAAACTCGATTTTGAGACATTTTTGTAAATAACTTTCTTAAAAGTCAAAAAATCGAAAAAGTGCCGAATACAATTTGAAGAAAAGACAATTTAGATTGTTTTGACATTAAAATTAGCTGGGAACACGCGATCTGTGATGCGTGATCTTCAAAGAAATATATTTTTTTGTTCAATCTATGCTTTAAACCATTGGAAATACCTGATTTTACTTTTAAATTTGCACGAGATAGGTGTGAGACACCATTCAAAACATTTATTTCAAGAATAACCCTAGGGTAACCCAGAAAACTAGAAATCCACAAGTGCGTCAGTCAAAAATTGTGTTGGCGTGATTGATCGCAGCGGCGGGAAAAAATTAACTCGTATACCCCGCGCGTAGTGAAAAACATGCCGTGCGGGTGCTCATTTTTAGCATTTCTTTTTTTTTTTGCATTGTTGTTTAAGTATAGAAAATCGAATTTCAAATCTTCTGGAATGAACAAGCTCACCTCGCTAAACCAAAATCCGCTATTTTGACGATCCCACTATCTGAAACCAGAATGTTCTGCGGTTTCAGATCCCGATGAACAATACGTCGCAAATGACAGTAGGAGAGTGCAGAGAGTAGTTGCCACATGAATGACTGAAATTATCAATGGATTTCTTCAGATATATCGATTTTTGTTTGAATTCTCAGTTTCAGTGTGAAAAAATGAGCTTATATTCATGAAAACAGTGAAAAATGCTCACAAGGCTTATAAAAACCTCAAAAAACTTGTTAAAAATTGTTTTTCAACAGTTTTTTCATATAATTTTTCAAAAACACTCACTCTCACATATATATCCGGCAGAATTTTTGGTTCAATCTTCTCCAGAAGCATCTTTAAATCCCGATCGATAAATTCGAATACCATGTAGAGGCGGTGGTCTGGAAAATGTTCAGATTTACTTTTTATGAAGAAAATCTCTGAAAATGGATTTAAAAAAATGTTTTTTCAAATTTTCACCACTTTTTTCCTTTTTTTCCTATTTTTATAAAGTTTACCGCGTCTTGAAGCTCAAATATTGAATTTTTAGGTTTTTAGCTTTAAATTACAGTGAAATTCATTGAAATTGAAAGATTTTTCAAAAAAAGTACCAAGCATTCGAAAAACAAGGCTTTGAATTTTTGAAAGCCATTTTATAAAGCCCTTTGTTATTTTTGAAACATTTTTCAATTATTATGATGCATTTTAAAGTTTAAATACTAAAAATTACAAATTTCAGCTTCAAAATGTGCTAAAAATTATTGAAATCGAGCATTTTTCAAAAAAACGCATGAATATTTGAAATTTCAGAAAAAAATAGTTTAAATGGCCTAGAAATCCAACCAGTGGTCTTAACATCAAAGTTTCTGTACTTAAACAATAATGCAAAAAGAAAAAATGCAAAAAAACGAGCACCCGGAATCGAACTTTGGTCTCAAAATTACCAAATTTTAAATTTTTTTTGATTAAAAAATTGTTTTTAAAAATCAAACGAACCTGTATAAATAATATCAAAAAGGGTGACTATATTATCATGGCGTAAATCTTTCATACAGGAAATCTCGCGGAGACAAGTGCTTGGAATCCCCTCTTCGTCTCTAAATTAAAATTTTTTTTGATAAATTCAAATAAACAGTGAGAAAAACCCAACCTATCCATTGTAATCATTTTCAAAGCACATTTAACATTGTCATTGTTGTGAATAGCACGATAGACGACCCCATAGGTGCCTTCTCCGATTTTTTTCAGGCTCCGAAATCGGTCACTCAGATCCATTTCTGCAAAAGCAGAAATTGTTTGGAAATATATCAAATAAACTCTTTACAACATTCAATTAATTCTTACCTGTTACTTGAGAAGACATACCCCCAAAAGTGCCTCCTGAAACAAAGCAAATGTCAAGTGACGTGAAAAACTGTATAAACTGGAGAATTCTATTCAAATTGTTCCAAATGGCGCTCTTTTTACGAGAACAATTCGATTAGATGGGACGCAGAGAACACAGAAGGAAAGTATACAACAGGTGGGACACCGAACAAAATGTTGGAGTGAGCGAAAAAGTGTGTTTTTTTTTCGATAAGGTTTTTTTGAGGTTAGTGGGCAGAACAGATGGGGTTTTTTCGAATAACTATACTATTTGGAGTGGTGGACCTTCATATAAATATTTTTGTTTGTCAAAATATAACAAATTTTTTTTAAAAGTGGGAAAAATTAAAAAAAATCATCGAAAAACAAAAAAAAAAAACAAAAAATTAACTAGTTCTTGTGAAAGTGCGCTCCATCGCACAGCGGCGGGAAAATAAAAAATTTAAACTTGTTTTTCTTTTTTTTGCAAATTCACGTGAAAAAACACAAAAAAACGCGAAAAACACCGCTGTTCGTTGTAAACTCGTAGCTCAGGCGTTGATCAATCACATTCTACACATATTTCAGCACATGATTCCCCCCTAAACACTAAAAATTACTTGCAGATGCCGAAAGCCATGCAAAACTCGAATTTCTCTCTCATTTAATACAATTTTATCGTTTTTTTCCCCCTTCATTTTAACACAGGAAATTGCTCTCATATTACACCTTAGGCCTTGGGGGATGAGCATGTGTTCTTGTAACACCTAGAAAATGAACGTTTAAAAAAATTTCTTCTCAATTTTTTGTCTGAAGCAAAAAAAAAATATATATAACTAGATTGATGACCACTCCCTTGGCTTTTCTTTTCTTTTATTTTTCCTAATCACTTTCTGGCTTCGAAGAAAGTTCTTTCGAATATACAAAACAAATTTTCCGCGAAATGATTGAAAGGACAATAGTTTTTTTTTTCTGTTTTTATTTAATATATATCTTTCATTTATATCTTCTTTGATTTGATTGATGATTAGTTCTCCCCTTCTTTATAAATTTTATTCAAATTAATAAAATTATAAAATTCCATCTCTATCAATTAATTATTCTGCATTTTTCCATTCTTCCGTATGCGCGCATCAATTGCCGTCGGCCCATACGCATAAGCGTAATTTATACTTTTATTCACGTATAGCTCGGCGGTGTAGTGGTTAGGCTTTTTGTATGCTGTGCGCAAGGCCATGGGTTCCATCCCATGTGCAATTTTTTATTTTTTGCTTCAGTTTGCAATAGAGCGTACTTTCTGACTTACCTTCTAAATTTATCAAAAATCAACAAATCGTTTTAAAAAAAGGTTTCTCGGAGATTTTTCAAGTGTTTGAGATCAGTTTACCACCCCCCCCCCCCCAACAGCTGATTTTTAGCCCGCGTCGGACTTTTTTCAAGTTTCTTTGTCTGTACTATTAGTTTTTCGGAAAATAGCATTGCTCTTTTTTAAAATTCATTTTTTCAGCGAACGACATCCGAGTCGATTGGTCAAATTTGCAAGCGAAAATTATACATATTCATTCAGGTAAAAATTAGGGCGGGTTCTCCCGAAAATTAGAGAAATAACAGTTTGGACAGGTTCCGGGGGGTCTGTTTTATTTGGAAAATTGATGTATCCAATGCTGAGACGTTGTCTTTAAAGTTGGGGGGGGGGGGCAGAAGTTGAAAATTAAATGAAATAATTAAAAATATGAGTATATAATTGTTTTGAGTCGAATTTCTTGAAATAGGAAACATAAGCTGTGAAACGCTGTCTTTAAGGAGAAGTCAGAATTTTAAAGCTCTTTTTACCTCTAATTTGGGGAAATATTTTGCAATTTTTGTTTTTATGGAAATTTAAAAATGTGTTTTCAAGTGTTTTCTCTTTTATTTTTGTTAGAAACCCCACCAAAATTGGAAAAGTTCAAAATCATACAAAATATGCGATTTTAGCCGAGTTATGAATGGTCCACAAAAATTTTAAACTAATGTATCTTTAGAATTTTTAAAAATGTGGCACGTTGTCTTTAAGGAAAGTGTTTACCTTATTAAAAATGGCTCAAATTTTACACGAATTTCTCAAGGTTTTGATGAACCTCCAAAGGTCATAATTCCCCCTCAAAACTGTCAACTTTGAACGTTTATAAAATGAGCCAAATAATTTAGAATCTGCCCAAATTCAGAGCAAAGATGATTAATGGTTGTAATCATGAGCTCTCAAAATTTCATGTCCAAGTGAAAAGTTAGAACCAAATTAGGACTCTTCAACGAAAATGAGTCTAAACTAATCTTTTTTCAAATTACTATAACTTTGCTTTAAATTCTACGACTTTATCAAAGTTTTGCTCATTTTGAAGCATAAATTCTGAATTTTCAGATTTTCAGCTTCAAAAGCATATAAAGATCATATAATTTGGAAAATTTGAAGAAAAGTTATGGAAAATTCAAAAATTCAAAAATCTGAAATTTTTGTCAAATTTCTATTAATCATAACTCGATTCAAGCTTTTCAAAATGACATGAATTTTTGAGCGGTTAATATTTGATCCATTTCCAATATTTCAGCCAAATTTCAAGGATTTACGAATAACTTTGAGCAAGTTATTAACCCCCAAAGTTGAGGAATTTTTTGAAAAAAATTTAAAAATTTTCAAAAAATCTTCAAACTTCTGTTAATCATAACTCGATTCAAACTTTTCAGATTGACACAAAATTTAGAGCGATCAATATTTGATCCATTGCCAATATTTCAGCCAAATTTCAACGATTTATGAATAACTTTGACCAAGTTATTAACCTCCAAAGTTGATGATTTTTTCAAAAAAAATTCAAATTTTAAAAGAAATCTGAAATTTTTTTTTGAAAAACCTGAGATCGACAGAAAATCTTTAAAATTTTTTAGAAATCTGAAAATTTCAATATTTTTAGGATTTGAAAATTGTTCAAAAACCTCTCTTTTTAAAAATGTGGGACACTGTCTTTAAGCTCTACCATGGGTCAGGAATCCAAAATTTAAAGCTTTAAGATTCCCATTTTTTCCATTTTATTTTTATTTTTAAAAAACTTGGATTTCGATTATTATTTTCAAGCGGCACGCCCCCGCCCGCGACGCATCTCCCAACATTAGTTCAAATTTTGACTATTTCTTATTTTTTCAGAAAACATAAATGTTATTGAATTACTCATCATCATCACGATTCTCAATTTCAAAATACATATATCCCCGCAAAACTACAAACTTTCATCAAATTTCTCCAAATTTCAATCACTATTTATCCAAAACCGAAACACCTGACGAGCCTTGTTGCACAATATCGCAAAATGAGAAGAAAATGAGTGATTTCTCCTTCTCCCCCCACCCCGGGAATGAAGAAGAAGAGGAGCAGCGAAGAAAAAAAAACTCCAGTGAGCCAATGCGAGAAACGCAAAGGTTTTTGATTCCCCCCACTTTATCTCTAATTCTCTTCACAAATCTCTCATCTCTCGGCCCCTCTCTCACTTGCGTTTTAAGCTTAAACACATCCGCTCATCGTCAGAAGGAAAAACGATTGACCAGAACTCATCATCTCTCCCCCCCCCCCCCTCTGATTTTTTTCCTTCTTCTTTAGAACTTCTTCACTTTACTTTTACTTCATATTTTATATATTTGTCATTTTTTTCTGTCTCCGGCTGTCTGCCTACTTTTTCCTGGATCCCTTGTGAATTTTGAAATTCGATCCCTTGTGATTTTTTATTTTTTTTATTCTTTTTTTCACTTCTGATTGATGCTTTTATAAGTTTTCACAAAAAACTATATTTTTCACACTTTCTTTCGTTTTTAAAATCATTTCTGAAGTTTGCCTACTGTAATCTTGCTTTAAAGGGACATACCGTTTTTCATTTAAACAAATTTATCAGCTTAAAATCGCAAACTTCTGTGTCCCTTTAAAGGATACGGTAGATTTGCGTAAATTTATTCGAAAATTAGATATATACGTTGCTTATGAAATATCGAGGCCTAGAAAATAAAGGGACTAACTTTCTCCGTCCAGGAAAAACACGTTTTTCAATTTTTTGGGTGTTTCTCAGCCATTTTTGGTCAGAAAATTGTTTTCTTGGTACCAATCGATAGAGAATTAAATTCTCTTTCTTTTGTGACTAATTTTGAAAAATCGAAAAAAGGAAAAATACTCGAAAAAAATGGAAGAAAACGTCATACCGTAATCGTACTTTAAAGGGACATAACGTTTTTCGTACTAACCAAAATAACATTTTATTTTGAAAATCGCAGGGCTGGGGAAACGGCGGCCAATCCGGCTGAAAGCCGCCGCGGCCTGCGGAGCGGTTGCGTAGCGTTCGCGGCCCAAAGCTTTCAATGTGTTTACTTTATTTTCATTACCTTATTCATTAAAAACTAGTTTCGAAAATCTCGATAAATAAAAAATTTTGCTCGTCAAATTGTGTGCATTCCGCAATTTTGTGATGGTGTGCATTGCACTGCGGCCGGCCGCGGCCGCGGCTTGTCTCGATTTTCAAATGCCGCGGCGGCCGAAGCCGGCCGCCCCCAGCCCTGGAAAATCGCGAAATTCGGTGTCCATTTAAAGGATACGGTAGTTTTGAGTAAATTTATTCGAAAATTAGACATAGACGTTGTCTAGGAAATATCATGGCCTAGAAAATGAGGGGATACTAACGTTTTTAGCTCCCAAAAAAAGTATTGATTTTTTGCCTACCGTATTCTGCAATCGTGGCGAGACTCTCGATGTACGCAAAGTGATTTTCAATGTTCCTTTAAATTTAAGCCATTTGTTAAAGTGACTAGACGTGTAATTTCATAAAAATTTCTCGCCTATTATTGAGTTTTTATCGAAATTCTGTAAATTTTAGATTCTACTGGCACTATAATCCGAAAATTGCGCTTTTTATCTTTGGGAAAAATGTCAGTTGTGTGAAAACAACCGAAAAATCGAAAAATCGATGAAAAATATGCAAAAAATCAGCTTCCATTTGGAATTTTTAAGCTTGAAAAATAAAAAATTTGAAAATTTTATGGTTTTTCGATTTTTTTCCAAATTTTAACCAGTTTTTGCATGTTTTGAAGTTTACAAAAACAAAATTTCAAAAGACCATGCTATTCACAACGCGTTGCGGTCCGCGTCGCGGTTTTTTAAAAAATTTAATGGTTTTTCGAATTTTTTCCAAATGTTCACCAGTTTTCGAATTTTTTGAAGCCTACGCGTTGCGGTCCGCGTTACGTCTTTTTTTCAAAAATTGTAAGTAAGTTAGAATCTAAAACCACACTTCAAATCCATATCTCTCTATTCTCACCCGTTCGCATTTTTTTCTCTCACAAATCATATATTTGTCAAACTGCGAGGAAAAAAAAACATATACCACCTAAATATTTGATTTATGTTTCGTTGAAGAGATTTCACACAAAGCGGAAGTTTTCGCAGGATTTTTTTAAACCGAGTAATAATGTGTTATATTTTTTTATTATTTGAAACATCCTCCCCCACCACTCTTTCTAAGAGTGGCGAGGATGCCATTTGTTCGTCTCTCTCTCTCTCTCTCTCTCTCTCTCTCTCTCTCTCTCTCTCTCTCTCTCTCTCTCTCTCTCTCTCTCTCTCTCTCTCTCTCTCTCTCTCTCTCTCTCTCTCTCTCTCTCTCTCTCTCTCTCTCTCTCTCTCTCTCTCTCTCTCTCTCTCTCTCTCTCTCTCTCTCTCTCTCTCTCTCGCTGTTGAAAAAGCCATCGATTTATGAACCTTTAAAGAGAGATTTAAAAAAAAACACCTCCGGATACCAGCTGTTATTGGCCAAAACTTTTGATTTTTTTAAACAATGATAATGGCGTTTTTGCAGATTTTGACAAGGAGATCAACTCGGACTCGGATTTTTATTGATTTGTATTTGGATCGTTTAGTTGGTTAGATTTAAAGAAATGTCGATTTATCAGAAGAGGTAAGGTTTTCTTGGGAAAGCTATGTAGAACGATTTTTTCGTGCCAAGACCTGGTTATCTTCAGCCTATTAGAAAATGGTTAGAATACCTGATACCCTAACCAAGTTCTGAAATGAAAGTATATAACAAATTAAGCGTGAGATAAGCGGGTTAGATTAATTCTGGGTCAGTATGCAAATTAGGTACCCACCGGAATTTTACTTTTTTTTCGATTTATGGATATTTCATTATCAATTTTTTTTTTCCAAATTTTATGATATGTATAACATTTTGAAATCTGAAAATTCTGAAGAAAATTCTAAAAAAAATCAGAAATTTGCAAAAAAAAATTCAGATTTTTGGATTTGCTATAACTTTTCGTCACATTTTCCAAATTTAATGGTTTTTATATCGTTTTGAACCCGAAAAGCTGAAAATTCAGAATTTTTGCTTTAAAATGGGTGCAAATAAGTGAAACTCTGATAATTTTATGAAAAGTTGCAGAAATTTGAAAAAAATCTGTACATTTTCAGAATTATTGAAAGTTTTGTTTTTTCGAAAAACTCCTGAAATTTGGAGGTTAATAACTTGGTCAAAGTGATTCACAAATTTCTGAAATTCAGCAGAATTATTGAGAATAGGCCAAATATGAATTTCTCCAAATTTCAAGTCAATCTGAGAAATTTGCATCGAGTTATGATTGACAGAAATTTGAAAAAAATTCAGATTTTTGGATTTTTCATAACGTTTCTTTAAAATTTCCAAACGTTATGAATTTTATAGCATTTTGAAGCTAAAAATCTGAAAATTCAGAATTTTTGCTTCGAAATGGGTGTAAATATATGAAAATGCGATAATTTTATGAAAAAATACGAAAATTTAAAAAAAAAACATGGTTTGTTCGATTTTTAACATGCCATATCTTTTCTTCACATTTTCCACATTTTATGATCGTTATATTACGCTGATGTTGAAAATCTGAAAATTCAGAATTTTTGCTTCAAAACGGTTGTAAATTTGCGAAAATCCTTTAATTTTATGAAAAGTTACAGAAATTTTAAAAATTTCAGATTTTTGGATTTTCAATAACTGCTCTTAAAATAATCCAAATTTTACGGTTTTATATATTTTTGAAGTTAAAAATCTGGAAATTCAGAATTTTTGCTTTAAAATGGATGTAAATTCACAAAACTACGATAATATTAAGAAAAGTTGCAGAAATTTGTAAAAAAAAAACGATTCTTGGGTTTTCCAATGCAGGGTTTCTGAAGCTTCGAGGCTCATAACTCGGCTTAAACCCCTTATTATCAGATAAAATTTTGTGAATTTTATCTCACGCCAATTTTGAAGTAGCTCACAAAATTTCAGCATAATCTAACTAAATATAAGCGTGCCCCCTTAGTTTGAAAATCGTTGCCCAAAAGTGAATAAGCATGAGGTCTTACGCTTAAAATTCCCCCAAGGAATAAAAAATTTAATAAAATTTCAGATGGTCATCATGCGCAACAGGATCAACACCATCAAATGATCGAACAAGTCGAATAACACCAACAGCAAGTAACGTTCTATCAAGTGGCGTCGAGCCATCAACCGTTGGAACGAGCTGGAACTCAGTCCGTTGGAACAAGCCTTCAACCTCATATCGGGCCAATATGGCATCAAGATTTGAGAATAAACCCAGCGGTTCAAGTGCTTCAACTTCATCGTATACACCACAAAAAACCAGCAGGTAAGTTTGAAGAGGTCGTTTGGAATTCCTTTGAACTTTACACCAGGCTTACATATTGATATGAATCGAACACCGCCCCATCTAGCAAAAAAAAATGAAAGAAAAGAAATGCCGACGGAAATAAAAAAAGAGAATATGAAATTTTTGAGCCTTCCTTCTTTTTGATTTATATTTTGTTTTGCTCGATTTCATTTATTCCTCTTTTCCGACGAGTATTGCTAGACGCGTTGCGGTTGCGATCGCGGTTTTAGTAAAACATGCTCAATCCGCTTTTTAAAATATATATTTGGTATCGCATTTTTTTTAAATGTAGCATTTTTTTCTCTAGTTTCAGAATCAATGAAAATCCTCTGAAAAAAAAAATGAAAAAAGTGAAAAAATTTTTTTTGAATTTTTTAAAAATTTTTTTTGCTATAACTTTTTAATGAAAGGATATCGAAAAAAGTTGTCAACTAGAAAAATGATTAGATTAATGCGAGGAATCGAATGATACCTCACATGACTACAATCCTGAAAGTTTTGAATTTTCGATATAATCACCTACCGTAACCCGCCACGCTACAGTTACCCGAGCAACTCATGTGAAACGCTAATATTGAGGTACCTTACATGCGTCGGAAATATCATCTGAAGTCAGGGCCTAGTAGTTTCGTTCTTATATGGCCGAAGTAATGCAATTTGGGTTTCTAGGCCATGTAAGGAAAAATAAGGAAATATGGCCTAGAAACCCAAATTTCAATTGTTTTGGATAAATTCAAATGTTAAAAAATGGAATATATGTATACATTTCATTTAAAAAATAGAATTTGAGTTTCTAGGTCATGTTCCTTACGTGGCCTAGAAACCCAAATTGCATTTCTTCGGCCAGCGTCCATATTTTTTAAATTTTTTGACTTGGAAATGTTTCCTTGCTATCGACTGGTAGATAATCGTCCTTTTATTCATATCAAATCCATTTCTGAGCTCTTCGGAGCCCTTCCCCCCACCCTTAAAGAGAATGTCCAACTTAAACTTAACTCATTCAAACTTTTCTTTTTTCGAAAAGGTAGGACCCCAATTTTCGATTTTAAAAAACCACTGGAATAAGACGGGGGGAAAAAGGCGAACCAGAAACAAACCACATGGCATTTCATTTTGCTGGCAAAAAAAACAGCCAGAGGAGAAACCAACAGAAAAAAAATGATCATCAGCACATTGGTAGCAATAAGAGATGCGAGGATGCTATTCTCCTCGAAAGTTTCCTCGAAATGTTGTTTTAACATTTTTGCGCTTTTTCGAACGGTTTTTTGGCCTTTTTGGAGGCAAAAAACCGATTTTTAAATTTTTGTAATTCTGAAACCCCGTGAGCACCTTTTTTCAATATCTGACCGCGACGCAAGCCGTGACGCATCTAACAACACTCCTATGTTGTTTAAAATAGCGATTTATAAAGGGAATTCGATGCACCATTACACCCGGTTTTAGAGTTTCCAAAAATTCCAAATTTTCGATACATTTTGCTATATTTTTTATAAATTTTGGAGCATTTTGAGCAAAGTTACGGCTCTTTAAAAACGGGGAGAATTGTGATTTTTAATGTCCCAAATTTTGTGTTTTTAAGTCGTTCTTTCCGATCCTGGCACCCTATCTTTAAGGCCGTCCTATATCCAATTTCTAAATTCTTCAGGTTCCTAAGCTCGGCTGCCAAAAATGCGGCAGAAGTGACAAGGTAAGCCTCCTTTTTTAAAAAAAATATCAAGCTCTATTTCATTTGCAGCATCGGCCCATCCGTAAGTGATCGCGCGTCTCGATTCGACTCATCTCAAATGCCAAACAAGGAGAAATATCGATCGGAGGCGAGAGATTTGATAAATAAGTGGTCAAGTCGGGAGAGGACTCAAAGTAGGGATCTTATGGAACTCCAGAAAAAAAAACGCTATTTTTCTTGCAGTTGGGAACACATTTCGTTCGCCGAATCCGAGGACGTCTTATAGGTCGAGTGATTCGTTGACAACGATGGGGAGCTTAGGTTCGGGATATTCGAGTACACGTAATTTTTAATTTTTTGGATTCAAAAGTAATTTTTTTAAAACCACCATTTTCAGCGTATCGAACATCAACGTCTTTAACTCCGACGCGACCAATTGTCACAACTCCATCATCAACAGCCAGTCGATATATGGATCGAAAAAGCATGCTTTCCCCGTCACCAACACCCATGTTACAGTAATCCCCCCGAATCTTCCTACAGTCAAAAAAAAGCAATCCAAAATTTCCAGCACGACACCAAAAGCCGATCGTCCGTGGCGTCAACGAATGGCGGAATCGTCGCGTATTCGCTCGACACTCGGCGACGATGTGAGTGAGGCGTATACGGCGAGACGCGCGGCGAACGCCTCGTCTCGCCGCAATTCGCTTTCACAAGATGAGGGTGGAAGTGTGTCCGCTTATGAGACGGCGTATCCTTCTACTAGAGTTCCTAGTTATAGTGCCTTAGTTCAGCCATATTCTTCGGTTAGTTAGTCTAACTTTCTCGGTTTTTATTAATTTAATTTAATACTCTTCTCTAACCAGCTTCTATTAACTTTATTTAATTTTTTGGGAGCAACAAACGCGAGCACCAACACTAATTTAGAAAGGGGATAAGCCCCGCCCACTAATATAAGCCCCGCCCACTTCAGGTTCGGGATTGTTTTTTGAATATTTCAGTGAAAAATGAACAAAACTTAATAAATTTTTTTGTAGGAATGATGTAGATTTCTCGCTGAACGTGATAAAATAAATAATAAAATGAATAAAGGACTTTTAATAGCAGAAAATTTGTTTTTTCTATTTTATTCACCTTTTTTATCGAAAATCTGGGTTTTTTTTTGGTTTTTGATGATTTTTTTCCAATTTGACGTTTTAATCACTTTAATCAGAAATCTTACAATATTTCTAAGTTTTATCAGATTTTAAAAAATCGAAAATAAAAATGAAAAATATATAAATTGAAGTGGGCGGAGCTTATATCCTCTTTTATTCAGGCATCTGAAAACATGTCAAAATTTGAACATGGAAACGTTTCCTTCATATTTAGGCCTGGTTTTACTCCAAATTTTGGCAAATTTTCAAATTTGGAGGCTTTCTTTCTAACATTGAGTTATTTCCGCGGGTTTTTCTTTTCCCCCTGTGTCTTGTCGTCAAATGTGTTGTTTTCATAACACTTCTTGAATTACTCTATTATTTAGTTTTGTAAGCGTTTTGTCAACCGCGCCGCGCTTCTTCGAGGATTATAGACGCGTCGCGGTCGAATCGCATTGTTCAAGAAATGCAGAATTTTTTGGGATCAAATGAAAAAAAATTGAATTTCCCAAAAATTTCCGCGAAACCCAAAAATTTGAATTTTTCTTAATTTATTTTTTTTAAATGTATTCCCGCGAATTACTTTGTGAGTCGATACGCAGTCGATATGCATAGTGAGTTGATACGCAGTGGAATAGAGCGCCGGTGCAAAAACCACATAAACTTTGATAAATAGATTTTGAGATTTTAGACAACCTGAAAACTCCCGAATTCTATTCAAATCAAAATAATGCAATTAGGATGAAAGTAGAGTTCATCCTCATTCTAAATCTGTTTTTAAAATTTTCTAAAACCACCTAGAAGCCGAGAAAACCCGCTTCAAAACAATAGCCTAGAAAAAGCTTCGGAAACTCGTCCTCGGACATAATAACGTGAAAAATCAAGAAAATTGAAAAATTTGGAATTAGAATGGACTAATTTTAGTATTCTCTATAAATATTTATTAATAAATAACCCAAAATTATCATAGGAAAAAGTTCGGCCAATTTTTTCTAGTCCTTTGTTTTAAGGCGTGTTTTCTGAGCTTCTAGGTGGTTTTAGAACATTTTAAAAACAGAGTTGGAATGAGAATGAAGTCTATTTTCATTTTAGAGGCATTTATTATCTCCGTAAAGCCCTCCTTTAAGATTTTTTCGAGCTCAAATTTTGAAAGTTCGTCTATTTTCATCCCAGGCGCATTTATTAGTTTACAGCCCTCCTTTAAAACCAAAAGCTACTCAACTAGATTCGTTTTCTGTATGTTTTCAAATTGATCACATGCGACCGCGACGCGTCTGAAAATACTCGCACGCGCTTAAAGATAGGCTCTCATGGTCATACAAAAAACCTCCCCCACTCAACCAATTCTCTTACAGTATCGATCGCGTCAAAGTTCCGTCGAGTCATCAGTCTTCTCACCAACATCCCGTTTCACAAACGCGCCAACATCCTCATATATTCCATACTCGTTGCGTTCCTCGCTGAACCGTGACGCCGATGCGGCTCATCCAACAACAACCACTCTCTCCTCGAATCTCTCAGCTCGAAGTACATCGCGATCAAAATCTCCAGCAATGGATAGTTTACCAAAAGCTTCGGCACGTGCGACAACATCACAGGTGCCAAAAAATCCGTCGATTCGAGAATCGTCGAAAGAACGGGACTGCGAGAAAGTTCGGAAGAAGAGTGTTAAAGAGAGAAGTGAGTTTAAGGGGGAGTTTCTCGAAAATATAAGGTCTTATTTTGTAGCTGCTCGACGAGCATCTCGCCAAAACAGCCAACAAGACAGCTCATCAGATGAGGAAATCAATAAAATATTAGTTAGAAGTCGGTCAGGTTCAAGGATCAGAAAATCGAGGAAGAAGAGTCAGATAGAGGTGCCAACGACTCCGAAAGATGTTTGAGCTCCCCCCGCTTAATCCTCGCTTAATTTTTTTGTTTTGCAGAACAAATCCATGCAATCATCACTCTATGAAACTGGGCCAGAGGAAGCACTCATCAACTCATTATCCTCCCACATTACTGCATCATTGGCTGGTTTGTTTTGTTTTTCCAATTTTTTTTTTGCTTATATATATATTTTCCGAGAAGAAAACAAATAAGAGAAGGACTATAGTTTCGGTTCGGCTCAAAAGCAAAAGAAACACTTGGACACATCTGGAAGTTATGATGGGTCCTCCCCGGGTTGTTTTTTTTCTTGTGTTTCCAAACAGCAGGAAATTGAAAATGCTGGCTTTCTCTTGTTTTGATGTGTTAGAAATTTTGTATAGAATTGTCTGAGGAGCTTATTTATAGTGCTGCTCGGGTACATTTTAGTGCCAAATAGGTAATTCAAGAATTTGAATTGAAATTCTCAAAAAAATGACTCGGGCTCGTTTTTTACTCCTTTTTTCTTTTTACATTACTATTTTAGGATCTAAAATTGACAGATTTAACAAAATTTGAGCCCTGCGTTAATTTTTTTTGGTATTTGTTCCCATTAGTTAAAGTTTGTTTAAAATTCTCTGCTTCTCGCGGAATATGTGGTTTTTGCGCTCGAGAAATCGAGCATCAAAAACAATGGCCTAGAAAAAGTTTCTAATTGGCCTAACTTTTTCATATAAGCTTTTTGCGTTTTTTTAATTCCCGTAAAGCCCTCTAATAAATTTTCAGCGATTTTTGCATTTTGTTAAAAATTGTTTGCTTTCCGCGGAATATGTGGTTTTTGCGCCGCCGCTCTATTCCACTGCGTATCAACTCACTATGCGTATCGACTCACAGTTATTCGGGGGAATAAACTATTTCATAATTGAGAAAAATTCAAATTTTTGTGCTTGACTGTAAACTAATAAAGGCGCCGCAGTGGAATATTGCGGTGGCGCAAAAACCACATATTCCGCGGAAGCAGAAAATTATAAAACAGATTTTGAGATTTTAGGCAACCTGAAAACTCCCGAGTTTTAGGCAAAATAATGCTATTAAGATGAAAGTATACTTTATTCTCATTCCAAATCTGTTTTTAAAATTTTCTAAAACCACCTAGAAGCCGAAAAAAATGAGCTTCAAAACAATGTCCTAAAAAAAGGTGGCCGAACTTTTTCCTATGATATTTTTGCGTTTTTTTATTAATCAATATTTATGGAGAATATTAAAATTAGTCCATTCGAATTCAAAATGTTTGAATTTTTCTTGATTGTTCACGTTATAACACCCGCGGACGAGTTTCCGAAGCTTTTTCTAGGCCATTGTTTTGAGGCGCGTTTTCTCGGCTTCTACGTGGTTTTAGAAAATTTTAAAAACAGATTTGGAAAGCGGAT
Source organism: Caenorhabditis virilis (assembly GCA_964036255.1). Classification (NCBI taxonomy): domain Eukaryota; kingdom Metazoa; phylum Nematoda; class Chromadorea; order Rhabditida; family Rhabditidae; genus Caenorhabditis; species Caenorhabditis virilis. The sequence goes on along the minus strand of OZ038415.1, from coordinate 3,018,811 downwards.
GAGATCTATTTTCATCCTAGTTGCATTTTTAAACTCTTCGAAACCCTCCTTTAAGTGAAATTTTGGATTAGAATAGAACTCAGGGGGATTTTCATGTTGCGTAAAATCTCAACCAAATTAATTTTGAGCGTTTTTTAGCTTTAACATTGAAAACATCCAAAATTTCGGAAGCTACCGAAAAAATTCCAAACTCTCGCCAATATCACGAACAATTATCGATTATTCTTCCAGAATCCATGCACTCTCTAGCACTGGCGGCTGAAAGTGAAGGATTCCAATCTTGCGCCGCTTCACCGTTAGCTCCATCGATATCCAGAAGTAGCTCGAAGAATGGGGTGGTCAAAAGTCAAATTATTAGTAAATTCATTTTTTGTGTGCTTTCTTCAAATGTTTTACGTTTTCAGAAAGCCCGTCACTTGTCGAAGTTCTCGGTTTACCGCGCAGTGAATCGAAAGGAAGTTTGAAGGTTTTTTTTTGGATTTTTTATTGATTTTTTGCCTGCTTTTTCTATCGTTTAGAAAATAATTTAATTAGAAAATAACCTTCCTTTTCAGTCTAACCATCAAGATCCGTGTGTTGAAATAGAAGATAGTGAAGATCGGGAACTAACATTTGATGTAGATGAGGTAGATTTAGATGTCCTCTTCTTTCTTTTAGTTTTGCGCCAAATCCGCGCTTAAAGGAGGACTGGCGGGACAAAATAAATGGTTTAAAAATAATAAAAGTATGATTGTCTATAAATAAATGAAAAAATTCCAAAAAATTCCAAAAAAATTCGAAAATAGCAAAAAAATTTCAAAAAAATCGATAAAATCGTAAAATGGCCTAAGAAACGTTTTTTTTTTGGTTTTCTAGGCCGCTTGTCTTTTCTCGGCCGTCTGTTTTGAAATTTTTTTTGAAATTTTTATAAATATTTTATGCATAATTTTCTCTGGAAAAAACTGAAAAAAAAAAAAGAAAAAAATTAATTTTCAAAAAAAAAAATCAGAAGGCCTAGAAAACCAAAAAGCGTTTTTCTTCGGTCATTAGGCCGGCGATCTACGGTTTTATCGTTTTTTTTAATGAAAAAAAAATCACAAATATTCAAAAATGGCGAGAAAAAAACGATAAAATCGTAGATGCCCCTAATGGCCGAAGAAACGCTGTTTGGTTTTCTAGGCCGTTTTTTTTTCTCGGCCGTCTGTTTCGAATTTTTTTTTGAAATTAAAAAAAATACTTTTTTATGCATAATTTTATCTGGAAAAAAAACTGAAAAGAAAACAATAATTTTTAAAAAAATCAGACAGCCTAGAAAACCAAAAAGCGTTTCTTCGGCCATTAGGGCGGTCGATCTACGGTTTTATCGTTTTTTTCGCCATTTTCGAGTTTTTTTTTTTTGGATTTTCCTCTTTTATTCATTAAAAATCATACTTTTATCATTTTTAAAAACATTTTTTCGTCCCCACATGCCTCCTTTAATACCCCTTCACATTTTAAATCAATTCCAGCCTTCCGAATGCTCCCGCATCGACGATGAATCGCAATACAGTGCCATTGTACATTTTAAACCAAATAAGGTTGGGAAAAACATTTTTCGCAAAAAAATTTAAAAAAAAAACAGATAAAACGTATCGCACCAGTCCCCGGAATGTGGAAATCGGGCGCTGAAAATGAGGAGTTCATCTCGAGGAACAAAAAATTCTCAAAGTCAGTTTTCGTAGAGATAGAAAAGTTGCTAGAATTCCTTAAGCTTTAAATTTCGAGCTGTTATTTTTAGAGAAGAGCAGAAATATGAAGCGGAATTGGTAATAAAACTGAAAAATGAGGAGAAGGTGGCGGAAAAAGTGAGCCCTCCGAAGGCGGGAGTGGAGAAGAAGAGAATGGTAGGGGGACGGATCTTTGAGACCAAAAAAGATAAGTTTTTCAGGTGTTGAAGAAGAAAAAGGCGGTCCCGGTGGAGCTGAAGAAAAGTGAATCGAAATCGAAAGTTGTTAAGGAACCATTAAAGAAGGCTGATGACACTAAAAAGGAAGATGTTAAAGCTGTGAAGAAAATTGAAGCTGAAAAACCGAAGGAAGTGGCTCCAAAACTGAAGGAAGAAATTAAAAAGGTTGAAGCCCAAGTAAAGCCGAAATCTGATGATGTTGCACAGAAGAAGGTGCCAGAAAAGAAGGTGGAAATTGTGAAAAAAGCTGAAATTCAGCAGAAAACTCAAAAACCGAAGGAAGAGATTCAGAAACCGGAAGAAATTCAAAAGGTTGAAGCTCAAGTGAAGCCGAAAGCTCCTGATGATGTTGTACAGAAGAAGGCGGAAATTGTGAAGAAAGCTGAAACTCAGCCGAAAGCTCAAAAACCGAAGGAAGAGGTTAAGAAACCAGATGTTAAGCCTAAGGTGGAAATTGTGGATGCTAAACCGAAACCCGCTGAAGTTGTCAAGAAGGTTGCCGCTAAGCCGGTAACAAAGGCAGAGGTTGAGCAGAAGAATGAACCTTTGAAAAAAGAGCCGGTGAAGAAGGTGTTGAGTGATAAGAAGATTGAGGTATGTAAATACAACTTAAAGACAATGTACCAGTTCTTGAAGGTTTTTCACGAAGCATTTTATTTGTGTTTCTTCTTCTCTTTTCGACCTTTTTTATGAGTGACAATGATATCTTCTTTTAAAGTTAAATTTTCCAAATATAAAACTACATTTTATCGTGTAATTTGTCAGGAAAAATTTTTTTTAAACATCCTTAAAGACAATGTGCCAGTTCTTAAAGATTTTCTAAACTACTCCTGATTTTCTAGCTTTTTAGGCATACCAACCCAAACTTAAAACAAAAAATAAAGTTCAAAAAAATGCTTAAGGTACAAAAAAGTGGAAATTTCTGAAGGACTAACTTCCCAAGTCCGAGGGACTAACTTCCCAAAAGTTAGTCCACTCGAAAATTGTCGCTTGGATGTTTTACACCTTTTTTGAGATTTTTAAAAGACACCTCATTTTTGGAAAAGAATAATTAAGGTTTTTTGTAGACTAAATTTCAGGGTACAAATAAGTAATACGTTGTCTTTAATGTTATGAAAAAAAAATGAAAATGTTTCGATATATCGGGGAATCTTCCGCTAATTTTTGGAATTTATGTGGAATCTCGCCTAACGAGGCTTTTTGGCTTTTTCAGAAATTTTTAGAAAAATTTTAAAATCCTAAATTTTCAGAAGAATACTGAAGTTTTCAAAATTAGTTTAAAAATAAAAAAATTTGCGGAATAATTTTTCTAATCTGAAAAAATGTTAATAATAATTTAAGAAACTGGAAATTTCAGAAGAATTTTCAGAAGAGCAATTAAAAAATTTCTTTCGGGGAAAACATGAATAATTTTTCTAATATGAAATTTTAAATTTTAAGAAACTTCAATCTTTTCAGTTTTTAAAAAAATTTTCATTTTCAACACCTTTTTTTTGCTACCATTTGATCTGTTTTACGCTCGGAAGGCTGCCCAACCTCACAGCCGCTCCGCACGCACGCAACGCGGCTGCCGACACTCAACACACTGGAAAATTTGAAAATTTTCATTTTCCCGCCAATATTGAGTGGGAGGTCGCCGCGTCGCGTGCGTGCGGAGCGGCTGTGAGACCGAACGCTTCCAAGGATTTCTTTTGAATTTTTGATAATTCATGTAATGTTAAAATAAGTGGCACGATGTCTTTAACATCGATTATGCAATAACAATACTTTTTTTGATAATATATTGATTTCCAGCTTTCTGAATTCGATTCGTAGTAGAAAATTTTAACTGGATCACTGTCTTTAAGCACAATTAGATGAAATTAACGTAAAAAATGCCTTTATGGAGCTAATAAATTAAATTAAATTAAGCAAGTTCATTGAGATGAAATTTTTTTTAAAAAGAAGTCTGAGAAGGACACAGGAGTTAATAAAATGGGCTTAAAGCCAAAACAATGGCCTAAAAAAGTTAATACTCTTTTTTCCAGATCACTAAATCATTCTCCAAAAAGGCCGCACTCCCGCAAAAGGCTAACAAAACCCTTAAAACGAAGAATACCAATTCAACCACTTTGAAATGTAAATCTTGCAAAACTACGGAAATCAGTGTGATGGAACATTATCGCAGGAGATCACTTACTGAAAGGGCTACGGTATAGCTTTCTGAACCAATTTGGAATTTCTGAAATTGGAGATTTTTCAGGTTCTCGTTGACACCCCGGTGATTGATGTCAATCATTGTGTACTGAAATTAAGCGTGAGGGAAAGGAGAAAGAGGATGTGAGATTTTATTCGAATTTCAGGAGTTAATTACTTTTTTTCAGAAAGAAGGTGATTGAACCAACACCAGTTATCGAAGTGGAGCCGATACCAGAAGTATTGTCAACTAGTATGGAATCAGAAGATGTGTCGAGATCAGTTTCAAGAGCATCTGAAACTCGAGCATCCGTGATTTTGGACGAAATGCGATACACTGAACCAGCTGTTGAATGGATCAGAGATCTGGAGGATGGTCAAGTAGATGATTCGAATGAACTATTGATCTTGCCTGATGAATCAATACTTGAGCAATATGTTAATAGGTTCACTAGCTCATCTCAGCGCAAAATATCCAAGATTATATTATTCCAGAAAACGAGGAAAGCTCGAAAGAATGCGCGGAATTCGACCAAGCTCAATTTGCTCATCTCGCGGGTATGAATCGAGTAATTGTGCGTCACCATGTCCGTCGACTGTCTCCGAACTTTGCCTCCCATCTTCCGCGATGGTGCACGCTGAGCTGAGAAGACGGGCTCCGAATAGCGCTGAACCTTTGGATAGTGGTGTTCAGATGAACTCCACGCCTCGCGGATTTACAAGGTAAAAATAAAATTTGAATGGGGGTTTTAAAAAACTCTTGGATGACGAGGAAGACACACTGTCTTTAAAGATCTGAGATCATCAAAATGATCGAGAACTTCCGCATTCATTCCAAATTTTGAAAATTATTACTGAAAGCCAAGTAAACGGTTCTTAAAGACAATATGCCAGGAATTTTTAAATTTGCCAAATTTAAAAAAAAAACTAGTTTTTGGAAACCAATGCTGGAATAAGGTGTCACGCTGTCTTTAAAGATCTACTGAAAACTTTGAAGGCTCCCGCTGATTTTAAATTTTTAAATGTTTAAACTTGCCAACTTTTGTCCAAATTTTGAATTTAAAAAAATAAACAATTTTTTGGAAAACGGTAAGGTGACACACTGTCTTTAAAGATCAACTGAAATCTTCAAAACGTTTTTTTTTCGGGAGCTTCCGCTGATTTGAAGGGAGCGGAAAATGAGTCATAGTCTAACTGAAAATGTTTTCAAATTTTCGCCGATTCCTAGGCCACCTCTTGGGTTTCTAGGCCATTTTAGAACCATTTATAAATTTTTTCAAATTTCCAACACTTCCAGCCATTTAGGACTCATTTCAAAAATTTGAATTAAAATTTTTCTGTTTTCTATGTTTTTTTTTGGCGCGTTTACATAGGTTTTTAGATATTTCAAAATTTAAAAAATCATTGAAAAAAAATGATTTTAGTGTAGTCGAACGACTGATTTTCGTTAGAGCGCACTTGCAACAAATTGAATTTCCCCATTTTCTTAGCAGGGATGGTGTCTTTAAAAAGGTGTTTTTATAATTAAAAGAGCATTAGTGTAGGAACGGACGCGCTTAATCCGCGAGTAAGGGCGCTTGATTATCTAAGAGAGTCTGATCAAGCGCGGATTAAGCGCGGCGCCTAAAATTGGTGCTAAAACTAAGAAATTTTAAATAAAAAACGTAATCTATCGAACATCAGATGATTTTTTAATTTTAATCGAATTTTGGAATACCTAAAATTGCAAAAGAACTTTTTGAAATCATGTAAACGCACCAAAAAATTTAAAAAAAAAACTAAAATTTTTGAAATCAAGCCCAAACGGCTGGAATTGCTGGAAAATTGTCAGCATTTACAGTAGTAATAAAATGGCCGAAGAATCGCCGAGAATTTGGGTGAAAATTTCAGGTTTTTCCTCTTTTTCCGACATTTTAAATCAGCGGGAGCTCTCGGTCGACAAGCTAAGAAAAAAAGAAAATTGAAATTGAAATTGCGGTCTATCGAAAATCGGTGTCAAAAATTGGGTAGCCCTAGAAAAATATTAAATTATTTCCAGAGTTCAACCGCCGCCAGTTGTCGTAAAAGCGGTACCATTCGAGACGCCAAAAACGCTTTTCGAGAAAATGATCCAAGACCAAGCGAATCGCAACAGAAGTCAGCAGTCGACGATTCAAATACCTTCGGATTCAGAGGTTCGTTCGGCTATATTTTTCTTTATTTCAAAATAGAAGCCTTTTATTCCTTCCGAGCCAAATTATTAGTTTTGCAAGGAAAAGTGCAAAATAAATGATGATATGATGAATACATCGGATATCAGAAGAAGAAGAAGAAGTTTGTAATGGATGATTTCAAAGAATCAGGTCTCTCAGCGTATGATGTAACGAGATAAGAGGGGGAAATGACAAGAGAAACCGAGAGACAGTGGGGATCCATTCACGAAAAATTCAAATGGAACAGAATAGAACAGCCCCGGGCGCGAGCAGCGAGCATTGATATCAGGGGGGGGGGGTATTTCGTTGAAAAAGTGTAATGTATCAATCACCGTTTCTGACTCTTCTCGTGAGCCACAACTAGACACACAACACAACACACCCTGATTAGATGAGAATGAGGCAGTGATCATACAACGGAAAGGGTGGAAAGAAGAAGTACGCTTGCTCTTGCATTTTGAAAACGCGATTTTGTAGTACTCGATTTTCATCAACCCCTGGTATTTCTTTTTTTTTGAAAGCCTAATATATCTATTCATGAATGGCTAGAGATTTTAATATCATTTTTCGGGTAAGCATTATTTTTTGGTTTTCAAACCTAATTAATTTTATTGGGGGTCAATTAAGAGAAGCGGGACAGTTTTGAGAGAATAGCTAGTTTTACACTTCTTTTTTTGTTTTTTTTAATCGATTTGCAAATTACACTGAAGTTGAACTAGGATTATAAATTTTGCTTAAAAAGAGCGCTGGAACCTCAAGCGTGGATCAAGCGTGAATCAAGCGCATACGCTGAATTTCTGCCCAAAAAGATGTGAGTGCTATAAATGTTGTCTAATCGATCTGAAAAATTCTATTTTTATATGCCTAGGGAAAAAATTTGCGAAAAAATCGAAAGGCCACATTTGGCTGGAAAATTTAACGTTTTTAAGATCAGAGTTCGATTCCTGGTGCCCTTTTCTAGTTTTTTTTTGCAAATTTTTTCACAAGGTATATAAAATTGAATTTAAAATCGATTGGGCAACTGCTTACAGCCCTCCTTTAATTGCAAAAATTGAGCGTATGCGCTTGATTCACGCTTGAGTTTTAAGCGCTCCTTCCCCAACTCCCCCAGCCCCGGTGTGCAAAACTTGCTCAAAATTATCTTGTACACCAGTTTGGAATTGACCCGAGATTAAAAACTTTAAAATTGTATTCTACTTTAAGAAAATTTATGATATTTTAAAGTTGTTAACTTTTTTCAGTAGTTATATACCGTCATTTAAGAAAATGGTTCACTTTGATGAATCATAACTCGGCTCGAAATTAATCAATCGAGAGGAAAATTGGAGAAGTCATTTAATAGATACGTGTTAACCGATTTACTAAATTTCATAAAATTCGAAGGAGTTTTCGACGAATTACTGCAGTTTGAAATTCGAGCTAAATTGAACTTTGAAGTCTACTCAACTCAATTTAAATCTTTCAGCGAAAATCTTTGTGAATATCATTTTGGCCCCAATAAATCAAGCACTTTTTTTTGAAAACATATTTTTTACACAATTTGTTTTCAAAAAAAAGTTCTGATTTATTGGGGCTGCTAATAAGCACCAGGGAGCAAGTTAAAGCGTTTGAAAATTTTTTTTTGAAACATTTGAAAAAAAAATTTTTTTTTTGGAAAATCTCAACGAAATTAGCTCAAATTTGGTGGATAGGTTACGAATAACACCAGTATCTATTTCTGAAATTTTGATCCTGAAAAATTGAGTTTAAGCTGAGTTATAGTTCTTCAAAGTTCCAATCAGATTTTCTGATCTTATAAATCGATGATCGGGAGCTCTTTCGGGAGCTCCCAATTTAGTGAAAATTTGATTTTAACATTTCAAACTTTTTTTAAAAAAACTTTTAAATTAAAAGAAAATGTTTTTACATTTATTCGAATAGAGAGAACAACGTCTTTAAGGTATAATCAAAGTTCAAAATTTTTTTCCGGAATAATTGACTTGGTGATAGTTTGAAGAACCATAACTTGGCTAAAACTAAATAATTAGCTATGAAATTTTGAGATGTTGAACATGAGATATTTTTCAGTTTAATTTTTTAATTTCAATAAATTTCGTATATTTTTTGGAAAGTTATGAGACTTCAAAGATGACCCCTTTTTTTGAAAAATTGAAAAAAATTTTAAGTTGGCTCCACTCCAAAAAATTTGAAAAATTTATCGATTTTCTACAAGGTTTCATGCTAAATTTTAATTTAAAAAAAACGTATCAAGTGGCACAGCGTCTTTAAAGACTAAAAAATGTTTGTCACGAATAAGTTTTCACTTCCCGCCCCGGAGGGCATTAATCGCACTCCAAGTAGTTCCAACCTCAAATTACCCTTCCGCTTCATCTATGTGAAGAAAGAAAGAGATTCTTCTCTTCTTGACAATAAGCCAATAAAATCGAGACAGGAACAGAAGAAGAAAAAGACCCCGTTGAAAACAAAACATAAAATTTCGGCGAGGGGGGGGGGCTTGGTTTCACTCATAATTCGACTGGATTTTTATTCACTTCTTTTTTTTGTGGCATTCTTTCATCATGCAAATGTATGTGTGGTTTTGTTTTTTCAAAGTATTTATTCATTATGATGCTCACTCGAATAAATACCAGCCCCTCCCGTCCGCCAGCCAGCAGCATTGAGTAAATAGAGGGAAAAATGTTGTAAGAGATGGACAGTCGAAAAGAAGTCACATTGTCTTTTTTCACGAAACATTTTTATTTTTTTTTCTTCTGTTATTTATCTCGTGTTATTTATGAGTGACAATGATATCTTCTTTTAAATTTTTCTAGATATAAAATGGGTTTTTATCGTGTAATTTGTCACCAAATTTTTAGGAGGGTCTTAAAGACAGTGTACCAGTTCTTAAAGCTTTTCTTAACTACTTATGATTTCCTATCAAATCGACGCTTTTTAGGCATACCAACCCAACCTTAAAACAAAAAAATTCAAAAGAAAATGCTTAAGGTACAAAAAAGTAGAAATTTCTGAGGGACTAACTTCCCAAGTCCGAGGGACTAACTTCCCAAGTCCGAGGGACTAACTTCCCAAAAGTTAGTCCCCTCGAAAATTTGGCGCTTGAATTTTTAACACTTTTTTTTGAGATTTTTATAAGAAACCTCATTATTTTTGGCAAAGAATTGGTTGGCGAAATGTTAGGTTACAAATCAGTATCACACTGCCTTTAAGGTTGGGAAAAATGAAAATGTTTATTTTTCAAAATATTTTCAATATATCGGGGAGGTTCCGCTAATTTTCGCGATTTATGCGGAATCTCCCTAAAAAAACTATTTTGAGCTCTATTAAAATTTGATTTTGGGTTCTTAAAGATAAGGTGTCAGCTAAATTTTGAAGGTTCTTAAAGATAAGGTATCAGCTAAATTTTGGGGGTTCTTAAAGACATGGTGTCAGCTAAATTTTTTTTTAATTCAAAGAGAAAAGAAGTATTTTGTGTTTATTAAAACCAAATTAGATATTTTGAAAATCATTCATATTTCCAGACGCGTGATCCATCACCCCGTCGTGGATCAGAAGACGGCATGTCGTCCATTTCGTCGCAATTTACAGCGGCGGCGGCGGCTGGAAATTCAGCACATGGACAAGTCAGATATGCGGCGCATATTCCGGTGAATCGAGAGCGGGAGAGCGGAAGAGCGAGTGCGGCTAGTATTGATAGTCAGAAGAGGTATGTTTGGATTTTTAAAAAAAGGGGTTGAAGTAGTTATCAGGATTTTGTGTCACATCCAATTTTTTATTGAGCTCTTACAATTTGTACAAATATAAATTTTTTTTAAAAAGCAACAAAAACAGCCAAAAAAACAACGATGATGCGCAATTACGGGTTCGGCATGTATTTAACAACAACACTACAGTGTTGCGGCGATCTGTGTTTATAGTGAAAACCGCTCCTAAATCTACAACATCTAACAACAATAGAGTATATTTTTCATAACAAAAAAAAAGAAAAAAAACGAAAATCCCATGAAAATTTGCACTTTTTTTTAACGAATTGGATATGGCCTAGAAACCCAATGACGAGAGGTTTTAGGCCATTATTTGAACCGATGGATTTGAATTATTCGATGATTTTTCCAAAAAAAAAAACATTTGAAATCCAAAAATTCGTCAAAACACCTTTTTAACACTTATTTCTGTCAGAAATTCTCAATATTTTTGAAATTAAAAACAAATAAATATATCAAAATACTTCAAAAAATAAAAATTAAGAAAATTTGGGGGCTTACATTGGGTAACATGAAATTTCTTCTTTGCAAGATATTTTTCGAAGCATAATGCCCAAGTACGATTTTTTGAAAAAAATGTTTTCTACCAAAATTGTCCTTAAAGATAGGGTGTCACCTTTTTTTATTTAATTTCGAAAACTATTTTTAAGGAAGGTCTTAAGAAAGCCAGTGAATGTACCCGTGATAATATAGAATTGAAATATGTTATCAAAATTTTCTAAGACCTCGTAGAAGCCGAGTAAGAGAGAAAACGAGCTTCAAAAACAATGGCCTAGAAAAATATGGCCGAACTTTTGTCAATGAGAATTTTGTCCTTTATAATTATAAATATTCATTGAGAGCGCTTAAATTAGTCGGTTTTAATTTATATTTTCGCATTTTTCTAAATTCTTCGCCTAATAATTCCCGCGGACTAGTTTTCCGAAGATTTTTCTAGGCCATTGTTTTAAAGCCCGTTTTCTCGGCTTCTAGGTGGTTTAAAAAAATTTTAAAAACAGATTTGGAATGAGAAAGAACTTTATTTTCATTTAAGATACATTGAAAACCAATTTTATGAAAACTAGAGCTTCTACAAAAGCTTAAAAAGCGTCTATAAAAATTTCGATAAAATAAACGATATCCAGCAATCCAGACCTCGAAGCACTAAAAAAAAGACATTTTTATAAAATGATCTTGTTTAAAAAATTGTTCAATAAAAAATATGTTTCCAGCAACGGAGCTCTCGACGTCGCCTCAAAGAACATCGATCAAGTAATCGATCAAGCGCGTCACCGCCACCACCAACATCGAAGCAAGTTCAAGGAAGCTATCGATTATTTGGATCAGATTTTTGAAGATCTCAAAAAAGAATGTGATGTAAGCTTTCCTTTTTTTTTCTTGGTTGTGACGTCTGAAGCTCTTTAGATATATGTTTTTGCATATATAAGAAAAAATTATATGTAATAGGTCTGTCCAGATGAAAGTATGTTCGATAAGTTTTGGAATTTTGAACTTGCACTTTTCTTTGACCCTTTGCATCACACTTAGCCAATAAAATAACGATCATGGGTTCTCAAATTTTGACACAATCATGGGATATTTTGACTTTTTCCAAATCATCTCAAATTTCAAGTGTTTTAAAATTTTTGCTCCCCAACTTTCGTATAGTTAAAATCAAAAAGAACCGATTTTAAATGAAATTCATCTGGAATGGAACACCCCAATGTTTTGATGATTTTTTCCCCTCTTTACAGCCTGAGGAGAAGAACAACAACAACTCGACGGACGTTGAGAATCAGAAGCCCGTTGTAGTGGTTGCTTCTCCGAAAAAGAGCACCACCAGTGCTCAGAAGTCACCGCCGCAGAAGCAATCATCGATTGAAGTGAAGTGAGTTACATTTTTTAAACTTCCCCCCAATCAGGTTAAAATATATTACATTTCCGGTGGTATGTTGTCCCCTCGTTCTCATATATATATATATATCGAATTGTTTGTTGCGGATTATTACAACAAGAGTGTCCGACGCTCTATTGCTCTCACATTGATTTTGAAGAGCCGGCGAGAGCCCCTCACTTTTTCAACGTTTTTTACTATTATTAACAGACCACATACTTTTTTCTTTAGTGCTTCTGGATTGCTGGATATTGATTAATTTATGGAAATTTTTATAGAAGCTTTTTAAGCTGTTGTAGACGCTCTAGTTTTTATGAAATAGGTTTTCAATGTACCTTAAATGAAAATAGAGTTCTTTCTCATTCCAAAACTGTTTTTAAACTTTTCCAAAACCACCTAGAAGCCGAGAAAACGGGCTTTAAAACAGTGGCCTAGAAAAAGTTTGGAAACCTAGTCCGCGGACATTATTAAGCGAAGAATTTAGAAAAATGCGAAAATATAATTTAAAACGGACTAATTTAAGCATTCTCAATAATAATTTATAATTATAAAGCGCAAAAAGTTCAGTGGCAAAAGTTAGGCCAACTTTTTCTAGGCCATTGTTTTGAAGCTCGTTTTCTCTTTTTCTCTTTTTCTCGACTTCTAGGTTGTCTCTTTGAAAACAGATTTGAATTCTATATTTTAACAGGAATATTTATTGGCTTTCTAAAGACCTCCCTTAAAAATTTTCCATTAGGTAGTACCCTACCTTTAAGCCACTTGATTAAATTTTTAAGAATTTTTAAGAATTTTTTTTAACAATTCGGTTTTTTGGTGTCAAGGTGTCTGATATATCCGAAATTTAAAAAAAAAGAGGTGACACCCTATCTTCAAGGAATAATAAAACCTGGAATGCTTAAAAAATGCAAAAAAATTAAGGGGCACCTTGTCTTTAATTTCAAAAAGTACTTTTTCGCTTTTTTTTCTATTCCAGCTATTTGTTTTTCCATAATTTTTAATTTCAAGCTTACATCCTAATTTTTTACTTTTTTTGGAGGTATTTAAATTTTTTCAAATTTTGCACACATGCTCAAAATGAGCTTTTTCGCTTTTTAGAGTTTTCTGCTCAATTTTGTGAATTTTAGAAACTCATAACTCTAAAAATGGATTTTTTAAAAACTAATGTGCTAAATTGGGTTCCCATTTACCAGATTCAATTTAGCCTTGTAAGTGAGACCATATCTTTAAACTCATTTATATTTCCAGACCAAAAAGCAATACGGGTTTGAAGACAAAATCAAAAGTAGCAGCGGCAAAAGCGGAAGCGAAGAAACAACAAAGTCTCGACTCACCAGTTGAGGTTGTGATTCCGGTTCGAAAAGTTTCGAAAGAAGGATCGGTGACAGCGGAGGTTGGTTGTTTTGTGGAAATTTAGCTTCAATCCAGAAAATCAAACATTTTCAGCCAACAGTTGCTGAAACAATTGTGCTTGCGAAGAAAACTGACAAGATGGATTTCACACGCCGATGGTTGCAGGATGATCTAGGATCGCTGGCGCATCTTCCACCGGCGAATATCGCGCCAAATGTTGTATGTTGAATTCAGAAAAAATAGGTGGTACTCTCTCTTTAAAAGGGGGGTGTTGGTGTTACTAAATTTGGTTTTATATACTGAAAAAAAATTTAAATTAAAGAAACCAGTTGAAAAAAATAGTCATTTCGATTTTAAGAAGCTTCAGAAAACGTGGCACCCTGTCTTTAAAAAGGGTACCTTCTAAAAACACAAAATTGTGCAAATTGATGTCAAAATTACAAAAATAACTTTTTACATTATTTTACATAAAATTGTATTCTGAACAGAGATGAGAACACTTAAAACCTAGTCCTCGAGTTCACTAGAAGACATATTTGCGAGTAGCACCGTGTCTTTAAGAAGATGATTAACGGATGACTTTTCGGAAGCGCCAACTTGATAAAAATAGTGACTATTTTATGAAAATAGACATCATACTCAATTGAAACATGTTTTTTTGATAAAGGAATTCCCACGGACTAGTTTTCTATCGGTGGAAACTTTTTCTAGGCCATTGTTTTGAAGCTCATTTTCTCGACTTCCACTTGGTTTTAAAAAATTTTGAAAACAGATTTCGAATGCGCAGAAATTATATTTTTGTTTAAAATTACTAAAACAACTAAAAAAGGAATTATGTGTCTGCGGTTGCACCCGAAACTTTGACACGACATAACTCAGATCCATGATAAGAATTGGGCTATGTCTGTTTACTTACTAATTTTCAATTTGGTGTCAATCGACTCAGAAATTATATATTATTAATGGAAATAACAAAAAATTCAGTTTAAAAGCTTCATTTTGAGCAAAACGGTCCCAAGAAGCTCCAAAAACAGGCGATGGCACCACCCGGGGGAGCCGTTTTGGACAGACGGGCCCCCAAAAAAACTTTTTTTTGTTAAATTCATTAATAAGAGGTGGTTCTGAATAGATTATATAAAAAAAAAATCAAAATCAGTAAACAAACACTTTAAGTATAATTGAAAATAATTTTCAGTCGTACTACCAAGATTTCGACGAACACTCCCTCGGATCATGCAGTGCCGAAGTCGCCGCCTACAACACGACAAAGGACAAGAAAAAAGCAGCGTCGCGAAAAACATCAGACACCACGGAAGCCCCCGTTCGCCCTCGCCCATTCCGTCCTCAACCGATCTATCCAATGACCGATCATGTGCATTCAGCATTTGAGGCCTATTCTAACACCTTGCCACGGGTTACATCAACCGATGAGATGAGACGTTCAAGCTCACAGGATCCTTATAACACCCTTCGATCGATGAGATCCGAAGGTGGAGGAACGTTGGATGATCGACCATCTCCTAGTGCTTTTCAACAAGTTTCTGCTTTTAGTAGGGGTGGATCAATGCGATCCTCTTTGAGGTATACTTAGCAATTTATTAGATTTTTTTGAATCGAAGAAATATTTTTTTAGAAGCCTTCCTGATCATTCTCCAGTACGTCAAAGACTCCCAAAACCATTTGTCGAAGAAAAACAAGACCCTATTCTATCAATCGATCAGCTTGTTGCAGAATTGGAACTAAATACGGATCAGGTAAATTGCTCCACCAATAAATAATTTTTAAAAATGTCGTTCCAGCCAATTTCCTCAATCGAAAAAAGAAGATCCTTCCCAACATCATTCATCAGACCTCAACAAGCCCAGCAAGTTCACTATGACTATGAGAAGCCAAGAAGCTACCGAGCCGAGATGAGACAAGCGCCAACTCGCGGACGAGTCCAAGGCTTTGCCACATCCGAAGCGGCGCCGAAAAAGGGACAGCAGATCTATTCGCAACCGAGCCAGAAATTGAAAGATAATCATATTCATCAACAACAGAAATCACTGGACGAGGTGACGAATATGTTGAGTAAGGTTGTTTCACAGTTTGGAAATGAGAGGGGTGAGAAGCCGCATCATCCGTCGGTTTATAAGCAGCTGAGTCAGCAGTCGTTTGGGTCGAATCATGGGAATAATGCGTTCGAGACGATTAATCAGGAGAAGATCAATCCGAGTAGGGTGGAGGCGATGCATAATATGTTCGAGAAGGGGACTTCATCAACCGCTTGGAAGATGCAACAACCGAGGAAAGAGGAATCGTTCGAAGATCGCACCTTCCCGGTAAGAATCGGTATTCATCTATGTTTCAGCAAAATTTCCAATGTTCTAGGTGAAGCAATTATTTCACTGACAAGCCTGACAAAGCCTCTAGAGAGCATCTAGGGTCGAAGCTTTATCTTCAAAAAACTATTAACAACTCAATGATTTTCAGAAAATGTCACCACTTCAAGAAGCTCAATACGCAACTTTGAACCATTTCTCAACACCTAACATCAACAACAACGGAATGCCTCGAAACTCGTCACAATCTCAGATCTCTTATCACGAATACACACCCCAGGTGCCGACCACCCAACCGCCGCAACGACCACCAGGTTCGGCGAACTCGTCGCAAGGGGGGTATTACTCGTCGAATAGCTCGGGCATCGGATCGAATTATCCACAGCAGCAATATAATGTAAAACGGAAGATGTTGTGTGCTCGAGAATTTAGATTTTTTCCAGAACACTCGCCGAAGTTTGGTGATGGATCAGCCGTCGTTGTCGTCGCGTGTGCCGTCGGTTGATGAGGATGATGATGGATTTTATGATAATATTGGAATTGTGGGTTTTTTTTTCTAAAACTCCCTAAGGGGGTTGCTAAACGCAACGCAACCGCGACGCACCAAAAAATATCATTTTTGTGACCTATAGGTTGGGTTTCCTGTCGGGTTTTTTACTTCTAAAATTTCAAATGGCCTAGAAACCCAATTGTTTGGGTTTCTAGGCCACAGCTCATATTTTCACCAAATTATCGTTATTCTTTCATGAATTTTTCAAATTTTCCAGTGTGTTGAGTGTCGGCAGCTGCGTCGCGTGCGTGCGGAGCGGCTGTGAGGTTGTATTTTTAGTCTTGCCAACGCGTCGCGGTCGCGGTGCGGCTTCACCTGGCAAGATATTGAGTTCAAACAAGAGTGATAAAACATTTTTCGATCCGGGTATTCAAAAAAAGCTATTTTTAGGTTTTCAGCAATTTTTAAATTTTTAAAGCGACGCGTTTCGAAATTTGCAGCCTTTGATATTTATTTCACCGTTTAGAGTGCTCTAAAATTTATTTTGAACCAAAGTTGATGTCATTGGTGGATTTTTCAAGTTCAGAATTTTCAATATTAGAAAAATTAAAGTCAGTGGCTGCGTTGCGGCTCCGACGCGGCTTCTAATATCGATTGATTATGAACCAAAATTTGATGTCATTAAAATTTTAATAGATTAATTTAATAGATCAACAAAAACACTGCTTAGAAAGTTTTAAGTTGTTCTACAATGGAATTTTTCGAAAGTAGCTCTTAATTGTAAATATTAGTAAAACTGTACTTAGTGACGTCATGCGCGTTGCGGTCGCGACGCGTTTCGAAATTTCGCGGACATAAATTGATATTTTACCGTTTGGAGAACACTTAAATCAATTTCGAACCAATATTTGATTACATTAGCATTTTTTGGATCAATTAGGTATAACTCCTCGAGAAGTCAAGGATATCCATCGACCACACTTTGTGAAACCATAACTTCACTCAAACCAAAGCGTTTTTATTGATTTTTATTCCATTTTAAAGAGGGAGTCAAGACAAATTTAATGATATATAATTTGTGAGTTAAAACTGTAGATAGGTTTCTAAGAATGTTGTATAAAATGCAGCCTTTGAGAAATACAAACGAGCCGCTACGCGAGTCGCAACGCGCTCCAATGATAATAAAATCCAAAAAGCACATTAAAAAATATTCCAGTTCAATGATGATCGCCGATTCTCTCGCGGAAGTGAATTGGAAGCCAGCTCATCGTTCCGAAATCTTCCGCCAGCTTCCTCTGGAACATCATCCCACAAACACAACCGAATCGGCTCATTTCTTCGCAAAATCGGCGGTGGTAATCGACCACCGGGCAGTGCTGCGAGTCTTCTCTCGTTGAATAAGGTAGAGTTCCCTCTTTAAGGAAAAATAAATGAATTACCCCTTGTTTTTTAAAGATCGCTAATGAAACCGTAATGAAACCGGCTGGCCTTATGAAAAGCAATAGTTTAAGCACAGAACCTTGGAAGAAACAGGTGTTGGAATCGAATTCGAGTATGCCTAGAGAAGGTAATTGGGCAATTAAGCGATCAATTAACGAATCAATTAATTATAGCAAACAACAATCACAAAACTGGTCTAGGTGCACGCCTCAAAAACTCATTATTCGGCTCAAGAAGACGTTTGGACGGTTAATTTTCAAAATTTGTTTTTTTTTGCTTATATATATATATATTTATATAATATAATATAGTTCTTCAAACATATTTTGAAGCCTTTTTTTTGTCTTATGCATCTTGTTTTCGTTCTATAAATTTTTCTACAACAATAGAGTACAAAGTTGTCTACCCCAATGGAGGAGGAAGGGAGAATTGATAAGAAAATCATCATTGGCTACGATATAGTATTGTTCACTAGAGATGGAGCGATCACTTGTAGTCCGCGTTGCCTAAATAGCCACCCATGTTTTGTCATTCTAGCCATTTTGGATGTTTTTCGGTTACCTTATTGTTTTTAGAAACATTTTTCCAGATATTTTTCAAAAATGGTTCGAGAATGGAGAAGATTGAAGAAAATCGACGATTTGACTTATATGTAAGGTTTTTTGGAGGGTTTTTCATTTAAGGAACGATGGGGACGCTATTTTTTCTATTTTTTAATAAAAAATCGATTTAAATCATTCGAAAATTGCGAAAAAAATGCGAAAAAAATGAAAAAATAAAATTTTTTTTAGATAAATGGCCGAAGTTGGATTTCTAGTCCCCCGTGTTCTGGTTTTCTAGGCCAGCTAGAAAAATTAATTTTTTTTTAAATAAAAAATCACAAATTTTCAGTTAACAATTGTTTTTCAAAAAATGTTACAATTTATTTTTTGAAAACTCAATAAAAACAGATAGGAAAATGTGTTTTTTTTTTATTCTAAAAGAAATTAAGGAATACCTGACTTTCAAGGGGTGTTGAAAAAATATACTGGGTGTTAAGTTAAAGAAAATTGGATTCTCTATCGATTGGTACCATGAAAAACATTTTGGGGTCAAAAATGACGAAGTTAAAACCGAAAAACTCATCGATTCACGTTTTTGTGTGTATTTCTGTCAATTTTGAACTTAGGAACTTATTTCTGGTACCAATCGATAGAGAATCATTTGTTCTTTCATTTAATTTCAATTTTATGTTTTCCACATCCCTTTGAAGACAAGGATTCGTTAAAAGAATCCTATTGGAACATGTTTGAAGGTGGTTGAAGCAAATGCGCTCCAGTGAACTTTCTGCAAAAACAATGAAAAATGCGAACGTTTCGACTATTTTGGGTACCTTTTTCAACAATTTTTTCTTAATGAAGGAAATAAACACACTCAGAAGAAGTTGTGGCATTTTTTAAAGGTTCACTGATCCTTTATTCGAAATTTAGGCAAAAAATAAAAAAATCCAATTTTTCGGGATTTTTCGCATGGTTTGCACTAGATTATCGATAGAAAATATAAAATTTCTGAAATAAAGTGAACCCCTGCCTTTAACTCATTGGAAATTTTCAGAGGAGAGTGTGATTCCGAGCATCCAGCGGCTCGTGTATTCGGAGGGCATGTTTTGGCACAAGCAATGTCCGCCGCTTATTATACAGCACCTGAAGGATTTTATATGCACGCCGTGCATTGCTATTTTATTCGTGGAGGTTTGTTTTCCTTTGTCATGTCGTAAAAAATTGGAAAAATTGGCGTAGAAACCCAAATTCGGGGGACTAACTTTTTGTTTTTGACGTTTCTCGGCCATTTTTCATCGCAGAATTTTTTGACATATACCATTCGATAGAGAATTACATTTTCTTTCGTTATGGATACATTTATACATTTATATAGTCCCACGGCAACCCGCTTAAACGGAAAGTTTTAAAAAGTCTTTAAAGACAGGGTGTAAGCCTTGAAAGACAACTGTTTTCGAAGTTGAAAACGCTGAAAAGAAAACTATAATCGATTTTTGAATATATTAAGAAAAGTAGCACCTTGTCTTTAAGCTAAAATATGAAATTTTGACAGAATATTAAAGAAAACTCGATTTTTCCCAAAAAGTTCAACTTTCGAGGTTAATTACCAAATTCTTATCTATATTTTCAGGAGAAGAATCAATTCCAATAACCTACAATGTGAAAAAAATCCGCGACGGTCGAAACTTTGCGATCCGTTACGTCGAAGCGGTGCAACACGGCAAAGTGATCCATCTAGCCGAATTCTCCCTTCAGAAGCTGGCCAGCGTCACCGACACCTTCTCTTTAACCCCTGAATTCCCGAGTCACGTGCCGCAGCCCGACACACTTGTCAACAATATTTCTGGTCGACACATGAAAATTTCTGAGGGATTTGACGCTCGCGAACTCCGCGGACAGGTCACCGAACGAATGGCGCCGTCGCTCGAAATTCGACCAGTTGATTTGGACATGTTTCTTCATGGAACCGGTGGCGAGAATCAGAAGCAATATTTGTGGATTAGGTATAAAATTCCAGTTGGTGAGTGCGGTTTTAAGGGGGTAAAAGACATGCGAATCATGGATGTTGCAAGCGCGCCCTAATGCAAATCCTTCAAATTTGACTAATTGTTCTCAATTTCGGGCCAAAAACTTGATTGTTTTCGGAAAATTAGATTTTTTTTAAAAGACATATTTAAGTACCAAATAAACACCCGAATGCATTCAGAACACCAGAAATTTCTAAAAAAAAATCCTCCAAAAATTATATCCACTTTAAAATATAAAAAAATGCGTTACAAATGGAATAATAGAATTAAAAACTAATTTTTTAAAGAATTTTGAACATTCTAATCATTTTTTTGTGAAAATTGATGTTTTCTCTTAATGTCTGAATGAAAATTTTAAAAGTTTTGAGATTAAACATTTTTTTTTGGAATTTCGGCCCTCTACTTAAAATTTTTTATATTTTGTCACAATTTTTCTGGATTGCTGAAAAATTTGAACAATTTAAAACGAATAGGGTACCCTTAGATGTTTAAAAAAAGGCTGAAACCGTATTTAATGGCCGAATCTGGAGTTCTAGTCCCCCATTTGGTTTTCTAGGCCATTTTTTGAAAATTTGGTATTTTTTGACGTTTTTCAATAAAAAAGACGGAAAATGATGTGAGAATTTTTTATTTGTGGATTAGGAATAAAAATCCAGTTGGTGAGGGCGATTTTAAGGGGACTATGTTCGCGGGCAACTATTCGAATTGTTGCAAGCGCGCCCTAATGCAAATACATCAAATTTGACCAGTTCCTCTCAATTTCCGGCTATAAACATGATTGTTTTCGAAAATTTGAATTTTTGAAACATATTTAAGCACCAAATAAACTTCCGAATGCATTCAGAATTTTCTAAACTAATTTTTTGAAGAATTTTGAACATTCGAGGCATTTTTTTTTGAAAATTGCCTTTTTCCTCTTAAATTTTGTCTCAAACTGGATTGCTGAAAAATTGTGAACAATTTTAAACGAATGGTGTTTAAAAAAACATCCTGAAACTTTATATAATGGCCGAATCTAGAGTTTTAGTCCCTCGTTTGGTTTTCTAGGCCATTTTTTGCAAATTTGGTATATTTTTGACGTGTTTTGTCAAAAAAAAGGTCGGTAAGAATTTTAGAAGAAATGACAACTTTTTAAACTTTATTTTCGCGAAAATTTTGAAAAAAAAATTTTAATTTGAATTTTTCAAACTTTTTTTTGGAAATTTTTCAAAAAATGAATTAGAAAATCGTTAAGAAATATTTAAATTTAATTTCCGCGTTCTTTTAACTTTGGAAACCGTCCGAAACCCTGAAAAAACCAGTCAAAAATAAAAAATCTAAATTAAATGGCCTAGAAAACCAAATGGAGGGACTAGAAATCCAAGTTCGGCCATTAAACCAATTTTTTCAGAAAACCTTCAAATTTTTAGTCTTTTCTCAACTTCGAACAAATTTTTTTCCAGAAAAAAGTGACTACATGCTCCGTCACGCCACAATTGTATACCTCTCGGATCTGGAACTCGTCACCACTGGAGCATTATGCTTCAAGGACAAAATGTTCAAATTACAAACTTCTATGGATCATTCAGCATGGATTCATCAATATGAGTAAGATCAAACAAAATTCAGCGAGAAACAAGCGTGAAATTCCTTAACAGATTCGATATAAATGACTGGATCCTTTATGAACAAGAATGTGTCGCAAATTCGAATCACCGAAGCCTTATACATGGAAAATTATGGTCAAGAGATGGGCGGTACGTACACCACAAAATTTATACAATATCACAAGAAATTACATTTTTTTACAGCTTGATAATGTCAACATCTCAAGAAGCATTGATTTACAAGGTGCAGCCGAGTAAAATTTGAAAAATTTGAGAAAAATTGAAAATTTCTAAAAAAGAAACCGTAAATCACAATGAAGCTTACAATAAATTGTGTTTTCTTTTTACATGAAATACATTTACAGATAAAAAATTTAGATTTCGGCTTCAACGTTAAGAACTTCGAAATCGTCGTCGATTTTGGTGTTATCCGCGCCGATATCATCGAATTCTGGAATTTATCGTTTTTTAGGAGAATTTATCATTTTTTCGTAGTTAAAGCATGACTAGGAAGCTTCTTTGATTTGGTTAGAAAAAGTCCCAAAATTCGAAAAATGATATTCCTAGGCCATGTTTCCGGTTTCTAGGCCATTTTTTTGAAACATGGCCTAGAAAATGCATTTTCTAAGGATTTCCGCTGAAAAACGAAATACTCGGCCGTCGACAAACTTCCGACAAGAGTGTGTGTTCTTCACGTGAAGGAAATATCGATTTTTTCGACATTTAACTGCTTTATTCATTTTTTTTGTTCAAAATTCAATTTTTCTCAGATTTAGCGAGGATTTTGAACTTTTTTAAAAGACTTGATCATATTTTAGAACAGTTTCGAAAATAAACATTATTTTAAAGGTTTGTTGATGAAAAATAGTAAAAATACCTTCAAAATTCTGAAAAAAACTAAAATTTATTGAAATTTTTTAAAAATATTATTAAATCTGTAAAAATAATTCAGATTCCCGATTTCTTGAGAAAAATCTAATTTTTAACGAAAAAATCAATTTAAAAAATTGAATTTCGAGTAAAAACACACAATTTCCTCCTCGTGAAGTACAAAACTCTTGTTAGAACAATTCCAGAAGCTTCCGAAAAATTCCAGAAGGCTCCAGAATACTCTTGAAAATTCCAGAAGGCTCCAGAATACTCTTGAAAATTCCAGAAGGCTCCAGAATACTCTTGAAAATTCCAGAAGGCTCCAGAATACTCTTGAAAATTCCAGAAGGCTCCAGAATACTCTTGAAAATTCCAGAAGCATTCAAAAAACTCCAGAAGCTTCCAAAAAAAATTCCAGAAGCTCCTAAAGAATTCCAGAAGCTTCCGAAAAATTCCAGAAGGCTCCAGAATACTCTTGAAAATTCCAGAAGCTTCCAAAAAATTCCAGAAGGCTCCAGAATACTCTTGAAAATTCCAGAAGCTTCCAAAAAATTCCAGAAGGCTCCAGAATACTCTTGAAAATTCCAGAAGCATTCAAAAAACTCCAGAAGCTTCCAAAAAAATTTCCAGAAGCTCCTAAAGACTTCCAGAAGCCCCCAAAAAATTCCAGAAGGCTCCAGAAAATTCCAGAACCGAAAAATAACAATAATACTCTTACCTTTCATCTCAATTTTAATTTTCACACCAGTATACGGCTCAAATTTCGGCCAATACTTTGGCCGTTTCTCTAATAGCTCAAACATGGGCGGTGAGGAAGCGGGAAGTGTTTTCTGAAGCGTTAAATTTTAGTTTTCTAAAAAAAAAAGCTTAAAATTTCCCACATTTTTGAGTTTATCACAAAGTTCATCAAAATCCGTTCGGGTCTCGCAGAAGAATGCAAGCGCAAGTGAAGGATCAATCTAAAAACATTAAAAAATATAAATTTGTGTGGGGGGATTCCATATTTACCGATTCATACTCCATCCAAAGAAGCATTTCACAATGATACGTCGAATCATCCATTTTCGTATAGTCATTCGAAGTCAGCGAATGTAACGGTTCGAGCTTAGAAAAATTCTGGATTTCTTTAGACAATTTCGTATAAAACCAATTTTTCAAACCTGTTCCAACTGGCTGAAATTCTTATCGTCAACTTCTTTCAAATCTTCCTTATCCGTCTGCGTCTTTACCGGCGAATCTGGGTGCTCTTTCTGCTCCTTTCCCTCAAATTTTTTCGGGATTATCCCAGTTTTCGGGCGGCAATAATGCGGGTCTAAATAGAATAATTTCGTGTCCGACATTCCTACAAAATATAGAGCGTGGTTTGGTCGTCCGCCAATGATTCCGACGCATTGCTCCAGTTTAAAGAATTCCTGGAAAAAATTAAGATTTATTGATTTTTTTGAAATTTTCGATTTTTTTTGCTTTTTTCAAAAGGGAGAAGGCTAAACTCTAAATTTTCTGAAAATTTCTCCAAAAACTGGATTTTATCACAAAATTTTCAGATTTTTCAATATTAGGAGTTCTTAAATTTTCTAAAAACAAAACCTGATTCTTTAAAAATTCGAAAACGGACTGAAAATCTTTGAAAATGAAGAGAATTTCAGCATTTTCAGCAAAATTCTTCAAAAACTATAATTTTCAAGAGTTTGCTTAAAAAAATAGAATTTCCCAACAAAATGAGTCAGTTGAAATTTGGGTTTCTAGGCCATACATTTTAGTTTTCCTTAAGTGGCCTAGAAACCCAAAAATTTGTTTTAAAAAATAAGCAAAAAAAATCGATAATGGACATTTCCGAAGAAAATTAGTCTTTGGGTCTTTAGGTCATAAGGAAAAGCCCAAATATGGCCTAGAAACCCAAATTTGCGCGGACTAACTTTTTCTATATTCCATTTTTAAATTTTTAACCTTATTTTTGACAATAAGTGATTAAAAAAAACGGGATAAAAAAAATTAGTCCGCGAAAATTCGGGTTTCTAGGCCACCTAAGGAAAAACAGATATAGATGGCCTAGAAACCCAAACTTCCTCGGAATAATTTTCTTCTTTTTTTTAGAAACTCTTGAAAATTATAGTTTTTAAAGAATTTTGCTGAAAATTCTGAAATTCGGTTAATTTTATTAGATTTTCAGGCCGTTTTCGAATTTTTTAAGACGTATTGAATTTGGGGTTTTGTTTTTGAAAAATTAATCACTTTTAAAATTGAAAAATCTGAAAATTTTCAGTAAAAATTGCAGTTTTGGGGAAATTTTAAAATTTCGTCAAAGTTTTGGAAATCTAGTCCACGAATATTTGGGTTTTTAGGTCAGATAGTGAAAAAAAACATATACGGCCTAGAAGCCCACATTTTCGCGGTCTAACATTGATTCTTTGCCAGGTTTTTGGGGAAATTTTAAAAAAATACCTGTAAACCAGTCAGATAGCATGAATTTATAGTTGTTAATCCAAGTCTCAATGGAAGCATAATCAATAAAGGTCGCCATTCTTCAACATCTGTCGACTCGCTTTGTGTACGTTTCAACGACTTGTCAATTTGTCCATTTTCTAAAAAAATTGATTTTTTAATTTATAAAAGGATTTTCTAAACTACCCATTATCAATTTAACCGCATCGTCAGATGGATAACTGGTCGCCATTGTGATCGCATCCTCAATCACCAATATATTATCCAACGCAACGTGAACCGAAATATTCGACCATTCATCAAAAATCGTGAGCTTTTTGAGGACTTGAGCCGCTGTATTTGGACCAAACCATTCGGATACCTCTTTCCCTTCACAGACGCCCATTTGCGCGATTTGATGAATTGAGAAAAGCGAGTTCTTCTCGTCGAAGAATAATTGAAGAATTCTCTCATAAGTCTCGTTCACTTCGCTAATATCCCACTCGAAGTGTCGACCGATGTGACGTCGGAGCAATGTTTCGCCGAGGAGCATCTGCAGAAAATTCGAATTGCAAGTGCGCTCTAATGCAAATCGCTCTAATTTGACTAGTTCCACCAATTTTTTGGTTATAAAAATGGAAGTTAATGCGATTTTTAAAATTTTTTGAATTTCAGTTTTCATACGACTCGTTTCAAGACCTAAACG
This sequence comes from Caenorhabditis virilis, assembly GCA_964036255.1. NCBI lineage: Eukaryota > Metazoa > Nematoda > Chromadorea > Rhabditida > Rhabditidae > Caenorhabditis > Caenorhabditis virilis. Next base: position 2,993,136 of record OZ038415.1, on the reverse strand, counting down.
ATTAAATATGTGTCCCTTTAAACAATTTCATGCAAAAAATTATTATTTTGTGGAAAGAATCAGGATTTAGCCTACGAGGAGGCCCGAAAAGCCCGATAAGCGAAACCAAAATTTGCCAAAATCTGTGTAGTGGGTCCCAATGATTGGTAAAGGCCCAAATAGATCCATAAACGCCAGCTGGTGCCGAAACTAGTTTTTTGCGAAATTTTTCATTTTTTCGGCCCTATTTCGGGCTTTTCGTGCCTTCTGAGCCCATTTCGGGTCATCCTTGATCATTTTACAAAAATATAGACGTAAAAACAATTTTCACCATGAAATTGTTTAAAGGGACACATATTTGGGCCGACAAGGCACGAAAATCCCAAAATAGGGGCGAAAAAATGAAAATTTTCGCAATATGTTATTTTTTCGGCCCTAGGTGGCTTTTGCGGACCTATTTGGGCCTCAGCCGATTATTTGGACCGACTACAGAGCTTTTGGTAAATTTTGATTTTGCTTATCGGGCTTTTCGGGCCTCCTGTGCCCTCATAGGCTAAACCCTGATTATTTTCCACAAAGATACGCACAAAAGTCATTTTTTGCATGAAATTGTTTAAAGGGACACATATTTAATCATTTGGGTCTTGAAGCGAATCACATAAAAACTGTTAATTCATAAAATTTCGCGAAATTGGAATTTCTCGGAATTTTTTTGATAAAAATCAATTTTTAATTTTAAAAAATTCTAAAAACGTTTTTATGCTTAAATTCTAGTTTTTATAACGAAAAATTAATTTTTCTCAATTTTCCCAAAATTACCTGCGCACATCTCAACATACAGCCCCATCCCTGATCCGAAGTCGGTCCAGTACCCCCAATTGCCGAGAAATTCTTGCGATACGTAAACCAAAACCTCGATTTTATATAATTCTTCAATTTCTCGATGCCCTCCTCCTCGCCGATCTCCTTGCCGAGAACAAAAATCGGAAAATTCTCAATTGAGCATCTCTCGTACGTCTCCCAGAATGGCGGCTCGCCGGTCACTGATGTTTCAATCATGCCTATTCCCTGTACCAGCTCGTTCATTACCCTGAAAATTGGTTTGGTGTTTGAAATAATTATTTTCGAACAAAAAAACAGTAACATATCTGAAGAAAAACAGAGAAAATAAGGGGGTAAACACGAGGAACAGATGCTTACACACTGGAATTGTCGTCATACACTGTGACGACATTTTGCGTACCTAATTTTTGAATGGGGGACGATTTTTGGAGAATCGGTGCTTTTTATAATTCTAAAAAAATACTTCAATAGTGGGAAGACGTTTGAACCATCGAAAAATACATTTTAAAGTCATAAAATTAAAAAAAAGAGTTTAAGAAAAGTTTTTTTTTGAAAAATATGACTTTTAATGGCTTTTTTCACGAAATTATTGTTTTTTATTATTTTTTTTTCTTAAAAAACGAGTTTTTCGCTGAAATGTAATTTGAAAAATCAAATTTATTCAAAAAATTAAAATCTAACAAAAAAGCAGCATGCAAAAACGAGAGACGCAGAGAGGCACCGCAAACACGGTGACCTAAAATTGCACAGTTTCGAACTTACAGTAGCTGTGTAGAACTGCGCGTTGCTTTCCAAATCTCGCCCATTTTTTCGACGACCGCGTTATTACGCAACGAATCCAACGAAATTTCATCGGGAATCCGAAGCGACCAATCCTGGAACCTGTCCTTCACCAGATTCATGTATTCGTCCATTGGAAACGCTTTGAAAAATTGAAAGAATTTTTATTTACTGTATTTGTCATTTTTTTTACAAATAAAAATAAGAATGAGAAATATTTCAATCATTATTTATTTATCAGTGAAGTCATAAATATCAGTGAGATCAGCCGATATGAGTCTTGGAAAATTTTTTTTTATAAAACTATATAGATCTGAAATTGTAACAAATTTCTTAAAAATCTATCCTTAATTAATAGTTTCTGAAATTCGAAGCACTACTACTGTTGAAAATAAGTATAAGTACTTAAGTACTTATATTTTAAAAACACAGAGTGAAACAGAGAAGAAGAAAAAAGCGATATGGAAAAAGACAGGAGAAAAATAGGATATTTACAATTTAAGAATTTTGAAAAATAAAAAAATTTTATAGTTAAAGGGACTTTTCGGGGAAGTATTAAAAACTGCGTCAAAAATCAATATTTACCGTATTTATCTTAATTAAAGGGACATCACAATTCTCAAATTATTCAAACTGCAGAAAAAAAGCAAAAATTACCATTTTTCAGATATTCGTTGCGCGACACAAAATGAGGAAAAGGTTATGTCCCTTTAAAGAATGGTAGAATTTCGAGCGCAATAGAGCGCATTTGCATTTTAACATTTTTTTAACCACAGTTTTGTGTTGTTTTTAAACACAGATTTTTTCCCCAAAAAGGCGCCTCTAATTTCACTAACTTTTTTTTTGATTAATGAATGACATAGCGCATAATCGAGGAAAATAAGAAATCGGGGGGAAAATCAACAATTTGCACAATATGAAGATGAAGCTGATGGATCGTTGTCAAGGCTCACTCCACGGCATTCTGAAAATATAAGCATAAAATACTGATTTGTCTGAAAAAAGAAATTAAATACCTGATAATGGTAAACTTGAAGTCTCGACACTCTGCTGAATTCTTTGCATAACAAGATCCAAAAGACAATCAACTGATTTTTCGACATTTGTTGAAGTACACGCAGACGTTTCAAAGTATGGTAACCTAAAGGTTTTTTTTCAAATTGTTTATTTTATTTTTTATGATGAAAAAAGAGCGGTACCCTAATTGATCAGCCAATTGTTTGGCTCTTGCCGTACTGACTTGTCTCCTATTCTCAAGATCCGCTTTATTTCCGCAGATAATGATGTCGGGAGCTTCGCAATAAGCGTGCACCTTGAGTTGTGAGAGCCAGTCTCGGATATTCAAAAACGATTGTTCATTGGTGATGTCGAAGATTAGGATGAATCCCATTGCGTCGCGGAAGAAGGCGGTTGTAAGACTGCGGAATCTGAAAGAAGTGGGTTCGTTTTAAACATTAGATTGGTCACTTTAATGCCGGATTTTCTTGCAATAATTAGTATCATTTTGTAGAGAATAAAATTTGGAACATTTTACACTTTATTAGATTCAAAAATATTCAAAATTTTTGGAGCTATATGCGATTAAAGTTAGCATAACCCCATATCTGATAACATCACATGGAGCCTACTTCAAACATGGAAAACATAACTCTAAAATTCAAAAATCTTGCAAAAATTCATAATGTTAAATAGAGCATAAAATTGTGAACATTTTACACTTTATTTGATTCAAAAATATTCGAAATTGATGGAGTTATGCATGATTGAAGTAAACATAAGACATACTTGACCTTATCTACTTAAAACACGAAAAAGATAACTTTAATATGAACATTTCTAGAAAAATTTGATATCATTCTGTAGAGAATAATATTTGGAATATTTTGCATTTTATGTAATTCAAAAATATTCAAAATTGACGGAGTTATCCATGATTAAATTGAACGTACCCCCCTATCCAAGTGTTAATCGAACCCTAATTTAAACATTAAAAATATCACTTTGAAATTCAAAATTTTTACAAAAATTGGTATCATTCCGTAGAGCATAACATTCTGAACATTTTACTCTTTATTTTATTCAAAAATATTCAAAATTGATGGAGTTATTTATGATTAATTAGAGCATATCTCATAATTTTTTAAAAACCATTTTCCTACCTTTCTTGTCCCGCTGTATCCCACAATTGTAACAATACCCGCTGTCCTCTTCCACCGAAACCACCTCTTGCACTTTTGTAAACCTTTAAGAATTAAAATAACAATTTTTACAAGCTTTTAAGAAATTTATGAAAAAAATCGCTCCACCGTGAGAATTGTTTCGCAACCTTTAAAGACAGTGTGCCACTTATTTGTTTCTTTTAATTCTAAACATATTTTGATAGAAAAACATGAAGAATACTTTAAATAATACGATTATACAAAAATTCGCTTTCTAATATTGTTCAAATAATGTTCAAATACATTTTTTTCCGATTTTTTACGAATTTTTTAAAGATTTGATTTTTTCGAAAATATCGATTTTTCCGTTTTTTTTTCGTTTGAGCACATCTCGGCTCAAAATAATGATAAAAATGATGGCAAATACTTTTTTGAGCACGTTTTGAGATGCTGAATCGATTAAACTGAAAAAATTTCAAAAAAATCAATAATTGAAAGTTTCTCGAAGTTCTTAAAGTACTATGTCCCTTTAAAAAAGGGTACGGTATTTCGGTAGAGCGCGCTTCATTTAAAAAAAAAAAACTCACCACTTTCTTCTCCTTAAAATCAATACCCACTGTTGAAATAAACTGTCCAGTGAAAGTATTATCAGTATAACGATGCTAAAAATTAAAAAACCAATTTTTTTTTGAAAAAAACACTTTTTCTCACCAAAAATGATGTTTTTCCAACGCCAGAATCACCAAGTGCCAGGAATTTGATCAAATAATCGTAGTCACCCATGATTTGAGATGGAAAATTGCGGAAAAACCTGAAAAATTCATGATTTTTTGGAGGGTGTGGTGTTATTTCACTGAAGCAGAAGAGTGCGGAAATGTCTTGAATTTAAAAAGACCTCGGGAGGAGGGGAAGGGGGCTTTCCTATATTTTTGACATAAAAATCCTTTAAAAAAACGAGTTCGGAAAGAGAATTTCGTTGTCAAAATTCACACCATAAAAAAGCTCCGTTTTAAAGCATTTTTCCAAAAAAAACTGCATTTTTCAACTCTAAAGAATATAAAGTGTTTTTTTTCGAAAAAGAGATAATCTTTACGATTCGGTTTAAAAAAAAACAGCAAAAAAAATCCAACCAACTTTTTCTACTCACGATTTATTTGGGCCAGACGATACCAGATTAGAAACCGCAAAAAATGGCCAATTTTTTGAAAAAAAAAGTTCAAACGACGAAACAGGAACTTAAAGACAGTGTGTCAGTTAATTTGAGCCTATGTTCACTGAAATCAGGCATAACTTTATCAATTTTGTATATTTTTCCATAAAATAAAGAGTAATATATTCCCAATTTTATTCTCTACAGAATGATACCAAATATTTCTAGAAACTTCCATGAGAAAGTTATCTTTTTCATGTTTTAAGTAGATTAGGTCAAATAAGGCATTTGTTTACTTCAATAATGAATAACTCTATCAATTTTGAATATTTTGGAATCAAATAAAGTGTAAGATGTTCACAATTTTATGCTCTACTTAACGTTATGAATTTTTGCAAGATTTTTGAATTCTAGAGTTTCGTTTTCCGTGTTTGAAGTGGGCTTTCTATAAGGTTATCAAATATGGGGTTATGTTAAAGACAGCTATCCAGTTAATTTGACCCTAACTGATTTCAATTTCAAAAATTAGATCGTTCTCTCATTAGCACAATGCAATATATGCGAAATCACTCTTTTCAATACACGCGCAAAATATGCCTAAAAAATACCCATTCAACTGTCTGCAATAAATTAGGTTCCTAATTTCCAAAAATTTTTGTTATTTTATTTATTTAAATTTTTTTTTGTTAAAACTATCTTCAAAATTTAATTTTCATCTTATAATTTCCGTAAAAATCGTTACTCATTCTAGAGTATATGTTTAAATCCTTTTTAAAGGCAGGGTGCTACTCAATTTGTTTTTAATTAAAGAAAGGCATTATAGAGAATATGAATGACGTTAAATCGCCGAATATTGATAAACCAGGAAAACTGTCACCGCTTCGCGGTGGTTTTCCTGGTTTGTAGTTCGCCTTCGGCGCACTTAAAGAATATACCTTACAATTCTAATTAAAAAATTACTTTTTCTCGGCCATTTTTTCGAAGCTCGTTTTCCCGGCTTCTACATGGTTTCAGAAAATTTAAAGAACTGATATGGAATGAGTATGACGTCTATTTTCATTAAAGGTACATTCATTAGCTCCGTAAAGTCTTTATTTAATGTTTTAATGTCATTTACCAATATATTATGTGTTGAAAAAACACTATATTGTTTCTATAGGTAAGACCATAAATTTATTTAAAATTCGGTAATCTAAAAGCCATTTCTTTGGGTTTTGCTCTCTTTAACCTAAGCTCTTCATAATTTCCTAATACCTTTTTCTACGCCTCGCCTTCGGCTTCGCCCCTTATACGCCTTCGGCATCACTTTCAATTATTTGGCGATTTCACACCTTTTGAATTTAGTTGTCGGGACCGAAATTTCTTGATCGAAAAGTATTGGAATGCGAGCCGAAGGCACAGAAGAAGCTCGCCTTCGGCTCGCTTCTTCCGTGCCTTCGGCACGCATTCCAATACTTTTGATCGTTTTTCCAACGCCGCTGCGCAGCGAAACGCTCCTAATTTAAAGTTTAACAATTTCACTGTAATGTTCTCAAAAAAAACCAACCATACTTGTCTCATTTGATTACATATAGAATTATTTGGTCTTCTAAAATGGTTATAATTAGCGTCTTAAATATAGAAATGAATCTGAAAAGAGGTTGATGTAATCTTCTTACTCTAGCTCACCTGACCTTTTCCAATTAATACAGCCCTCATAATAGAACGATCATTTTCTTCGAGTAAATTTTAAAAGAATGAATCTCAACTCAGAAATGGCAACAAATAATTTTGACCTAGTTTCTTAACCTATTTTTTCATATGCGTTCATGGAATTTTGACAAAAATAGAAAAAAAATTAAGAAATGAAAATCCACAATCATTAGGTTTCAAAAATTTCATCCTCTTTCGGTGACTTCTATAGTCTACCGGTTAAGTAATCACTTCTTTACGTGTACCGATTCGAGTTCAATTCCACTCACTAGGAATCCTATTTTCGTGTCCTACGTTTTTTGGAAAGAACTTAATGTATATGCGTAGGTATGTGTGTGTATAATAAAATGTGAAAATATTACAACCCACAACTACCGTATACCTGAGATAGCCATGTGCCTTTAAATCCACGTTTTTTCGAGTTCACAAGTTTGATGGTTCGTAACTTTTGAATTGCTTTATCAATTTCAACAATCTTTAGCTCATATTGAAGATAAAAACGTGAATTTTAATAATATCGTTAAAAAATAAATAAAAATTAGTGTTTTAAATATCAAAAATAGAGAAAAGGGGAAAACTTTTTTGAAAAAATAGAAAGATGCAATTTCTGTGCATTGTGCTATCATTTTTCGGATTCCACGCATTAAAAAACCTTTGTTCGTAAAAAAGGTAAAAAAAAATACGGTGGGAAAAAAAGTTATACGACATAGAAAATTAGGGATCGCCCCATGCGCAAGGCTGTGTGTGTGGTGGAGGTGTGCTGCACCAAATGCAAAACTTTTATTTCGTGTAACTTTTGAACGGATTGACCAAATTAAACAATTTATAGCTTTTCTGAAAGGAAATTTCTTAGCGATGAGTCGCCAAGTTAAAAACATTTGATAATTTACCTTTTTTCAATTGCGCATATGCAAATAACCTATTCAAATGTGTTAAAAATTGAATCTTCCAAAGATTTTTTTGTTTTCCAATTGAAAAAAGGTGAATTATTTAATTTTTTAACATGGCGACTCATCTTTAAGAAATTTCCTTTCAGAAAAGCTATAAATTGTTTAATTTGGTCAATCCGTTCAAAAGTTACACGAAATAAAAGTTTTGCATTTGGTGCAGCACACCTCCACCACACACACAGCCTTGCGCATGGGGCGATCCCTAATTTTCTATGTCGTATAACTTTTTTTCCCACCGTATTTTTTTTTACCTTTTTTACGAACAAAGGTTTTTTTAATGCGTGGAATCCGAAAAATGATAGCACAATGCACAGAAATTCCATCTTTCTATTTTTTCAAAAAAGTTTTCCCCTTTTCTCTATTTTTGATATTTAAAACACTAATTTTTATTTATTTTTTAACGATATTATTAAAATTCACGTTTTTATCTTCAATATGAGCTAAAGATTGTTGAAATTGATAAAGCAATTCAAAAGTTACGAACCATCAAACTTGTGAACTCGAAAAAACGTGGATTTAAAGGCACATGGCTATCTCAGGTATACGGTATTTGTGGGTTGTAATATTTTCACATTTTATTATACACACACATACCTACGCATATACATTAAGTTCTTTCCAAAAAACGTAGGACACGAAAATAGGATTCCTAGTCAGTAACTTTTGAATTTTACTATGAAAAAAGCTTCGGAAACACAAAAAATTGCGAACAGATTTGTGTTAACAGACACTTTCCCGGCGTTTTCAAATATATAATAGGATGGTTTTAAACATTTTTTAAAAAGTTCATAGAAGAAAAAACCCAAAAACAAGGTAAGTTTCCACCTTGGAAGAGCTTTGGGTTTCTAGTCCGCGATAGTTTGGGTTCCTATGCCATCTATTAACTTTGTGCATTTTTATTTATTTTTTGATTTTTCATGGCCGCGGACTAGTTTTTGCTGGTGGCCACTTTTTCTAGGCCATTGTTTTGAGGCGCGTTTTCTCGGCTTCTTGGTGGTTTTGGAAAATTTTAAAAACAGATTAGGAATGAGAATGAAGTCAATTTTCGCCCCAGACGCCTTCACTAGCTCCGTAAATGCAAAAAAAAGCACATATTTAATAGGTGGCCTAGGAACCCAAACTATCGCGGACTAGAAATCCAAAACTCCGCGGTGAATCAGTTAACCGTAAATTTCCAAAAAAAAATGTTTTTTAGACTGAAAAAAAATTTCTTTTCAGGCTGCTCTTCTTTCCGCCCCTTAAAGACAGAGTGTCACCTAGTTTCGATGCACTTCACAAAATTCGAAAATTGTTAGCCACTTTTTTGTTGAATTTCTAAAATTTTCGAAATAAGGGAGCGTACTTCGAAGAGTTTGATAATTTCTTAAAATAATTTGAAAATCTTTGAAATTTGGCAGAAAAATTGCCATAGAATACAAAAATCCCACGCACTTCTTAAAGACAACATCCCACTAGAAATTGGAAAATGTCCCAAATGAAGCTACTATCGAAATTTTTGGCTTTTTTAAACTTTGAGCTCAAAAAACTCCAATAAATCACCCCCTAATTACCAATTTCACTAATTCGTTACAAAAACCCCATTAAACAACAGAAAAAATACGAAAATTAAAAAAACAAGCACAAAAAGATGGTGGTATGCAAAATGTGAATATATATATATATCTATCGGTTGTGTTGCCTTCGCCATCATTTTCCTTTTGCTCCTTCTTCTTCCATTTTCAGTCATCTCTGCGTCTCCTCCCCTTCCACTCTTCTGAAAAATGAGGCGAAGCACGAAAAAAGTGAGTGTGTGGGGGTCGCTTGCCATCGTGCCTCAAAAATAGTGTCTTTTTCAATGCTTCTAGTTTTTTTTCTTCCTTCTTCTCCACCTCCTCCTTCCTCAACCACACGTTATCGATTTTCTTTCCGGCCGCCGCCGCCGTCGCTCAAAGGCGCGCTCCAAATACATTCACGTCCTGTTCTTCTTGATTATTTAGTGTCTGCCACTCTTACGCCAGTCCATTTTTTTTCTGCCGAGTCCCAAGGTGAAATGGGAAAAATGAGAAGAAGCGAAAAAAAAACACGAAATTAGAGGGTTTGTGCGTTCGATTTCAAGCCAAGGGACACAAAAAATAAATTATACAGAAAAAAGGATGCAAATTCTAGGGAAAGGCTGTCAAAAGAGGAGCTAAATTAGCTTCTCCCAAAACCCCCTTTTCCAAGAAATGAATTCCGGACTTTCATGACTTCTTCATTAACAAAAAATTACTCGGATGTAATTACTTATCACCCGGATGGGAGGATCCAATATTAAAAAAAACTTGTAACATAAAGATAATAATAATTAATAAAACAAAAAAACTGATATACTAATAAAGAAACCAAACAAAAAATCAATATAACTTTAATTAAGAGCCTTCAATTGTGCAATAGCGGCCGTAATATTCTCGATTTCCTTCTCAAGTGACGTCTTCTTCTCTTGATCCCTAGTTCGGATGCCTAATGGAACTTTCACCTCATAATCGTTGCTCGATTGCAAGTCGCTGATTTTCTTCACAGCAATGTCGTTCTTTTGCAATTTGGCGCCAAGTTTTTCAATCTGAAAAAACTGGATTTTTGTTTGAAAATTCATGATTTTTAGGTGATCCTTAGTTAAAGACACTATTTTTTTTGAAAATAACTCTATACTCCCTTTATTTTAATGTTAAAATTTATATTTCCTTTACTCTTAAAGACAAGGTGCTACTTGAAGCTTAAAGGCAAGGTGCACACTTTATTTAAAAAATGAATTAGTGGCTTAAATTGAGTCGAAACTGCTTTTAAAAAGGTCCATTTGAACACCTATAAACATTCTGAATCCGCTTTCAACCTTTTTTTTGCGAAAATTAGGATTTCAACTGGGATTTTCCTAGTCTTTGATATACTGAACCTAAAAATTGAGAAAATTTCAGTTCAACTGATTATTTAACAGTATTTTAAAGACCGGGTACTATTTAAATGTGCTATCCTGAAGGCATAACTGTAATTCCCATAAATTTATACTAAAAAGTCAACGAGCTATTAACAAATAACCGAAAAATTCGAATTTTTGGCCTTTTGTTTAAAAAAAAACAAGTACACTGCCTTTAAAAAAATTTCAAAATAATTGAAATTTTTCAACAAAAAAAAAATCCATACCCGTTTAAGAATTCCTTAACTGGCACATTGTCTTTAAAATGCTCTTCAAAGTTTAAAAGACGTGGAAAAGTCTTAAATCCATCGCAAAACACAATTTTTAACCAACCTCCTTAGAAATATCAATAATTCCAGTCAAATTGATGTAAACTTGACATCTTCCACCACATGCAATATGAGCGCTTCCTTTCTCAACTTGATCTCCTTGATTCTTTGCCAAAATTGTGACCTACAAAACCTTTGTTCAATTTTTCACTATAACACAAATTCCTTACCGATTTACTCCAGGTGAGAGTTGCAATCAACGTTGATAAATCCTTAAGAGCCGCTTGATCCCTTTCAGTTTCAGCAACAATTTGGACTGAAAATTCGTTTTATTATATCGACTCTTTAAAGACATCATCATACTTGTAATCTTCGTCCTCGCCGTCAAATCATAATCCGCTCTCAACGACCGAACCTTTCCTACAACATCCTTCGCAAACTCGAAATCATTCTCAATCTCCGCGTCGTAATACGGATATTCCTCTTCCGTCGGATAATGAGCCACCATAATAGACGGAGCAACGTAGTCGCAATCCGCCAATCTCGGTAGTCTCTGCCACAGCTCTTCCGAAATGAACGGCATCATCGGCGAAATGAGTCGAAGGCCTGTATCCACACAAAGATACAGTGTTGAGATTGCAACTTGTCTCGCAGACTCATCATCTAAAATTTCTTAAATTTTCCAAATATTTGTTCTTTCGCAAAAAACAAAACCTCCATAAAGCACCGGCTTGATTGCTTCAATATAAACATCACAGAAGTCATACAACCAAAAGTTATACGAAATAGTCGTCGCTTGTGTGAAATTATAGTCCTTCAAGTTATTATTCGTCTCCTTGACAGCAAATGCCAATTTCGACAAGATCCATCGATCAACTGGTGCCAATTTCGACTTATCCTTAAAATTTCAAAAATTCATAAAAATTAAACTAAATTTTTCACAATTACAATTCTATAAGTCGGCTTCTGATCCTTCTCCGCAAATTGGTTCAACGTGAATCGAACGGCTTGCCAAATTTTGTTGCAGAAAAATCGATAACCTTGAACACGAAGCACATCCAAATTGATGTCTCTTCCTTGACTCGTGTAGGCGAGAAGAGCAAATCGGAGCGCGTCGACACCACATTCTGGAATTCCGTCAGGGTAGTCTCTTGTTTGTCCAGCTTTCGCAACAACAAGCTCCTTCTCGTCAAGATTTCCGGTCATCAATTGTTGATGAAGACCTTCCAATGATACTCCTCTGCAAATAATAAATTTAATTTTTCCTCCTTCAATTCAAATATTTGGCGCTTTGGAGACCTATAAAACAGTGAAATAGCGGTTTGTTTTTGGAAAACTGAAAATTCTCCACTTTTATGAATGAAATATCAAAATTTCTTCAGTAATTAAACCCTTAACCACTTTTTTTCACTAATTTCCTCGTTTTTCGCTTCTTTATTCGTTTTTTCAGCCAATTTGAACAAAACAAGCTCAAAACCATTTTTTAGAGTGGCAAATTTAAATTTTCCAAAAACAAAAACGTAATTTCACTTGAAATCCTCAAAATAATAATTTTCAGACCAACTTCATTTGAATAAGGTACGAAAAATGTGCAACTACATCATTTTAACAAATTTTCCAACTTTAAGTTGATTTTTCATCGATTTTCAATGAATTTTTCATATGTATAAGTAAGATACTTTGCTGACAGCAACATTAAATTTTAATTAAACAGAAAATTCTCATAAATTTTTTGAAACCTAGAAAATATTGCTTTTTTAAATAAAAAATCAGAATTTAAAGGAAATTGTAAGATTTTAAACAATATTGATGGCTACATCATAAAATTTCTCAATTTTCCCTTCAAACTTCTGTTTTTTTCCCCGGGAGGTCTAAGAATGAGCGAAGAAGTACGAACCTAATCACATCAAGAGGATCGATGACATTTCCAAGCGATTTCGACATCTTACGTCCATGAGCATCACGAATCATCGCGTGGAGCAAGATCTAAAAAATCAAATCTTGAACAACTAATCCGAAATAATGGTTTTTTGAAAAACCTCTTTGAACGGCAGCTTTCCGGTCAATTCCTGTGCCATAAACACCATCCGAGCAACCCAGAAGAACAGAATATCGTGACCAGTTTCAAGAACCGCTGACGGGAAGAACAAATCAAGATCTTTTGTCGGCTCCGGCCATCCGAAAATCGCAAATGGCCACATTCCTGACGAGAACCACGTGTCGAGTACATCTTCATCTGAAAAAATTGAATTTTAGAATTTATTCCCAAAAATTGGGCAAATTTACCCCATTTCAATTTGATCAATTTCTCATCACATCCGAATTTCTTGGCAGCCTTCGATCTAGCCTCTTTTTCAGTATGTGCCGACACCCAATACTCTTCTTCGCTCAACGTTTGGCCCTAAATAAAAAATCGATTTTTTAAAGATTTCCAAGCTCAAAACCCTCACTCTTCCATCAGTAAACGACACAAAATACGCCGGAATTCGATGTCCCCACCAGAGTTGTCTCGAAATGCACCAATCTCTGCTCGATTCAAGCCAACGGTTCCAGGTGGCAATGTGAAAATCTGGCACAATTTTCAAATCACCCGATTTGACGGCATCCACCGCTTTTTTCGCCATATGATCGCATTTCACGTACCATTGTGGCTTGAGAATCGGCTCGATTACATCTTTCGAGCGGCTGGAAAATGTTGAATATTTAATTTTTGCTTCCAAAATTGAGGAATTAAAAATCACCTGCAAGTTGGAACAACCATCGGATTATCCTCCTTCCCACGGTACAATCCAAGCTCTTTCATCGCGTCAATAATAGCACTTCTTGCATCGAATCTCTTCATTCCCGAGAATTTTCCACAACCATCCGAAATGAGTCCATCATCGGTGATACAATTGAAAAATGGCAAATTCTGACGCATTCCCACTTCGTAATCATTGTGATCGTGAGCTGGTGTGATCTTCACGGCACCGGTACCAAAGCCCATTTCGACGAAGCTGTCGGCGAAAATCGGAATCTCGCGATCGCCAATAAACGGATGGATGCATTTCTTTCCAACGAGATGTTTGTATCGTTGATCGTCTGGATGAACCGCCACTCCGGAATCACCAAGCATTGTTTCGATACGTGTTGTTGAGACGACGATCTCTTCGTCTAGAAAAATGTTTCTATTTTATCAATTTTTTATAAATTTTCTTACCAGATCCTTGAATTTTGTAGGCGAACGAGTTCAAGACACCAAATTCGATCTTGTTGTCGTATCCAGGAACAGAAATTAATGTCGATCCGCTCAATTCTTTCTTATCAACTTCAATATCAGAAATGGCACTTCGAAGAGCACAACTCCAGTTGACAAGACGGTTTGATCGATAAATTGTGCCAGATTCGTGCATCCTGATGAACGCTTCAGTTACCGCGCGGCACATCTTCGGGTCCATTGTGAAAACCGCACGATCCCAATCAACAGATGCTCCCAATTTCCGGAACTGATCGTAAATCACATCTCCTTTCTCGTTCTTCCAATGCCAAACTTCTTGATTGAATCGATCTCTTCCCAAATCGTGTCTAGTTAATCCTTTCTCTCGTTTCAACCGCTTTTCCACAACAACTTGGGTGGCAATTCCAGCATGATCACAGCCCGGATTGAAAAGTGTTCGCTTTCCATGCATCCTGTTGAACCTTGTGATCGTATCTTCAACAGTCGTGGCCAATGCGTGTCCGACATGAAGAGTTCCGGTCACATTTGGCGGTGGAATGCAAATTGTAAAGGCTTCCGGATTTTTGTTCGTCGAATGTTTTTCGATATATTCCGGTTTGAAAAATCCTTCCTTTTCCCACCATGAATACCACGCGGACTCTACGTAGCTTGGGCTGTAGGCTGATGGAATATCGTTCGTAATATCTGCAAAAAAAACTATTTTTCAGTAGAAATTTAACATTCCAAAATAACCTTTCCTATTTCCAGTTGGTGTACTATCAACCGGCACTGCATTCGCAGCCGGATCTTTCTTCTTTGCTTCCTTTGCAGGTTTAGTCGATGCGGCAGCTTTTGCCTTCTGTTCAGCCAACTTCTTCTGCTTCTCCTCAAATTTCGCTATTTTCGCGGCCTTCTCAGCCTCTTTTTTGAGCTCCTTTTCGGTCTTCGGGCGGTTTAGATTTGCCTCAACCATTTTATTACCTGCAAATAACAACTTGAGTCATTAGGACACGGTAATTCGTTTTTTTTTTTGTTAAATCCTAAAAACGACAGAAATACGGAAATAAAACGTGGAAAAGTGGGTAAAAGTAGCTGAATTGCTAATTAAAGTGTCAAATGTAAAATATAATAAAGAAAAAATGAACATTTTGAAGGTAAAAGCCTGAAATTCACTTTTTAAAAGTTTTAATTCCTCAAGAATGAAATTGTGCATTCTGACGTGATGGTGTACGAAAAAACACTTAAATTGACGAGCAATTCTACGAAAAGTGTACTGTAGTTTTATAAAATTTGCAAGTCTGAAAAGATAATTTTTGCAAAAATTTCCATTATTTTTAAAATAAAAATGAAATCGAATATTCTAGTTTTTATCACAAATCGGAAACGGTGTGGAGACATTGTTTAATAGGTAAAAAACGTTGTGAAAATTCAAATTTTTTGGTAAAGTTCAATTCCATTGCGAAACACATTCCCATTTCCTTTTTATTTAAATATTTCACAATCACCATCATTCCCAATCACTATTATACATTCTTTCGTAACATCTCAAATGCAAAACAAGTCACTCGCCTTCTATTTACACAAGTTGTTTAGGCGTTTCCTCCCCACACTCTCCGTTTCTTCAACTACTTCGCTTCTATCATTCTCTCATCGTCTCTCGTCTCCCCCTCATCGCATACATCTCCTCTCCCTATCGATCGGTACAAGTCGTCATCTGTTCTCCACGAGTCGCGAGTCATTTGCCGTTGTCAACCCTGTCTAGCGTTGCCCCGTTTCGCTCGATTTTATTCATTTTCCTTTTATTTTTCGTAAAATTCGTAATTCTTGCTTATAGGATAATGCGCGGAATACGATTCTGGGTGAAATAATTTTAAAAATTTACGGAAAAGACTGTGGTCTTTCCTTAATTTGCAAAAATACAGCAGAAATTTAGTATTTTATTTATTTGTTCCTTATTCTGGTCACAAATAAGAAAAAGAAACTCGAAATTGCGCCTTTAAAATCGTCGTTATATAAACCGCAAACAAATTGTTCAACAGACCGCGCTTGCCACATCGAGTCTTGTGCTTCGCTGAGATATACGATAAGATCTTATCATTTTCCCAGTATCCAGCACGTCATTCTGCGCATTATCCAACTATTAAAACAAATACGCTCCATCCTTAAAAATTGTATGTGTTGTAGGTGGTTCCACTAAACCGCAACACATACGTAGAGATATGTAGCTACCCCAGGTAGCTATATATTTTTATATGTGTGGTTGGTTTATTACGCCGACTAAGATGTCTGCACTTTTTGGAACGATCGCCAACGTGACGACATCATCGTGACCACCTCGACTTGTACCAATTAAACCTATGACTACTGTAAGTTTTCTATTTTTTCCTACTGTTCCCTTATTTCTATTCTAAACGCGCTCCATAAACTGACACTTTGTCAGCACGCCTTCTAAAAAAACAAAATTCAAACGCTCCACGTTATTCACGTGAGTACTCGTTTTGTTTTTCGGAAGGTGTGTTGGCAAATTGCCAGTTTATGGAGCGCGTTTGGAATAGAAATGAGGCAACAGTATATTTTCCTGGTGATTATTGAAATTCGCGGCGAGAAGCTATAAAGGTCTAGCGTCTCGAGCCTTTCAATAATCTCTAGTTTGCAAGCCAACAATTATGCACATTTTTTTTCAGAAAAACGCGGAATTTAGAAGTCATCATGATTAATGATAAATACAGTTATTGAGAAATGTTCATTATGCAGTTATCCGAGAGAAACTTCGTTGTATGCGCTCGTTGAATGAATATCTGACATGCAGCCGTGAACTCCGGCACATATTAGGATCAGGAACGGATCGGAACAAGGATCCCTGACGAAAACTACGCCTTTTGTTGAGTTATTGAACCAAAAATGGAAAAAAACCTATCCGAGAATTATCGATAAGAAGAATCGATCAGAGGAAAAGAAGGTTAATGCAGTCATGATATACGCTGTACCGCAAGAAGTTGTATCCAGCCGGACACGCCGACTGTTGGCAATCTTACCGGATTGTCATAAAAACAAGATGCTTGATGCAAGCTGTTGACCGAAGAAAGGTCTTTGGAAAAGAATTGCATCCAGCCACTGATGCGTGCTGTTGACCGAAGAAGGCTTTGGAAAAGAAATCGCATCCAGTCGTGATTCGAACTGTTGTTGGCACTGGGCCACAAAAATGGAATCCAGCCTGATGCAAGCTGTCGGCTCCCCCTCGAATATTGCCGTCAATTGTATTCCAATCGTGCGAGCTGGTGCACCACGCTGATCAAGAATTGGATCTAGAAGAATAATTAACTGATCAATTGCTCTAACCCACCTGTCACATGTTTTGTTTTGATTGAAAGTTAAATATTGTGTCACCTCAACCAGTGGGTACTGTGAACTCAAGCCCCTCCCCTCACTCCGAGTATAGGTCAATCCGTTGGAAAATCAACAATGTCTTGGTTTTCCCAACGGATTGGCCTACAGTATAACGCGCACTGTATACTCAGAATCGGAGAAGCTCCCACTATTTGCCAATATCTTGGAAGACGAATAGATTATTTGTAAAAAACATTATTTTCACAAATTTCTAAGAAAACAAAACGCCTTTTCAAAACGCTTAGAATATGCATTATCCCCTCTTGCCCTATTGAATCTTATGAGACTTGAATTCTCTGATTTTTGGCATTTTGGAAAGACCAATAATTCGATTAGATTACGTGCACGACTAGTCGAATATTCGTGATGCCAAGAAGTTTGCCGAAAAATCTGAAATTACAAATCGAATAATTTTCAATTTTGCAAATGCGCTCTAAACGAGGGTTCTAAGCGTTTCCCCCAAGTTAAGACTGTTTTGTTCTTTTTAGAGATTTGTCGAATAATTTTGTAGACATTTTGCCAAATGATGCGTTTGCTTCCCAAGGTTTTGACCTTTAGACCTTTGACCCACCCCAACACCAATACACCTACGTTAATGACAAACGCTGTGAATGAAAACATAAAAAACAAAAGGGCATGAACTGTGCTAATCCAGTTATGCCCTAAAAATGATCAAATGAAAACAAGAATTTTAAAAAATCCAAAAAAAAAGAAAGAAACTAACAAGACCCAAGGCTGAATGAAGCCAACCACGTGAAAATGATTGCACAATTGTCGATTGAACTTTTATTTTTTTGTTATTTTTGTGTAAGCCCCAATACTTCTGTAAAAGGATAACAAAATAGCATTCCATTGTGTTTTTTTAAGAACCTTTTAAATGTTTTTTGTTGAAAAAATAAAGTCACATCGCCAACTGTTTTTAAAAACGAATTTACAGATTTCAGAAGGTCGAAAATCAATAAAAAATGTAGAATATCAAGTAAGTTACGAAATAGCACACACACTAAGAAAACGCGCTCCATTGTACTAAGTGGATATTCTTCCAATTTGAAAAAAGGCTGTGTACTTTTGAAATTTCGATTTTCAAATTCCGAATTCTCTTATGACATAAAATTCAATAATTTCAGAAAATTCACAGTTATGACATGACCATTTGAAGTTTGAAGCATTTGACGTGTTTTGAATTTCTCGAATTTCAAATGGCGCAAAATGCTCAGATTTTAAAGATTTAATAATAATCTAAAAATTCTGAATTTCAGCTCCAATTTGATATAGAATTCAAGATTTTTTGAAAATTCGGAAAAAAGAGTTATGACCATTTGAAGTTTTGGATTTGAATTACTCGAATATTTCTCATAAATTGCATTTTACTAATGAGAGAACGCTCTAATTTTTGAAATAGAAATCTGGAAGGGTCAAATTAACTGACCCATCGTCTTTAAAACGTATTTTGTAAAACCATGCCCGAAAAGTCCCCGAAAAACCGATTTAGGGCGAAAAAAAAAATTAAAAAAATTATTTTTTTCAGCCCAGACAGTATTTTTTTTTGAATATTTTTGATGTTTTTTCAACAAAAAAGGACGGAAAATGATGTGAGAATTTCTAAAACTTTACTTTCGCGAAAATTATGAAAAAAATTCCAATTTCAATTTTTCAAACTTTATTTTTTGTAATTTTTCAAAAAAAAAAAATTAGAAAATCGTTAAGAAAAATTTAAATTTCATTTCCGCGTTCTTTTATTTTTGAAAAACGTCCGAAAACAGAAAATCTCACTATTTTAAGTTAAATGGCCTAGAAAACCAAACGGAGGACTAGAAATCCAAGTTCGGGGAAAATTCCTTAAATTTTTAGTTTTTTCTCAACTTTAAAAAGTTCCCAAGAAAACCCAAGAGATCCGAAATGGCCGAAAAGTTCCCGAAACGCGATTTAGTGCTAAAAAATGAGAAAAAAGAGAAAAATGTCATTTTTCGGCCAAGATTTTTTCCATAATACTGTTTAAAGGGACACACCTTTAATTGTTTGGGTCTTGGAGAAAACTACAAAATTCCAATTTCTAGGTGTTTTTCGGATTAAAAAAAAATACTGAATAGGTCCAAAAATATTCCTGTTCAAATAATTTATTAGCATTGGACTCCTTCGGGAAAACATTTACTAAAGCTAATCTTTTGTGTAGAAATACTTTAGAAATAAATAAATAAATAATTATTATTCGTATTTAATTGTAGGTCTCTTTTCGATATACTCCTTTGCCCATTTTGGCGGTGGCGTAATTCCATGCTCTACGAAATCCTCACATATCAACTCGCCATCACAGTAAAACCATCCTTTCGTCGCTTCACGAATCCTCTCTTGTTCACCGACGTCCGAAATCCCGAAATAATTGATATCCCAGTAATGATGCGTAACGCATAAAACACATTGTAGACATGCGAATACAAACAAAAAGGCAGCAATCTGGATTAAGGTTTCGTTGACTTTAAACGGTGACTCGTATTCGTATTTTTCCAAAATATGGAGGGGGTTTGTAAAGCAGTAGAGGTCTCCGGATCTCATTCCATTCGCACAAACTTCGTTTCTTTTGCAATCGCTGGGGAAAAAACGAATTTTGAAGACTTTAAAAATTTATAACTTTTCTCAAAATTGTCAGATTTTGATGATTTATGGTTCAAAATGTTGGAAAATTTCAGAATTTTTGGAAAATGAAGAGAATTTCAAGAATTTTGAACCAAGAATCATAAAAATCTGAGCATTTTGAGCAAAGTTATGAGATTTTGAAAATTTATAACTTTTCTCAAAATTGTCAGATTTTGATGATTTATGGTTCAAAATGTTGGAAAATTTCAGAATTTTTGGAAAATGAAGAGAATTTCAAGAATTTTGAACCAAGAATCATAAAAATCTGAGCATTTTGAGCAAAGTTATGAGATTTTGAAAATTTATAACTTTTCTCAAAATTGTCAGATTTTGATGATTTATGGTTCAAAATGTTGGAAAATTTCAGAATTTTTGGAAAATGAAGAGAATTTCAAGAATTTTGAACCAAGAATCATAAAAATCTGAGCATTTTGAGCAAAGTTATGAGATTTTGAAAATTTATAACTTTTCTCAAAATTGTCAGATTTTGATGATTTATGGTTCAAAATGTTGGAAAATTTCAGAATTTTTGGAAAATGAAGAGAATTTCAAGAATTTTGAACCAAGAATCATAAAAATCTGAGCATTTTGAGCAAAGTTATGAGATTTTGAAAATTTCATAACTTTTCTCAAAATTCTCAGATTTTGATGATTTATGGTTCAAAATGTTGGAAAATTTCAGAATTTTTGGAAAATGAAGAGAATTTCAAGAATTTTGAACCAAGAATCATAAAAATCTGAGCATTTTGAGCAAAGTTATGAGATTTTGAAAATTTCATAACTTTTCTCAAAATTCTCAGATTTTTATGATTTTTGCACAAAAATGTAAGAAATTTTCTATATATTCTGAAAATATGAAAATTTTTTAGAAAAAGAAAATATTTTTAGTAAAAAAAAGAGAATTTCAAGAATTTTGAACCAAGAATTATAAAATTCTGAGCATTTTGAGCAAAGTTATGAGCATTTTGAAAAAAAAATTTCATCGATTTCTGAAAATTCATAACTTCGTTCAAAATTTTCAGATTTTGATGATTTATGGCTCAAAATGTTGGGAATATTCTATATTTTTTAAAATAAAGATAATTTCGAGCTTTTTGAAGAAAAAATCATACAATTTGGAGCATTTTGAGCAAAGTTATGAGATTTTGAAAAAAAGTTTCATCGATTTTTGAAAATTCATAACTTTTTTGAAAATTTTCAGATTTTAATGATTTATGATTCAAAATGTTGGGAATATTCTATATTTTTTTTAATAAAGATAATTTCGAGCTTTTTGAACCAAAAATCATACAATTTGGAGCATTTTGAGCAAAGTTATGAGATTTTGAAAAAAAAGTAATCGATTTTTGAAAATTCATAACTTTTGTCATTGTGCTCAGATTTTCATGATTTATGGCTCAAAATGTTGAGAATATCCTACATTTTTGGAAATTATAGAGAATTTCGAGCATTTTGAACCAAGAATCGTAAAATTCTGAGCATTTTGAGCAAAGTTATGATTAAATGGAAAATTGCAATTTTCAGACCTAAACTTTAAAAATTCATAACTTTTGTCATTGTGCTCAGATTTTCATGATTTATGGCTCAAAATGTAGGAAATTTTCTATATATTCTGGGAATATGAAAACAATTAAAATTAGATACTATTTTGCATTCAAAATCGACGTTCCAAATTTAGCCATCAATATTTTTGAGAAACTTTTCAGAAGGCTTCTCGAAATATCAAATGTTGTGAATTACTTACGTATTACATTTGCATTCAATCCCTTTTTTGCCAAGTGTATTTCCATTAACAGTCTCGGTGCCCATTATCACAATATGTTTTTTAATCGGATCGCAAAACGCACGTTTAAAGTATAATGGAACACCTTCCGTCGGCTCGCAAGGCAGGTTTGTAATATAGCTCTTCTTTCCAACGGAATATTCAGTTGGACTCTCTACTACCACTGCAAAAAAAGCAGCAGCATTTTTTTTTTGTAAATCAAAAACACATACGTGACGGACAACAATGACCATGTCTACAGATTCCTCCGTCTAGTGGACATGTTCCCGATTCGATATCCGATGAAGAAGACCCATTGCATTTCGGTTCGTTGAGATAAGGCGTTGCGCCGTCGGGACAGAAGTATTTCTTTTCCGTATCTGAAACGTTTTGAAAATTGTTTGAAAATTATAAAATTCTCTAATTAACACCTTGACAACAATGCTTGCTCTTTTCATCACACCACAGGTTCATAGCCGACTCTTTTCCAGCAGTGTTACAGTTTCTATGCTTGGAGCATGTTCTTAACGGAACGGTAACTGTGCCAACTCCACAGAGCGCTGTATTTTATTATTATTTTGAATGTTTAAGACAAGTTTCTAAAATTACCAATGCAACACATCCGCACCTCCGGCAAGTAGGGATCACCAACACATTTAGGCCTGAAAATAACAACTGTAGGAAATTTCTAAAAAAATTATGAAAATTCAACTCGGAACAACTGAAGCCTAAATCGATTTGTCGGAAAAATTTTAAAAACACTTTAGTAGTACAATAAATGAGAAAATAACATTTTATTCAAAAGGCTTGCGCTCGGGGAAGAACTTTCCACATTTGGGTTTCTAGGCCGCGGAGTTTGGGTTTCTAGGCCTCATTAATATTTTTTTTTAATTTTTTAAAATATTAAATAAATTATTTTTGGTATGATTTTTTATCAATAAATGAAGAAAAATTCAAAAAAAAATCGAAAATGTCGAAAAAATATTCCAAAAAATCGTAGATGTCCGAAGAAACGATTTTTGGTTTTCTAGGCCGTCAGCTTTTTTTTAACACTTTTTTTTCAGAGAAAATTATGCATAAAATAATATTTTTAAAAATTTTCAAAAAAAAAAAACCGGAAAGCGTTTCTTCGGCCATTAGGTTTTTTTGGAATATTTTCTCGCCATTTTCGATTTTTTTTAAATAAACAATCGTACTTAGATAATTTTTAAATAATTTATTTCGTCCCCTCAGGTCCCCTTTAAAATGTCGTTTGTATTTTTTCTCTTAGATCTTTGTGAAACTATTTTTTGCAAAAAAATATTTGAGAAAGAGGAAAAAAGTGCAAAAAAGTTGTTTTTAAAAAATACAAACAAATGACCTAGAAAATCAAATGCGGCATTTCTGCCATTAGGGATATCCAAGATTTTATCGATTTTTTTCCGAATAATATTGATTTTTTAAATCTTGTTTAGGCTCGTTTTGTTCGGAAAAACATGATTATCTAAATTTTTACGAAAATTCGCCTCAAAATGGTATAGTTTTTGTTAAAAATGGTCAATTTTCAGCTGAGATATGGGAGCTGAAAACACGCTCAATTTTACCAATAAGAATTTTATATCTTGGCTCAAATTCGAGCATTTCTATGAATTTTACGCTCATACTGTTCAACAAAACTCGAATTTTTAATTTTTAATGCAATTTTTCATCAAAATGGTGTATTCTGTATTGAAAATGGTTGATTTTCAGCTAAAAATACAAGCTCTGACAAATTTTCATGTTTTGTCGCAAGCAATTTCACATCTTTCACCAAAATTCACCATTTTTCGTGGGGTTTGTTCATAAAACCAAGAATTTCAATTTTTTCTTCAAAATGGTACATTTCGCGTTGCAAATTATCATCTTTCAGCTGAAATAATCATATTATCACTCTGAACACTTTAAAACTACTTCTCTGTTGAATTTTGGCTCATTTAGGTAGAAAAATTCTTTATTTTTTCATTAGACCTGAAAAATACCGAAAAAAATAATTTATTTAATATATTGTCAATTAAAAAAAAAAATTAATGTGGCCTAGAAACCCAAATTTGGAAAGTTCTTCCCTGAGCGCAAGCGCTTCGAATAAAACTCATTTTTTTGTACTTTTTACAAAAACGTTAATTAATTTGAGATTTGTGAGTGATCCTCCCCTTCTAAAGCCCCCCCCCCCTTAAACTCACGCCCATCCAGGATATTTTATTGCGCCGGCACTTCCTTCACAATCCGCATTTGTTTTACAAAATTCATTATCTCTCGACATTGTAGCAAGACTGGATGTATGCTTTTCCAAATCACACGCATGCACCTTTGCACAGAATCCCTTATTAATTTTCACATTTCCGCTACCATCCGCAATACGTAATACGTTCGTGCCGTTCGCAATGAGACAAAATGCTTCAACTCCTTCATATCGATGACACTCCGAGTCCCGGTTGCATCCTGTTAAATCCTTTCCGTTTGCGATGAGAACAGGTATCAGATTAGGCTGTCCAAAATTATAAACTGCAAGATTTTATAAATGTTTGTGTGTGTGTCTCGAAAATTCTAGACAACTCACATTTATAGCAGAATCGTAATGATTCTTTATCTTTTCCACTTCTATCCATTCCGTGCTCGTCTGTCGGATGACTTACCGGACCACAAAATTCCTCATTCCCTGCGTCACAGTCCGAATTCACTTTGCACGCTTTCGGTTTTGAGCTCTCTGGTTTTGTCGCATCAAAATCTGGAAGAAATTCGTTTTTTTTGGACAGATTATCGCTGAAAACACGTCTAAGAATTTTATATTTAGGTTGCCAATATATCACTTTTATGCTCGTTCTGTTCGGAAAAAACATGAATATCTAAATTATTATGAAAATTCGCATCAAAATGGTATAATTTTTGTTACAAATGGTCAATTTTCAGCCAAGATATGGGAGCTAAAAACAAGCTCAATTTTATCAATAAGAATTTTATATTTTTAGCAGCGCCATGTTTTCTTAGCAGCGCCATGATTTCTTAGCAGCGCCATGCTTTCTTAGCAGCGCCATGCTTTCTTAGCAGCGCCATGATTTCTTAGCAGCGCCATGATTTCTTAGCAGCGCCATGATTTCTTAGCAGCGCCATGCTTTCTTAGCAGCGCCATGATTTCTTAGCAGCGCCATGATTTCTTAGCAGCGCCATGATTTCTTAGCAGCGCCATGATTTCTTAGCAGCGCCATGTTTTCTTAGCAGCGCCATGTTTTCTTAGCAGCGCCATGTTTTCTTAGCAGCGCCATGATTTCTTAGCAGGGCCATGTTTTCTTAGCAGCGCCATGATTTCTTAGCAGCGCCATGCTTTCTTAGCAGCGCCATGATTTCTTAGCAGCGCCATGATTTCTTAGCAGCGCCATGATTTCTTAGCAGCGCCATGATTTCTTAGCAGCGCCATGCTTTCTTAGCAGCGCCATGATTTCTTAGCAGCGCCATGTTTTCTTAGCAGCGCCATGCTTTCTTAGCAGCGCCATGATTTCTTAGCAGCGCCATGTTTTCTTAGCAGCGCCATGCTTTCTTAGCAGCGCCATGATTTCTTAGCAGCGCCATGATTTCTTAGCAGCGCCATGCTTTCTTAGCAGCGCCATGATTTCTTAGCAGCGCCATGTTTTCTTAGCAGCGCCATGCTTTCTTAGCAGCGCCATGATTTCTTAGCAGCGCCATGACTTCTTAGCAGCGCCATGATTTCTTAGCAGCGCCATGCTTTCTTAGCAGCGCCATGATTTCTTAGCAGCGCCATGATTTCTTAGCAGCGCCATGCTTTCTTAGCAGCGCCATGATTTCTTAGCAGCGCCATGATTTCTTAGCAGCGCCATGCTTTCTTAGCAGCGCCATGATTTCTTAGCAGCGCCATGATTTCTTAGCAGCGCCATGATTTCTTAGCAGCGCCATGCTTTCTTAGCAGCGCCATGATTTCTTAGCAGCGCCATGATTTCTTAGCAGCGCCATGATTTCTTAGCAGCGCCATGATTTCTTAGCAGCGCAATGATTTCTTAGCAGCGCCATGATTTCTTAGCAGCGCCATGTTTTCTTAGCAGCGCCATGATTTCTTAGCAGCGCCATGCTTTCTTAGCAGCGCCATGCTTTCTTAGCAGCGCCATGATTTCTTAGCAGCGCCATGATTTCTTAGCAGCGCCATGATTTCTTAGCAGCGCCATGCTTTCTTAGCAGCGCCATGATTTCTTAGCAGCGCCATGATTTCTTAGCAGCGCCATGATTTCTTAGCAGCGCCATGATTTCTTAGCAGCGCCATGTTTTCTTAGCAGCGCCATGTTTTCTTAGCAGCGCCATGTTTTCTTAGCAGCGCCATGATTTCTTAGCAGGGCCATGTTTTCTTAGCAGCGCCATGATTTCTTAGCAGCGCCATGCTTTCTTAGCAGCGCCATGATTTCTTAGCAGCGCCATGATTTCTTAGCAGCGCCATGATTTCTTAGCAGCGCCATGATTTCTTAGCAGCGCCATGCTTTCTTAGCAGCGCCATGATTTCTTAGCAGCGCCATGTTTTCTTAGCAGCGCCATGCTTTCTTAGCAGCGCCATGATTTCTTAGCAGCGCCATGTTTTCTTAGCAGCGCCATGCTTTCTTAGCAGCGCCATGATTTCTTAGCAGCGCCATGATTTCTTAGCAGCGCCATGCTTTCTTAGCAGCGCCATGATTTCTTAGCAGCGCCATGTTTTCTTAGCAGCGCCATGCTTTCTTAGCAGCGCCATGATTTCTTAGCAGCGCCATGACTTCTTAGCAGCGCCATGATTTCTTAGCAGCGCCATGCTTTCTTAGCAGCGCCATGATTTCTTAGCAGCGCCATGATTTCTTAGCAGCGCCATGCTTTCTTAGCGGCGCGATGATTTCTTAGCAGCGCCATGATTTCTTAGCAGCGCCATGCTTTCTTAGCAGCGCCATGATTTCTTAGCAGCGCCATGATTTCTTAGCAGCGCCATGATTTCTTAGCAGCGCCATGCTTTCTTAGCAGCGCCATGATTTCTTAGCAGCGCCATGCTTTCTTAGCAGCGCAATGATTTCTTAGCAGCGCCATGATTTCTTAGCAGCGCCATGATTTCTTAGCAGCGCCATGCTTTCATAGCAGCGCCACGATTTCTTAGCAGCGCCATGATTTCTTAGCAGCGCCATCATTTCTTAGTAGCGCCATGTTTTCTTAGCAGCGCCATGTTTTCTTAGCAGCGCCATGATTTCTTAGCAGCGCCATGATTTCTTAGCAGCGCAATGATTTCTTAGCAGCGCCATGATTTCTTAGCAGCGCCATGATTTCTTAGCAGCGCCATGCTTTCATAGCAGCGCCACGATTTCTTAGCAGCGCCATGTTTTCTTAGCAGCGCCATGATTTCTTAGCAGCGCCATGATTTCTTAGCAGCGCCATAATTTCTTAGCAGCGCCATGATTTCTTAGCAGCGCCATGATTTCTTAGCAGCGCCATGATTTCTTAGCAGCGCCATGATTTCTTAGCAGCGCCATGCTTTCTTAGCAGCGCCATGATTTCTTAGCAGCGCCATGATTTCTTAGCAGCGCCATAATTTCTTAGCAGCGCCATGATTTCTTAGCAGCGCCATGATTTCTTAGCAGCGCCATGATTTCTTAGCAGCGCCATAATTTCTTAGCAGCGCCATGATTTCTTAGCAGCGCCATTGTTCAACAAATATCAAATTTTTAATTTTTTATGAAATTTGTCATCAAAATGATGTATTTTATATTGAAAATTGTTGATTTTCAGCTAAAAATAAAAGCGCTGACAAATTTTCATGTTTTGTCGCAAGTAATTTCACATCTTTCACCAAAATTCACCATTTTTCGTGGGGGTTTGTTCATAAAACCAAGAATTCCAAATTTTTTCTTCAAAATGGTATATTTCGCGTTGAAAGTGATCAATTTTTAGCTGAGATAATCATATTATCACGCTGAAATATTAAAAACTACTTCTCTGTTGAATTTTGGCTCATTTCATTAATCCTTTAATTTTTTTCTATATGAAAAAAGTCAACGACTTGAACAATACCGAAAAAATAATATATTTAATATATTGTCAATTAAAAAAAAAATAATGTGGCCTAGAACCCCAAACTCCGCGGACTAGAGACCCAAATTCGAAAAGTTCTTCCCTGAGGGCAAGCGCTTCGAATAAAACCTTTCTTTTCTCGTTTTCTTGTTTTTTCTTTAAAAAATTTTTCAACCGTTTACGACATGAGATGTCATCGAGACCCCTTTCATCGATTTAGGCTTGTTTCAGACCTCCGTACAGCTCTTCTTAAAGGCAGCTGGTCAGTTAAATTCAAGAGACCAAAGAACAATTTGCTAATATTTGAAATTGAAATCTGGTAGGGTCAAATTAACCGATCCACTGTCTTTAAAAGGCTGCAATCCTCAATCTCAATAATAATTCAATAAGAATAAGAAAGGTGTCATTGAGTACTACTGAAAAATCAAACAATAAAAAACTGACCAACTGGTAAGACTTTTTTAATATCCTTGTATCCTGAATAAGTGAATGAATAGGGAATTGCTAGAAAAAAATTATGAATTTTATGATGAAGTTATAATTGAAATGACATACGACAGGCGATGGTCTCATTTCCCATTGTCACATCGTACCAATCCTTGTACCACTTGGCGTCGGTATTATTTTTCAGTCCCCATAAATACGAATCTGTTTCTAGCGTATTAAACGCATGCATTTTAGTTGGGCAAAACTCGTCTAGATCTCCTGAGACACTTTTTCATTACTGTGAATTTATGGCGAATTTTCATTACCGCAACAAAAATTAGAAATATTATTCCGATAACATATTGAACCCGACGGACATGGGTTAGCACGATTGCAAGATTGTATGCTCGGTTTTCCAGTTGGACATATTTCTTGACCATTTATCGCAGAGGCACAAACCACAACGATTATGGTTGCAGTAAGACAGTGCTTCATCTGAAACACTCTTTTTGTTAAATGGTTCATTCGAATACATACCTGTTCCAAAAAACTATAACCAATCCCCAGTAGATGAGCAAATATTTCTTGTTGATGGATGTTTCTTTGGAATAATGTATGACTACTATCATTAGGATCAAAGTTCACGTTGGGGGCTATTCTTGGAATATGAGAACTTTATCTTTTTCCAAATTAAATAATGAGTTCCTCAATTCAAGTGTCTCAAAAATCTGGTTTAAAAAATAAATATTCTAGATTGAAGTTGTTTTCCAGTTAATTTCGAAAGTTCAAGGATTCAATACAAATTTTAGCGAATTTTTTAAACAGATTTTCATCGAAATTTTCAGCTGACACCATGTCTTTAAGCATAAAAAGAGTGTCGGTGAAAGCAAATTTACAAGGGAAGTGGACGAACTCGGTCTCAAAGAGTTTTACTTGAGACCTAGCTGATTAGAAAGAGCTTGGCCTTAAGGATAAGAAACTCCAGATTTCAACTGCCTATATGCAAAAGGGATAAAGTTACAGAGCGTCGAAATCTGAAAATTCGTCAAAATTTGAACTTTGAAGAGCTCTAATTCGGCTCAAACTCAACATTTCTCGATGAAACTTTCAGATATACATATTAGTTCCATTGTTAATAAATTTGCGAAATTTCAGCTAATTTGGTGAAAAAAAATTTTAAATACATATTTTTTGCGTCAGGTTAAAAAAAATGTGGTTTTAAAAAATCTCTACCAAATTTGCTGAAATTTGGCAAATTGGTTACAAATAAAACCTTTTTGTACTTCTGAAAGTTTCATCAAGAAATATTGAGCTTGAGCCGAGTTAGAGCTCTTCAAAGTTCACCTTTTCAGATTTCGACGCGTTGTAACTTGTTCCCGTTTGCATATTAGCAGCTAACATTTGTAGTTTCATCGCCTCCAAGCCAAGCTCTTTCTAATAAGCTAGGTCTCATGTAAAAATATTTTAGACCGAGTTCGTGCATGTGCCTTGTAAAAGACGAACTTTGTTGTAAAAGACGAACCCCCAGCGGCAGTTATACTGCTCTTCTTAAAGGATGACATTACAGAGCTAATGAATGCACCTGGGATGAAAATAGACTTCATGCTCATTCCAAATCCGTTTTTAAAATGTTCTAAGACCACTTAGAAGCCGAGAAAATGAGCTTCAAAACAATGGCCTAGAAAAAGGGGTCACCGGACTGCGAAAACTAGTCCGCACGCATTATTACATGAAAAATCCAACTAATTTAAATGGAAAATGCTTAAATTGATTCATTATATATTATTTTTTTAAAATTTTCTATATTCTTCAGGTAATAATGCCCGCGGACTAGTTTTCCAAACTTTTCCTAGGTCGTTGTTTTGAAGCTCATCTTCTCGGCTTCTAGGCGGTTTTAGAAAATTTTGAAAACGTATTTGGATAGCGGAAGAGTTATATTTTTTATCACTGGTACAATCGCTGGATAGCTCCACTTTCCAGAAAATTTTTGTAGTTTTCAAAAAAAACATTTTGAAAATTATTTTCTAGAAATTTTTGCAAAGCATTTTCTAGAATCTTCTTCTGAAAATATTCCTGAAAAATCCTCAAAGTTAAAGAAAATAGGTTAGAATTCTGAAATTCTAAAAATGAAAAAGTTAATTGAAAAAGTTTTTAGAAATACAACTTAAAGAGAAGGTGTTACCAAATTAAATTTTAATTAAAATTGTTAAAGGCTAAAACTTCTTAAAGAGAGGGTTTTCACAAGAATCGGAAAATACCGGGGGGGGGGTGATAAAATTATAAATCTCCATTTGATTCTTGAAAAAGTTGTTAAAGATAAGGTGTCACCTTGAAAATTTACTATATAATGCCCGCGGACTAGTTTCCCAAACTTTTTCTAGGCCATTGTTTTGAAGCTCATTTTCTCGGCTTCTAGGTGGTTTTAGAAAATTTTGAAAACTTATTTGGAATACGAATGACGTCTATTTTCATCTCAGATGAATTCATTAGCTCCGTAAAGCCCTTCTTTAAAGATAGCATACTACTTTATTTCAAAAATTAAATTTTTTTTCTCGAAATTCGTCCGACCGAGTTCACTTCCATTGTCTCTATTCTCTGAAACAAAAAATCACACCTCTCTTTGACAAAAACATCCCTTCAAATTCTCATATGTAATCCCGTTTAATCGAAACAAAAATCCCCCCACAAAAGGTTGTTCTTCTATACTCACTCTCCTTTTCAGTAACGATGACCATTTGCCGATTATCACGACTTTTTCTGTTCACTTTTATTATTACATTATTCTTATTTTATTTCAATTATTACTATTCGAAAAATGGTGATTCTGAAGCTATAAAACAAGTTACTAAGAAAATCCCTCGATTCTATAAGATGTTGAATTACGAGAAGAGAGAATCAGCGAAGAGGTTGGAGAATATCGACGAGTTGGTCAAACAGAATCGCGATGTGAGTTTTTTTTTCACCAAATTTTTGAATTACCCACATTTTCAGCACCTTCCAAATCGAACAACATCCCTGACTGCCCATCAAATATGCCAGAAACCAATGTACTGTATGCCAGCTTTGAAATTCTTTGAGGGGGAGATAAGGGAACGTTTGTTTTGTCTTTTTTTAATGGATCTTGATTTTTATTGATTTTTATCAACAGTTCTAACTATAAATTTAAGTTTTTGAATTACCACTTGCCTTTAACGTAAAAGGCAAGGTGTCACTTAAATTTAATGTACAAGAACTGATAAATGGAACGTATTCTATCACAGTGATAAAAATAGAGGTCATACTCATTCCAAATCTGTTTTTGAAATTTTCTAAAACCACGTAAAAGCCGAGAAAATGAGCTTCAAAACAGTGGCCTAGAAAAAGTTTGGAAAACTAGTCCGCGGGCATTATAAGGTGAAAATAATATATATATTATGAATTAATTTAAGTATTTACCATTTAAATTCATTAAAGATTACACGCCAAAAAAACATTGGAAAAAGTTCGGCCAACTTTTCTAGGCCATTGTTTTGAAGTTCACTTTCTCGGCTTCTAGGTGGTTTTAGAAAATTTTAAAAACAGATTTGGAATGAGAATGAGCTCTATTTTCATTAACTCAGTTTAAAATGTATCCTTCAAAATCTGCATTCAATTGGCAGCACCCTATCTTTAATCCTGAGACAACACCAATTCCAGGTCGCCTCAAAATACAAACTCTCAACGTGTGTGGTCCAAAAAAGCATGTCTACCGTAATGACGTCGATGTTTTGTTATTTACGCGACGAGCGGAAATTCGTCGAGAATAATCGCGATATTTTGAAAGATTGGAAACTTATTCGCTTCTGCAAGTTTCGCAATGAGTTTCGCAATCTCGGCTCGGTGGCGAAGAAATTTAATGTTCGTTTTTTAAGGGGGGGGGGGAGTCCAGGGGTAACGAAATGTATATAGAATCAAAGAAAATTAAATTCTCTATTGAATGGTATCAAAAAAATGATTTTGTGACCAAAAATGGCCGAGAAACATCAAAAAAATAGAAAAATCCATTTTTTGACCCAAAAAAGTTAGTCCTCTTTGGTTTTCTAGGTTTTTTATTTCTTTATTTCCTTTTAAAGTGTTTTATTTAACATTTTATTGATTTAAATCCCACGTGGCCTAGAAAACCAAGTGCGGGGACTAACTTTCCTCGTTCCAAAATTTGTTTTTCTATTTTCGGTGTTTCTCTGCCATTTTTGGTCAAAAAATGTAGTTCTTGGTACCAATCGGTAGAGAATTTAATTCTCTACCGTCCTAGGTACATTTACAACATCTGTGGAACCCCCTCTTTAAAAAATATCCATCTGTTTATAGCTAACCTCATCCTTCACCAACTGGACAAATATCATGATCGTCCGACACCCAATCGAACGATTTGTTTCAGGATTCGTTGACAAATGTTACAGGTGAAATTTCCGTTAAAAACTCTGCCAAAACCCAAAAATTCGCCCACTTTTTTGCAGAAGACCAGTCATTTCAAAGTTCTGTAATGGTTGTGATTTAAATCTAACGTGTTTCATGGAGACAGAATTGAGACGAATGTCATTTCAAGTTGCAAATGGCTCGTTTTATCGAACCTATGAGGATCGACATTTTTTCCCGCAGAATTGGTGAGTTTGGAGCTTTTTAAAGACAGTGTGTCAAGGAGGGGAGAGTGTCGAAACAAGTAGCTCACTGCCTTTAAGAAGATTCCAGAACAACTCATGCTTAAAGAAAATGTACCACTTAATTTCTTAAAGTCAGAGTACTACTTCATTTTCTTAAAGACAGAGTACTACTTAATTTCTTAAAGGCAGTGTGCTACTTCATTTCTTAAAGGCAGTGTACCACTTCATTTTTTCGAATTTGAGTTTCCCGAATTTTGAATCTACTGGAACCTTGTCTTTAAAGGCAGCTTGTCAGTTAACACGATCCAAAATCTAGGCAAAAATTCAAAATTCGAATGGGAGCCCAGGCGGTCCAAAGAACAATGTCAATATGTAGCCAAATTCAAATAATTGTGTTTCGCGCCAATGCCGACCGCGTTGCACGGACACCGACCGCGTCGCACGGACACGCGGCAATTCAAAATTTTATATTTGCAACTTTGGACGGCTGCTATGACGCGTGTATTTATCGGTGTGATTTCGCATAAATTGCATTGTACTAATGAGAGAATGCTTTAATTTTTGAAACTAAAACCAGGTAGGGTCAAATTAACTGAACAGCTGTCTTTAAAGAGAGTGGCAAATTGTATTTAAACTCAATAAATACCAAATTCCTTCAAAACAATACAAAAATGTGAGAAAAACCAGTTGCTTTAATGGCCGAACTTGGATTTCTAGTCCGCCATTCTTTAACCCTGCTCTAAAAATCCAGTGGTACACTGTCTTTAAGAACTGGTCTTAATCACCTTCAGGCGCTGCAACCTCCATCAATATTTCAACAAGTTCACTTTCGTCCGTTACACCTCTGACCCAACCCGCCCAGTAACCAATCAACTTTTCAAAATATTCCGCGATCACGGGGTAAGTCTCCCATTTCAAAAAAAACCTCCCAAACCGTTTCCAGGTGCCCGAATCCTCTATAACCCACATAAACTCTTCCATAAGCAGTGGTCGGACCGCTCACAGTACCGTCGACACAAAAGCCAGTGAATTCATCGAAAAACGCCTAATCTCTAGCCCTTATTTAATGGAACTTCTTGTTCGAATGTTCTATTATGATTTCGTCCTATTCAACTATACATTACCCTTTTAGTTATCCAATTTATGAGACCATTACACAGAGATCAGATAATTTAAAAATAACTTCAAAAAATAAAAACATGTAATAAAAATTATTCCAAAATATGAATATCATCTTCAACTTCCTCCTCCGGCACCTTTTCATTTGTACTCTCCTTAATCTCTACCCCGTTTCCATTCCCATTAGTTCGAAGCTCTTCCATCACAACTTCTTCCATTACTTCAACATCATCTCCAAAATTCACAAAATTCAATCCATAAACATCATTTATCAAGTCCGACGATGCTCGAATACCAGAAAGCCATGCACCCTGTAGCGAACCCGCATAAGAGCTCGATGTATGTTCACCAGCAAAATAAATGATTTTCTTTCCGCTTTCCTGCGATTTGAGTGGTTCGATGAGATCCTCGTAGTGGTGCACTGTAAAATTAATGTGCATTTTCAGGTAAAAATTGGGAAAAATCTAATTTCACGATTTTTTAAAGAAAATAAGATACTATCATATCAAAGTTTAAATTAAAATTTTTAAAACTTACACCTGAGATGAAACCGTAAATTTTCGAGACTATAACCTAAATTTCAGATCTAAATTTAAAATAATTGTAAAATTCAATTGTTAGAAAGCCTACGAATTTTGCATCAATTTAATTTGATGAATAAAGAAAACACCGAGTAATATGGAACATATATAAATATTTATTTAAAATAAGTGGGACACTGCCTTTAAGCCTTCAAAAAACGTCTCGGAAATCCCTGTTTCGTAGAGAAGCTAGTAAAGTGTCAAAAACAGTAAGTATTAAGTTCAAATGCGTCCAAAAGATTTGAAACGACGCCGAAAATGTCACAAGGGGTATATTTAGTTAACAAAAACACATACGACGCCGAAAAATCCAATTTGCATCAGAAAATTAACAAAATTGGATAAAAACTAATTTTTCTTTCTAAAAAACGAGCTTTTAACACTTTTCCGATCCGGATTGGATTTCGGATCGGATCGGTTCGGCCATTTAGCAGTTTTTACTTTTAAAAAAATTGTCTTCTACTCGCCGAACCGATCCGAATCCGATCCGATTTGATCCAAAAACCGATAAGGATCAGAATACTACCTTTTAAATCTAGAAAATCGCATAAATTCCTTTTCGATCAATGAAAAAGTGTACAATTTTTGAAATCAATCATACAGCAGTGAAAAATAAGTGGTACACTGCCTTTAAGCCTCCAACTGAGTCCAAAATGAGCCCCCCCAGCTTCACAAAACCGTACGTGACCCGAAAAAACTATAAACTACTACTTTTCCTCCCTATATTCGATATTTTTTGAAAAAAATCAGTAAATCGGAAAAAAATACACATTTTTAAAAAATTTTTGGAAATTTTATTATTTTCTCACTCAACTGGGCTTCACTATAATGATAAATCAACTTTATCGATTTTTTATGAAAATATTATAAAAAACTCACTTTCCGTCCTCAAACTCATAAACGAAAACCCGCCAAAACAAAACTCGTCATCTTGATACTTCGTAATTTTCACCTTTTTCGGCTGTAAAACCATTTCTTTGTTCATTTTTTAAATAAAAAAGCATATACCATTCTCGGACACGCCGGAAAAATCGACGTCAAAATATCCATCGCTTTCGATACAATCACCTCTTCCGGTAGTACCAATTCCGCTGACATTCCCGCCAAGTACGTCGTCAAAACTCTCGAATTTGGAACCGTCTGCCAGATGATCATTTCACCTCGCCCTTTTCTGAAAAATCCCCTTTTCTAGATCGAAAAATCTCAAATTTTCTAAAAAAAAACCCTACATTGATGTCGGTGCCGTCGAGAAGAAATACTTCTCGCCATTCTCCCAAAACGCCTTGTCAAAAACCATCACAATCTTGTTAATCAACCCAAATCCCATATTCCTGACAGCTTCCACCTTTTTCTCCGGTAGTGGGGGCACAAATTTCGGCGCTTTTTCATCATTCACAATTGATCTTCAAAAAAAAGGCAAAATTTTCAAAATTTCAGTAAAAAATCAAAAATCTCACTTTTTCAGTACACCAAGTGGCAGTGTACAAACACAGAAGTTTGCTTCAATTTTCTCCACCTCATTATTCTTGTTTTTCACGTTTAGCACCACATCTGGAAACAATTAATAGTTATTCAAACAAATATAATCTATGATTAATAATTAGTCGAAAACGAACTTTCCAATTTTTGTCTTGAATTTTCAAGAACATGATTGGTATCATTCGATAGCTCTCGTTCGGCTGAATCCATTGATATATGTTTTTTTTAAAAATTATTTTCAAAAATCACAATTTTAACGGCTGTGGCCCAATTAATTAAAGTAGCCACCAGAAAACCGGTAAATGGTGATTTTTGAAAATAATTTTTAAAAAACACATATATCAATCGATTCTGCACAACGAGCGCTATCGAATGATGTCACTCACGTTCTTGAAAATTCAAAATTAAAGGAGGGCATTACAGATAATATAAATGACGTTAAATCGCCGAAAAACGACATACTTATGTTCAAAATAGGTTTAAAAAACTTTTTTTTTAATTCACGGAAGAAAAAAAAACGAGCTACCTGCAAAAAAGTTTCCACAATGGAAGATTTTTGGTTTCTAGTCCGCGATAGTTTGTGCTCCAAAGCCATCTATTAAATTTGTGCATTTTTATTCATTTTTTTTGTTTTTTTTTGCATTTAAAATGAAAAACAGGTATAAACACTATATATTCTTTATTTTAAATGCAAAAAACAACAAAAAAATGCACAAATTTAATAGGTGGCCTAGGAACCCAAACTATCGCGGACTAGAAACCCAAAACTCTTCCACGGTAGAAACTGTTTTCCAGGTAGCTTGTTTTTTCCGTTTTTTCTTTCATGAATTAAAAAAAATTATTTTAAAACCCATTTATAACATAATTATGTCATTTTTCGGCAATTTAACGTCATTCCTATTCTCTGTAATGCCCTCCTTTAATTGTTTTTTTTTCAAAATTCAAAAAAACCCAACGATTGTTGACAATATCATTCCATGTTAATTTTTTTAAATGTTTTCAAAAAAATTAAGCCAAATCCGTGTTATGACCATATTTGTGAAATTATTGACAAATATTGTTTCAAAAACTCTAAAGCTCTGAATTTTCCCAGTTTTTAAAAATAAATGTTGAATGTGCCACAAAAATGTCTTTTTTTTCTTCAAATTCTACCTTTGTCAGGCAAAAAGGCACAAATGGGCCTAAAAGTGATAAATTCGGGTACCTAACCTAATTTTTGCACCTCGATGTGGTTATTTTCCAAATCTACACAATAACTTACCATCTCCATTATAATCAATATCCGTCACAACGTGTTCCAGCCGAATGTCCATATTTCGTCCATTAACCAATCGAACAAGCAACTCACTGACACCTTCTTTGACTGAAAATCTCAAAATAACCTTAGTTTTACGAATTTTTCATTCAACACTTTGCAACCTTAACATTTTCCTAAAATACCGGTTTTGAAAATGTTCGTTATCAATTGATATATTTTCGAAATTAACAAAAAAATGCCAACTTGCAATATTTAATTTTTTTTCAATATAAAAAAATTCCATTTTTATCTAAAAAGACTCAATTGATAGCTAAAACTTTCCTTTTTTTAATTTTTCATGTGAAAATTTCATTTTATTCGTTTTTTCTTTCAAAATTCACAAAAAAAAGAACCTACATCTCAAACTAGCTCCCGGCATTCGATTCTTCACCGCATCACACGACAATTGCACCTTTTCCAACGGCGCTCCAAACACCAATTCCTCGTGTCCGAGGAAGAAGTTAAACTTGTTGAAATCTTGCGGGTGTATGAAATGTTTTCTATAAAAAGTATTTTGCATTTTCTGAATCCTTTTAAGGATGTCTCCGGGAGAGCTCAGAAATGGGGTTTTATGTCGAAAAAATCGAATATCGACATGGCTTCAGAAACAATTTTTAATAAAATCGGAATAAAATTATTTTTGAATTAAATTATTCTCAACTTAAAATAGTTTTTGTTTGTAATCAAATTGTTTTTTTTCCTAGCATGGCCTAGAAACCCAAATTTAGTTTATTAGGTCATTTTTGTCTAATTTTTTCGGCTTAAAGACAGGGTGTCAGTTAAAAATTTCGCCACTGAGGAAAAATTTACATTTCATGAACACTACCCCAAAAAAAATCAATTTCCGAAAAACGGATCAGTTTGGCATATAATTTTAGATTTTTCATCCGTTTTTTTGCAAATTTTTGAGTTTTCTGGTTTTTTCTCAATTATTCTTATTTTCCGAGTGTCTGAATAAAATTTGTCATTGCCGTTGGCGGCCATGATTTAGGATTATTGGCAAAATATAAGGTAATGTTTCTTAGTTTGAATGCGCGCGTGTTGCATCCGACCATTTTGGACCCGACCGTCCACGCTTCCGCTATTACTTCCGAAACACTATATATTCTAAATCATTCTCGACCCTACCCCATTTATTCCCCGTTTCATTCGAAAGAAACAATAAATCTTTATTCAATACAAATCTCTATAAGTATTCAAGCATTCTACCTCAGATACTGACACCATGTTAGACAGGCCTATTTACGTCCGTGGATAGGCCAAGACAAAATTTGCTTCAAAATTGTTTGAAACTAGCCGCTACATTCTAACACGACACTTTATTCACGTTCTTCTACTGAAAACAAGCATTTTCCACAAAAAAATAATATTAAAATGTGAAAAATTCAAATGTTTGTGCCATATGGGGTAAAAATAGCTGACACCCTGTCTTTAACTATTTTTTCTCTATGAAAACCCATTTTTGAGCTCTCCATAGCCCCCCATTCAAAAAAATCCAAAAATCTCACGTATATGGATAATTCTTAAAATTCTTCAAATTCAATTCACACTTCTCCATCGCCGCCGCCTCTTCATCAAACCTCGCCAACGCGTTCTGAATATCCCTTTTCAGCGATCGCCGCAACAACAAATCCGAGTCGTCAAGCGAATTCAACCGCTTTTCCGCTATCACCGCAATGTCTCGGCATATTTTCATCTGCTCGAAATTGTGCGCTCGTTTCGCCGCCAAATCCGCACACAATTTCCAATAATTATAGTATCCGACGAGTGTGTTCCTTTCGGCAATGCTAAAGAAAAAGAGAAAAAATCAATATTTCAGAAAATTGCTCATCGTACTTAATAATATTCTCAATTCCCCTTTGTCTCGACACATACTGCCCATTTTCCTCCTTCTGCGAAGCTTGATGGCAGAGAAAGTCTAACGCATCTCTCAATCCTCTGAAAACCAAATTTTAAGCTTTATTAAAGGAAAAATTCAATTTTTTATAATTTGAAATAGCCGAAATTGGCACTTTCGAGTGTCTAGGGCATTTAATAGCATCACTGATATTTTATTCAAAATTTCTGCCAAAAAATACGAAAAATTCATATTTTTCCAAAAATTTCAATTATTTTTAAAATGTTTATTCATTTTTTTTCCATAAAAACTTGAAAACCCCTAGAATCCTTGTCTTAAAGGGAGAGGGACTGAGGTGACGAAATAAATAGTCTAAAAATGGGAAAAGTATGATTTTTTATAAATAAATGAAGAAAAAAAATTGAAAATTCTACAAAAAACAACAAAAACTTCGAGAAATCCTTAAATGGTCGAGGAAAAAAATGGTTTCTAGGCCATTCGATTTTTTTTTTCGAAAAAACATATTTTCCGCACTTTTCACCTCTTTTTCAATATATATTTTTCATGCGTTTCTCCGAAAATATTTAAAAGTGAGGTGAAAGTGCAAAAGTGTTTTTTCCCAAAAAAAATGAATCAAAAAGCTTAGAAAACCAATTTTTCTTCGTCCATTTAAGGTTACCACAAATTTTTGTGCTGTTTTTTAGAATTTTCGATTTTTTTTCTTCATTTATTTATAAAAAATCATACTTTTCTCATTTTTAAACTATTTATTTCGTCCCCTCAGTCCACCTCCCCCTTTAAAGCAAGGATTCTACTATTTTTCAAGTTTTTAGTGAAAAAAAGTAAATTAAAATTGAAATCATTGGAAAAATATGAATTTTTCCTATCTTCCGGCAGAACTTTCGAATAAAATATCCATGAATTCTATAAAATGTTCTAAACTCTCAAAAATACCAATTTCTAAAGTTTCAAATAATAAAAATTGAATAATTTCAAATTTCATTTTTAAAAAATTCACTTTAAACCAAAATTTTTAAAAAACTCACGTATAAAGCCCCATGGCAGCCTTTTCTCGAATCTGTTCAACCATTTTACCATTCTCATAAAATGACGCGTGCTCGTTCACCGGTACTGGCTCCACATTCAGCTGTTGAATCAAAACCGTCATTGGATTGGATCCTAAAAGGTAACTACTTAATTTTCCGTAAAAATATCTTTTTAAAAAATCCTACGTGCACTTCTTATCGTATCAGCTCCTATTTCCATCACTTCTCCGTCAACTTTTATACTTGACACTCGACCACCAATTTGATTCTGAAAAAAAGGGAATATCTAAAAAATTAAAATTTCCATTAAAAATTTTCGAAATGAACAAAAATTTCAAGATTTTTGGATGATTAATATGAATTTTTCAGAAATTTAAGAAATTTTCCAGAAAAACGACACTTTTTAGAATCAAAAGGCTTTAAAAGTTCCAAAAAAGTTAAAATTACAGCTGAGTTGATATCGTTGCTTGTCAAACCAACACTCTTCATGCGGAATGCTGACAAAAATGCAATTTGAAACCGTAAAGTTTTGAAAAATGTAAATTTCAAATTTTCAACTCAAAATTTCAGCTAAGCTCGAATTGGGGGCTGAAAATATCCCATTTTTCCTAAATAATTCCAAACTTTCCATATTTTTTGTAAAAAAAATTCAGGGAACTCCAATTTTCAAAGAAAAAATTAAGAAAAACCAAAATTTAGTTCCGAAATAACCAAAGATTGAAAAGGCAGTGTTAAAAAAAAGAAATTCTAAGAAAACCATTTCGAAAACCGACAAGAATATGTATTTTTCAGGAAAAGAACAATTATAAAACGTTCTTAACAAAATTTCACAACTTTTCTACAAAAACGACACTTTTTCAAAATCAAAATTTTTAAAAAATCTGAAAACTTAAAATAACATCTTTTTTAATCACAACCGAGTTGATTTCGTGCATTTTTGATACTATAATTTGAGTATATATATATTTTTTGAAAATCAATTCAAATCCATGAATTCCAACGAAAAGTGAAAGTAGAGGTAGTTAAATTCGAAAAACGATATTTGAAACAGAAAACATTTGAAAAATCAAATTTTAAACTGTAAAATTTTGATTTTTCATAAAAAATATTCTTAAAATCAACATTTTTCAAAATAAACAAATATTTAAACATTTTTGGGTGATGTGATCTTCAGAAACTTCAGGACTTTGCAGGAATTAAACAAATTTTCTAGAAAACCAACACTTTCTTTGAATCAAAAGCGTTTTTAAAATAAAATCTCATGAAAGAATAAGCACAGCTGAGTTACGGCTGATTTCAGACAAAAAATAAAATTTGAAACAGTAAAAAAAATTTTTTAATGTAATTTTCAGATTTTCGGAAAATATCCCATTTTTGAAATATCCCATTTTTCTGAAAATATCCCATTTTTCCTAAATAATTCAAACTTTCCATTTTTCGCCAAAAAAATTCGTTAAATTTCTAATTTTCAGAGAAAAAAATTAAGAAGCTCTAAAATGTAGCCAAAAATGTTTCCATCGTTTCAAAAAATTAGTTTTTTATTATTTTTACTCATTTTCTACAACTTCCGACTGTTTATTATTTGAAAAATATTCAAAAATCTGGTTAAAATCAATCGATTCGGATAAAAAATCCCTATTTTTCTTATTTTCCACCATTTTCAGAATTGTGACCTGTTTATAAAAAATCTAAGGCACCCCCAAACATTTCGGATTTCATAATCATCAAAATCTTCAAAATTTTCTATCGTCAACTCAATTATTCTTGATCATTGCGTTCGGATGTATGCTCAACCACACAGCCGCTCCGCACGCACGCGACGCGGCTACCGACACGCAACACACTGGAAAATTTGAAAAATTCATTTTCCCGCCGATATTTCAGTGTGTTGAGTGGGTGGTCACCGCGTCGCGTGCGTGCGGAGCGGCTGTGAGGTTGAGCAGCCATCCGAACGCAATGATCAAGAATAATTGAGTTGACAGCATTTCACTGTGAAAACCTCCTGTAATACTCACCTTCGCTTCCAAAATCGTCACATCAAACCCATAAGTAATCAATTGCAACGCGGCCGACAGACCCGCCACACCTGCTCCAATCACCAC
Source organism: Caenorhabditis virilis (assembly GCA_964036255.1). Lineage (NCBI taxonomy): Eukaryota > Metazoa > Nematoda > Chromadorea > Rhabditida > Rhabditidae > Caenorhabditis > Caenorhabditis virilis. The sequence continues at coordinate 2,950,861 of OZ038415.1, read as the reverse complement.
CACTTTCCGCTCGTTCCTCGGCAACATTTTCGGAATCCCAGACGTTCTTCTAAACGCCCCTGTGTTGATAAGCCCATTTCTCATCAAATATTGATGAATGTTCTCAATCAATTTCACATCCGCTGCAAAAAATCGTCTTTTTGTTTGTTTCTATGTATTAAAACTTACAATTAAAAGGCGCTGGAATCGAACTTCTCAAATCCGCAATTCCAAGCTCGTCTAGCGGGTTTTCGAGCCATTTTTTCAGCTGAAATTACAAAATTTATGAAAAAAACAAATTTATCACTAAAATACCGCTATATTCCGAATAAACAAAAAAACGTCCACACTACTCCTCGACTGCCAAAGTTCTGGGAAAAACGCGAGTTCATGTTCTGTCGGTCGGTCAAATGGTAATCGACTTCGTTCGGCGGCGATTCGGAATGCTGAAATTAAGGAAATCGTGAATCTTGACAAAAGAGGTCCGAAGAGGTCGAAAATTTAATATTTTCCACACAGGGTGGTCTTTTTCTAATTGAATTTTTTAAATTCAGGAAAATTCAATATTTCAAAAAATTTTAGAACCTAGATTTAAAAACGAATCGATTGATATCAAAATCATCTAATTTCCATCTTTTAATCCGGATATATGTTAGTTCAACCCTAAGAAGCTCGGTTATCTCTGTTTGTTCTTAAATTTACAATTCTTGAGTATTCACACTGCATTTGGGTACCTAATTTAGTACCATCCATATGGTACTAAATAGTTTTTTGAAAGAATTGCAATTAATTCGCAAACAACCCAAAATCTTGGTGAAGATCACTTTTTTTTTTTTAAATTTACATCAAGTTGTGAACTTTGAAAGAAAAATTGGGGAAAAGAATCTCTCACCGGTAGCTCCACTAAATTTATTAGCTCGTTTAAACATATTTCAACCGTTTTCGTCATTAACAAAATATTTAAAAGGATTTTTCGTAAAATTGTATAAATTTCTAGAAAATCCACGTTTTCACGTGACACATTCGTATTTGTTAGAGTTTTTTGTTACAGGTTTCCAAATCGTTTTATTTGCTATTTTTTCAAAGAGAAGAATACATATTTGGGTGTACAAATATATGAATAAAAATATGGGTTTCGGTTGAATAAGAAGTCAATAAGAAGTCAATAAATATGTGATCAAAATTCCTTTAAAATTCTGGGTATTGTTAAATAAAAATGAAACGCCTGAATTTCTGAATTTAATGGAATTTCTGAATTTTTCAGGCCCTGAAATGCCATTAAAAAATTCGAAAAAAATGAAAAATTATACAAAATTCTATTTTTGGCCCCCGGGTGGCCTTTACAGGCCTTTATAGTCCAATTTAGGCCAATAAAGGCCACCTGGGCCGGAAAAGTAACAATTTTGAGCATTTTTCTCAGTTGTTCGACCTGTTTGGGCTATATTTCTGGCCTCCTGGGTCCCCTTGGGCAAATCCAATTTTTCATCCTTTTTTCTTATTTTTTCTAGAGAAACCTTTATTTTTGGTATTGTCAACTCAATTATTCTTGATAATTGCGTTCGGAAGGCTGCTCAACCTCACAGCCGGCTCCGCACGCACGCGGCACGGTTACCGACACTCAAAACACTGGAAGATTTGAAAAATCCATTTTCCCGCCAGTATTTCAGTGTGTTGAGTGGGAGGTCACCGCGTCGCGTGCGCGCGGAGCGGCTGTGACGTTGAGCAGCCTTATGATCAAGAATAATTTAGTTGACAATAGCTAGAAACTCAAATGTAGGATAGGGCTCATCTTCGGTCGAAGGGTGGGCTCCGGTGAGCTCAGAAATCAGTTTCAGATAGATAAGAATATGGTTATCTAGAAATTGATAACAAAATACAATTTTCAAGTAGAAAAAATCTATAAAAATCGAAAATAGACACTAAAAAATACAATTTGGGCTTCAAGTTAATTTCTCCGTTTTTTGCTGATTTGGCATTTCTGAGGAAATGTTTTTATTCGATTTTTTATCAGTTTTCTTACCGAAAATTCATTTTTTTTGCTAAAACCTATTTCTGAGCTCACCGGAGCCCACCCCTCCACGGAAAATGAACCTAATGAGTTTCTATCTACCAAAAAGAATAGGTCTCGTCACGAAAACAACCAAAATCCTTACATATATCATCTTCATTACATTTCAGCAGCATAACCCCTCCTTCATCAATCATCTGCTCCACATCATCTTCATCAGATGGTGTCGTACCTCGACTACTCATTCTGAAACCCTTCTGGCTTTTTTTGAAATTCCAAAAATTCTAAAAAAAAAATAATATAACCCGTAAGAACAGACTCCAAATAAAAACCCCGTCAAACAATCAATCTTTAACAACAATTTATTCCCCCAAAAAAACAGAATTTTTAGAACGAATAAAATATTAAAAAAGCAGGACAAGAAAACATGAAAAAGAATTGGAAAAACAGGCACGTACGGCATACAAAATTTAGGAATAAATGATAGATTTTGATATTTTTTGTCAATGGACCAGATGAATGAACAAAACAGAAAATTGACGACCGCTCACATGAAATCATCGTAATCGTCGTAATCTGCAAAAAAAATTGGTTTTCGAAGGTAAAATTTGAAAAAGTTGAAGTTTTTGCATATTTGCTCTTAAAGACATGGTACCACTTATGTTTTCTCGATATTTTTTAAAGGTTTCAATTGAGAAAACTTAGAAAATGGATGAAAATCAATAATTTCAGAATTTAAACATCAGAAATTTCAATTTTCCACATTTTTTGCTGTAATTTGAAAATTTCAGAGTTTCAGGGGGTAAAGAATGCTAAAAAGTTCAATTTTTCATTAATTTCACAACTTTTGAACAATTCCATGCCCAATTAACTCCAATTTTCGAAAATATGGCGTTTAGGTGTGGTTTTTTCAATTTTGTTTAAAATTTTGCTATAAAATCATATTTTAGCTCACATTTTTTTCAGGGGGGTAACTAACGCTCTTAAATTGATCGGAAACTGTCGAAAGGACTCAAAAAATAAAATTTTTCATTAATTTTCTAATTTTTGAATCATTCCATGCACCTTGAGCTCCAATTTTCGAAAACATGGCGGTTAGGTGTGATTTTTTCAATAGTTTTCACATTTTGCTATAAATTTAGCTGTAATTTTTAAAATTTCAGAGTTTCAGGGGGTAACTAACGCTAAAAATTTAAATAACAACTCAAAAAATACAATTTTTCATTAATTTCCCAATTATTGAATCATTCCCTGTCCCTTTAACTGAAAATTTTAGAAAATATGAAGTTTTTTGTGATTTTTTTCGATTTCAATTCGAAATACTAATAAAAAATGCATATTTTTGAGAACAATGGAGTCTCAACTTTAAACTTTTAAAAATCCAAAAATCAATGTCTAGAAATGCTAAAAAATGTGTCTAAAAACTAGAATTCCGTTTTTTTCCCCAGATAATTGCAATATTTTCAAAGAGACTCCCTTACCATCTGCTCCATAATCATCATAAACATTATCCGTCGCTTTCGACGACTTCAACGACGCCTTCTGATTCTTCTTTCCAGGGGCGGCAGCAGGTTGCGCCGCTTTCGCCTTCTTCTCCGACACCTTCTTCGACGTCGAGATTTGTTGCAATAAAGTGGTCATTTTTTGGATATCAGCCGGTGTCAAATTCTCCGTAATCGATACAAGTAATTTTCCAATCATATCTCCATAATTCGTCGCCTTGTTTCTAGTCGCCAAGAATCCGCCGATTCTCTCTCCCCAATACTCGAATTCTTCCTTTGATGAAATATTAGCATATGATGATGCTTCATCATCACCTTAAAGCTTATTTTGCTGATTTCTGTTTAAAAAATAATCCAACCTCCATCATCTCCAAACATTTCCCTCGCTAACGCTAAATCCTGCTTCTTCTGCTGCGCCTCCTTTTCAGCCGCCGTCAATTCTCGACCTAAACTTTCCATTGCAAAAGCCGGCGCCTTTTTCTTCACTTCGGTTTTTGGTTTTGCGGCAGCTTTTGGCGCCGCGTCCACTGGTTTCGCTGCTTGTGCCGTTGGCTCCGGTGGTCGTTGGAGTGCCGAGACCTCGGGCTCAAAATCTTCATCGTCTGGAAAAAAAGCGGTAGATTTTTGGAGTAAATACAATCCTATCAATATTTGGAATTTTTTTTTCAAGAAGGATCCGAGAAAACCCAAAGATTTCAAGGATCAAGGACTAATTATGTAAATCTTATCCAATCGGTTCAAAATTTAATTTTTTTATATCGAAAGTAGCAAAAACAACTAGAAAGGCACCCGCAATCGAACTTTGGTCTCAAAAACCATCAACTTGCGCTCAGAAGTTCGATTTCTAGTTTTTTTCCAATTTTTTCAGTATCTAAAATCGAATTTTAAATCGATTGAAGAATATTTACAAAACGAGTACGCTCCTCCTTTAAAAAAATAGTGTGGATACCCAAAAATGACAGATCCAAACTTTATTTCCGATTTTTCAACGTAAAAACTCTCTAATTTTCCAAAATAAACTATTTTCTAACTCTTACAATAACATAACTCTTGTTAGACACTTATTAGCTCCTGGAAACCCAATTTCAAGCTGAAAATTAGAGTAAAATAGGATATAAGCCTTTTCTTTCGTTTTTTGGCCATTTTTCATGGAAAAATTTGAAATTTCAAGATTAAAAATGTTAAATTAATGTTAACCGTGTTCTATTGGGGTTTTTCTAGGTCTTAACCTTTTTTTTTAAAGAAATTTTTCTTAATTATACCCATTTTTCGCGTTTTTAAAAGTTTAATTCACAAAACAACATTTTCAGCTTTTTAAATAAATGTTTCACATTTTCAGCTTCTTATTCCCCAAGCATTAGGTTAAAAATTCAAATAAAACTTTTAAAATTTAAAATTCCTGAGAAAACCCTTTCCAGAATTAAAAAAATGATTTTTTTTTGAAATTTCTCTAAAAATTCAACTCACCCCAATTATCACCCATTGTAGGACTCTGTAGCTATGATCGCAATGAGCAAAAAACTCTCTAAAAATTGGAAATTTTTAAAAAATCTCAAAAAACACTTAAAGATACTAAAAAGATATAAAAACGGCTGAAGAACCGGAAAATTAAAGAAAAAAAAAACAAATTTTCAAAAAAATCGCAATTTTATCTTAAAAATATACACAAAAATACTTAAAACCACCTATTACTAATCAATAATACCTTCGCAATTAAATGAAACAAGAAATGACGCTAACAACAATAATTCCACTGGGTTTTTCCGCCAAAAACAACCCGCCACCCCCTATTTCGCAATAATACGCAACGGTGTTTGCGGACGTTGTCTACCGTAACCCCGAAAAAAATGAACACTTTGAACCGGGGTTCAAATATGGCAAAAAAAGAGATTATAATCGAATTATTGTGTAATTTTTAAACATTTTTAGAAAATTATCCACTAAATGGATCATCGGGTTTGATATTGAGCTGCAATGGTGGTAGAGAAGTGGTACTTCTGAAAAAATGAGAAATTATTCCAAAATAATAAATTTTTCCAATTTCCTACTTATTTGGCGGGCTTCCAAAAACATTATGTCTATTAGAACCACCAAATTGAGAGTTCGGCGCATGAAACGGGCTATTAATTTGTGATACAGTTTCACCAAACGTCGGGAATTCTGTAGGATCTTTCGGTGCTGATGAATACCTTGAAATTAATTTTTTAAAACACATTTTTTATTTAAAAAACAAACTTTCTCGGCGTTGTCATCGGCGACAATGTCTGATGCGTAAATGGCCCAGAAATCGGTCCATTAAAGCTTGATTTCGTCGAAATTGGCGGCGTGATTTGTGGCGCTTGTGCCAGTGGATGTCCCTCTGTTGCTTTCCTCAAAATTTCGGATCCTCTGTCGAAGCATGCGCGGACGAGTTGTTGAAGCCCGGAATGGAGGCAATATTCAAGGAAAACCGCTCCAACACCCTAAAAATATCAGATTTCGGATCAAATCCGGATTGGATCATATCGACTTGAAAAAACATGAAAAAATGGCCTCTTTAGCTCAATTTTGCACAGAATTTCGATTCCAGCTCTTTTTATTTTGAATTTCTAGTTTTTCCCAATTTTCTTCACTATTTCCTGATTTTTGAGTCTTCAAAAAAGCTGCCAAGAAGCCAATTAAAAAGTTCAAAATTCAAAGCATGGCCTAGAAACCCAAAAAAAAAAGGGAAACTAGGCCACAATGCAAAAAACCTGTAAAAAAGGTCATTAACTAGAAAAACAGTGCGTTGTTACAATTTTCAAAGACTTTGAAACCGGAAATTTTTTCAAAACCTATTTTTCAAACTTTAAACTCTATTTTTTGTGTAGTTTATCATTTTTTTTGATTTTTCTTTCAAAGAAGTACATTTTTGGCCTAGCTTTCACTTATTTGGATTTCTAGGCCATTCTTATTCTGTTTCTGCATTCGCCGATACCTCAAAAACCCGACAAATGGTCTAGAAACCAAATTATTGGATTTCTAGGCCATAGTCCTAAAATCCCATTTTTTAAAACCTACGGCATACAAAGCCCAGAAACCCTCATTCTCCACCACTTGTCGAGCACAATCAATAAATCCGCTATACTTGACAGTCATCGAAACCGCCGACAATCCACTATCCATATTATCAATAAGCGTTCTGGTTCCTTGAATATACATCCGATGGACAATTGTCTCAATTGGGAACAAAATCAAATCTGTTAACACCGTCGACGTCATTTGCGCAAATAATTGAGGAACAAATTCATGGTACGTTGTTCTTTCAGCCGCCGGACGTCGATTCTGTATTTTATTTTTCTAAAAAATTTTAATCAATAAACCAATAAATACCACATATCGCTTCGCCATTCTGAAAAATTGATGATAAAGCATTGTTTGAATCATATAGTGAGAAATTCTGGGAATTTTCAGGTTTTAAACAATTTTATGTCTAATTTTCCCTTACTGAAATGAAGCTGTTGGAATAGCCAAGTGAAGAATTGAAAACTTTTTCGATGGGTCTCGAGCAGAAGAGAATAAATAACGCATTCTATCAACACCTTTCACCAAAACGTCAAGAACTTTGTTATCTTCTCCACCAATTCCGGATTCACTCTAAGAAAAAATCGATATTTTTGTAATTATAACTTTTTTCTTACTCTAACTGTCTCAATAAACGATGATACGTAGAATGGGGTCATAAGCACATAGGTAGTCCTGAAAATTTCAAAATTTTCAGGTTTAAAGCTTCAAATCGATATATATACGTACGTTTTAAGGATCATATGCCTCCAATACTTCTCCGAACTTCCATTCACCACAAAACTCCTTGGAAGACCAAACAAATCCCCAATTACAATTTCAGTAACATTTGATAAACCCCACAAAACGCTTGAACCTATTGCACCTTTCCAAAACGTTTGAATTCCCTGAAAAATCTAATTTTTTTGAAAAAAGTCAGAATTTCGATACCTCTTTAGCTATTGAGTTGCACATTACAGGAATCAACGTGACTGGCGTCAAATGTAACGAATTCGCGAATTGATGAACTTGGCATTGCCTTCTTAACACTGCACATGGATGCGAAATCAAGGTTTTTGTAATTACACTGGAAATTAACATCATATTTCTTTAAAATTGAATTATTACATACTCTGACAATCCAAGAAGCGCACCGGCCAACGGATCATTCGCAGCTTTTCCAGAAATTATAGGCGGTGAGAGATTCTGTGAATCACTGTAGCCAGAAGCTGTCGACGGCATTGGATTCGATGAGAAATCTGAAAAAACTGCAATTTTTATGAAAACCTTTGCTTAATCACCATTCTGATCACCAAATCCAAATTGCAAATCGTCTATATTATTTGTAGTTCCGTGTGGAATCGCACTTCGATTCCTAATAAACTGTGTTGGCATCTGAAAATCCTAAAATACTTTTTAAAGAAGAAAAGCTTGAGAAAAAAGAGAAAAAAGGGGTCACGCCTTTGTTTTCATGTGAAGAGAGCATGAACCGCGTTTTACGAATGGTTACCAAGTGCGCTCTACCGAAATATCTATTGAAAGACTAAAAAATATCGAATTTCCTCTTTTTTTCGTTTTTTACACCTATTTTCTCCGTTTTCTTGCTAAAAATCAATTTTTGGAACGTTATTGGCTGAAAGAATAATTGATTTACCATTTAATTCGTCAAAATTTGATAAAAATAGGAAAAAAAAATTTAAAAACTGGAATTTTTCAAAAAATTGCTAATTTATTGCTAAAAGGCGCATGTTTCTTCATATTAGGAAAGTCTCAACACGAAAAATATATTACTGTCGTTAGTTGTGCGTTATTTTGTATTTCGATGCGTAAAACGTACGTTGATTTGTTGTACTTCTCACGGAGAACATTGCATTTATTTTTTTTATTCCCAATAAAAACGTAAATTTCAATTAGAAATGAACTTTTTTTCAGATGGCATCAACTAGTGGTAAAAATTCGATTGACGTGAGTCAAATCAATGAAAATTGCAAATCGAATAGGTGGTGGAAAACTCCACAAGTTCAAAAGTGAGTTTTAAAATTTTTTTTTGTATTTACGCAAATTTTCCTATTTTCAGGCATTCAACTATCAAAAAAGTGAAGACGTTCAAAACATCTTGGGACAAAAAAATGGAAATCAAAGCGAAAAAGGATATTGTGAAAAGAATGCAAGATAATATTAGGGAGAAACAAGCGCAGGAGAGACAGGTAAGCACCTAAAACGTAATTTTTAAAAATTCTATTATCATTTTTTCACAGGAAAAAATTGAACGAAAAGCAGACCAAGAAAAGCGTCGATTGGAAAATGAGAGAAAAGCAGAAGTCGTTCAAAAAATCACCAAAATCCACAAGCTCAAGAAGACAAAGAAGCGTCAATTGCGAACGATTCAAATGCGCGACACCACCACTGTCTCAAAATAATAATCCTCTCCATTTCTTTATCCTTCTTTGTTGCTTGTTATTGTTAAAACTTTATCATATAAAAAATCAAACATATATTCAAAATTAATTCAAATAATTATTGCAGATTCTTAGGAAACATAGTTTCAATTATTAATACGGAAGGTTTTATTGCATATTGAGGCTTATAGCTTTTTTCTCACTACACGGGGGTAAATATCAAATAAATAAAACTTTGAAAAACAAATATTTAAAAAAAAACTAGGTAAATAAGTGAAAATTATCATTCAAAATTGGGTACACTAAAAATATTTTGAATAAAAATAAATAAATAAATACTATTGTAATTTAGGAGATCTATTTCTCTAAAAAATTATAATTTATCCCCCTGCAACTGTGTCATAACTGCTTCGTTTCAATTTCTTGTGAAGTTCGAACTTGATGACAATTCCCGATCCAATGATGCAGAGAATTAGGAGGACGAATACGGTGATCTGGAAAATTTCAATTTTTTTGAAAAATTTATAAATATAAGCACGCTCTATCGCGATTTCTGATTTTAAAGGCACATTACGTTTCCACGGTGGAATAAAGCCTTACTAGTGAACCGAAATTGACATCGCATCCCTTTGTGTGTGTACACCGTTACGACAAATTGCACACACTCAAAAATTCGAATTTTAAAAAATACAAACAGCATTTTAACGCCTACAACGCATGAAAAAATGAATTTTTGTGCGTTAAATACATAAAGTATGGCTTAATCTAATTTTTTTCACTCCGAATTACAAAATTGCGTCCCTGAATAGCTGAATACAATGCGTTTTGTGAAGACGTGCAAAATTGCAAAAATGCCACGCCCGCGTTTCTGCGTTCAATTTTTAATTGTCGTACTGTATTTTCTTAGTTATAGTCGGTTCACTTTAGCCCACTGTGCGTTTCTAGACAAAAAAGCATGTAAAAACTGTAATTTGGAAGTGCGACGTATTTTGACAAGGAAAACTGATCATCATTCACGATAGTGCGGTGGAGCGCGCTTGCTCTACTTCCTGGGACTCAACGCCAAACATCTTAGGCGCACACACACATAAGCGGCATATCACAGCCTTCCTCTAAGTACTCAGACAATGGGGGAACTGGTTTTTTATCAGTTTTCCGACTAGTCGGCTAACTAGTAATGAACTAGTCGGCAACTCATAATGAACTAGTCGGGAACTGATAAAAAAGCAGTCGAATTTCATAAATTCGATTCACGCAAAAAATAGTAAAAACGCCATTGCAGCTTTATTATAACAATATTTATTAAATAATACAAAAAAAAGAACACGGTTCAAGGATAAAAAAAAATAAAAAAAATATATAACAAAAAAAAAGAAACAAAATACTTAGTAATTTATGTTGAGGTAGTCCTCGGATTCAAGTAGTTCATTCTCAGCGTTTCGGTTTGCGTTTTCCAGTTCTTTAGAAGACGCAACTCTTCACGCTTCGGTCCTAAACATAAAAAATTATAAGTGCATATGCTTTCATGAACCTACATAGACTTCTTCAATCTTTGAGTGAATTCCTTTGCGTCCCACGAACTACGATTCTTCTTAATTATAGAAATTTCCTGCTAAACCGATCCATCAATTGATTTATATAGGCTGTAATTTTAGAGATTTTGAAAATTGTAATGAAAAGACATGAAAACTGACTTGCTGTGTTAAAAAGATGAATCCTCGATGTTCAACTCCAGTGAACAATCTTCAAACTCAAAAAATGACTAAGACACTTCTGTAATTTTTCAATACTGATTTATATCATATTTGTAAATATTAACCTTTTAAATAATCGACAACATCCGGCTTCATTGCCGCCAAATCATTCAAACCCTGTTGATATGTCAAATCTTTGAGCACTGCTGATGGATAGCACTGAACTTTGAATGACTTCGCAACTTTTTCGTTCTTTGAGATGATGGCACGTGAAAAATCGAAAAATGTACCTGTTGAAGGACATACCACACCTGAGATCATCGTTATAGTTGTTTCCAGCCGACGAGCAGGGTCTCACTCGCAGGGGCTCTCTTGGGTTTGGAGATAACTATAATTTCTTGTTTCAAAAAAATACTTTTCTAAGCAAAAAAAAACTATCTGTTGAATAAAACATCAGTTTCAACTAATTAAACACGATTTACAACATCTGCAAAGATTAAATATACATTTATATAATAAAAGTTTAAAAGTTTAAAAAAATTAAATTAAAAAAAATTAAATTAAAATTTTCGACTGGTTTTTTATCAGTTACTGCTAAAAAAGCAGTTCTCTTTTCGATTTGGACTGGTTTTTTACCAGTACTGCCAAAAAAGCAGTTCTACTTTCGATTTCGACTGGTATTTTACTAGTACTGCCAAAAAAGCAGTCGAAATGGCCCCGAACTGATAAAAAAGCAGTTCCCCCATTGTCTGAGTAGCTCGATGGCGCAGTGGTTTGTACTCTTGCGTGTTAACTGATAGGCCCGGAGTTCGGATCCCGACTATTGTCTTTTATTGTAGCATGCCCGGACTTAACCAAAATTTGAAAATAAAACCACAAATTTGAATTCCCGCGCTTTTCAATCCATAAATCTGTGTAGTTCTCGTGGATGATCAGTTTTCCTTGTCAAAATACGGCGCAGTTAATTTGGAAAATTGAAACTCTCCCGTAATTGCGTAGCATCGTATTCATCAAGAAAATCCTATTTTTAGAGTTTTTGTGATTTTTTAAAACTAAAATTACCTTCTGCCTCATTTTAACCTCCAAATTCTTAATTTTCAGATTTTCAGCTTCAAAACAATGTAAAACATCTATAAATTTGGTTTCTTTTTGAAAAACTTAGATTATTTTCAAAATTGTTGGTTTTTTGGCATTGTAAAGCTGAAATTTTAATTTTTCTTCAAACATTCAGCTAAAAACGATTGGAAAAATAGGTTTCTCCGAAATTTCAGCTTCAAAATGAGCCAAAAAGCGGGAAAATTCGAAAAAATTATAAAATGCCAAGATTTGTACACCTTTTTGAAGCTGAAAATCTGAAAATGAGGAATCTGTAGTTAAAATGAGTCCGAAGTGTATTCGAGTTTTAAAAAAATGTGAAAAATTTCAAAAAGATGTAATTTTCAAGATAATCGTACTACGAAGCTACGCAATTACGTGAGCGTTAAAACTGCCCAATTGCAGGAGCTTCAACCAAAATTTAAAAAAAAAGAAGTTCAAAAAAAGAATCTCACCATAGTCGTATTCGAATCATCGGGAATCGGCGGTTGTGTTGGTTTTTCGAAAATAAACGACTTCTGTGTTGGCACCGCCGCTTGTTTTTCCTCTTTCTCAAGAATCTTCTCCTCTTTTTCCTTTTCTTCTTCTTTCTCTTCTTCCTCCTCCTCTTCCTCCTCCTTCTCCTCCTCTTTCACTTTTTTACGATCTTTCGCTGATTTTGAGGTCTTGGCGGCTGAAAATAATCGATTTCTATTTCGGATAGCTTCACGGGGTTAATTAATGCAACTAGGATGAAAATAGACCTCATTCTCATTCCAAATCAGTTTTAAAATTTTCTAAAACATCCTAGAAGCCGAGAAAACGCGCTTCAAAACAATGGCCTAGAAAAAGCGTGGCCAAACTTTGTGGTCTTAGTGTTTATGAAGAAGTTTAACAGATAATGTATATTTCTCCAATTTTTTCTAATTATTCATGAAAAAATTCAGAAAAATACACATTTTCCATTTTCTAGGCCATTAATTCTAGGCCATTTTTCTAAAACGACGCTAAAAAACGAAAATAACACAGTGATATCTTCTTAAACACTTTTTTCTCCCTTAAGAGTCACATTTAACCTGTAATTTCACAAAAAATCAATATTTCTTCGAGGGACTGGAATCAATGGCCTAGAAACCCTAGCGGTGGCCTAGTAATCGCGTTTTTCAACGTAATTGGCCCATTTTGTCAAAAAACGACAATTTTTAAAGGTTTTGGCTGAAATATCATGAAAATAATTTTATTTCGCTTCTTCATTTGAATTTATATTTGTTTCTTCAAATTTTGATGGTATTTCCATATTTTAGGTTGTTTTTTAAATATCATTATTTTTTAAAAACTTGAAAAATATGTTTTCGAATGAAAACTAGAAGAAATTCGGTTTTTTGGCTGAAAATATCGAAAATAACGCAAAACTGTGCGCTAATTGCATACAGATTCCGCCTACAAACACCCTGCCGCAATTTGGCGGAAGTGTACACTTTTAAACACCGTGAATATTCACTTCGAGCAAATTTATTCATGATTGTGCACACACAATGACGAAAAATTGCGTACTTCTCTGCCCCTACAGTATTCACTCACCCTTGCTCTGTTTCTTCGGCTCTTCTTCCTCCGCCTCCTCTTCATCATTCTCACTATCATCATACTCCACTTCAACCTGCTTCCTACTCGCCTTCTGCTTGTTTGATCTACTTGGCTTCGTCTCCGGAACCTGTTTCGATGCTCTCGCTCGACCAATCGCTCGTTTGTCACTGGTCTGAAGAAATATTTGTTGAAATTTAGTTTTCAAAAATCTAAAAAAAATTTTCCACCTTGAAACACGTCTTCACTTCCAAACTCTCCGAATAAAACGACGCACATCCGACTGGGTCCATTTCTTCGGGAAGCGGGTCGTCACCGAAGAATGAGATGCATCCGGTTGTGTTGAATGATTGAAGCATTCCGATTTTTGATTTTATGTATGCCTGGGATTACATTTATCATTCAGAAAGGATATTTTTTGATTAATTAGGGGAAGGCGATACTTCTTCTATGAAAACTGGGCTTTTTGTCCATTATTTGAACTAAATTATCAGTAAACTTACTTTTTTTCCAAGGAAAAGTTATTTAAAGAATGATCAAGGATAACAGCCCCCAACAGCAATGGCCTAGAAACCCAAACCAATGAAAACTAGGCCGCATTTTTTTTCGAATTACGTCATTTTTTATCGTTTTTTTCGTTATATTTTGCATTTTCCAAGTACTTTTTGTCATAGATAATTTAAAAATCAATAAAACAATTAATTTTTAAAGTGTTTGCGAATAAAAATGCAAGAAAAAATGGCGAAAAATTCGAAAAAAAAGGCACTTTTCATTCTTTTTTTTATAATTTTCATCGCAAACAATTAAAAAACTAATTCTTTCATTTATTTTTAGATATTTATGACAAAAATTAGTCGAAAAATGCAAAAATAAGAAAAATGTGAGGATCCTTGTTAGAAATTAGAAATGTGGCCTAGTTTTGAATTTCTAGGCCATTTTATAATTTTTTTTCTCCAATTTAATTTATATTCTCACATAAAAATCGATATTTGCGTTTTTTTTTACTTTTTCAAGAATCTGGGGGAAGAACTACAAACTGTGATGTTGCAATTGCGCTCCATTGCAAATCGACCGTTTTTGGAGGCTTATAGCAATTTTTACTAATTTTTATTAATTTCTTAAATATGAAAATAGAATTCTTCACACCTAAATTAAAGATTAGAACATTAAAAATGAATTAAAAATTCTTAAAAGTTCAAAAATAAAATTTTCCCGCCATTTTTTTTTCAAATTTTTGACATTTTTTCGATGCGATTTCGCTGAATCATTATTTAAAAATTTTCATAGCATGCTGAAATTTCAGCTCTTCAAAAATTAATGAAAAAACTGGCGTTTTTCCCAAATTCAGCTTCAAAATGAGCCATTAATTTTGAAAATTCACAAATTTTCCAAAAAAGTCATAAAATTCCAAGATTTTTACATCTTTTTGAAGCTGAAAATCTGAAAATGAAGAATCTGAAGGTTAAAATGTGTCAGAAGTTTCAAAAATTTTCGAAAAATTCGAAAAAATTCAGATTTTCAAATAAATCGCACTACGATGCTACGCAATTACGCTAGCGTTAAGCCCCCACCCCTTGTATCTCAAAAAACCAACCATAAACACATATTCCCCAGTACAATCCGTCTCCCTGCTCTTCGTTGTCGTTCCCATCGTGGTCACTTCAACATACGCTTTTCCTTTCTCCTTCTCAGCTACCGTCACTTCTGGCTTCTCACTATTACAGTAATCCGTTCCACAAACACATGATTCCACTCCAAGAAGTGATTGTGCATCTTTTCCAACAGTATGGTGGAATGCTCCCGTGATTGGGGGGACCATACACGAACCAATCGATCTTCTCTCAATCAATGGAACCGACGCGTTCATGCAACCCTGGAACAGTGTCTTTAAGCAAGCTTAATTCAGAACGCGATAAGAGTACCTGCTCAACCTTCTTCGTTTTATGATTCTTGACATATGTGCACAACTCGCCAAGGCATGTTTTATCCTTTTTACAATGAGCACCATTACAAACACATTGTACCATTTCGACCTCTTCTCTTTCAACTTTTCTCAAATTTTTTGGCGAGTTACACAAATCTTTTCCGTCGCAGAAACATGTAAATGGTTCGTCGGCGTCTTCGGCGAATTCACAATGTGATCGGATGTCTTTTGAAAGCATTGATCCGTTTACACACCCCTGGAATTTGGTTTTTAGCATTTTTTAAAAACTTTTTTGATTTTGCCCCTTTAAAGACAGCATCATATTTTAATCTTGGAAAAAAAAATCATAATTACAAAGAAAAACTCAAAATGCTAAATATTCGTAAAACTAAGAGTTTTTAAGGTAAAAAACCAATTTTTTTGAATTGCGGGAGTGTTTTTCAAACCTTTTGATTTTAACTCGAACCCTATCTTTAAGGGAAGCTTCCTTTAGTGCGAAATTTATATTGGATGAAAGAAAATTTAATTCTCTATCGAATGGTACCAAGAACAACGTTTTCTGACCAAAAATGGCCAAAATACATTAAAAAAAACAAGTGAGCTGATTTTTTTCTTTTCTTTGTATAGGTTCGAAAGTTAGTCCCCGAAATTGGTTTTCTAGGCCATTATTGTTAACGATATTTAAAAAGTGAAACTAAAAGATTTTGAACTAAAAAAATAATTTTTAAAAAAATAAGCAAAATCAGCGTGGCCTAGAAATCCAATTGCGGGGACTAACTTTCTTCAGGCCAAAACCAATAATGTTTTATTTTTGGTGTATTTCGGCCATTTTTGGCCAAAAAATTGGTTTTTTGGTACCATTCGGTAGAGAATTAAATTTTTTTCATATTAGATACATTTTAAAGACCGCGAAGCTTCCCTTTAAATGTAGGGTTCGAGTTAAATTCAAAAGCTTTGTAGAACACTTCCACCATTCAAAAAAAGTGTTTTTTGACCTTCAAAACTTCCATTTTTAGCATTTTGCGTTTTTCATTCCATTGAACACCTTTTTCCGCAATTAAATAAAAATATGATGATGATGGCACGCTGTCTTTAAAGGGATGAATCAAAAAAACTTTAAATCAAAAAAATGTTAGAGACATTAATTGATTTTTATAATTTTTGGTGCATTCTGTACCTCAATTACTGTGAAAAGGATATTTTTTGAAAAAGCTAGATTTATGCTTCAAAATAAGACTAAAATCACAAAAATAAATGCATTTTGAACTTAGTTCTCAACGTTTCAAAATTTTATAAAATTTCTCGTGGCCATCACGAGAAAAATTAGAGAAATTCTCGTAGTCAACACGAGAAATCTTTCGGAATTTCAAAATTTGTATCTTTGTTCAACCTTTATCGATTTTTATGAATTTTGGCTCATTTTGAAGCTAAAGTTATGCTTAATTCGGCAAAATATCGATTTTAGTAATTTTCTAAATATTTTAAAAACAAACCTTGACAATTTCCGGCTCTCCCCATCGTATCGATCCCCATCTTGGCGCATATTGTGAAACCATACAATAATCACCGTAACAGAAGCTTCCCAAACAATCGATTCCAACGCAATCATGACAACGAACTGATAATGAGATTTTGATCTTAAAGAGGGGGTTTTTTTTTTAATTTTGAAGAGAGGTTTTCGGGACAACAAATCTCACCAGAAAAGATAAAAATAATAGGATAGATTGGTTTAATTGACATCTAGGTCTTTTCATCTTTGAGCCTGAAAAAAATGAGTTCAAGGTTACATATAAAAATCTAGAGAAAAACCCGAAAAAAGGTAAAGAACCCAGAAAAAATGAATTTTACACGGCTTAAAACTTAACATTTTATGTCAACATTATATTCATATTGTAGAGAAAATAAAAACAAATAATTTGCGACCAAAATCATCAAAATCGGTAAGGCCGTTCACTAGTTATAATCGATTGAAAGACGGGCGGTCCAGACGGGCGGTCCGAACTAAAAACGCGTATAACTCTTGAACGGCTGCACCGATTTCTATCATGTTTGGTCTCATTTGAACCGGAATAACATTTCAAATAATAAAATCATGGAAAATATTTAAAAATTTTGGTGTTTACCTTTCTTGTAACTCAAATTATAGCGCAACGTCATTTTCTTAAATTAAAACCCCTTTTTTTTAAAATATTTTCAGAAAATGGAAAACTCACAGGAACACGAAAACATGTTTGTTCATAAGGATTTATGTATATCATCACATGACACACAAAAAATAAGAAAAAAATTAATGAGTGATGTGGTGTGTGGGATTATAAAAATGAGGGCTTTTTGTTCGATTATTTTCAGCGTTAATCTGCTTTTTTCAATGAATATTTCTAGAAAATTCGTAGTCTAGGATATTTAGAAACACAAATTTTCAAAGTGCGCCCCAAGGGACCTAAAAACTTGTTCGTCAGTTAGAATTTTAAAAAACGAACGGAAGGATGAAAACCAAAAAATTCTTTACAAATTTTAGAAAAACCTGGTAACAAGAATTGTACTAAACTAGAGTACAATAATTTTTTAAAGATAGTTTTGTGTAAGTATTTTCAAAAAATCTACAAAACTATGATATTTCGCGAGGTGGAACGGCACTAAAATATGTTTTTTAAAAGCAATATTTTTAATATTTTTAAAGATCTTTTTTTTGGCTAAAGGAGGACACTACAGAGCCATTAAATGTACCTTAAGAGAAAATAGACTTCATTCTCATTCCAAATCTGTTTTAAAATTTTCGAAAACCACCTAGAAGCCGAGAAAATGAGCTTCAAAACAATGGCCTAGAAAAAGCGTGGCCGAACTTTTTTCTTTGATTGTTATTTTGATGAATATATGTGAAAAATGCGTGAATTTCTCTTTTTGAACCCTATTTTTTGCATTTCTCTGAATTTTTCATCTAATGATGCCGCGCGGACTAGTTTCCCAAAATTTTTCTAGGCCATTGTTTTAAAGCTCATTTTCTCGGCTTCTAGGTGGTTTCAGAAAATTTTAAAAACTGATTTGGATAGAGGAAGAGTTCTATTTTCATCCGAGTAGCATTCAATAGCTCTCTAACGTCATCCTTTCAGAAGAATTCATGGAAAAAGTGCTGGAAAACCGAGAAACGGATAGAAACTTGAGTAAAAAAATTTTAAGGTCGTTAAAAATACTTTAATTAGCTCCACCTTAAGTACTCCTTTGAATTGTTCAGTTCGGTTCGATGTCAAATTTTTTCAAAACTTTTACAAAATTCAATAGTTTCAAAAGAAGCACAATATCAAGCTCTATAGAAAATTCTGAGATTTTGGTTGAGACGTGACAGAGAAAATGGTGAAACTGAATTTTTTTCTACTAAAAACCTAGGTGTTCTGCACATTTTAATCTTTTTGGCCAATTTAATTAAGAAAAGGAGAGTAAAAATAAAAAAACGAACAAAAACGAACGGTTCTAAATGAGTGACCCACTGTCTTTAAGGGATTTCTTAACTACCCCTGATTTTTTAAAATCAAATCGACGCTTTTTGAGCATATTAATCCAATTTTAAAACGAAAAATAAATGAATAACAAAAAAAAGTGCAAAAAATTGAAAAAATGGATACGAATTCAATTTTCGAGTGACTAACTACCCAAAACTTAGTTCCGCGGCTTTACAAAGCTCCCTGGCTGAAAAAAAAGACAACAGAAACGAGAAATAGAAGAAAAAAGGATCACCACTGAAGTTTTCTATATTCGAGGGACTAACTTCCCAAGTCCGAGGGACTAACTTCCCAAAGTTAGTCCCCCTTGCAATTTTTTGTAATTTTTCGATTTTTGTTGTTCTAAAAATGGATTAGTCTGCTCAAAAAGATTCCAAGAACACCCCTCCTTAAAGCAAATAAAAATCCACGAAAAAAAAAATCTATATAAATACATACACACCCATTAAAAAAGGCAATATCCCGGAAAAAAACTGAAATGAAAAAAAAGAACCACCCGCCATGACGACACCAACAGCAAAAAGCACTAGCAAGAAAATAGAAAGGAAGAAAAAACGCTTTTCCTTCATCTTTTGCTTCTACTAAAAGCTTGGCGCATCGATTCAAGCCAGAAAAGGGTGGAGAGAAAGGAATGTGTAAGAAGGGGGGAGGAAAAAAATGCGAAAAAGAAAGAAAAGCCTCGGTTTTTCAGTAACGTTAGGCAAAAAAAACATATAAAAGAAGAGTGCGCGTGTATATGTATATATGCAGCGGAGCAAGCAAACTATTGGATTGCAGCAAAAGCTGCACACTAGGAGGTGGGGGGGGGGGGGGTCAGTCAGAGACGACAACGACGATTATGGAAGCAATCTGATGGTTGTTGGAAAAAAAGAAGAAGGGGACGGAAGGAGGTGAAGAAAAAAATATATATATGGAGCAAAAAAAAAAGTAAGAAGAAGTAGTTGGCAGGACCTTACTAGTTGTATAAACACCAAAATGCCGATTAGAGGGGGGGGGGGGGAAGGTCCGAAACGAAATGACGCCATCGGAAAGGGGAAAAGGAACGATTTCACAATATTTGCCAAGATCTTGAAATTGACCAGATTTTGAAGGGATTGACTTAAAATTATGATGGTATGCTGCCTTTAAAGACAGGTGACCACCTTATTTTAACTTAGTTTTGAAAATTGACAGAAATTCTACAAATTTAAATTTCTTTGGATTTTTTTTTTGGATTTACAACCCCAAAAATAGGTTGGTATGCTGCCTTTAATGATTTTTCTTAACTATACCTGATTTTTTATTAAATCCACTCTTTTTGTCTTATAAAATCGACTCATATCGATTTTTTCTTCGATTTTTCTTTGCTTTAAGGGTTTCTAGATCTCTTTTTGGTCATACTAACCCAGTCTTGCAACAAAAAATCTAGAAATCGTAAACAAATCCAAAAATTGTGAAAAAATCTAAAAAATAGCAAAAAATCTATAAAATGGAGGGTATTTTTCGAGGGACTAACTTCCCAAAACGACTTGGGGAGTTAGTCCCTCGAACGTAAAAATCTTCTATGCTGATCCAAATTTCTTTTTTTTTTCAATTTCACGTTTTTTACGTCTATTTTCAGCCAGTGGTTCTCATCTGAAGCTTCATAAAGCCGAGGAACTAACTGTTGGAAAGTTAGTCCCTTAGAAATTGTCACTTTTTTGTATCTTAGCCATTTTTTTGAATTTTTTCGTTTTAGGGTTGGTTAGTATTCTCAAAAAGGTGCCGATTTGATAGGAAATCAGGAGAAGTTCAGAAAACCTTTAAAGACAGATAACCACGCATTTTTCTTTTAAAGGCAGATAACCACTTATTTTAACTCTATTTCTAAAAATTGACAAAATTAAATCTCGAAGTTCTACAAATTTTAATTTCACCGGGTTTTTAATGATCTAATAAATCTGACTCAAATTTCGATATTTTTCTACTGGCATGCTGTCTTTAAGAACCTTTTTCCGAGAATTCTTGCCAAACGAGAACTTTATAGAGCTTTTAAATGTAACTATGATGAAATTAGACCTTATACTCATTCCGATTATGTATTTAAAATTTTCTAAAACCATCTAGAAGCCGAGAAAACGAGCCTCAAATTAATGGCCTAGAAAATTATTGGGAAACTAGTCCGCGGGGCATTATTAGGTGAAAAATTCCGAAAAATTGGTTCAAATGAACTAATTTAAACATTTTCCATAAATTTTCATTATACTTTTGGTATTTTCTGGATTTTTCACATAATAATGCAAGGGGACTAGTTTTCCTCAACTTTTACTAGGACATTGTTTTGAAGCTCATTTTCTCGGCTTCTAGGTGGTTTTAGAAATTTTTAAAAACAGATTTGGAATGAGAATGAGCTCTACTTTTATCCCAGGTACCTTATCTAGCTCTGTAGGGTCCACGAGTCCACAGATGTAGTAAGAAAATGTCCTAATTTGAAAATTAGCAAAAAGTTCGAAAAAAAGATAAGAAAATTCCTAGGCCATTAAGAAGTGTAAAAAATGTCCAATGGATAGTCCTGAATATTTTAAAAAATGTGACTAAACATTTAGAAACGATTGAAAAATTCTACCTAATTTTTTTTCATCCGTTTGAAGCGTATTTCAAGCTTCCTTCCAGAAAAAATCCTACTTTCAAAAAATTTCAGTTTTTCAAGTGTTTTCCATCACATTTTCAACAATTTTCTCTTCTCAATTTAAAGACAGTATCCCACTTAATTTCACCTTTTCAAAAATTCAAACCTAGTCTATTTTTTATCTTCAATTATTCATCGTTCCAAGTTTTTTCAACTCAAACTCTCACATTTATTTCCGGCCTTGCTTGCCGAACTGTTTAAATATTCAAATATATCCACTTGGTGGATAGGTCTGCAAGAATCTCCCAAAAATTAAAAAAAAACCTTCAAAATCTAAATTTTCAAGCGAAAAAACAAAATTCTTGCTCAAAACAATTAAACCCGGAGCAATTTAGTGCTCTCTTCCCCTTTCAAGTGTACTTAAATAGTAAACCATCCGTAAAAAAAGACATGAAAAATGTCATTTTCCTACAAATTTATATTTTCCAGCAAAAAGTCATGAATAACATTAAGAAACTTATATATCTTGTACTCTCTCTCTCTCTCTCTCAGCGGAACTACATTATTCATCATATGCCGAGTACTTTTTTCTCATTTTTCCCCCCGTGGTCCATTTTTTGATTGATGATATGTCTTAGGGAACAACAACATCTTGCAAAAAAATTGTTTATTTTCAAAACAAAACAATAAACTTCAATCCGTTTTCGTATTCGCCGCTTCGTCTTGATTGTCCTTCAGCTTTCTACAATTTTTTTAAATATGCAAAAACGTTAAAAACAATTTAAATTTCAAACAATTCTGAAAACTACGACGTCCGAAAATTAAAAAAAAAACTTGTAAATTAATTTTTCAAATTTTCTGCTCCTTTTGACTGTGTTTTTCGCATTTCGTAGCGAGAGACCCGAGACGATTTCCACGCTGCGCCTTTAAAATACTGTATTTTTTTTCAATTTTTGAGGAACGTTGAAAAATCGAAAATTTTCATTAAAAATCGAACAATTTATTTGCCAAAAATTAATTATTTATTTAAAAAAATAATAATTAATATTTTCGTTTCGATTTTTCCATGAAACGCCCTGTCCTCAAAAATTGCTAACAGTATTTTAAAGGCGCAGCATGAAAATCGTCTCGTGTTTCTTGCAACGAAATGCGAAAAATACGGTAAAAATCTTTCAAGGAACAGAAAATTTGAAAAAAAATAAATTTACAAGTTCTGCGAACAATTTCTGACTTCAAAATTGAATTTTTTGCAATTTTCGGAAATATTTTTCTTTCTGCATAGGTTCATAAATAAAATAAAATATTTTATATGACTTACTTCAATATTTCAATTCTGATCTCTTCGTCAACGTCATAATATCCGCTGAAAAGAAATTCGAGAATGTTTGCGCAACAAAAAAAAAGTAAAAAATATATAGAAATGGATGTTTTCCCGCTAATGAAAAACAAACACCTTACTTGTATCTTTCAGTCGAAAAAGTGAACATTTTCATAGTAACATAGATTCCAAAAACGTATACGATAATTGGAATTATTCGGAAAAGGTTTGCCAGTTCTCGGAAACCCGCTTTATCAGTTTTGTAGAAGTCTTCGGCTTGCATTCTGCAATGGGTTTGGTTTTGCGGAGGGAAAATGTATTTTAAATAAATTTTTTAATTTCAAAAATTTCAAAAACAGAAAAGAAATACTAAAAAACAGAAAAGTTCAACAACATTTGGGCAAATGGCCCAGAAATCCAAAATATGGGTTTCTAGGCCATTATTTGAATTAAGATGTGAGTTGCGCTTTACCGAAGGCAGAGATTCGTCAGTTTTCGCGGGAAAACATTTGAAAGCGGAGTCAGCAAGTGAGCTCCACTGAACTGAATGTGAAATGGATGGAAAATGAAATTTTCTAGTGTTTTTGCACTTTTACAACAGTTTTAACGCGATTTAAGCGTTAGTTTCACGTATCATATTTTTTAAACATTTTTTAAGGCCAGCTGAGATTTTTTGTTTCCTTTTTTTCGTTAAAACGAAAATTATTGTTAAAAAAATGAAAATTTTATGTTTTTTCACGAAAAAATCTTTTTTTAATGAATAAAAGTAATAATTTAAATACCCTTCCTATAATTTGAATGCTGATGGCCTAGAAATCCAAATCAGCGAAAGCTAGGCCCTGATTTCTTTATATTAACGCTTTTTATCTTTTTTCAAACAATTTTCTTGTTTTTTTTTGTTGACCAAGGCTTTTTCTAAATAAAACCATCCTATTTACATTTACATTTTTTTACAATTCAAATTTTTCAGAAAAAATAAGAAAAATACATACATAAACCGAATAGAAGTTACTGACAACAGTGCGATAAGCCTCAATAATTGAAAAATAATACAAGTCACGTTTTCCTGAAAATGTTTGGGACAATTTTACCCGAA
Organism: Caenorhabditis virilis; assembly: GCA_964036255.1. Classification (NCBI taxonomy): domain Eukaryota; kingdom Metazoa; phylum Nematoda; class Chromadorea; order Rhabditida; family Rhabditidae; genus Caenorhabditis; species Caenorhabditis virilis. The sequence continues at coordinate 2,927,181 of OZ038415.1, read as the reverse complement.
TCTTATTTAAAACAGCTCACACTCAATGCAAAAACCCCAATCGTTGTCAAGAACAAAGAAATCGATTGGAAAATTATCCAAAAACTCGAATTGATGTCGTATAACTGGAATTTTTCTCTTTTTTTCTTTAGGGAGGGCTCCAGAACGGAACATAAATGATAGAAAATTTAATTCTCTATCGAATGGTGCCAATAACAATTTTTTAAAACCAATATTGACCGAGAAACACGAAAAATAGAAAACTAGTCCCCGCATTTGGTTTTCTAGGCCTCGCTTGTTTTAAATCGATAAAAACAACAACTGGGAAACTAAATTAAACAAATAAAAAGGCACGTGGCCTAGAAAACCAAGGGACTAACTTTCTTCCGGCCAAAAAACTTATTTTTCGTGTAACTCGGCCATTTTTGGTCAAAAATGGACGTTTTCGATAGAGAATTAAATTTCCGTCCAGAAAATCAGTTTTTAAAAAAAAATTACCCATCGCATCATTATTTCAGACAAAAGCTGAAAAAGTGTCAAAGTCACATCCATCACCAAAAATGCGGTGTACGCTATAATGGTATGTGAGCAGCAAAAAACCTTGAAAATCTTTTTTTTTGAAAAAAACATTTATTTCTCACCGTATAACTTGAATTTTCTTTAGATCCTAAATCGACTAAATATCGCATCATTTTTAAACAGAAATGATGCACGAAAAAAAAGACAAAAAAACGTGAAACAAAGGGTTAGAAATTAAAAAAATATATAAATAAGTACTCATTTTTTATTATTCGACCCATAATTATTATCAACAAGAATTTGGCGGGTAAGATTATTAATGTGACGAAAACGATCAGGTCCTAGATGTATTCCACCATACCATCGGGTGACTACCACCATTACATTGGTTGCTTTCATTCGTTCGAGGAGTTCGAGCATTTTGGAGCTGGCGCCTGTTTCACCATCGTCTTCGCAGTCATGGTATCTGAGAATTTTTGAATTTAGGGGAGCTTAAAGAGGGAGGTGCACTTGATCTCTTTCCCATCCTTTAAGGCCACATATCGATAGGCTAAAATATTGTGCGTCGCTCGCCTTATCTTCGAATTTGATTTCAAAATTTGCATAACTTTGTCAACATCCTCTTTTGATGAAATTGCAGCCAAGTGTGCTTGGAAAAAGCTCTTCCTATCGTGAAACACTTCTCCGTGTTGGATGTTCATATCATCTTCTATTACTTCCTCATTTCTTGACACTTCTTCTGGAGCATTTTCGTTATCTGTACTACTTTGAGCATCTTCTGTATCCTGAAAATAGAATAAAATAAAATTCAGATATTTTTTGTTTACCAATATTACCCTAATATAGTCCTGAATCACCGTCACCCATTGAAAAATGATAGGAAAACCCATATTCTCTAAATAAACGTTATTTAATTGATTCTGAAGGCTTAATCGTTCATCTGCTGTAAAATAAGGGCCACTGAGTTCGAAAAGCGGGGGAGAGCTGGAAATGTAAAATATACTTTTCAATAGAGAGCAATATTTTAAATACCTTGTTGGATAATCATCAGGAAGACTAATTGTCAGCGTTATACTTCTCTCAAACTCAAAGGTCAATTGTCTTTCGGTTTGATATTTCAACAAGTCCGGAAAAATTGATTCTAGCGATTCGATTTCTAACTGACGTTGTTCGGAATCATCCATTTGACGAGTTTCTAAAGTTTCTGAAAAAAAACGCGAGATTTTCTTACGGGATTTAAATTTTTATCAAAAATTTTAATAAAAATAAAAAATAAGTTAATATCCGAAAAGACGTCAACAAATTCACAAATACGTCAGTGAGCGACGCCTTGGCGCAGTTTTCGTGAATAACTAAAAAATCCGAATAAATTCTTTAAAATTCCAGATTTCTCTAGTTTTCTTCATTTTTTAAAAGTTTTTCTACTACATAAATGTTTTCAGAGGCCTCTTCTACTTATATGAACAATTTGGGCGTGAACAATGGGCTATTCGCGGTAAAATTATAAAAAATAAAATTTTGCTATTTTTTAAATTAAAATTTTTTTTACAGAAACCAACAATTGGGAGGAGTGAATACGGTCGGGTTAAGGTCGCGCTCGCACCTGGTAAAGGTTTCATGGATTGGTTGAGAGTTTCATCAAAGGTTAGTATAAAAAATTTCGTTTTAAAATTCAAAATCAAATTTCAAAAATTTAATTAACAATTAATCAACGCTTTCTTCTGAAAAATTCAAACAAAGCTAATTAAATTTATCGTGAAAAGAACGAAAATGTGCTTTCTTCGCCGCCGTTTTTTCATTTCCCTTTCTCCAAAATGCACAATTCTGCGTCTCTAACATCTCTTGCTCTCAGATGACGTCAAGCCTCACAGCTTTTTCCAGAATATAGCAATTTTCTCACAATTTAAAGTCTTCTGATATTTATGAACATAATATTCAATATTTTTATTTTATGTGCTCAAAAGTTTATATTTTTTTGAGAAATGTAAGCTTAAAAATATTTATACAAAAAATGCTACCACATTTTTCAGACACTTGCTAAACGGCAGCCATCTGTAGATCACAATGAATTAAGTAAGCATGATAAGAAGGATGATTGCTGGGTTCATTTATTTGGGACGGTAAGATTTAATTTTTTGCAAAAAAAATCAATAAATCAATATTTTAGGTATACGATGTGACGAAATATCTAGATTTTCATCCAGGTGGAATTCCAGAATTAATGAGAGGCGCTGGAAGAGACGCGACACCATTATTCAATCAATATCACGCATGGGTGAATTATGAGAGTATGCTGAAAGCATGTGTAGTTGGACCATTTGTTGGGGATTTATCGAAATGTAAGAATTTTTGAAAATGATGGTCTTAAAACGATTTTTTGCAGTAAGACCGGTTTTACCACCAACCACCACTGAAAATGAGAATCTTCTTGGTCCGAATAGTTTCACATTTGAGAATAATTCGTTGTTTGGAAGCAGGTAACTTGGAAATTTTGATTTTAAGAAGAAAAACTAATTTTTTTCAAAAATTCACCGATTTTAGCACATTTTAAGCTGAAATTTCGAATTTTTTTGAGAAATTTGAAAAAATCGATTTTTCAAGACTTGAAATATGTTTTGTTAATTCTGAAATTTTAGAATTCTTTAAATTTTAGGAATTTCAAAAAAAAACATTTTAAATTTGAATTTTTTCAGAAAATTTTGTAAAAATTCAAATTTTCAAAAAAATTTTCAAAAATCTGACTTTTTTCTAAGAATTTAAAAATTTTTGCATCCAAGAATCCTGTAAATTCTAGGACTTTCAGAAAAAAATGTTTAATCCGATTTTTTTCGAAAAAAATTGAAAAAATTCAATTTTTAACGAATTTTCGTTGAAAATCTGAAAATTTTCAAAAAAGTCAATTTTTTTTGAAAACCGAACCATTTAAGAGTGCCAAACTTCCAAAATAGGGAATTTTTGTGAAATTTCAAAAAAAAATTCTGAAAATCAACATTTTTGTGAATTTTAGCTCAATTTGAAGCTGAAATTTTGAATTTTTTGAGAAATCTGAAAAATATCGATTTTTTCAGAATTGAAGCCCTAGAAAATGGTGTATCAATATCGCATAACGACTGGAATGAGCTGACGGATGAAAATGTTATTGTTACAGTGAAACCAGCATTTGTGAAGGTTGTTTTTATTAAAAATTAAATTTTTTAATCAATAAAATTTTTAGACAGCGATTACCAGCCAAGGGGATGAGATAACAAGTGAAAATTGGAGACTTAGGGTTTTGGTACACCCATTTTTTAAACCATCGATGGAATTTGAGTTTGGTTAGAAAAAAGGGTTATAAAATAGTTTTAAAGTCTAATTTTTTAGAACCAACGTCTTTATCGATTAATGATGAAGAATTTAATATTAAAATAATTGGAAATTCGGTTAGAGTTACGTTTCCAACGGTAAGCATTGGGGCAGTTTTGGGGACGTTTTTAAAATCAAGGAAAATCTCAAGAAAAAGTGGTTTTTGACGTTTTTTTTGAAGAAAATTTGGAAATTTCGAAAATTTTCAGTAAAATGGTAAAAAATCTAGAATTCTTGAATATTATTCGGTTTTCCTAATATGTCAAGAATCCTTGAATTTGCCTGAAAATTCCAAATACCTTCAAAGATACCTTTAAAATCGTATTAATCTGTAATATTTGAAGATTTGAAAAGTATTCAAAACACGTTTTAAAGAATTTTTGGAAGTTTTGAAAATTGTCTGAAAAATGCTCGAATTTTGAAGGTTTAATTGAAAAATTGAAATTTTTTCGAAATTTAAAAAAATCCTAGATTCTGCCATTTTTCTTAATTTAAAAAATTTTTAATATTTCAAAAAAAAAGTTACAGAAACTGTGGTATTTTTAAAAATTCTGAAAATTTACAGTTTTTCAAATTAACTCGAATTTCAGGAATTTTCAAAAATTTCGAAAATTTGTCTAAAATCGAGACATTTTGAATTTTCCTTCATTTTTTTAATATTTTAAGATTCCTTCAAAAAGCTGACGTTTTTCTGAAAATTTTAAAAATGTGGAAAATTCCGAATATTTAAAAAAAATCCTTTAAAATCTAGATTTTTTGAAAAAATTAAATTTTTCGATTTATTTATTTTTCCAGAATTCTTCTAAAAATGGATTTTTGGCGAAAATGTTAAGAAATTCGACAATTTCGGGGATTTTTGATGAAATCTGAAAAATTCACAATTTTTCAAGTAAACTTTTAAAATTCGGGAATTTTTCTGAAAATTTCGAAAATTCTTGCAGTTTGCCTATTCGGATCGGATTTTGGATCAAATCCTATTTGGATCGATTCGGATCGGCGGAATTTTTAAGAGATTGCGAAAAATTCCCAATTTTTCAATTCAATCTTCGAATTTCCGGAATTTTTCTGAATTTTTTTAAATTTCGAAAAATTGTCTAGAATCGAGACATTTTGAATTTTCTTTAATTTTTCTAATATTTCAAGAATCCTTCAAAAAGTTGGATTTTCTCTGAAATGTTTAAAAATTCACAATTTTTCAAGAAAAAATTTTAAATTCGGGCATTTTTCAGAAAATTTTGAAAAATCTGGAATTTTTAAAGCAGTTTGCCTATTCGGATCGGATTTCGGATCAAATCCTGATTGGATCGGTTCGGATCGGCGGAATTTTTAAGAAATTGCAAAAAATTCCCAATTTTTCAATTCAACCTTCGAATTTCGGGAATTTTTCTGAATTTTTTTCAAATTTCGAAAATGGTCTAAAATCGAGACATTTTGAATTTTCTTTAATTTTTCTAATATTTCAAGAAACCTTCAAAAAGTTGGATTTTCTCTGAATATTTTAAAAATTCACACTTTTTCAAGTAAAAATTTGAAATTTCGAGCATTTTTCAGAAAATTTCGAAAATTCTTGAATTTTTAAAGCAGTTTGCCTATTCGGATCGGATTTTGGATCAAATCCTGATTGGATCGGTTCGGATCAATTCGGATCGGCGGAATTTTTAAGAAATTGCTAAAATTTTGAAAAATCTTGGAGACATTTTGAATTTTCTTTAATTTTTCGAATATTTCAAGAATTCTTCAAAAATTTGGCATTTTTCAGAAAATTTCGAAAAATCTGGAATTTTATAAGCTTTTTTCCTATTTGGATCGGATTACGGATCAAATCCTGATTGAATCGATTTGGATCGTTGGAATTTTTAAAAAATTCTGAAAATTCCATTTTTAAGGCTTGGTTTTTTGACATTTTAAAAATTTCCCCAAATTTGTCCAAAAAGTTGAATTTTTAATCGATATTTTAAAGATAACATGTCCTGAAACATTCACCGAAGGAAAATGTAAGGTTCAAAGAAGACCCGGCGTTTCGTACCATGAATGCAACATCCCATCGATTTCGAGGATAAATCACGACACGCTGCTATTTACAATTGAAATTCCGAAAAATATATATTATCGGATACCGGTCGGACACCATGTTTCAATTAAAGTTAGGAAAGGAAGTGAGGATTTTTAAGAAATTCAAAAATTTTCAACTTTTTTGTAGATTCTTCGCTTTATCGACCTTATACGCCTATCAAAAGCCGGATTTCTAATGAGCTAGACAATCGGCTAGACTTTATGATTAAAATTTATGAGGATGGAATTTGTACTCCCTCGATTGCGAAATTAAATATAGGTTTGCCTAGAAAGTTTAGAAATTTTTCCCAAAACCCGATTCAGGTGATAAAATTGAAATAAGTGACCCGATTGGTGATAAGAATTTCTCGGAATGGATTCGAAATTCGGATGAGTTGATCTTATTGGCGGCTGGGACGGGTATCACTCCGATGATTGATGTTATTGGGATGAGGATTCGGGAGAATAGGTAGTTTTTGCTGAAAATTGCAGATTTTTGTGAAAAATGAGGTTTTTAGGGGACGAGAGGATAGGAAAACGTATATTTTGATGTTTAATAAAAAGGAGAAGGATGTGCAAGTGAAGGGAGAGGAATGGGTTTTGAGGAAATGGGTGGAAGAGTCTGAGAATAGTCAGCAGATTGTGGTTGGTGGCTTTTAGAGCTTTTTTTTAGTTCTAGGGCTTAGATTTTAAAATAAGTGGGGGATTTTTTGCAAAAATCACATTTTGAGAGGGTAGGCCAAGTGTTTGGAGGCACAAGTGTTCGTGCGTTGAAAAAGTTAGGCCACGCACCTTGTAGAAGCGTTTAGCCTGAAGCAACACGAAAAATAAAATAAAATCATTAAATGGGAAATCGAATTCTACTTTGACTATTTTTTTCAATCATGGAAAATGCTTTATAAAAAAACGAACACATGTGCCTCCAAACACTTGGCCTACCCTCCATTTTGAGCTTCAAAATGAGGTAAATTGTGAAGAAAATCCATACAATTTCGAAAGAATGCTTTTTTTAATTGAACAATTCATAATTAGAGCTATAAAATGATATAAAATTTGCGCAAGGTCTTGAAATCTGAAAATTCACAATTTCAGAAGCAAAATGAGCTGAAAATTGAGAAATTTTTGAATTTTTGAGAAAAATATAGTTTTATAATATTTTTTCAGAAAAAAAGGTCATATTTTGAAGATTTTCACAATTAGAGCTTCGAAATGATATAAATTTTGAAGAAAATCATAGATTTTACCAGTTTTCCATTTTTACAACTGTTCAAGTGCTTAAAATCTGAAAATGGACAATTTCAGCCGAAAAATGAGCTGAAAATCAGAAAATTTTGAATTTTTCAGAAAAATATTGTTTTTTAATGTTTCTTTTAAAAAAAAACACTTTTCATGGTTACTACCATTCGTAAACAGAAAATGTAAAACATTGGAATTGTCAGCTTCAAATTGAGCTGAAATGTACAAAAAATGTGGAGGAAAATCATTCTGAGCGGTTTTGACAATCAAAAATTAACGAACTTATCGATTTTTGAGAGTTATGTGGCTTTTTTTGGATTTTTTAGAATTTCGGAAATTTTTTGACACTCTGTCTTTAAGACGATAAAATGCCATTAATTCTAATAGCTGACACTCTTCCTTTAAGACAATAAAATACCATTGATTCTAATAGCTGACACTTTGTCTTTAAGACAGTAAAATACCATTTATTGTAATAGCTGACACTCTGTCTTTAAGACGATAAAATACCATTGATTCTAATAGCTGACACTTTGTCTTTAAGACAGTAAAATACCATTTATTGTAATAGCTGACACTCTGTCTTTAAGACGATAAAATACCATTAATTCTAATAGCTGACACTCTGTCTTTAAGGCCGTAAAATACCATTGATTCTAATAGCTGACACTTTGTCTTTACGGCCGTAAAATACCATTGATTCTAATAGCTGACACTTTGTCTTTAAGACAGTAAAATACCATTTATTGTAATAGCTGACACTCTGTCTTTAAGACGATAAAATACCATTGATTCTAATAGCTGACACTTTGTCTTTAAGACAGTAAAATACCATTTATTGTAATAGCTGACACTCTGTCTTTAAGACGATAAAATACCATTAATTCTAATAGCTGACACTCTGTCTTTAAGGCCGTAAAATACCATTGATTCTAATAGCTGACACTTTGTCTTTACGGCCGTAAAATACCATTGATTCTAATAGCTGACACTTTGTCTTTAAGACAGTAAAATACCATTTATTGTAATAGCTGACACTCTGTCTTTAAGACGATAAAATACCATTGATTCTAATAGCTGACACTTTGTCTTTAAGACAGTAAAATACCATTTATTGTAATAGCTGACACTCTGTCTTTAAGACGATAAAATACCATTAATTCTAATAGCTGACACTCTGTCTTTAAGGCCGTAAAATACCATTGATTCTAATAGCTGACACTTTGTCTTTACGGCCGTAAAATACCATTGACTCTAATAGCTGACACTCTGTCTTTAAGGCCGTAAAATACCATTGATTCTAATAGCTGACACTTTGTCTTTACGGCCGTAAAATACCATTGATTCTAATAGCTGACACTCTGTCTTTAAGGCCGTAAAATACCATTAATTCTAATAGCTGACACTTTGTCTTTAAGGGGATTTTTTCTAATTAGATTGGATCTCTAAGCGATATTTGAAAATAACTGTTTCTTGCAGTTCCTAAACATCCTAAGCGACGCGGAAGATCCAACAAATCCTGACTATCTCCACGGCCGAGTTTCCACATATCTCCTCCAGTCAAATATCCATATTTCCCCGTCGGATTGCACCAAAAAAGCGTTTATTTGTGGTCCAAATGGTTTCATGTTGGCCGCCAAAAAGTGGGTGGCAAATTTATAGTTTTATTCCAAAAAAAGTGATATTTTCAGATCCCTTGAAGAAATTGGATTAACTTCGGAAGATGTACATGTTTTTGACGGATAATGTCATATTTAGATACAATTATTTTCATTTTAAATTGCTTAATATCTAAAAGAAGAAAAAAAGTAAAAGATTTATAAAAATTCGAGCAAGAAATGCAGATTTGAACCGCTTTGACAAATTATATTGTTGTTTTTGTTTGTATTTGTTTTTTTTGACACATTGAAGAATATTAGTGAATTAGGGGAGTATAAGTTTTGATTTTTTGAAAGAGTTATTTTGTTTCTATCCTTGGTGAACTGCCACGTCGCCAATTACGGAATTTGGCGAATAGGCTGGTTGGTGAAAGAACTGAGCATTTTCCGCCTTGCATGTCGTTTGGAAGGGCTTTCTTCTTTCGTTGCGAGTAGCGACGGATGGCGCTGTGGAAATCGTCGACGTGGTGGCGGGGTGATGGCTGGAAATGGGGTTTTAAGAAAATAGGGATAAAATAGAGATAATTCTCTATCCAAATCTGTTTTTAAAATTTTCTAAAACCACCTAGAAGCCGAGAAAATCAGGTTCAAAACAATGGCCTAGAAAAAGCGTGGCCTAACTTTGAGAGCGTGTGGCCGAACTTTGTAGTGATAGTGTATATGATAAATTTTAATAGATAATGTATATTTCTCGATTTTTTTCTAATTCTTCATAAAAAATTCAGAAAAATACACATTTTCCATTTTCTAGGCCATTAATTCTAGGCCATATTTGTAAACCGGCGCTAAAAAAGGAAAATAACGCAGAAATATCTTCTTAAACACTTTTTCTACCTTAAGAATCACATTTAACATGTAATTTCACAAAAAATCGATATTTCATCAAGGGACCTGGAATAAATGGCCTAGAAACCCAAGTGGTGGCCTAGGAATTGACGCAAATGTATTAAAAAATGGGTTTTTTCAAAATTTCCGGTAAGAATTAGCTCTATTTTATCACAGTTGCTCTTTTTTGCTTCTTTAAGGTCCTTCTTTAAGGTTGTAGGTATTATTGTCTCACAAATTCGGCTTCATAAACGTGAAATTCCCTATTTTGAGAAATAGTGTATGGTGAGGGATAATAAGACAACGCAACGCAACCCTCCCAATTGCCCTCACGCGTCGCGTGTCGATTTTTTTGACAGAGGTTTTTCACGTTTATATAACAGATTTTGTAAACAACTAATAGCTAAATTCAAAATATAAGACTAATAGAGATCTGAAAATTATCAAACCAGTTTTTTTTTGAAAAATTATACAGAATTTTTGATAAATTCACCGATTTTAAGAGGTTTATTCAATTTTGGATGTCGAAAACTGAAATTTCGGGATTTTTATGACTTGAAAAATCTGAAAATTTAGAGAAAAATAGAGGTCTGAAAAATTTCAAGCCTTTTAAAGGAGGGTTTTACGGAGATTATGAATGTGCCTTGGATGAAAATAGGCTTCAGACTCATTCCAAATCTCTATTTAAAATTTTCTAAAACCACCTAGAAGCCGAGAAAACACGCCTCAAAACAATGGCCTAGAAAAAAGGGCCACCGGCGAAAACTAGTCCGCAGGCATGAAAAGTCTAAAAAAATGAAAAACAAAACATAAATTAAGATGAAAAAACATTGAAAAGGACTACTATAAGCATTCTGCATAACTATTTATTAACGAAACACGAAAAAAGTTCATAGGAAAAAGTTCGGCCAGGTGGCCCTTTTTTCTAGGCCATTGTTTTAAGGCTTGTTTTCTCGGCGTCTAGGTGGTTTTAGAAAATTTTAAATACAGATTTGGAATGAGTCTGAAGCCTATTTTCTTCCCAGATTTTTTAATCTCCGTAAAACCCGCCTTTAAGTGTTTCTGCTCTGATTACAATTAATTAAAGGCATTTTTTCTTAAATTATTTCAAAGAAAAAGGGAAAACTGAGAAAAAACCGAGTTTTTAATTTAAAAATAAGAAAAAAAATTGTTTAATGGCCTAACTTGGATTTCTAGTCCCCGTGGTCTTGTTTCTCTAGGCCATTTCATTTAGAAAATTCCAGCTGCTTTTATTTTCCGCTTTTTGGAAAATTAAAAAAAAAGAGGGAATGGGGATTTTAAAAAATAATGGATTTTTTGAAAACAGTTTCTTTCTCTGAAATTTCCGATTTTCAGCTTCAAAATGAGCCAAAAATCAGAAGTCTCTAAATTTTTGAAAAATTCAGATGATTGATGTTTAAAAATTTTATTTTTTTTAATTCTCGGTATTTTTAACTGAACGTTCTGAGTTTTCAGAATTTTCATATCGAGCTTCAAAATTTCTTAAAAATCAGTCAAAAATTTGTGATTTTTTGAAAAAAAAAACGTGGTTCGAAAAATGTTCAGATATCTTTTGCTTTTTTCAGATACCTACAATCTTAAAATTAGTTTTTGCTCAGTTTTCTTAAAGGTGCAGTTCCACTTATTCGTTTTTTTTCAAATTTTTGAATGCTCCGAACTGATCCGATCCGATCCGATCCGAATTTGATCGGAAATTTCCAATTTTTAAGCAAAAAAGAACACTTTTTACCTTCTGGAGGACTAATTCCGGAGAGAATGCCTCCTGAATTTCAGCAACCAGCCCAATCAATAAATCATCAACGTCATGATCCAATGCGACGGAAATTTCAAAGTGTTCAAAGCCGAGGGCGGCCTTTGCGGCGCGTACTTCTGCAAAAAATTTGTTTTTATTTTGAAAATTGCATTTTCGTCCCGGAAACAAACCTTGTTTATTCACAGTCCTCTTCCTCTCCAAATCCACCTTATTTCCAGCAACAAGCACTGGAATATTTCGGCATTCTGGACAGTCTCGAATCATTTCCAACGCGTTGTTCGCCTGTTTCCAGCTGGATCTTGAATCAATGCTATAGACCACAAGGAACGCTTGAACTTCATTTGTCAACCAGTGAGCATCGCCAAGGTCGGATTCGAAGAATACGAGATCACATTCGACACCTCCGATGCAGATGGATACGGTGTTTTCGTAGTCTTCTGCAAGAATTTTAAGGATCCACTTTGAACTATAAATATTTTCAGACTAGAATTTTCTGGAATTTTTTGGAAGCTTCTGGAATTTTGTGGAGCTTACTTTTTTTGGAGCTTCGCAACTACCTAGTTACCGTACAATTTTTTAAAGGCGCACATGTTTCTAATTCAAACTGCTCATGTTGCAAGTGCGCTCCATAGTTCGCTCTACAAATTGGCCGTTTTCCGAAGGGGTTTACGCATTATTATGACTAGAAAAATAATTTTTTTGTTTTTTTTTCGCAGCGGAAGAACAATGGGGAAAATGTTTTCTAACTGTAAATTTGCTAAGAAAACAAAATATGAGTAATTCACGAGAAGTACACAAATCAAGAAAAAGTTAGTCCCCCTTGCATTTGTTCTTCCATCGAAAAAAAAGCCGGAAAACTTGAATTAGTCAAATAACTTGAATATTTTCGATTTTGATGGTTTTCAAATGTCGCCAACAAGATTTAAAAAACAATGTCAAAACTCAAAAGTAGTCCGAATTATATAAATCAATAATTTATAAAAAATGTTTCATAGTGTTAATCAGTCCGGGGAATTTACGGAGCTAATGAATGCAGATGCGATGAAAATAGACTTCTTTCCCATTCCAAATCTGTTTTTAAAATTTTCCAAAACCACCTAGAAGCCGAGAAAACGAGCTTCAAAACAATGGCCTAGGAAAAACGTCCACGAAAGCTAGTCCGCCGTTTTTAAGCTCATTTTCTCGACTTCCACGTGGTTTTAGAAAATTTTAAAAACAGATTTGGAAAACGTACGAATTCTATTTTCATTTGAGGTGCATGTATTGGCTATGTAAACTCATTGACCCTCTTCCTTTAAGAATTTTATCCAACAAAATAAATCCAAAAACGAAAAACCTACGTATTTCATCAGCAAATGCGTTCTTATACTCCGAAGTGATTAATTGAGAGATCAATGAAGATTTGCCGGTTCCAGTGTCACCAATCACGAATATTTTATAAGTTTTATGACTCGTCGACGCGTTCGTCAAATCATTCGTCGACATTTTCACCATTTCATCGGTTACCGGATCACTGGCTTCACTTTCGCTTCGAGACCCGCGCGCGGAATCCGTTGACACCGATACGGGGAATGGTGACGGTGATTTGTCGGACTTGTTGGTTGGCGTACGTTTGCGACGGAAGCTGTCACCACGCGACACCACCGCTCCTTTTTCATCGATTTTGAATTGGCGGACTCTGGAGAAAAAAACTAATTTTATTTTCTTACAAAATATCTTGTCAGATAATTGGGTTCCTAAAATTTTCTAGAAAAAAATGGCCTAGAAATCCAAATATTTTTAAAAATTTTGCGCTTTTTCAATTTTTTGATCTCAAAAATACAATATTCATGTTTTCAATACCTCTTAAAGACAGGGTATTTGGAATTTAATTTAAAAAAAAATTTAGTTTCGGAAAAGAAAGTGCGCTCTATGGAAAACTGTCAATTACATAATTAATCGATTTTTTTGATCCTTGGAATCCACATGTGGCTCCTTGTCTTTAAAAATGTCAAAATACGAAGAATCGTGAATTCGGCCAAGAACGTAGCTACCGAATGTAACTGGGATGAAACTAGACCTCATACTCATTCCAAATCTGTTTTTAAAATATTCTAATACCTCCTAGAAGCCGAGAAATAGGGCTTTGAAAGAATGGCCTAGAAAAAGCTACGGAAACTAGTCCGCGGGCCTTATTACGTGAAAAATCCACGCAAAAAAGTTAAAAATAACGAATTTAAGTATTTTTCCATGAATATTCATCAATATAACACCTAAAAGGCTCACAGGAAAAAGTTCGGCCAGGTAAGGGAACTTTTCTAGGCCACCGCTTTGACGCTCGTTTTCTCGGCTTCTACGCGGGTTTAGAAAATTTTAAAAACTGATTTGGAATGATAAAGAGTTCTATTTTTACCACCGGTAAAAAATATGCCACTGTAAAGTGGGTCCGGCCGGGTAAAGTGGGTAAATTTGACAAGAAAAGACATCGTTGGCTTCTTAAAGGCACAGTGCTAGTGATTTGTTTTTTAAAATTAGATTTTTAAAAAAAAATTGTTTATTTTCAATTTTCACAAAATCTGAAATTTCCGGTTATAAAAAAACATTGAAAAAATATTTTTTATAAGCAAATTTAGCAAAAATGACCCCTTTGCTTGAAAACTGGGTGCATTGACATGAATTTTGGTTCAAAACTTCGCTATTAAAGGGGACTATTCGCATGTTATAAATGTTGCTAAATCAATCTGAAATTCAATTTTATATACCTAGGGACAATATTTGCAAAAAATTAGAAAAAAAGGGCATCCGGAGTCGAACTTTGGTCTCAAAACCGTATAAGTTACCACCAAAGGGACTGCCCTTTTTCTATTTTTTTGCACATTTTTTCACTAGGTATATAAAATTGAAGTTCAGATCGATTAAGCAACATTTTTAACCTCCTTTAAACAAAAAAAACATAAAAATAATACCTCGTATAATCATCCGAATCGGGAAGTTTCAAAAACCGCTCCTCAACCATATTATTCGGCTTGGCTTCTGGCCAAACATCAGTCCTCGGTTCCATCAATCGTTGCCTTTAAACAAATAAATAATTGGAGATGAAATAATAAAAAAAATAAAACGATAAATCAGTAGGCGGAAATCTCTGGGTTTCTTCTTGATCCAATGGATCCAAACCATCTGCCTCCTGGTTTTTTCCCTTTTGGTAAACAATCGAGAGCTCTCTCTCTCTCTCTCTCTCTCTCTCTCCCTTTTAAACTTCATATTTCTAAACACTTGCAAAAACCGAAAAAAAAAATCATATGACCTTACCGCTGCAAACTCGGACGCCTTGAAACCGTCGGTGTACTTCTACGCCTCTCATTCGGTGCACCGACGTCATCTACCGCCATTCGACGCACCTGGAAAACGTGAAATTTACACTTTTTCAAAAATTCAAACCCCCCCCCCCCCCAACCATTTCGTTAAAGTTAATGTAAACAAAATTGCAAAAAGTGTACAACACTTGAAGTTCAAGTGACAGTGGGGAGGGAAGAAGACGCAAAAAATTCGTTTTCGAAAAAATCTGGTGTGAATTTCACTTTGAAATAGCAAATATTTTTTTCTGTTGGAAAAGGAATTAGTTGAACGTTTTTTAAAAAAATAATCCATGTCGAAAAAAAGGAAGAGTAGTTGGCGGCAAAAATGAGAGTTTGTTGCAAGTGCGCTCTAATGCAAATTGTTCTATTTTTTTATTTTTCAAATCTTTTGAGGATATTTAGGAAGTATTGATTACTAAAAATGATGAAGAAGGGTGGATTTTAGTTGTAATTTAGAAAAAAATTTCAGAAAGTATTTATTACTAAAAATGGTTGGAATTTTCCTTAATTTAGAAAAGAATTTCTAAAAAAATTAATTTTTCTGAAAAAAAGCCTCTACAAAGCGCAACAAGCCCCATTTCTATAAAATATCGGGTAAAAACTGTTTTTTCTAAAAAAAAAATATAAAAAACGTAAAAATTCATATTTTTGAGCTTTTATTTTTCTTAAAATTGCGTAAACTTGGAATAGAAACATTCTACTTATCAAAAATTCTCAAAAAAGTTCGAAAATTACTCGAAAACCCCCATTTTTCGTTAAAGTTCAGTGGAGCGCGCTTGCTTATTCCGCTTTCAAACGATTGTGTCGCGAAAACTCAATTATTTAATTTTATTTTCAGTATATTCTGGCTTTTTCAGATCCCCTCCGAGCAATTTGATATATTTTTTTCGCGAACAACCTTATTTATTTTCCATTTGTGTGTTTTTATTTTTTTTTTCCCCCCCTCCATGTGACTTTAATTTATTCTCCCCTCACCCTAGGAAAAGGCGTACTACCCTTTTCGAGAAAAATAGATTGAAAACAATTTCAAGTGTCCCGAAATTGAGCTTGAAATAACAAGAATTGATCAAAGATTGTCTGGTGTCGTTGAAATTGGATGAATTTTCAACAAAAATTGGGAAAAATCGGTTTTTCGAAACAAAAACCAACAAAAAAACAAAACGGAAATGTTGTTTGATGTCTACCCCTTTTCGCTTGCCGTTTCCCATGTGCAGCGATGTCCGAGTGGTTAAGGAGATAGACTTGAAATCTATCTCAGACAATGGGGGAACTGCTTTTTTATCAGTTCGGGGCCATTTCGACTGCTTTTTTGGCAGTACTAGTAAAATACCAGTCGAAATCGAAAGTAGAACTGCTTTTTTGGCAGTACTGGTAAAAAACCAGTCCAAATCGAAAAGAGAACTGCTTTTTTAGCAGTAACTGATAAAAAACCAGTCGAAAATTTTAATTTAATTTTTTTTAATTTAATTTTTTTAAACTTTTAAACTTTTATTATATAAATGTATATTTAATCTTTGCAGATGTTGTAAATCGTGTTTAATTAGTTGAAACTGATGTTTTATTCAACAGATAGTTTTTTTTGCTTAGAAAAGTATTTTTTTGAAACAAGAAATTATAGTTATCTCCAAACCCAAGAGAGCCCCTGCGAGTGAGACCCTGCTCGTCGGCTGGAAACAACTATAACGATGATCTCAGGTGTGGTATGTCCTTCAACAGGTACATTTTTCGATTTTTCACGTGCCATCATCTCAAAGAACGAAAAAGTTGCGAAGTCATTCAAAGTTCAGTGCTATCCATCAGCAGTGCTCAAAGATTTGACATATCAACAGGGTTTGAATGATTTGGCGGCAATGAAGCCGGATGTTGTCGATTATTTAAAAGGTTAATATTTACAAATATGATATAAATCAGTATTGAAAAATTACAGAAGTGTCTTAGTCATTTTTTGAGTTTGAAGATTGTTCACTGGAGTTGAACATCGAGGATTCATCTTTTTAACACAGCAAGTCAGTTTTCATGTCTTTTCATTACAATTTTCAAAATCTCTAAAATTACAGCCTATATAAATCAATTGATGGATCGGTTTAGCAGGAAATTTCTATAATTAAGAAGAATCGTAGTTCGTGGGACGCAAAGGAATTCACTCAAAGATTGAAGAAGTCTATGTAGGTTCATGAAAGCATATGCACTTATAATTTTTTATGTTTAGGACCGAAGCGTGAAGAGTTGCGTCTTCTAAAGAACTGGAAAACGCAAACCGAAACGCTGAGAATGAACTACTTGAATCCGAGGACTACCTCAACATAAATTACTAAGTATTTTGTTTCTTTTTTTTTGTTATATATTTTTTTTATTTTTTTTTATCCTTGAACCGTGTTCTTTTTTTTGTATTATTTAATAAATATTGTTATAATAAAGCTGCAATGGCGTTTTTACTATTTTTTGCGTGAATCGAATTTATGAAATTCGACTGCTTTTTTATCAGTTCCCGACTAGTTCATTATGAGTTGCCGACTAGTTCATTACTAGTTAGCCGACTAGTCGGAAAACTGATAAAAAACCAGTTCCCCCATTGTCTGAGATTGGGCATTGCCCGCGTAGGTTCGAACCCTGCTCGCTGCGAACTTTTTTTTCTTTTTGTTAAAAATGTATTTTTTAAATTTTTTTTTAAATTCACCAACCTCTACCGCCGGCTTCGGCCGATGCTTAAAAGACTGCGATCGCAGCGGTTGTTGTCGCATCGTCTCCTCAGCGGACAGCAGATTATTCGAGCTGTTTCTGAAAAATTGTTGTTTTTTGTTTAAAAAAAAATATTTTCTAAAAGTTTATATTCAACGAAAAATAAAAATGAGCCGAAGAAAAGAGTGAAATTTGAGAACGAATACTTCTGACATAATTTCGGGTCTTCATCTTTTTTTCTCCCCTAATTGCGTCCGGAAATCTATTTTTGATATCGTGTCTTTTTTTTCAGCACCGAGAAAAAAGGGTGTGGATTATCTAAATACCTCAGAAGAACAGAAAAAAGTGATCAAAAAAGCTAAAAATAAAAAAAAAGGATCAAAAAAAAATAATAAAGGTGGAAAAGCAACTGCTACAACTGTTCTTTAAAAAAATATATATATATCTATATATATTACGTTTTTCTTTGAGTCCTGTTCAAAAAACAACGAGAAAAACAACAGAAGAAATAGAAAAAAGCGAGAAAAAAAAATGGGAAAAATTCGTCTAAATAAATTGAATTTAATCGGCGGGGTCTGGGGGGTGAGAATGACCTAGGAAATTACTATATTCGGCTACATTTTAGCACAAATTGTTAAGGAACTCTCTCTCTTTAACCAGAAAATGTGCCCCCCTAAATCGAACACAATAGAAAGATCAACAAGCTTTTAAAAAAAAGAAAAAAGAGACGTTTTCTCGCACAGGGACGAAACAAAAAATGTTAAAAAATGTCTAGAACAAAAGAGCAACACGAGCACTTGAGTTATTTGGTTGAAGTTTGAACGGTTAGGGGGGGGGGGAGCACTTTCAGATTTTTTTCAGCAATTGTTATCAAAATTTTCCAGTCAAAAAATTGAATTTTATAACCAAATGTTTACCGTTTCAGAAATTTTTAATGAATTTTTAAAATTAAAAAAAAAATGAATCTGAAATCAGTAAAAATGGTTGATTTTCCTAAAAGTTACAAATATTTTAAAAACATTGAAATTTAGAGCCTAAATTTCAAATTTGGCTTAAAATTGATCAATTTTCAAAATTTTTGGATATATTTGATGCTGAAAATTTGAAAATTCTGAAATTTAGCATCAAAATTAATCTAAAATTAATGAAAATGGTAGATTTTCAATAAAGTTATAATCATTTGAAAAAATTTCTTAAATTCATCTTAGTTGCTAATTACTCTAATGCTAATTACACAAATCATTGCCATCGTCGATTATTTCCAATATTTCCGTACAAAAATGGTATAATTTTCGATGAGAAATATCCGAGAAAGTAGAGAAAAAATAAGAAAATATCGGTGGGCGGAGCTTAGGAGATTGCAAATTGCACAGAAATGTAAGCGTCGCGGGGACACTGTCAGTATTTATAAACTGTCTTAACTTTTCTGAAAATCGTCCATTTTTATTGATTTCAGATGCATTTTGTTGCTAAATTTCAGCATTTTGAGATTTTTAGCAATATATATATCTAAGAATTTTCAAAATTGATCAATTTTAAGCCAAAATATGATAAATTGAAATTTTGGCTCTAAATTCAGTGTTTTTTTTAAATATTTATAACTTTTCAGAAAATCTACCATTTTTATAGGTTTTAACTTCATTTTGATGATAAATTTCAGCATTTTCAGCATGGGATATATCCAAGCATTTTCAAAATTGTTCAATTTTAAGCCGAAAAATTATAAACTGAAATTTAGGCGGCTCTAAATTTCAGTGTTTTTTAAAATGCTTATAACTTTATTGAAAATCTACCATTTTCACTGATTTTAGACGCATTTTGTTGCTAAATTTTAGCATTTTGAGATTTTTAGCATCAGATATATCTAAGAATTTTGAAAATTGATAAATTTTAAGCCAAAATATGACAACTTGAAATTTATGCTCTAAATTTCAGTGTTTTCTGAAAATCTACCACTGTTATTGATATTAGAAGCATTTTGATTTGTAGTTTTTTCCCCATCCCACAAAACATCAAAAAACGGTGGAAGGAATGTTGTTTACCACTGATTCTTGTGATTCTTAAAGATTTTCAACAGCAAAAAAATACTGACAATCCTAGAAAAAACCCAATAAATAATTGTTCTTAAGAAAAATGACGAGGGACCAAAAGCAAAGAATAGAAAAAGTATGTGCTCTTTTTTTTGTTCATCTGCGCAGAAGCCAAAAAATGGAAAAAAAGGGGGGGGGGTGAAAAATTTGAAGGGAGGAAAGATGTGTCAGATGGTCATTTTATTCATTGTTTCGCTTCTTTTCTCTTTTTCTTATCCTCAACGTTCATCTAGCTTCTTCTTCTTCTTCCTCCTCCTAGTAAAATGAGCAGCAGCAGTGGGAAAGCAAGGAAGAAGAAGAAGAAGAAGAACACATCAACATAAACATCATTTTACTACGAAAAATGTGAATTTGGCCTAGTATAAAATGTACACTTTTTTTCTTCGCTTTGTTCAACGTTAAACTATCCGAGTTTATTGCTCCCAGAAGCATTATATTTTAGGTGATAGTGTGTCTTTAATGCTCCCACGGATTTATAGAACCAGTGAGATTTTTTGGGGTGCTCTGATTTAGGGAGAAAAAAAACCACGTCTACTGAAAATTTCAATTTAATTCAGTGGGCGTGGTTTTGAACTCGTGCCAACTGCAACTGTCCGGTGGAGCGCAATAGCTTTTTTCGACCAATATGGTTTTTTAAATAAATAAATGAAGGATAAAAATTTGAAAAAAAATTGAGAAATTCTTAAATAGCAGAAGAAGAACATTGGTTTTCTAGGACGTTTGATAAATTTGCAGAAATAAAAAATTTTTTTGAAAAAATTCAAAAATTTCGAAAACTTTTAAAATTAAATAATTTAGGAATTTTTAATGGAATTTTAGAATTTTAAATATTAAAATGTATTTTAAAATTTTGAAATTATTTCAGTAATTTGTTGAAGTTTAAAAAATCAAAAATTTCGAATCTTTTTTGAATTTTTAAAGACAGCTGTTCAGTTAATTTGACCCTACCTGGTTTTAGTTTCAAAAATTAGAGCGTACTCTAATTAGTACAATGCAATTTATGCGAAATCACACCGATAAATACACGCGTCACAGTAGCGGTTCAAAGTTGAAAAAAATAAAATTTTGAATTGCCGCGTGTCCGACGCGGTCGGTGTCCGTGCAACGCGGTCGGCATTGGCGCGAAACACAATTATTTGAATTTGGCTACATATTGGCATTGTTCTTTGGACCACCTGGGCTCCCATTCGAATTTCGAATTTTTGCCTAGATTTTGGATCGTGTTAACTGACAAGCTGCCTTTAAACATTTTTCAAATAATTTCAGATTTTTTAGCTTAAAAAATTTTTAAATTCAAAAATTTAATAGGAAAAATCTAAAAATTTTAATTTAATGTCGGGTTATTTTTTGAATTTTTAGAAATAAAAAACATATTTTTGAAATTTTTAAATACGTTCGGAATTTTTTTTAGTTGAAAAATTTAAAAATTTCGAAAATTTTATAAATTTAAATTATTTCAGATTCTTTTTTTTTGAATTCTAAAAAGCTTTAAAAATTCTAAATTTTATTACAAAAACTCGAAAAATTTTAATAATTCCGGATATTTTTTTGAATTTTTAGAAATTTTCGGAAAATGTTTTAAAGTTGAAAAAATTCAAAAAATTTCGAAAAAATTAACAATTTCGGATCTTTTTTTTTGAATTTTTTGAAATAAAAATAAAAATTTTTTAAAAATTCGGAGATTTTTTTGAATTTTTAGAAAAAATCAACATTTTTTTTAGAAATTTAAAAAATCGTATAAATATTATTTTAAAATTCAGAAAATTAATCGAAAAAAAAATCGTTTCATTTTGAATTTTTTGAGGCAAAAAATTATGAATTCAAAAGTCTCATAAAACAAATATTTATTTAGAAAAAATTTAGAAAAACAAATATATTCAAAAAATTCTAATAATTCCTGATTTTTTGGCAGTTTTTGGAAAGGAATATTTAAAAAAAAACCATTTATAGCCCCAGCCCCCCTCAGCCCCCAAGTGGCCTAATTTACCTCTAATTTCAAGTTCTAGGCCAGGAAAAAACGTATTTAAAAAAAAAATTATTTATAAAAATTCACCCAAATTTAATGATTGACAAAACTTAGAAATAACTCGATGAAAATAAGAAAAACAAATATTTTTTTGAAAAAATCTTGAAATCTCAAAAAATTTTTGAAAAAATCACTAACTATAAATGACCTAAAAAGTTCTTTAGAAATTTTTTTGGGTTTCTAGGCCACATTATTTTCATTGAAAATTGCTTAAAAATTTTTTTTTCAAAAGGCACGTGGCCTAGTTTTGCCAAATTTGGATTTTCTAGGCCAGAACCTCACAGTTTTGAATTTTCAGGCCGAATTTCATTTCAAAAGTGCTAAAATCCATCAGATTTTAGTTTTATTTTTTATTTTACAGGAGGTTTATTTAAAGGGCAAAAAAACAGAATTAATTGAAATAAGGAATGTGGCGCAGTTTTCCAAATTTGGGTTTTTAGGCCATTCGTTTTGAATTTTAAAGATTTTCTAAAAAATTAAAAAAAAAACAATATCAATGACTAGACACCCTATCTTTAAGCCTCTCAAACAAAAAACCATCCCTTTAAAATATCCAATAATTCAGCTGCTCTTGCAAAAAAATAGTAAAAGTTCGTTGGAAAATTTCCAATTTCATCCGGACTTTTATTGAATAACATATGAATATTTATATATTTGCACAGCTATCATCCAATAGACTTCAATATATTCAAAAAAAACACATATACATATAAACATGCACGCAATTTTCAATTGTTTGCTTTTAAAGGCGAAGGGCAAGTACATACTTCTACTGGTCAGATGACTGCTTAGGACCCCTTCCAAAGCACCCCAAAGGGGGGTGGGAAGGTCATAATAAGCTCCAGAAACGAATAAAAGTCTCGCGAAAAACTAATGAGCTTTCTTCTATTTTTGCTCCAAAAAAAGATGCAAAAGAAGAATAAGAAGAAGAAGAAGAAGATCAAAACGTACACCTAATCTCCTGTGTGAAAAAAAATCAAAACCATTTGGTATTTATGCTGCTCGTTTCTGAGAGAGAGCCCACACACTAATTGAGTGGATGTTTATGTGCATCATTTCTCGGTGTGCACAAAAAAGAGCAATCCACTTTAAAAAATTGACTCATCCCTATCGGTGTTTTGGAAAGAGAGAGGGAGAGAACTGTGGCCAATTGGCTAATAATCATGTCTTATTTTATGTAATGAGTGGAATGGGGGGATCAAAGAGAGCCGAAAGGATTAAAACATGATGTTTGGATCGGAAATATGTAGTTGAGATGATATGAACTACATTGATTAATTGAATTGTAGTTGGAAGTGTTGGGGGTTTATGGATTTTTGAGTCGAGCCTAGTCGGATCGGATCACATCCGGATCGGACTTAGCGGTTCTAAAAACTCTTACTTACGCAACTGATTCATATTCTTTAAAAAAATGTGGTTTTCATTCACAAAAATCAACCCGATCCGATCCGATCCGGATAGTGCCTTGGATACAAATATGCAGTGCGTCTTGGCAATGTTATTTAAAAAAAAATTGAATAGGTCAAATTATGAACCCTCTCGCTACTCACTGGTATTGTCAAGTTAAACATTTTAGATCATCCATTTTCTACTAAAAGACCGCAGCGCAACCGCTCGCATTTAAAAATAGCACGACTGTGTGAGAGACTTAGATTTTCTGGGTAGATCAAAACCAACTTGCATGATCAAGAATATTTGAGTTGACAATACAAAATTTCAATTTGTCATATTTCGGCTAAAAACTTATCATTTTTTTAAATTCTTCTGTATATCTGATGCTGAAAACCTGAAAATTCTGAAATTTAGCATCAAAATGAATGTGAAATCAATAAAAATGGAATATTTTCAAAAGAGTTATAAATATTTCAAAAACACTGAAATTTAGAGCCTAAATTTCAAATTATCATATTTTGGCTTAAAGACAGCTTGTCAGTTAACACGATCCAAATATTAAGCAAAAAATCAAAATTCGAATGGAAGCCCAGGTGGTCCAAAGAACATTACCAATATGTAGCCAAATTCAAATAATTGTGTTTCGCGCCAATTTCGACCGCGTTGCACGGACACCGACCGCGTTGCACGGACACCGACCGCGTCGCACGGACACGCGCGCATTCAAATTTTTATTTTTTCAACTTTGGACCGCTGCTATGACGCGTGTATTTATCGGTGTGATTTCGCATAAATTGTATTGTACTAATTAGAGAACGCTTTAATTTTTGAAACTAAGAACAGGTAGGGTCAAATTAACTGAACAGCTGTCTTTAAAATTGATCAATTTTCAAAATTCTTGGATATATCTGATGCTGAAAATCTGAAAATTCTGAAATTTAGCATCAAAATGAAGCTAAAATCAATAAAAATGGGCGATTTTCAGAAAAGTTATAAAATTTGTTAAACACTGAGATTTAGAGCCAAAATTTCAATTAGTCGTATTTTGGCTGAAAATATAAAAGTTTTCAAAATTCTTGGAATTATGTAATGCAGAAAATCTGAAAATTCTGAAATTTAGCATCAAAATGAATGTGAAATCAATAAAAATGGAATATTTTCAAAAAAGTTATACAAATCTCAAAAACGATGAAATTTAGAGCCTAAATTTCAATTTACCATAATTTGGCTTAAAATTGACCAATTTTCAAAATTTTTGGATATATCTAATGCAGAAAATCTGAAAATTCTGAAATTTATCATCAAAATGCATCTAAAATCAATAAAAAGGGTCGATTTTCAGAAAAGTTATAAATATTTTAAAAACATTGAAATGTAGAGCCTAAATTTCAAAGACTAGCTAAAAATTGTGCAAAGTTTTGAAGTCGAAATTCTATAAATGTTTAATAGACTTTTCAGTTTGATTCCCAAGAAATACAATTTTAAAGACAATTTTGAAAAAAAATACGATCAAAAATACGTTTCGTTAAGCTTTCGAAAATCGTAATGTCCCTTTAAAAACCACTACGGTATGATTATTGAAAATTTTTAAAAAATGTATTTTTTTCAAAAAATTTGAAATATTCCATTTTTGTAAAATGAAAATATGAAAATAAAAAATATATTTGAATTTTGAAATTAAAAATTTGTGTCAGCTATTTCAAAAAATTTCAAAAATTGATATTCCCGCGCATCGCTTCCCTGTGAGTCGATACGCAGTCTACAAGCGTGGTAGTTGATACGCAGTGGAAGTAAAGTGCAAAAACCACATTTTCCGAGGGAAAAATTGAATTTTTTTGGAATTTTAAGAAAAGTTAAAAAATACAACAGTTCGTTGGAAGACCCTACTAAAAAATATATTTTAAAACAACATTTAAAAAAATTTTTTTTTGGAATAGAGCAAACTAACAACAACAATTTGAAGCCTAATTTAATAAAATAAAACCTTCAAAAAAACTCTTCCAAATTTAAAAAATTCTTGTTAACAACCAAAAAAAAAGCGAAAAATGAGTACAAAATAAAATCCCATCGAAAACCAGGCTCAAAAAGCAAGAGCTCTCTCTCTCCCTCTCTCCTAAAATCATTGGAGAGAACACACTCAAAATGTATTGCGCGGAACAAATATTTGAAAGATGGTAAAAACGACTGACTGACATTTTTTTTTTGGAAATATTCGATTTCTGCGTCTCTTTGACATGGTAGGTAAAAAGAATTTGAGGTTTACAATACTACAGGAGAGGAGCGGGATTTTTGAGATCAATTGAAAGCAAAAAAAAAGAGGGGGGGGGGGAACAAATTTTCGAAAAACCGAAAAGAAGAGCTCAAATTTCAAAGAGCATCCATTCAAAAGTCAGTTGTGATGTGATGATTCAAGAAATACATTGGCGAAGCACAGAAACATAATAAAGATATAATATCCCTCCGGAGGCGAGATACTTAGCGTTTCGAGGAGTGTTTAGAGATATGGTCAGCTGGGACAGGGGAGTTACTACGAAATTTTCGAAAAATAATCCTCCGGAACGTTCGGTGTGTAATAGTAAAGTGAACATGAGAAGAAGAAGATGATCGAGAAAATAGATATTAAAAATCAAAAATATATACTAGGTGCATTCCATTCGTTTTTTTTTGACAAAAATATTCGGTTTTTTTTTTGCTGATCTTCAGTATTTTGAAAAATAGGGGGATTCATATACAAATCTTCGTTATTCGTTAAAGGCAGTATCCCACAGACTTTAAAAGAGATTCAAAATCGAAAAACAACTCGTTTCAATGAAATCAGAATTAATTGGACCATCCGATTTTAATGACAGAAAAAAGTGTTTGAAATTGAAAATATGCAAAAAAATAGATACTGAAATAACGGCCTAGAAAGCCAATTGGGATTCTAGGCCACAGCTCTGATTTTAGAAATATTTTGGTCAAAATAGGTATCGAAGAAATATGGATTTTCAGAATTGTCAAAAAATTCCAATAACTCAAAAACGGGTTCTAGAAAAATAGGATTTCATTTATCACGCTTAAATCTAGCTTAATTCACGCTTATTTCACGCCTAGGTCTAGCTTAGTTCATGCGTAGTTCACGCGTAGTTCACGCGTAGTTCACGTTTAGTTCACGCGTAGTTCACGCGTATTTCACGCGTAGTTCACGCGTAGTTCACGCGTAGTTCACGCGTAGTTCACATATAGTTAACGCTTAGATCTCGCTTAGATCTCGCTCAATTCACGCTTAGACCACGCTTAATTCAAACTTATTAAAGCCTCGTGTATATATTTTCTTCAATGAAAAATGAGTTTGGCTATTTTTTAAAAACAATTATCACTTTTGCCTGAAAAACGCCCTAGGAAATGATTTAAATACATTTTTTAACAAAAACGACTTTCTCTTGATTTTAAAGCTTGTCTTTAGCCCTTAGTTAAGGGTGTGCTCCAACATTTATAGCCCAGAATGAAAGAAAATTAGATTCTTTATCGAATGGTACCAAAAAATACATTTTTTGATCAAAAATGACCGAGTTACAGCGAGAACAAAAACTACGTCCCTATGACCCGAAGAAAGTTAGTCCCTGCACTTGGTTTTCTAGGCCATTTGCTTTTTTTTTAAATTTTTAACCTTTGGGCAATTTTTGGTACACTTTTAATCGATTTTTAAAAATACCTACATAGCCTAGAAAACCAAAATTCGGGGGCTAACTTTCTTCGGCCATAAAAATCGATTTTGGATTTTTTTGGTATTACTCGACAATTTTTGGTCAAAAAATGTCGTTCTTGGTACCATTTGATAGAGAATCAAGTTTTCTTTCAAACTAGATACATCACTTCAGTCGCGGAGCCAGCATTAAAGACCGAAATCGAAAAAATACCCTAAATTTTTGAAATTAACTCACCTTTTTGATATTAAAAATAGAATTCTTGAAATCATACTAGAAATAAGATGAATTTTAGTTTTCATAGAATCGAAGGAAGTAAAAAAAAACCTCGAAGAGAAAGCGAAAGAAAACACATGATGATAATTAGCCAAATCGTTGGAAAAAGCGGGAAAAAAAGTTGTGGGTAATTTATTCTGAAGATTCTTGTAGCAGATGATCAAAAAACCATTGACAAGAGTATATTTTTTGAAAAATTGAAAAATAACAAAAATTCGATGAAAAATGAGAAAATTTCCAAAAATTGTGGTTCTGGCCTAGAAAGCCAAAACATGGATTTCTAGGCCATTTCTCTTTTTCAAGATTTTTGACAATATTTCTAAAACTTCAACGTTCCTAATGCGGAGAGAGAGAATGGCCTAGAAATCCAAGACTAGGCCATATCCTCATTTTTCATCGAATTTTCGTGTTTTTTCTATTTTTGCCACAAAAATATAAAAATAAATTTATGAAATTACAACAAATGAACGCTAAATAAAAATATAACTTTTTCTCATTCTAATTCTGTTTTTAGAATTTTCTAAAACCACAAAGAAACCGAGAAAAAGAGCTTCAAAAACAATGGCCTAGAAAAAGTTGGCCCAACTTTTTTTCGTCAAAGTTTTGGACACTATTTTTCATTAATATTTGTGGAAAATACTTAAATTAGTTCACTGTAACTTATTTTTTTGTGTTTTTCTGGATTTGTCACCTATTTATGACCGCGGACTAGTTTCCGAATGCGTTTTCTAGGCCATTATTTTGAAGATCGTTTTCTCGGCTTCTAGGTGGTTTTAAAAAATTCTAAAAACAGATTGGGAATGAGAAAGAGTTGTATTTTTATTTAATTTTAAAAAATTTGAAACATCTCTCGAAAAAACTTTAAAAAACCCACCTTAACTGCATAATAATAGTCGGGTCAAAACTTCGGACTTCATGAACTCTCTGATGAACTCTGTGAACAATCGGTGACATTTGATGTTCGTCGGGTGTCGGTGGAAGACGACGACGATGGTGACCGTTGATGCTCATCTTGTATTCCTGCAAAAAATAATCGATTTGTGTAGGTACTGACTCTTGACGCGTTTTATTACGTAATCAATTTTTTGTTCACCTTCAAAAATTAGAATTGAGAAAATAAAAAAAAATGACAAAAATTTGTATTTTATATTTCACACGTTTTTTGGTTCTCTTTTCCATTTTGCGAGGAATGATACCCTGTCTTATTGTTAAAGTAATAAAAAACATTTGTAAAAATATACCACGTTTTTCTTTCGTAAAAGTTTCCAAGCCTAAATTTCAATTTATCATAATTTGTCTTAAAATTGATCAATTTTCACAATTTTTGGATTTATCTGATGCTGAAAATTTGAAAATTCTAAAATTTAGCATCAAAATGCATCTTAAATTAGTAAATATGGTCGATTTAAAAAAAAGTTATAGACATTTTGAGAACACTGAAATTTTAGAGCTTGAATATATCTGATGCTGAAATCTGAAAGTTCAGAAATTTAGCATCGAAATGAACCTAAAATCAATAAAAATTGTCGATTTGCAGAAAAGTTACAAACATTTAAAAACACTGCAATTTAGAGCAAAAGCTTCAATTTGTTAGATATTGGCTTAAAATTTATCACATTTCAAATTATTTGGATTTATCTAATGCTGAAAATCTGAAAATGCTGAAATTCAGCTTCAAAATAAATCTAAATTCATTAAAAAAGGTATATTTTCAGAAAAGTTATAAATATTTAAGAAATACTGAAATTTTGAGCATAAATTTCAATTTATCATATTTTGGCTTAAAATTGATCAATTTCCAAAGTTGTTGGACATATCTAATGCTGAAAATCTGAAAATTCTGAAATTTTCCATTAAAATGAATCTAAAATCGATAAAAACGGTTGATTTTCAGAAAAGTTATAAACATTTAAAAAATACTGAAATTAAGATCCAAAATTTCAACTCATCACATTTTGGCTTAAAATTGTTCAATTTTCAAAAATTTCCTGAAGCTAAAAACTTGAAAATGCTCAATTTTGGCAAAAGAGATTTTCAGCATCAAAATAATTTACCTATTTTAAAATAATTTATCAAAGAAAAATAATTAGAAATTTAAAATTTTTAAATTTTTAGCTCCATCCTCAAAATAATTTCAACAAAAGGTGTTTCTTTACAAAAAAAAACAGGAATTTAATCTTGTTTGGAATAAGAAATCCACACGCACACAGACAAAAACTAATTGAAAAATATTCAATAGAACGCAAAAAAAATAAGAAGAAAAATAGAAATAAAAGAAAAAGGAAATTTTGTTTTTGATAAACAAAACATCCCCCCGCTCAAAAGAATATTAATGTGTATGTATTTGTATAAATGACGAGTCGACGAATACTAAGAATATGTCCAAAAATTAATTTCAAAAAAATAAATAAAAGTACGAACAGAAAAAAACTGGGACTAAGAGTTGTAAAACAACGAAAAGCAACATAAACATGGAAAGGATAATTATGCAGGCAACTGGACTGGAAACGGACAGGAGCACGAAGGAAGAAAACGGAGAAAAAAAGGCATTAGGAGGGCAATTAGGCGGAGAAACAAGGGGCGCGGTTTTTGAGTTCTGAGATGGAAACTAATTGGAACACGATTACCCATTCGAACTTTGGGTGACAAGTTAAAAAGTGCATGGTTCGGAAAAAATTTTAATTTGTTATATTTTGGCTTAAAATTGGTCAATTTTCCACATTTTTGGATATATCTAATGCTAAAAATCTGAAAATACCAGAATTTAGCATCAAAATGAAGGTAAAATCAATAAAAATGGTTGATTTTCAGAAAAGTTACAAATATTTTAAAAATAATGAAATTTAGAGCCACAATTTTAATTTAACAGGCAAGTCGCGATGGGACGCCACGCGCACGCCAGGCGCGCCTCAGCGAACTTTTTTGTTCGCTGTGGCGGGCACGACGTACCAGCTGCGGCGTGCCGGAGGCGTCTGCCACGCGCACCTGGCGACTTTTTTGAAAAATTTTGGCTTGGGTTTCCCTTCATTCTCATTTCATTTTTTTGTTGATTTGATAGTATTTAACGCGTCTTTTAGTGGATCGAACTTTATTTATTTATGTGTTTAAATTCAAAATAGTTTAGAACAAAATCAGATCAATTACAACCAAATTAAGAAAAAAAAACAATGGCTCTTACATTTTAACAACCAAAAGCATACTAAAATAACGGTTTGGAACTGTAAGAGTAAGAAAAAAAATTTCTCAGATACTAAAAATATTAAAATGAGAAGTTTTTAGAGTGAGAAAAAAAAAGAAAAATGTGGAACTAGGGCAATTTTTTAAACAAAAAAGGGTTCAGAAAAGTGCAAAACTTTAAAGTAAATAAAAAACTACCAAAAATGGGTAAAATGCTTGTTGGGGTCGATAAGGAGGGCTTTTTAGATCTGAGTTCACAGAAAAGCTTGTTCGTCGATGAGAGAAATAGCGATAGAAACACAAAAATTGAATTTAAAGTTGAATTTTCGGCGTCTACCTCCAGAGCTTTTCCGTGAACAAGAAAAATTGATCTCACCCCAGCAATTAAACTAAAATGGCTCGAAATTAAAGTTCATATCTCTGTCGAAAAGTGCCCATGTTGTTTGAATCTTTAGCTGTAGTCCATTTCCGGGGGTCTCGCAGCATCATCACGGCTCTGAAAATAACAGAGATTGACGTTAGTTGATAAGGAAATAAGCTTACATTGTCTCGATTTATTCCTTATTTCCGTGATTGCATCATTTCATCCAGTTTTTGTTTCACTATTTAGATTTGAACCTGAAATTAGAGATAAATCATGCCGAAATATAAGGCTTCTCACTCACGCGAACGGTCTTGTGCAAAAACACTTTGTCGCACTTCCATGCATTCAGCAGCTCGGATGTAAGCACTGCTCTTTTTTTATCGAAATTGAAGTCTAGAATATTTGAGGTCTGAAACGTAACAGATATATGTCTATTTTCAAGAAGGAATGCGGCATAAAATAGGCGAAGAAAAATGGTAACGGTTAACATATCGAGAAACTAAGAACGAATGCAAAACATATTTTTTAAAAGTAAATTAAAGCGGTAAATATA
Source organism: Caenorhabditis virilis (assembly GCA_964036255.1). NCBI lineage: Eukaryota > Metazoa > Nematoda > Chromadorea > Rhabditida > Rhabditidae > Caenorhabditis > Caenorhabditis virilis. Next base: position 2,896,218 of record OZ038415.1, on the reverse strand, counting down.
ATTTTTCGATGTTTCAAAATTTTCTCATTGGATTTTATGATCAGTTCAGAAGTTTCTTAGTGATTTTGAGCAAGTACTGAAATAAAATAATGCTCTCTAAAAATTAAATTTGAAATATGTTTTAAATGGACGATATGTCACAATTATTGTTAAACAATTAACGCTGAATATGATAATTAATTAATAGAAAACAAAAAAAAATAGTTTTTGTTAATTTTGAAGAAAAGAAAAGCAAAAAAACGGAAAAACAAATAATTGTTCACTGAAAATATCGTTAGCACCGCCCACGCAAGAAGGTGGCGCGCATTTCAGCAATTTTGCGGCGCGCTGATCCAATTTGCTCTATTTTTCGACATGACAACCAGAATGGTCTGAAATTTGATATTTATCGCTAAATTCCGATAAATGTTATAGAAATGAGAAATAACTAAAAAGAAAACTCAAATACTGTCCATCAAAAGTTCTCACAACTAAAATAACATATTTTGAAAGTAGAATAAGATTTAAAAGCATTTGGTCTTTAAATTAGAATGAAATTAACTTAAAATTTACAGAAATCATTATTTACAAGCTTTTTTTTATTCAGTTCTAACTATTTTCATAAAGCCTTGGTGAATTTAGTGGCCACCTTCAAAAATAAAAATGAAAGGTCGCCAGGCGCACGCCACGTGCACACGGGGTGCGCCACAGCGAAAGTCGCTGACGTGCGGATGAGGTTTCAATTGTGGGTCTTCTGTTTTTGGGACAAAAAGTAATTTTTTTTGTTTAATTTGTTGAAATCTTTCAATTTTAGCCATGAAATTGCATAATGTGTGTCAAAAACCAAAAATTACGGAAAATCCAATTTCAGTCAAAAATGCATATTAAAGTTTTACTAAAAAATGTTCTAAAACTAACGAGGATTGGATGTTTAGTTACAGTTGTAAAGAAAACAAGCTCTTATTTATTTAAGGATACTTTTAACACACCAGTTAACTGTTTTTTGAATAGATAAAGCTTGCTAAAAAAATTTATATTGACGACTCTTCAAATTGAATTTCAAGTGTTTTAAAGACATTCAAATAACACGGCATGTTAAAAAAATATGAACCAAGTTGCTACGTTTAATTATTTTGAAAAAATCAGCTAATTTTTAAAGGCTATTGGAAAATTGTAAAACAAGGTTCGCTGAGGCGCGCCTGGTGTGTGCGTGGCGCGCACCAAACACCCGGGCGCACCTGGCAGACGCCTCGTGTGCGCCTGGCGACTTGCCTGTGTTATCATATTTTTGCTTAAAATTGGTCAATTTATCATATTTTTGCTTAAAATTGGTCAATTTTCCATATTTTTGGATATATGTAATACAGAAAATTTGAAAATTCTAAAATTTAGCATCAAAATGAACCTAAAATCAATAAAAATGGTTGCTTTTCAGGAAAGTTATAAACATTTGAAAAACACTCTAAATTAGCGCATAAATTTCAATTTATCTTATTTTGGCTTAAAATTGTTCAATTTTGAAAATTCTTGAATGTATATAATGCTGAAAATCTGAAAATTATGAAATTTAGCTTCAAAATGCATCTGAAATCAATAAAAATGAACCATTTTCAGACAAGTTAAGACAGTTTATAAATACTGACAGTGTCACGCTTACATTTCTTCGCGGCGTTCAATTTCCTAAGCTCCGCCCACCGATATTTTCTTATTTTTCTCTACTTTCTCGGAAACTTTTCGTCCGAAATTATACCAATTTTGTACGGAAATATTGGAAATAATCGACGATGACAATGATTTGCGTAATTAGCATTAGAGTAATTAGCAACTAAGATGAATTTAAGAAATTTTTTCAAATGCTTATAACTTTATTGAAAATCTACCGATTTCATTGATTTTATATTCATTTTGATGGCAAATTTCAGAATACTCAAATTTTCAGCATAAGATAAATCCAAGCATTTTGAAAATTTATCAATTTTAAGTCAAATTATGATAAATTGAAATTTAGGCTCTAAATTTCAGTGTTTTTAAAAATTTTATAACTTTTCTATAAATCTACCATTTTTATTGATTTTAGGTTCATTTTAATTCTGAATTTGAAATTTTCAGATTTTCAGCATTTGATGTATCTAAGGATTTTGAAAATCGATCAATTTTAAGCGAAAATATGACAAATTGAAATTTAAGCTCTAAATTTCTGCGTTTTTGAAATTTTTAAAACTTTTCTGAAAATCTACCATTTTTATTGATTTTAGGTTCATTTTGATGCAAAATTTCAGAATTTTCAGATTTTTAGCATTATATAAATCCAAGAATTTTTAAAATTGATAAATTCTAAGCCAAATTATGAGGGCTTGAAGTTAATCCAACGGTGACACCGTGTCTTTAAGGACCCTCAAGCTCTCCCTTCGCGTCACTTACTCTAAAAAAAGGGAAACTTCTGTTTCTGACATGCAAGCATATTTTCTCAAATTCAGTTCAATTTTTCCTGGGAATTTTCAACAAAAATCCTCCCCCTATTTAATTCATTTCATCAGCAATAAGAAACCTTCGTTCGAAAATGTCAGATGCACTTGTCACTTTCAGAACAAATTTGCAAGTCTAATATATTTTCATCCATCTAGTAATTGAATAACGCAAAAAAATAACGGAGAAACCAAGGAAATATTTATGGGTGCTAAAAAGCACTTGGGAAGGGGGAGGAAATTTGATACAAGTTGTTTTGTGTTTTCATCGTTTTTTTCCCCCGTTGTTGTTGAAAATAATACTATAAGGAGCATAATAATCAAGAATTATTTCTGGATGTTAGAATATTTCAGGAGAAAGACACCAGACACCCAGTAAAAAACAAAAGAGTTATTACATATTTACCTACAGAATGAACGTTTTGAATTATTCATTATTTTCGCGCCTTTTTTCTTAGCATTCATTGTTTTGAGAAAAAAGAAGTGTACTATTGTCAACTCAAATATTCTTGATCATCATGCAAGTTGGGTTTTGACCTACCCAAAAAATCTAAGCCTCCCACAAAGTCATGCTATTTTTACCCGCGAGCGGTTGAGCTGCGGTCTTTTAGTAGAAAATGGATGATTTAAAATTTTAAGTTGACAATATTAAGGTTACGAAAAAGAGGAGCTAAAACAGTTAGTTTCAAGCTCGTACCTTGTCTTTAAGACTTTGGGGCTAGGTTTTAAAGACAGGGTTCCACTTTCGCATTAACTTCAAACGCTCATAATTTGGCTTAGAATTAGTAAATTTTCAAAATTTTTGAATATGTCTGATGCAGCAAATCGAAAAATACTGAAATTTAGCTCAAAATGAAGCTAAAATCAATAAAAATGGTCGATTTTCAGAAAAGTTATGTATATTTTAAAAACACTGAAATTAAGAGGGTAAATTTCAATGTATCATATTTTGGCTTAAAATGTATCAAGTTTCAAAATTATTGGATATATGTGATGCTGAAAAATAAAAATTTGAAAATTCTGAAATTTAGCATCAAAAATCTACTAATATCAATGAAAATGGTAGCTTTTCAGAAAAGTTATCAATATTTTGAGAACACTCTAATGGAGAGCCTAAATTTCAATTTGTCATAGTTTGGCTTAAAATTTATCAATATTCAAAATCCTTGGATATATCTGATGCTGAAAATCTAAATATTCTGAAATTTAGCATCAAAATGAATCTAAAAAGTCCATAAAATCCATAAAAATGGTATATTTTCAGAAAAGTTATAAACATTTTAAAAACACTGAAATAAAAAGGCCAAGTTTCAAATGATCTATTTTGGCTTAAAATTTATCAAATTTCAAATTCGTTGGATTTATGTCATGCTGAAAATCTGACAATTCTGAAAATTAGCATCAAAATGAAGCTAAAATCAATAAAAATGGTAGATTTTCAGAAAAGTTATAACCATTTTAAAAACACTAAGATTTAGAGCATAAATTTCAATTTATCATATTTTGGCTTAAAATTGATCAATTTTGAAAATTCTTGGATTTATCTAATACTGAAAATATGAAAATGCTGAAATTTAGCATCAAAATGCAATTAAAATCAATAAAAATGGTAGATTTTCAGAAAAGTTAAAACACTGAAATTTAGAGCTGAAATTTCAATTTATAATATTTTGGCTTAAAATTCATCAATTTTCAAAATTCCTAGATATATCTGTTGCTGAAAATCTGAAAATTCTAAAATTTAACATCAAAATGAATCTAAAATCAATAAAAACGTAAAATTTTCAAAAAACTTTTAATAAATTCGATAATTTCAAAATTTTTCAAAGCTCAATTTTCACAATTTGTCAAAAATTGAAGAATTTTCAAAAATCCCTCTCCCCCTTTTTTTTAAAGCAAAATTCGGAAAAATTGCAAGGAAATAAAATGTGAAAGCGAAATTTCGAGGAGAGGACAAGTGTTTGAAAAATATGCGAGACATTTTGCAAATTTCTTGAAACAGAAATTTTTTTTGGAAAAAAGTTCCAGCAAAAATTATATTTATGTCCCAAAGAATCTAAACATAAATGCGCTTCTTTTTCAAATTTAAAGTTTTTTCATTTAAAACAAATCATGTGGCGTCCCTTTAAAAAGCAACTACGGTATTTATTTCGGAGCGCATTTGATTCAGAATAGCGGAATTTTGGGAAAATTAGGGAAAAAGCTGAAAAAATGAATAAATGTATAATTCAAGTGTAATATAAACCAAAAAAGGAAGAAGGAAACATTCTGAACAGGAGGAAATGTGAAAACAGGAAGAATAATTGAATTTTTTATAGATACTATGAAAAAGCGAGAAAGAAAGCATCCTTTTTCTGAAGAAAGGGGCATGACTTGAAACCTTGGGAACATCAATGTAAATGAATATGTTTTTCTTATTCCCAGAACAAGACATGTTGATGTCTTAATATTGAAAATATGACATCTATATTATATAATATGATTGAATTCCATGGTGCCAACGAAAAATCTAATAAATTATGTGCAAGAATTTATTTATGATTAATTTTATTGTATTTTTTTCCAGTTTCAAACGGAGTATTTCAGAGGGATTTTCGTTGGGCAGAAATTTTCAAAAATTTTACCCAAATAAAGAAAGCGGTTTGTGAACACAGAAATCTTTATACACAAACAGTGCACTGTTTATGACTCCGCCCACTTATTATTCTATTTTTTGATAGAAAATAACACGTTCTTGACATTTTTTCATGCGAATTTGATATGTTCCAGATCGATTGACATTATTTCTAGGCCTGGTTTCAAGGTGGACTTTACGGATATAATAAAAGTACCTTAAATGAAAATAGACTTCATTCTCATTCCAAATCTATTTTTAAAATTTTCTAAAACCTCCTAGAAGCCGAGAAAATGAGCTTCAAAACAATGGCCTAGAAAAAGGGGGCTACCTGGCCGAACTTTTTCATACGAGCTTTTTCGTCTTTCATTAATAAATGCAGCATGCTTATATTGCAGAATGCTTATATTTGCCCTTTCTTTATATTTTTTCGTTTTAATTTAAGTATTTTTTTTCGATTTTTCATGCCTGCGGACTAGTTTTCGCAGGTGGCCACTTTTTCTAGGCCATTGTTTTGAGGCGCGTTTTCTCGGCTTCTAGGTGGTTTTAGAAAATTTTAAAAACAGATTTGGAATGAGAATGAAGTCTATTTTCATCCCAGACATTCATTAGCATAATCAACTGAAATTTTAAATTTGCCTCAAAATCTTTAAAAATTAAGGAAATTTTGAAATTTCAAATGTTTTTAATATCCACATCGAAAAACGAATAAAATGATATCAAATTCATGAAAATCCTATGTGTAAACCTTTAGATAGTTAGACCAGATAGTAGTAGTCCAAAAAATGACGTTGTTACACTCATTAATACTCCTTGAAAGGGATCCCTTACTGATTTTGGGTTTCTATTATATTTTCATCTTCTTCTCTATATTTCAAAGCCTATAAGAGCAAATTTTTTTTGTACACGAAAAAACACACTTACAAAGTAAGGCGGCGAAATGGCTCGGCCACGTGCGAGAGAGCACGCGAATATGAGAGTGTTTGAAATTGTTCGGCCATTTCGTCGTCTTACTTAAGAAATTTGTAAATGTGGTTTTTCATGTTCTGGAAAAGGACATTTCTAAATTTTTTTTTTGTTTGTATAGGTTTTCAAATATCGCGTAGAAGATGAAAAAGTAATAGAAACCCAAAATCAGTAAACAGTCCCTTTAAGACGTTATTTGATTTTTGTGCGACGCGTCCATCTACCCCCAACTATCTACTGTTTGGTGGTCCCCTAAACAAACCCCTTGCACAAACTATGCTCGTCGGTTGTATGGTGTCCTTATCTATTGTGTTCAGGTCAGGGTCTCGTTCCGATGAATGTTGGCGGGAACGACATGAGAGACTCCAGACAAGGTCGAATGGTCCGTGCACCATTTCATATTAATCGAGGTCGCTAGTGGTGGTCGGCTCGCATCTTGTTTCTCTTGGAAAATTTTTAATTAATTAATAATTGTTTTTTTCTGTTGATATCCAAAATTTTTCAGAATGTCGGTCAACTCGTTCACAGCAGGAAAACATGCATTCGCTCTTTTAGGAGATTGGTATTATGGTGAAACTGAACAATATTTGTTCGACAATCTTGGAAGACAAATATGGTGAGTAAGAGAAGAGGCAAACTAACGTTTTAGCCTCCGCGTTTTTAGGGTTTTTAATATGAAGCGATACGTCAGAAAAGAAAAGGAGGTCCTGAAAGTCTCCATGGAAAATGTTTACCATAAAAACCTCTTATCCAATTTGTGGTCATGTAACGCTGAAATTGAGTTGCAAGTGATGAATGAAAGAGGCGAAACGGTCACAAAAACCATGGAACACCGTTTTAATGGTCGTTCCCGTCGTCTGGATTTCGGTGAAATTACGGTCAGAGACTATATTCTACCGGAAAATACGCGTCAAGATGTGAGATGTTTGTTTGTGGTTAATATTAAAATCAATGAGTTGGCTGGAATTGGACTTCTATTGTCCAATTTTGCATCGTCTCAGGAATTGGATCCACCAAATTCGGAAGTCATTCTCGCCGTTGGAGATCAGAAGTTATATGTTGACAAATATGTAAGATTTTGTGAAAACTGATATTTAATTAATAGAATAAATATGATTCCAGGGACTCATGGGGTGCTCTTCTGTGTTTTATGAAATGTTCCGCAAGGACATAGATATGAAAAAACTTGAGATCAGAGATGTCAGTGTTGCTCAGTTCCTTGCGTTTATTCGATTGATCTACAAACAGGAACAACAAATTACACGTATGTTTTTACCATCTAATTTATGGAGGTTCCGAAAATTCGTGAATTCTTCACTTGTATCTTGATTTGGATAATAGACATCATACTCATTCCAAATCTGTTTTTAAAACTTTCTAAAACCACCTAGAAGCCGAGAAAACGAGCCTCAAAACAATGGCCTAGAAAAAAGTTGTCGGAAACTAGTCCACGGACGTTATTACAGGAAGAATCCAGAAAATTACAAAATTTAGAGCTAGAGTGGATAAATTGAACCATTTTCTATGGATATTCATAAAAATCACACTTAGAATACTCATAGGAAAAAGTGCGGCCAAAATGGGGATAATTTTAAAGGCCATTTTCACTTTTTTCTAGGTGGTTTTAGAACATTTTAAAAACAGATTTTGGTACGAATTCTATTTTCATTAGGGGTACATTTATGCTAGTTTCATCATAGGTACACTGTAAAGTCCTCCTTTAATTACGCATAAAAATACCATTAAATTTTCTGTAGTTTCACTTGTGTGCAATTTGTCGTATCGATGAACCGCACAAAACACTAAAATCAGACCCAAAAATAATTTGCTTTTCAGTCGAAAATGTGAAAAGTGTTCTGGAATTGGCCGTTAGATACGATGTGGCATTTCTAATTGAGGAGTGTGTACAATTTATGGTGGCAAATGAGAAAATTGCAATTTCTGAAAAACTGCGACTCGCCGAGTTGTACGAACTTTCAGCACTTGAGGTATTTAATTAAATCGAATAATTTTCACGAAATTTCATTTTTTTTTAAAGGAAGACGCATTAAAACGACAACAAGCGCTTCATGAGAGCATTGTTAAAGTTTTTGATCCACTGAAAGAGAACGCTGTTAAACAAGTGAAGCTGTTTGAGGAGGCAAAAGTGGAATATAAAAACTTCGAGCAAGAGTTGGAGCGGATGACCGGGGAGGCTGAAGAACGTTTGGAATTGATAAAAATTATGCAAACTGCTAAACCGGTAAGTCGAAATTGGCGTCGAGTATCGTTGTAACTTTAAATATTTTCAGCTCGGTCCTCATGAACAACAGATATTGAGCGCTTTCCAAACGCAAACGCCGGAAAAACCTGCGCATTATTATCGTGGTCGGGATGTCGCTGGAGAATATTATACTATCTGGCGAGAAATAAAAGAACGCAATAGCGAAAACTATCTATACCCTGTGGCACAAAGAATGAAGAACTATATGAGTTCCACATTCAACAGTTTTAAAGACGAAGGTGTTAGGCAGCACAGAACGTTTTGGGATTTTGCTAAAGTTATGCAATCGGCTGAAGCGCGCGATATGCTTGAACACATTCGTAAAGAGGAAATGAAAGCGAAAAATATTTGAAACTGATTTTTTTCTTTTTTATTCCTGATTGTTCTTAATAAATATATTCATTCTCATTGTTTATAATGGACCTATTCAGATATTTAGAATAAAGTTTCAAAAAAAATTTTTTTTTTAATTTTGCAACTGCTTTTTTACCAGTTTTACGACATTATTGATGAGACGGTTGTAAAAAACCAATCATCAATTATTAACAAAATAGGTTTAAAAAATAAAAAAATAACCATTGTTTGCACACCACTGTTTCAATAACTTAAAATGAGTCTAAAATTTTTAAAAATTAATATTAATTCAACATTTCAAGTGTTTTTAGAATCTACGTCTCATTTTCTATCGATTGATACCAAAATTAACAAAATCATATGTTTCAATCTTGAGATATGATTTTTCGAAAAATTGTGTTCTGGCTGAAAATTTGAAAAACTTTCTAAATTCTGTATCTTTCAAATTTTCAGTGTAGAAATTTGAAAAACCTTAAAATAAGCCTAAAAATTTTAAATATTAATACAAATTCAAAGTTTCAAGTGTTTTTAGAATCTTCATGCGTTGAATTTTCTATCGATTGGTTTCAAGTTTCATATTTTATTCAAAAAACAATTCAGAATCTTTATATTTGCATTTTCAAAACCTTTTGGAGCTGATAAACGTGTAGTAATAAATTTTTAGGAAATTTTGAAACTACCTGATTTTTGATATAATATGAAAAACTATCGGATCCACAATTTTTTGTTGGAAAAACAGGCAAAATAGAAAATAATAGAAAAGTTTTATTTGAATTATTGTTAGCTACATTCCACACTGAAAAAATAGAGTTCTAGATTAAGATTAGCTCATTTTATGCAAAAAATATCACTTTTTGTTGGATCCAAAACTGAAAAAATAGGTCCCCAAAACTCTCCCTGTGAAAAAATTACTTTACGTTTTTCAAACTTTACTAGGAATCCTATTTTCACGTCCTACGTTTTTTGGAAAGAACTTAATGTGTATGCGTAGGTATGTGTGTGTATAATAAAATGTGAAAATATTACAATCCATAACTACCGTTTACCTGAGATAACCATGTGCCTTTAAATCCATATTCCATCTTTCTATTTTTCGGAAATGTTTTTTTTCCTTTTCTCTATTTTTGATATTTAAAACACTGATTTTTATTTATTTTTTAAAGATATTACTAAAATTCACGATTTTATCTTCAATTTGAGCTACAGATTGTTTAAATTGATAAAGCCATTCAAAAGTTACAAACCATCAAACTGATCACCTCGAAAAAACGTGGATTTAAAGGCACATGGTTATCTCACTTGTCAGGTATACGGTAGTTGTGGATAGTAATATTTTCACATTTTATTATACACACACTTACCTGCGCATACACATTTGGTTCTTTCCAAAAAAACGTAGGACGCGAAAATAGGATTCCTAGTTAGTTAAATATATGTTTGAGGTTTGACTTGAACTTTCATTCAACCAATTTTCAGCTTCTTATGAAAACTGGGTGCTCAGTAATGCTGAAAAATGTAAACTGAAACCTGAGCTTGAACTCCGTCACAATACTAAGCTCCGGATTAAATACAAATGCAAGATTTAGGAAAATTCTCAATAAATTGTGTAAAAATATATTTTTACTGAATTTATTTCGAGTTTCGTCTCGTAGTTTTGTAAATATCTATGTCTGAAGCGTCGCTGCAGTATTTATTGAACACCCTGTATTTACCCAACTATGCTCATTAGGTGTATGCCGTCCTTATCTATTGTGCTCAGGTCAGGGTCTCGTTCCGATGAATGTTGGCGGGAACGACATGAGAGACTCCAGACAAGGTCGAATGGTCCGTGCATTGCCATCATTTCATATTAATCCAGGTCGCTAGTGGTGGTCGGCTCGCATATTCTTTCCCTTCCAAAACTTTTAATCCTTTAATTATTGAATTGCTTTTGTCTATTTATATCCATAATTTTTCAGAATGTTGGACAACTCGTTCGGAGCAGGAAAACACGCATTCGCTCTTTTAGGAAAGGATCGTAGTAAAACTCAACAATATTTGTTCGACAATCTTGGAAGACAAATATGGTGAGTAAGAGAAGAGGAAAACTAGTGTTTTAGCCTCCGCATTTTCAGGGCTTTAAAGGCGCAGCTATGCGTCATCAACGAAAAGGAGGTTCTGAAGGTCTCCATGGACAATGTTTACCATAACAACCTCATATCGAATTTGTGGTCATGTAACGCTGAAATTGAGTTGCAAGTGATGAATGAAAGATGCGAAACGGTCACAAAAACCATGGAACACTGTTTCAATAGTCGTTCCCGTCGTCTGGATTTCGGTGAAATCACGGCCAGAGATTATATTCTACCGGAAAATATGTATCAATATGCGAAATGTTTGTTCGTGGTTAATATTAAAATCAATGAGTTGGTTGGAATTGGAGCTCCATTGTCGAATTTTGCATCGTCTCAGGAATTAGATCCAGCAAATTCGGAAGTCATTCTCGCCGTTGGAGATCAGAAGTTATATGTTGACAAATATGTAAGATTTTGTGAAAATAGTAATTAATAGAATAAATATGATTCCAGGGACTTATGGGGTGTTCTTCCTTGTTTTATGAAATGTTCAACAAGGATATGGATATGAAAACACTTGAAATCCAAGATGCCAGTATTACTCATTTTCTTGCTTTTATTCGATTGATCTATGAACAGGAACAACAAATTACACGTATGTTTTTACTATTCGTTCATTTAACTTAAGAAATGGATCTCGGGGAGAGTTTCTTGGCAGACTGCCAGTTCATGGAGCGCATTATTTAGAGAGAACAATGCGATGTTAGAACTGCGGCGCGCTTTTGTGGGCCTTGTTTGCAAATAATCCATGCACACTTCTAATATCTGAGCTTGTAGACAGTTACAGTAATTGCTCTAAAACCTAATTGTTTCACACGAGTGGAACACTCTCTTTAAAGATGGGAAACCACAAATTCTAGCCAAGAGTGCATCTTAAAGTTTCAAAGCACTCTTGGCTAGAATTAGTGGTTTTCCATCTTTAAAGAGAGTGTTCCACTTTAGCAGAATTTGCTCAAAGTTTGTGCAAATTTTTAAGAAAAGCTTGAGATGAAACCCTAAGTATTTTCGAATTACAGGGGGCGTTTAAGCCATTTTATGGCCCTTAAAATTTTTCAAATAAAGGTGAACTTTAAAGGATCATAACTAATCCAATTTAACTTTAAATATGATAAAATTTGGAAAATCAACTGAGATACATCTTATTATTGAATCCTCTAATTTTCAGATCGAAATGAGAATGTTGAAAAAAGTTATGATCCTCAAAATTGAAAAAAGAATTAATTAGGCAATATTTCATTTAAGTTTTAATTTTTCATGTAAAGGAGGACTTTGTTGAATGCAAAAAGTATGAAAATAGACCTCCAAATCTGTTTTTAGAAATGTCTAAAACCATGTAGAAGCCGAGAAAACGAGCCTCAAAACAATGGCCTAGAAAAAGTTGTCGGAAACTAGTCCTCGGACATTATTACATGAAAAATCCAGAATAACCCAAAATTTGGAGCTAGAATGGACAATTTGAACCATTTTCTATGAATATTCATGAAAACTACACTTAGAATACTCATAGGAAAAAAGTGCGGCCAGGTGGGGATCATTTTTAAGGACTTTGGTTTGAAGCCAGTTTTCTCGGCTTCTAGATGGTATTAGAAAATTTTAAAAACAGATTTGGAATGAGAATGAAGTCTATTTTTATCACAGTTTTTCATTACGGGTACATTTATGTAAAGTCCTCCTTTAATTATGCGTAAAAAGTCCATTAAATGTTCAATAGTTTCACTTGTGTACGGCGGTGAACCGCACAAAATACTAAAATCGGGCCAAAAAAATTTTTTTTTCAGTTGAAAATGTGAAACATCTTCTGGAATTGGCCGTTCGATACGATGTGGCATTTCTAATTGAGGAGTGTATGCAATTCTTGGTGTCAAATGAGAACATTTCAAGTTCGGAAAAACGTCGACTCGTCGAATTGCACAAACTTACAGCGTTTGAGGTACTTAATTTTGATTATTTTTCACGAAATTGCATTTTTTTAAAGGAAGAAGCCTTAAAACACCAGAAAGCGTTTCATGAGGACACTGTTAAAGTTATGGAGCCTTTGAAAGAAAACGCTGCTGCTCACTTGAAAGTCTTGTTGGAGGCGAAAGAGGTGCTTAAAAAGGTGGAGCAAGAGATGGAGCGAGCTGTTGAGAAAGCTGAGACACGTTTGGAAATATTAAAAGTTCTGCAAACTGCAAAACCGGTGAGTCTCAATTAATCGGCGTCGAGTATTGTTTTAAAATTTAAATATATATTTTCAGCTTGGCTCTCGCGAACAAGAGATATTAAGCGCCTTCCGATCGTCATTTCCACCCCTCAAGAGCGAAGTTAACTGTTGGGCGAACAGTCATCATTTTTGTTGGTCCTATGTAAGAAGACATGGGACGAACGAATATGATTCGAGAAGTTTCCATGCCCCAACTATCAAGAAAAATCTCAGTAAAATTCTCGAAAGTCTCGAAAAACCAAGTTTTGACAAAGATTTTACGTTTCCTCAGTTTGTGCATATGTTGCAATCAGAACACGAATATGATATGATTCGACACTTTTGTAAAATTACGGCCGAGGAGGAGGCGAAGGAGAAGGCAAAACAGTCGGAAAAGTGATTGTTTCCTAATTTCTTCAATCTTATTATTTTTATTAATACTTATATTTTCATTGTTTTTCATTTCGAAATTCTGAAATAAAAATGTATCTGAAACTTTTACTCTGCAGAGAAATCTGACCACCCCAATTTTCATAAGAAGCTGATAATTGGCTGAAATGAAGTTCGAGCCTTATCTTAAGCATATATATTCAACTTAAAAGTTTGAAGAACGAAACGCAATTTTTTACAGGCACCATTTTGGTGGACCTGTCAATTTTTGTTCCAACAAAAAGTGCACTTTTTTTGCACACTAGTAAAGTGGTATTCACTGGTGGTATTCAGGTTCCACGAAAGAAAAGAGTGATGGCGAAACCTGTTTTAAAAACAAAAATAAACGCGAGAAGATTTTACGACGATTTATCAGATTTTAAACAAGAAATAAATGATAAACAAGGGTTAATTATGATGCAAAACCTGTAAATAATTTACTAGCACCTGCTAGTCACTTTTCAGAAGCAACTAGAACCATAAAACCAACAAAACCGGTTATAAACGAGTTATTGTCAACTCAATTATTCTTAATCATTGCGTTCAGATGGCTGCTCAACCTCACAGCCGCTCCGCAAGCACGCGACGCGGCTGCCGACACTCACACACGATATTTCAGTGTGTTGAGTGAGTGGTCACCGCGTCGCGTGCGTGCGGAGCTGTGAGGTTGAGCAGCCATCCGAACGCAATGATCAAGAATAATCGAAAAAAAAACGATGTACTCAACTGATATTTTAAATTGCTCTTAAAATTTTTCTAATTAACGAAATTTCAAAATTTAAAGTGTTAAAATTATCTACAAATTTTTGCGAATCGAATGAGACCAAAAGGAACAAAATCCGGTGTGCCATTCTTGAGATATGACAGTTTGAAAAATAAACCACCGCCGTTTACGATGTACTCAACTGATATTTTAAATTGCTCTTAAAATTTTTCTAATTAACGAAATTTCAAAATTTAAAGTGTTAAAATTATCTACAAATTTTTGCGAATCGAATGAGACCAAAAGGAACAAAATCCGGTGTGCCATTCTTGAGATATGACAGTTTGAAAAATAAACCACCGCCGTTTACGATGTACTCAACTGATATTTTAAATTGCTCTTAAAATTTTTCTAATTAACGAAATTTCAAAATTTAAAGTGTTAAAATTATCTACAAATTTTTGCGAATCGAATGAGACCAAAAGGAACAAAATCCGGTGTGCCATTCTTGAGATATGACAGTTTGAAAAATAAACCACCGCCGTTTACGATGTACTCAACTGATATTTTAAATTGCTCTTAAAATTTTTCTAATTAACGAAATTTCAAAATTTAAAGTGTTAAAATTATCTACAAATTTTTGCGAATCGAATGAGACCAAAAGGAACAAAATCCGGTGTGCCATTCTTGAGATATGACAGTTTGAAAAATAAACCACCGCCGTTTACGATGTACTCAACTGATATTTTAAATTGCTCTTAAAATTTTTCTAATTAACGAAATTTCAAAATTTAAAGTGTTAAAATTATCTACAAATTTTTGCGAATCGAATGAGACCAAAAGGAACAAAATCCGGTGTGCCATTCTTGAGATATGACAGTTTGAAAAATAAACCACCGCCGTTTACGATGTACTCAACTGATATTTTAAATTGCTCTTAAAATTTTTCTAATTAACGATATTTCAAAATTTAAAGTGTTAAAATTATCTACAAATTTTCGCGAATCGAATGAGACCAAAAGGAACAAAATCCGGTGTGCCATTCTTGAGATATGACAGTTTGAAAAATAAACCACCGCCGTTTACGATGTACTCAACTGATATTTTAAATTGCTCTTAAAATTTTTCTAATTAACGAAATTTCAAAATTTAAAGTGTTAAAATTATCTACAAATTTTTGCGAATCGAATGAGAGCAAAAGGAACAAAATCCGGTGTGCCATTCTTGAGATATGACAGTTTGAAAAATAAACCACCGCCGTTTACGATGTACTCAACTGATATTTTAAATTGCTCTTAAAATTTTTCTAATTAACGAAATTTCAAAATTTAAAGTGTTAAATTATCTACAAATTTTTGCGAATCGAATGAGAGCAAAAGGAACAAAATCCGGTGTGCCATTCTTGAGATATGACAGTTTGAAAAATAAACCACCGCCGTTTACGATGTACTCAACTGATATTTTAAATTGCTCTTAAAATTTTTCTAATTAACGATATTTCAAAATTTAAAGTGTTAAAATTATCTACAAATTTTTGCGAATCGAATGAGTCCATCGGCATCAAAATCCGGCACGAAAATCTGGAGATATGACAGTTTGAAAAATAAACCACCGCCGTTTACGATGTACTCAACTGATATTTTAAATTGCTCTTAAAATTTTTCTACTTAACGATATTTCAAAATTTAAAGTGTTAAAATTATCTACAAATTTTTGCGAATCGAATGAGACCAAAAGGAACAAAATCCGGTGTGCCATTCTTGAGATATGACAGTTTGAAAAATAAACCACCGCCGTTTACGATGTACTCAACTGATATTTTAAATTGCTCTTAAAATTTTTCTAATTAACGAAATTTCAAAATTTAAAGTGTTAAAATTATCTACAAATTTTTGCGAATCGAATGAGAGCAAAAGGAACAAAATCCGGTGTGCCATTCTTGAGATATGACAGTTTGAAAAATAAACCACCGCCGTTTACGATGTACTCAACTGATATTTTAAATTGCTCTTAAAATTTTTCTAATTAACGAAATTTCAAAATTTAAAGTGTTAAATTATCTACAAATTTTTGCGAATCGAATGAGAGCAAAAGGAACAAAATCCGGTGTGCCATTCTTGAGATATGACAGTTTGAAAAATAAACCACCGCCGTTTACGATGTACTCAACTGATATTTTAAATTGCTCTTAAAATTTTTCTAATTAACGATATTTCAAAATTTAAAGTGTTAAAATTATCTACAAATTTTTGCGAATCGAATGAGTCCATCGGCATCAAAATCCGGCACGAAAATCTGGAGATATGACAGTTTGAAAAATAAACCACCGCCGTTTACGATGTACTCAACTGATATTTTAAATTGCTCTTAAAATTTTTCTACTTAACGATATTTCAAAATTTAAAGTGTTAAAATTATCTACAAATTTTTGCGAATCGAATGAGACCAAAAGGAACAAAATCCGGTGTGCCATTCTTGAGATATGACAGTTTGAAAAATAAACCACCGCCGTTTACGATGTACTCAACTGATATTTTAAATTGCTCTTAAAATTTTTCTAATTAACGAAATTTCAAAATTTAAAGTGTTAAAATTATCTACAAATTTTTGCGAATCGAATGAGTCCATCGGCATCAAAATCCGGCACGAAAATCTGGAGATATGACAGTTTGAAAAATAAACCACCGCCGTTTACGATGTACTCAACTGATATTTTAAATTGCTCTTAAAATTTTTCTACTTAACGATATTTCAAAATTTAAAGTGTTAAAATTATCTACAAATTTTTGCGAATCGAATGAGTCCATCGGCATCAAAATCCGGCACGAAAATCTGGAGATATGACAGTTTGAAAAATAAACCACCGCCGTTTACGATGTACTCAACTGATATTTTAAATTGCTCTTAAAATTTTTCTACTTAACGATATTTCAAAATTTAAAGTGTTAAAATTATCTACAAATTTTTGCGAATCGAATGAGACCAAAAGGAACAAAATCCGGTGTGCCATTCTTGAGATATGACAGTTTGAAAAATAAACCACCGCCGTTTACGATGTACTCAACTGATATTTTAAATTGCCCTTAAAATTTTTCTAATTAACGAAATTTCAAAATTTAAAGTGTTAAAATTATCTACAAATTTTTGCGAATCGAATGAGACCAAAAGGAACAAAATCCGGTGTGCCATTCTTGAGATATGACAGTTTGAAAAATAAACCACCGCCGTTTACGATGTACTCAACTGATATTTTAAATTGCTCTTAAAATTTTTCTAATTAACGAAATTTCAAAATTTAAAGTGTTAAAATTATCTACAAATTTTTGCGAATCGAATGAGAGCAAAAGGAACAAAATCCGGTGTGCCATTCTTGAGATATGACAGTTTGAAAAATAAACCACCGCCGTTTACGATGTACTCAACTGATATTTTAAATTGCTCTTAAAATTTTTCTAATTAACGAAATTTCAAAATTTAAAGTGTTAAAATTATCTACAAATTTTTGCGAATCGAATGAGAGCAAAAGGAACAAAATCCGGTGTGCCATTCTTGAGATATGACAGTTTGAAAAATAAACCACCGCCGTTTACGATGTACTCAACTGATATTTTAAATTGCTCTTAAAATTTTTCTAATTAACGATATTTCAAAATTTAAAGTGTTAAAATTATCTACAAATTTTTGCGAATCGAATGAGTCCATCGGCATCAAAATCCGGCACGAAAATCTGGAGATATGACAGTTTGAAAAATAAACCACCGCCGTTTACGATGTACTCAACTGATATTTTAAATTGCTCTTAAAATTTTTCTAATTAACGAAATTTCAAAATTTAAAGTGTTAAAATTATCTACAAATTTTTGCGAATCGAATGAGAGCAAAAGGAACAAAATCCGGTGTGCCATTCTTGAGATATGACAGTTTGAAAAATAAACCACCGCCGTTTACGATGTACTCAACTGATATTTTAAATTGCTCTTAAAATTTTTCTAATTAACGAAATTTCAAAATTTAAAGTGTTAAAATTATCTACAAATTTTTGCGAATCGAATGAGAGCAAAAGGAACAAAATCCGGTGTGCCATTCTTGAGATATGACAGTTTGAAAAATAAACCACCGCCGTTTACGATGTACTCAACTGATATTTTAAATTGCTCTTAAAATTTTTCTAATTAACGATATTTCAAAATTTAAAGTGTTAAAATTATCTACAAATTTTTGCGAATCGAATGAGTCCATCGGCATCAAAATCCGGCACGAAAATCTGGAGATATGACAGTTTGAAAAATAAACCACCGCCGTTTACGATGTACTCAACTGATATTTTAAATTGCTCTTAAAATTTTTCTAATTAACGAAATTTCAAAATTTAAAGTGTTAAAATTATCTACAAATTTTTGCGAATCGAATGAGAGCAAAAGGAACAAAATCCGGTGTGCCATTCTTGAGATATGACAGTTTGAAAAATAAACCACCGCCGTTTACGATGTACTCAACTGATATTTTAAATTGCTCTTAAAATTTTTCTAATTAACGAAATTTCAAAATTTAAAGTGTTAAAATTATCTACAAATTTTTGCGAATCGAATGAGAGCAAAAGGAACAAAATCCGGTGTGCCATTCTTGAGATATGACAGTTTGAAAAATAAACCACCGCCGTTTACGATGTACTCAACTGATATTTTAAATTGCTCTTAAAATTTTTCTAATTAACGATATTTCAAAATTTAAAGTGTTAAAATTATCTACAAATTTTTGCGAATCGAATGAGTCCATCGGCATCAAAATCCGGCACGAAAATCTGGAGATATGACAGTTTGAAAAATAAACCACCGCCGTTTACGATGTACTCAACTGATATTTTAAATTGCTCTTAAAATTTTTCTAATTAACGAAATTTCAAAATTTAAAGTGTTAAAATTATCTACAAATTTTTGCGAATCGAATGAGAGCAAAAGGAACAAAATCCGGTGTGCCATTCTTGAGATATGACAGTTTGAAAAATAAACCACCGCCGTTTACGATGTACTCAACTGATATTTTAAATTGCTCTTAAAATTTTTCTAATTAACGATATTTCAAAATTTAAAGTGTTAAAATTATCTACAAATTTTTGCGAATCGAATGAGTCCATCGGCATCAAAATCCGGCACGAAAATCTGGAGATATGACAGTTTGAAAAATAAACCACCGCCGTTTACGATGTACTCAACTGATATTTTAAATTGCTCTTAAAATTTTTCTAATTAACGAAATTTCAAAATTTAAAGTGTTAAAATTATCTACAAATTTTTGCGAATCGAATGAGAGCAAAAGGAACAAAATCCGGTGTGCCATTCTTGAGATATGACAGTTTGAAAAATAAACCACCGCCGTTTACGATGTACTCAACTGATATTTTAAATTGCTCTTAAAATTTTTCTAATTAACGATATTTCAAAATTTAAAGTGTTAAAATTATCTACAAATTTTTGCGAATCGAATGAGTCCATCGGCATCAAAATCCGGCACGAAAATCTGGAGATATGACAGTTTGAAAAATAAACCACCGCCGTTTACGATGTACTCAACTGATATTTTAAATTGCTCTTAAAATTTTTCTAATTAACGAAATTTCAAAATTTAAAGTGTTAAAATTATCTACAAATTTTTGCGAATCGAATGAGAGCAAAAGGAACAAAATCCGGTGTGCCATTCTTGAGATATGACAGTTTGAAAAATAAACCACCGCCGTTTACGATGTACTCAACTGATATTTTAAATTGCTCTTAAAATTTTTCTAATTAACGATATTTCAAAATTTAAAGTGTTAAAATTATCTACAAATTTTTGCGAATCGAATGAGTCCATCGGCATCAAAATCCGGCACGAAAATCTGGAGATATGACAGTTTGAAAAATAAACCACCGCCGTTTACGATGTACTCAACTGATATTTTAAATTGCTCTTAAAATTTTTCTAATTAACGATATTTCAAAATTTAAAGTGTTAAAATTATCTACAAATTTTTGCGAATCGAATGAGTCCATCGGCATCAAAATCCGGCACGAAAATCTGGAGATATGACAGTTTGAAAAATAAACCACCGCCGTTTACGATGTACTCAACTGATATTTTAAATTGCTCTTAAAATTTTTCTAATTAACGAAATTTCAAAATTTAAAGTGTTAAAATTATCTACAAATTTTTGCGAATCGAATGAGAGCAAAAGGAACAAAATCCGGTGTGCCATTCTTGAGATATGACAGTTTGAAAAATAAACCACCGCCGTTTACGATGTACTCAACTGATATTTTAAATTGCTCTTAAAATTTTTCTAATTAACGATATTTCAAAATTTAAAGTGTTAAAATTATCTACAAATTTTTGCGAATCGAATGAGTCCATCGGCATCAAAATCCGGCACGAAAATCTGGAGATATGACAGTTTGAAAAATAAACCACCGCCGTTTACGATGTACTCAACTGATATTTTAAATTGCTCTTAAAATTTTTCTAATTAACGAAATTTCAAAATTTAAAGTGTTAAAATTATCTACAAATTTTTGCGAATCGAATGAGAGCAAAAGGAACAAAATCCGGTGTGCCATTCTTGAGATATGACAGTTTGAAAAATAAACCACCGCCGTTTACGATGTACTCAACTGATATTTTAAATTGCTCTTAAAATTTTTCTAATTAACGAAATTTCAAAATTTAAAGTGTTAAAATTATCTACAAATTTTTGCGAATCGAATGAGAGCAAAAGGAACAAAATCCGGTGTGCCATTCTTGAGATATGACAGTTTGAAAAATAAACCACCGCCGTTTACGATGTACTCAACTGATATTTTAAATTGCTCTTAAAATTTTTCTAATTAACGATATTTCAAAATTTAAAGTGTTAAAATTATCTACAAATTTTTGCGAATCGAATGAGTCCATCGGCATCAAAATCCGGCACGAAAATCTGGAGATATGACAGTTTGAAAAATAAACCACCGCCGTTTACGATGTACTCAACTGATATTTTAAATTGCTCTTAAAATTTTTCTAATTAACGAAATTTCAAAATTTAAAGTGTTAAAATTATCTACAAATTTTTGCGAATCGAATGAGAGCAAAAGGAACAAAATCCGGTGTGCCATTCTTGAGATATGACAGTTTGAAAAATAAACCACCGCCGTTTACGATGTACTCAACTGATATTTTAAATTGCTCTTAAAATTTTTCTAATTAACGAAATTTCAAAATTTAAAGTGTTAAAATTATCTACAAATTTTTGCGAATCGAATGAGTCCATCGGCATCAAAATCCGGCACGAAAATCTGGAGATATGACAGTTTGAAAAATAAACCACCGCCGTTTACGATGTACTCAACTGATATTTTAAATTGCTCTTAAAATTTTTCTAATTAACGAAATTTCAAAATTTAAAGTGTTAAAATTATCTACAAATTTTTGCGAATCGAATGAGAGCAAAAGGAACAAAATCCGGTGTGCCATTCTTGAGATATGACAGTTTGAAAAATAAACCACCGCCGTTTACGATGTACTCAACTGATATTTTAAATTGCTCTTAAAATTTTTCTAATTAACGAAATTTCAAAATTTAAAGTGTTAAAATTATCTACAAATTTTTGCGAATCGAATGAGAGCAAAAGGAACAAAATCCGGTGTGCCATTCTTGAGATATGACAGTTTGAAAAATAAACCACCGCCGTTTACGATGTACTCAACTGATATTTTAAATTGCTCTTAAAATTTTTCTACTTAACGATATTTCAAAATTTAAAGTGTTAAAATTATCTACAAATTTTTGCGAATCGAATGAGTCCATCGGCATCAAAATCCGGCACGAAAATCTGGAGATATGACAGTTTGAAAAATAAACCACCGCCGTTTACGATGTACTCAACTGATATTTTAAATTGCTCTTAAAATTTTTCTACTTAACGATATTTAAAAATTTAAAGTGTTAAAATTATCTACAAATTTTTGCGAATCGAATGAGAGCAAAAGGAACAAAATCCGGTGTGCCATTCTTGAGATATGACAGTTTGAAAAATAAACCACCGCCGTTTACGATGTACTCAACTGATATTTTAAATTGCTCTTAAAATTTTTCTAATTAACGAAATTTCAAAATTTAAAGTGTTAAAATTATCTACAAATTTTTGCGAATCGAATGAGAGCAAAAGGAACAAAATCCGGTGTGCCATTCTTGAGATATGACAGTTTGAAAAATAAACCACCGCCGTTTACGATGTACTCAACTGATATTTTAAATTGCTCTTAAAATTTTTCTAATTAACGAAATTTCAAAATTTAAAGTGTTAAAATTATCTACAAATTTTTGCGAATCGAATGAGAGCAAAAGGAACAAAATCCGGTGTGCCATTCTTGAGATATGACAGTTTGAAAAATAAACCACCGCCGTTTACGATGTACTCAACTGATATTTTAAATTGCTCTTAAAATTTTTCTACTTAACGATATTTCAAAATTTAAAGTGTTAAAATTATCTACAAATTTTTGCGAATCGAATGAGTCCATCGGCATCAAAATCCGGCACGAAAATCTGGAGATATGACAGTTTGAAAAATAAACCACCGCCGTTTACGATGTACTCAACTGATATTTTAAATTGCTCTTAAAATTTTTCTACTTAACGATATTTAAAAATTTAAAGTGTTAAAATTATCTACAAATTTTTGCGAATCGAATGAGAGCAAAAGGAACAAAATCCGGTGTGCCATTCTTGAGATATGACAGTTTGAAAAATAAACCACCGCCGTTTACGATGTACTCAACTGATATTTTAAATTGCTCTTAAAATTTTTCTAATTAACGATATTTCAAAATTTAAAGTGTTAAAATTATCTACAAATTTTCGCGAATCGAATGAGAGCAAAAGGAACAAAATCCGGTGTGCCATTCTTGAGATATGACAGTTTGAAAAATAAACCACCGCCGTTTACGATGTACTCAACTGATATTTTAAATTGCTCTTAAAATTTTTCTAATTAACGATATTTCAAAATTTAAAGTGTTAAAATTATCTACAAATTTTTGCGAATCGAATGAGAGCAAAAGGAACAAAATCCGGTGTGCCATTCTTGAGATATGACAGTTTGAAAAATAAACCACCGCCGTTTACGATGTACTCAACTGATATTTTAAATTGCTCTTAAAATTTTTCTAATTAACGAAATTTCAAAATTTAAAGTGTTAAAATTATCTACAAATTTTTGCGAATCGAATGAGAGCAAAAGGAACAAAATCCGGTGTGCCATTCTTGAGATATGACAGTTTGAAAAATAAACCACCGCCGTTTACGATGTACTCAACTGATATTTTAAATTGCTCTTAAAATTTTTCTAATTAACGATATTTCAAAATTTAAAGTGTTAAAATTATCTACAAATTTTTGCGAATCGAATGAGTCCATCGGCATCAAAATCCGGCACGAAAATCTGGAGATATGACAGTTTGAAAAATAAACCACCGCCGTTTACGATGTACTCAACTGATATTTTAAATTGCTCTTAAAATTTTTCTAATTAACGAAATTTCAAAATTTAAAGTGTTAAAATTATCTACAAATTTTTGCGAATCGAATGAGAGCAAAAGGAACAAAATCCGGTGTGCCATTCTTGAGATATGACAGTTTGAAAAATAAACCACCGCCGTTTACGATGTACTCAACTGATATTTTAAATTGCTCTTAAAATTTTTCTAATTAACGAAATTTCAAAATTTAAAGTGTTAAAATTATCTACAAATTTTTGCGAATCGAATGAGTCCATCGGCATCAAAATCCGGCACGAAAATCTGGAGATATGACAGTTTGAAAAATAAACCACCGCCGTTTACGATGTACTCAACTGATATTTTAAATTGCTCTTAAAATTTTTCTAATTAACGAAATTTCAAAATTTAAAGTGTTAAAATTATCTACAAATTTTTGCGAATCGAATGAGAGCAAAAGGAACAAAATCCGGTGTGCCATTCTTGAGATATGACAGTTTGAAAAATAAACCACCGCCGTTTACGATGTACTCAACTGATATTTTAAATTGCTCTTAAAATTTTTCTAATTAACGAAATTTCAAAATTTAAAGTGTTAAAATTATCTACAAATTTTTGCGAATCGAATGAGAGCAAAAGGAACAAAATCCGGTGTGCCATTCTTGAGATATGACAGTTTGAAAAATAAACCACCGCCGTTTACGATGTACTCAACTGATATTTTAAATTGCTCTTAAAATTTTTCTACTTAACGATATTTCAAAATTTAAAGTGTTAAAATTATCTACAAATTTTTGCGAATCGAATGAGTCCATCGGCATCAAAATCCGGCACGAAAATCTGGAGATATGACAGTTTGAAAAATAAACCACCGCCGTTTACGATGTACTCAACTGATATTTTAAATTGCTCTTAAAATTTTTCTACTTAACGATATTTAAAAATTTAAAGTGTTAAAATTATCTACAAATTTTTGCGAATCGAATGAGAGCAAAAGGAACAAAATCCGGTGTGCCATTCTTGAGATATGACAGTTTGAAAAATAAACCACCGCCGTTTACGATGTACTCAACTGATATTTTAAATTGCTCTTAAAATTTTTCTAATTAACGAAATTTCAAAATTTAAAGTGTTAAAATTATCTACAAATTTTTGCGAATCGAATGAGAGCAAAAGGAACAAAATCCGGTGTGCCATTCTTGAGATATGACAGTTTGAAAAATAAACCACCGCCGTTTACGATGTACTCAACTGATATTTTAAATTGCTCTTAAAATTTTTCTAATTAACGATATTTCAAAATTTAAAGTGTTAAAATTATCTACAAATTTTCGCGAATCGAATGAGAGCAAAAGGAACAAAATCCGGTGTGCCATTCTTGAGATATGACAGTTTGAAAAATAAACCACCGCCGTTTACGATGTACTCAACTGATATTTTAAATTGCTCTTAAAATTTTTCTAATTAACGATATTTCAAAATTTAAAGTGTTAAAATTATCTACAAATTTTTGCGAATCGAATGAGTCCATCGGCATCAAAATCCGGCACGAAAATCTGGAGATATGACAGTTTGAAAAATAAACCACCGCCGTTTACGATGTACTCAACTGATATTTTAAATTGCTCTTAAAATTTTTCTACTTAACGATATTTCAAAATTTAAAGTGTTAAAATTATCTACAAATTTTTGCGAATCGAATGAGTCCATCGGCATCAAAATCCGGCACGAAAATCTGGAGATATGACAGTTTGAAAAATAAACCACCGCCGTTTACGATGTACTCAACTGATATTTTAAATTGCTCTTAAAATTTTTCTACTTAACGATATTTAAAAATTTAAAGTGTTAAAATTATCTACAAATTTTTGCGAATCGAATGAGAGCAAAAGGAACAAAATCCGGTGTGCCATTCTTGAGATATGACAGTTTGAAAAATAAACCACCGCCGTTTACGATGTACTCAACTGATATTTTAAATTGCTCTTAAAATTTTTCTAATTAACGAAATTTCAAAATTTAAAGTGTTAAAATTATCTACAAATTTTTGCGAATCGAATGAGAGCAAAAGGAACAAAATCCGGTGTGCCATTCTTGAGATATGACAGTTTGAAAAATAAACCACCGCCGTTTACGATGTACTCAACTGATATTTTAAATTGCTCTTAAAATTTTTCTAATTAACGAAATTTCAAAATTTAAAGTGTTAAAATTATCTACAAATTTTTGCGAATCGAATGAGAGCAAAAGGAACAAAATCCGGTGTGCCATTCTTGAGATATGACAGTTTGAAAAATAAACCACCGCCGTTTACGATGTACTCAACTGATATTTTAAATTGCTCTTAAAATTTTTCTAATTAACGATATTTCAAAATTTAAAGTGTTAAAATTATCTACAAATTTTTGCGAATCGAATGAGTCCATCGGCATCAAAATCCGGCACGAAAATCTGGAGATATGACAGTTTGAAAAATAAACCACCGCCGTTTACGATGTACTCAACTGATATTTTAAATTGCTCTTAAAATTTTTCTAATTAACGAAATTTCAAAATTTAAAGTGTTAAAATTATCTACAAATTTTTGCGAATCGAATGAGAGCAAAAGGAACAAAATCCGGTGTGCCATTCTTGAGATATGACAGTTTGAAAAATAAACCACCGCCGTTTACGATGTACTCAACTGATATTTTAAATTGCTCTTAAAATTTTTCTAATTAACGAAATTTCAAAATTTAAAGTGTTAAAATTATCTACAAATTTTTGCGAATCGAATGAGTCCATCGGCATCAAAATCCGGCACGAAAATCTGGAGATATGACAGTTTGAAAAATAAACCACCGCCGTTTACGATGTACTCAACTGATATTTTAAATTGCTCTTAAAATTTTTCTAATTAACGAAATTTCAAAATTTAAAGTGTTAAAATTATCTACAAATTTTTGCGAATCGAATGAGAGCAAAAGGAACAAAATCCGGTGTGCCATTCTTGAGATATGACAGTTTGAAAAATAAACCACCGCCGTTTACGATGTACTCAACTGATATTTTAAATTGCTCTTAAAATTTTTCTAATTAACGATATTTCAAAATTTAAAGTGTTAAAATTATCTACAAATTTTTGCGAATCGAATGAGTCCATCGGCATCAAAATCCGGCACGAAAATCTGGAGATATGACAGTTTGAAAAATAAACCACCGCCGTTTACGATGTACTCAACTGATATTTTAAATTGCTCTTAAAATTTTTCTACTTAACGATATTTCAAAATTTAAAGTGTTAAAATTATCTACAAATTTTTGCGAATCGAATGAGACCAAAAGGAACAAAAATCCGGTGTGCCATTCTTGAGATATGACAGTTTGAAAAATAAACCACCGCCGTTTACGATGTACTCAACTGATATTTTAAATTGCTCTTAAAATTTTTCTAATTAACGATATTTCAAAATTTAAAGTGTTAAAATTATCTACAAATTTTTGCGAATCGAATGAGTCCATCGGCATCAAAATCCGGCACGAAAATCTGGAGATATGACAGTTTGAAAAATAAACCACCGCCGTTTACGATGTACTCAACTGATATTTTAAATTGCTCTTAAAATTTTTCTACTTAACGATATTTCAAAATTTAAAGTGTTAAAATTATCTACAAATTTTTGCGAATCGAATGAGACCAAAAGGAACAAAATCCGGTGTGCCATTCTTGAGATATGACAGTTTGAAAAATAAACCACCGCCGTTTACGATGTACTCAACTGATATTTTAAATTGCTCTTAAAATTTTTCTAATTAACGAAATTTCAAAATTTAAAGTGTTAAAATTATCTACAAATTTTTGCGAATCGAATGAGACCAAAAGGAACAAAATCCGGTGTGCCATTCTTGAGATATGACAGTTTGAAAAATAAACCACCGCCGTTTACGATGTACTCAACTGATATTTTAAATTGCTCTTAAAATTTTTCTAATTAACGATATTTCAAAATTTAAAGTGTTAAAATTATCTACAAATTTTTGCGAATCGAATGAGTCCATCGGCATCAAAATCCGGCACGAAAATCTGGAGATATGACAGTTTGAAAAATAAACCACCGCCGTTTACGATGTACTCAACTGATATTTTAAATTGCTCTTAAAATTTTTCTACTTAACGATATTTCAAAATTTAAAGTGTTAAAATTATCTACAAATTTTTGCGAATCGAATGAGACCAAAAGGAACAAAATCCGGTGTGCCATTCTTGAGATATGACAGTTTGAAAAATAAACCACCGCCGTTTACGATGTACTCAACTGATATTTTAAATTGCTCTTAAAATTTTTCTAATTAACGAAATTTCAAAATTTAAAGTGTTAAAATTATCTACAAATTTTTGCGAATCGAATGAGACCAAAAGGAACAAAATCCGGTGTGCCATTCTTGAGATATGACAGTTTGAAAAATAAACCACCGCCGTTTACGATGTACTCAACTGATATTTTAAATTGCTCTTAAAATTTTTCTAATTAACGATATTTCAAAATTTAAAGTGTTAAAATTATCTACAAATTTTTGCGAATCGAATGAGACCAAAAGGAACAAAATCCGGTGTGCCATTCTTGAGATATGACAGTTTGAAAAATAAACCACCGCCGTTTACGATGTACTCAACTGATATTTTAAATTGCTCTTAAAATTTTTCTACTTAACGATATTTCAAAATTTAAAGTGTTAAAATTATCTACAAATTTTTGCGAATCGAATGAGACCAAAAGGAACAAAATCCGGTGTGCCATTCTTGAGATATGACAGTTTGAAAAATAAACCACCGCCGTTTACGATGTACTCAACTGATATTTTAAATTGCTCTTAAAATTTTTCTACTTAACGATATTTCAAAATTTAAAGTGTTAAAATTATCTACAAATTTTTGCGAATCGAATGAGACCAAAAGGAACAAAATCCGGTGTGCCATTCTTGAGATATGACAGTTTGAAAAATAAACCACCGCCGTTTACGATGTACTCAACTGATATTTTAAATTGCTCTTAAAATTTTTCTAATTAACGAAATTTCAAAATTTAAAGTGTTAAAATTATCTACAAATTTTTGCGAATCGAATGAGACCAAAAGGAACAAAATCCGGTGTGCCATTCTTGAGATATGACAGTTTGAAAAATAAACCACCGCCGTTTACGATGTACTCAACTGATATTTTAAATTGCTCTTAAAATTTTTCTAATTAACGATATTTCAAAATTTAAAGTGTTAAAATTATCTACAAATTTTTGCGAATCGAATGAGTCCATCGGCATCAAAATCCGGCACGAAAATCTGGAGATATGACAGTTTGAAAAATAAACCACCGCCGTTTACGATGTACTCAACTGATATTTTAAATTGCTCTTAAAATTTTTCTACTTAACGATATTTCAAAATTTAAAGTGTTAAAATTATCTACAAATTTTTGCGAATCGAATGAGACCAAAAGGAACAAAATCCGGTGTGCCATTCTTGAGATATGACAGTTTGAAAAATAAACCACCGCCGTTTACGATGTACTCAACTGATATTTTAAATTGCTCTTAAAATTTTTCTAATTAACGAAATTTCAAAATTTAAAGTGTTAAAATTATCTACAAATTTTTGCGAATCGAATGAGACCAAAAGGAACAAAATCCGGTGTGCCATTCTTGAGATATGACAGTTTGAAAAATAAACCACCGCCGTTTACGATGTACTCAACTGATATTTTAAATTGCTCTTAAAATTTTTCTAATTAACGATATTTCAAAATTTAAAGTGTTAAAATTATCTACAAATTTTTGCGAATCGAATGAGACCAAAAGGAACAAAATCCGGTGTGCCATTCTTGAGATATGACAGTTTGAAAAATAAACCACCGCCGTTTACGATGTACTCAACTGATATTTTAAATTGCTCTTAAAATTTTTCTAATTAACGAAATTTCAAAATTTAAAGTGTTAAAATTATCTACAAATTTTTGCGAATCGAATGAGACCAAAAGGAACAAAATCCGGTGTGCCATTCTTGAGATATGACAGTTTGAAAAATAAACCACCGCCGTTTACGATGTACTCAACTGATATTTTAAATTGCTCTTAAAATTTTTCTAATTAACGATATTTCAAAATTTAAAGTGTTAAAATTATCTACAAATTTTTGCGAATCGAATGAGACCAAAAGGAACAAAATCCGGTGTGCCATTCTTGAGATATGACAGTTTGAAAAATAAACCACCGCCGTTTACGATGTACTCAACTGATATTTTAAATTGCTCTTAAAATTTTTCTAATTAACGATATTTCAAAATTTAAAGTGTTAAAATTATCTACAAATTTTTGCGAATCGAATGAGTCCATCGGCATCAAAATCCGGCACGAAAATCTGGAGATATGACAGTTTGAAAAATAAACCACCGCCGTTTACGATGTACTCAACTGATATTTTAAATTGCTCTTAAAATTTTTCTAATTAACGATATTTCAAAATTTAAAGTGTTAAAATTATCTACAAATTTTTGCGAATCGAATGAGAGCAAAAGGAACAAAATCCGGTGTGCCATTCTTGAGATATGACAGTTTGAAAAATAAACCACCGCCGTTTACGATGTACTCAACTGATATTTTAAATTGCTCTTAAAATTTTTCTAATTAACGATATTTCAAAATTTAAAGTGTTAAAATTATCTACAAATTTTCGCGAATCGAATGAGACCAAAAGGAACAAAATCCGGTGTGCCATTCTTGAGATATGACAGTTTGAAAAATAAACCACCGCCGTTTACGATGTACTCAACTGATATTTTAAATTGCTCTTAAAATTTTTCTACTTAACGATATTTCAAAATTTAAAGTGTTAAAATTATCTACAAATTTTTGCGAATCGAATGAGACCAAAAGGAACAAAATCCGGTGTGCCATTCTTGAGATATGACAGTTTGAAAAATAAACCACCGCCGTTTACGATGTACTCAACTGATATTTTAAATTGCTCTTAAAATTTTTCTAATTAACGATATTTCAAAATTTAAAGTGTTAAAATTATCTACAAATTTTTGCGAATCGAATGAGTCCATCGGCATCAAAATCCGGCACGAAAATCTGGAGATATGACAGTTTGAAAAATAAACCACCGCCGTTTACGATGTACTCAACTGATATTTTAAATTGCTCTTAAAATTTTTCTACTTAACGATATTTCAAAATTTAAAGTGTTAAAATTATCTACAAATTTTTGCGAATCGAATGAGACCAAAAGGAACAAAATCCGGTGTGCCATTCTTGAGATATGACAGTTTGAAAAATAAACCACCGCCGTTTACGATGTACTCAACTGATATTTTAAATTGCTCTTAAAATTTTTCTAATTAACGAAATTTCAAAATTTAAAGTGTTAAAATTATCTACAAATTTTTGCGAATCGAATGAGACCAAAAGGAACAAAATCCGGTGTGCCATTCTTGAGATATGACAGTTTGAAAAATAAACCACCGCCGTTTACGATGTACTCAACTGATATTTTAAATTGCTCTTAAAATTTTTCTAATTAACGATATTTCAAAATTTAAAGTGTTAAAATTATCTACAAATTTTTGCGAATCGAATGAGTCCATCGGCATCAAAATCCGGCACGAAAATCTGGAGATATGACAGTTTGAAAAATAAACCACCGCCGTTTACGATGTACTCAACTGATATTTTAAATTGCTCTTAAAATTTTTCTACTTAACGATATTTCAAAATTTAAAGTGTTAAAATTATCTACAAATTTTTGCGAATCGAATGAGACCAAAAGGAACAAAATCCGGTGTGCCATTCTTGAGATATGACAGTTTGAAAAATAAACCACCGCCGTTTACGATGTACTCAACTGATATTTTAAATTGCTCTTAAAATTTTTCTAATTAACGAAATTTCAAAATTTAAAGTGTTAAAATTATCTACAAATTTTTGCGAATCGAATGAGACCAAAAGGAACAAAATCCGGTGTGCCATTCTTGAGATATGACAGTTTGAAAAATAAACCACCGCCGTTTACGATGTACTCAACTGATATTTTAAATTGCTCTTAAAATTTTTCTAATTAACGATATTTCAAAATTTAAAGTGTTAAAATTATCTACAAATTTTCGCGAATCGAATGAGAGCAAAAGGAACAAAATCCGGTGTGCCATTCTTGAGATATGACAGTTTGAAAAATAAACCACCGCCGTTTACGATGTACTCAACTGATATTTTAAATTGCTCTTAAAATTTTTCTAATTAACGATATTTCAAAATTTAAAGTGTTAAAATTATCTACAAATTTTTGCGAATCGAATGAGACCAAAAGGAACAAAATCCGGTGTGCCATTCTTGAGATATGACAGTTTGAAAAATAAACCACCGCCGTTTACGATGTACTCAACTGATATTTTAAATTGCTCTTAAAATTTTTCTACTTAACGATATTTCAAAATTTAAAGTGTTAAAATTATCTACAAATTTTTGCGAATCGAATGAGACCAAAAGGAACAAAATCCGGTGTGCCATTCTTGAGATATGACAGTTTGAAAAATAAACCACCGCCGTTTACGATGTACTCAACTGATATTTTAAATTGCTCTTAAAATTTTTCTAATTAACGATATTTCAAAATTTAAAGTGTTAAAATTATCTACAAATTTTTGCGAATCGAATGAGTCCATCGGCATCAAAATCCGGCACGAAAATCTGGAGATATGACAGTTTGAAAAATAAACCACCGCCGTTTACGATGTACTCAACTGATATTTTAAATTGCTCTTAAAATTTTTCTACTTAACGATATTTCAAAATTTAAAGTGTTAAAATTATCTACAAATTTTTGCGAATCGAATGAGACCAAAAGGAACAAAATCCGGTGTGCCATTCTTGAGATATGACAGTTTGAAAAATAAACCACCGCCGTTTACGATGTACTCAACTGATATTTAGGAATAAAATCCGGTGTGCCATTCTTGAGATATGACAGTTTGAAAAATAAACCACCGCCGTTTACGATGTACTCAACTGATATTTTAAATTGCTCTTAAAATTTTTCTAATTAACGATATTTCAAAATTTAAAGTGTTAAAATTATCTACAAATTTTCGCGAATCGAATGAGACCAAAAGGAACAAAATCCGGTGTGCCATTCTTGAGATATGACAGTTTGAAAAATAAACCACCGCCGTTTACGATGTACTCAACTGATATTTTAAATTGCTCTTAAAATTTTTCTACTTAACGATATTTCAAAATTTAAAGTGTTAAAATTATCTACAAATTTTTGCGAATCGAATGAGACCAAAAGGAACAAAATCCGGTGTGCCATTCTTGAGATATGACAGTTTGAAAAATAAACCACCGCCGTTTACGATGTACTCAACTGATATTTTAAATTGCTCTTAAAATTTTTCTAATTAACGATATTTCAAAATTTAAAGTGTTAAAATTATCTACAAATTTTTGCGAATCGAATGAGTCCATCGGCATCAAAATCCGGCACGAAAATCTGGAGATATGACAGTTTGAAAAATAAACCACCGCCGTTTACGATGTACTCAACTGATATTTTAAATTGCTCTTAAAATTTTTCTACTTAACGATATTTCAAAATTTAAAGTGTTAAAATTATCTACAAATTTTTGCGAATCGAATGAGACCAAAAGGAACAAAATCCGGTGTGCCATTCTTGAGATATGACAGTTTGAAAAATAAACCACCGCCGTTTACGATGTACTCAACTGATATTTTAAATTGCTCTTAAAATTTTTCTACTTAACGATATTTCAAAATTTAAAGTGTTAAAATTATCTACAAATTTTTGCGAATCGAATGAGACCAAAAGGAACAAAATCCGGTGTGCCATTCTTGAGATATGACAGTTTGAAAAATAAACCACCGCCGTTTACGATGTACTCAACTGATATTTTAAATTGCTCTTAAAATTTTTCTAATTAACGATATTTCAAAATTTAAAGTGTTAAAATTATCTACAAATTTTTGCGAATCGAATGAGTCCATCGGCATCAAAATCCGGCACGAAAATCTGGAGATATGACAGTTTGAAAAATAAACCACCGCCGTTTACGATGTACTCAACTGATATTTTAAATTGCTCTTAAAATTTTTCTACTTAACGATATTTCAAAATTTAAAGTGTTAAAATTATCTACAAATTTTTGCGAATCGAATGAGACCAAAAGGAACAAAATCCGGTGTGCCATTCTTGAGATATGACAGTTTGAAAAATAAACCACCGCCGTTTACGATGTACTCAACTGATATTTTAAATTGCTCTTAAAATTTTTCTAATTAACGAAATTTCAAAATTTAAAGTGTTAAAATTATCTACAAATTTTTGCGAATCGAATGAGACCAAAAGGAACAAAATCCGGTGTGCCATTCTTGAGATATGACAGTTTGAAAAATAAACCACCGCCGTTTACGATGTACTCAACTGATATTTTAAATTGCTCTTAAAATTTTTCTAATTAACGATATTTCAAAATTTAAAGTGTTAAAATTATCTACAAATTTTTGCGAATCGAATGAGTCCATCGGCATCAAAATCCGGCACGAAAATCTGGAGATATGACAGTTTGAAAAATAAACCACCGCCGTTTACGATGTACTCAACTGATATTTTAAATTGCTCTTAAAATTTTTCTACTTAACGATATTTCAAAATTTAAAGTGTTAAAATTATCTACAAATTTTTGCGAATCGAATGAGACCAAAAGGAACAAAATCCGGTGTGCCATTCTTGAGATATGACAGTTTGAAAAATAAACCACCGCCGTTTACGATGTACTCAACTGATATTTTAAATTGCTCTTAAAATTTTTCTAATTAACGAAATTTCAAAATTTAAAGTGTTAAAATTATCTACAAATTTTTGCGAATCGAATGAGACCAAAAGGAACAAAATCCGGTGTGCCATTCTTGAGATATGACAGTTTGAAAAATAAACCACCGCCGTTTACGATGTACTCAACTGATATTTTAAATTGCTCTTAAAATTTTTCTAATTAACGATATTTCAAAATTTAAAGTGTTAAAATTATCTACAAATTTTCGCGAATCGAATGAGAGCAAAAGGAACAAAATCCGGTGTGCCATTCTTGAGATATGACAGTTTGAAAAATAAACCACCGCCGTTTACGATGTACTCAACTGATATTTTAAATTGCTCTTAAAATTTTTCTAATTAACGATATTTCAAAATTTAAAGTGTTAAAATTATCTACAAATTTTTGCGAATCGAATGAGACCAAAAGGAACAAAATCCGGTGTGCCATTCTTGAGATATGACAGTTTGAAAAATAAACCACCGCCGTTTACGATGTACTCAACTGATATTTTAAATTGCTCTTAAAATTTTTCTACTTAACGATATTTCAAAATTTAAAGTGTTAAAATTATCTACAAATTTTTGCGAATCGAATGAGACCAAAAGGAACAAAATCCGGTGTGCCATTCTTGAGATATGACAGTTTGAAAAATAAACCACCGCCGTTTACGATGTACTCAACTGATATTTTAAATTGCTCTTAAAATTTTTCTAATTAACGATATTTCAAAATTTAAAGTGTTAAAATTATCTACAAATTTTTGCGAATCGAATGAGTCCATCGGCATCAAAATCCGGCACGAAAATCTGGAGATATGACAGTTTGAAAAATAAACCACCGCCGTTTACGATGTACTCAACTGATATTTTAAATTGCTCTTAAAATTTTTCTACTTAACGATATTTCAAAATTTAAAGTGTTAAAATTATCTACAAATTTTTGCGAATCGAATGAGACCAAAAGGAACAAAATCCGGTGTGCCATTCTTGAGATATGACAGTTTGAAAAATAAACCACCGCCGTTTACGATGTACTCAACTGATATTTTAAATTGCTCTTAAAATTTTTCTAATTAACGAAATTTCAAAATTTAAAGTGTTAAAATTATCTACAAATTTTTGCGAATCGAATGAGACCAAAAGGAACAAAATCCGGTGTGCCATTCTTGAGATATGACAGTTTGAAAAATAAACCACCGCCGTTTACGATGTACTCAACTGATATTTTAAATTGCTCTTAAAATTTTTCTAATTAACGAAATTTCAAAATTTAAAGTGTTAAAATTATCTACAAATTTTTGCGAATCGAATGAGACCAAAAGGAACAAAATCCGGTGTGCCATTCTTGAGATATGACAGTTTGAAAAATAAACCACCGCCGTTTACGATGTACTCAACTGATATTTTAAATTGCTCTTAAAATTTTTCTACTTAACGATATTTCAAAATTTAAAGTGTTAAAATTATCTACAAATTTTTGCGAATCGAATGAGACCAAAAGGAACAAAATCCGGTGTGCCATTCTTGAGATATGACAGTTTGAAAAATAAACCACCGCCGTTTACGATGTACTCAACTGATATTTTAAATTGCTCTTAAAATTTTTCTAATTAACGAAATTTCAAAATTTAAAGTGTTAAAATTATCTACAAATTTTTGCGAATCGAATGAGACCAAAAGGAACAAAATCCGGTGTGCCATTCTTGAGATATGACAGTTTGAAAAATAAACCACCGCCGTTTACGATGTACTCAACTGATATTTTAAATTGCTCTTAAAATTTTTCTAATTAACGAAATTTCAAAATTTAAAGTGTTAAAATTATCTACAAATTTTTGCGAATCGAATGAGACCAAAAGGAACAAAATCCGGTGTGCCATTCTTGAGATATGACAGTTTGAAAAATAAACCACCGCCGTTTACGATGTACTCAACTGATATTTTAAATTGCTCTTAAAATTTTTCTAATTAACGATATTTCAAAATTTAAAGTGTTAAAATTATCTACAAATTTTTGCGAATCGAATGAGTCCATCGGCATCAAAATCCGGCACGAAAATCTGGAGATATGACAGTTTGAAAAATAAACCACCGCCGTTTACGATGTACTCAACTGATATTTTAAATTGCTCTTAAAATTTTTCTACTTAACGATATTTCAAAATTTAAAGTGTTAAAATTATCTACAAATTTTTGCGAATCGAATGAGACCAAAAGGAACAAAATCCGGTGTGCCATTCTTGAGATATGACAGTTTGAAAAATAAACCACCGCCGTTTACGATGTACTCAACTGATATTTTAAATTGCTCTTAAAATTTTTCTAATTAATGAAATTTCAAAATTTAAAGTGTTAAAATTATCTACAAATTTTTGCGAATCGAATGAGACCAAAAGGAACAAAATCCGGTGTGCCATTCTTGAGATATGACAGTTTGAAAAATAAACCACCGCCGTTTACGATGTACTCAACTGATATTTTAAATTGCTCTTAAAATTTTTCTAATTAACGAAATTTCAAAATTTAAAGTGTTAAAATTATCTACAAATTTTTGCGAATCGAATGAGACCAAAAGGAACAAAATCCGGTGTGCCATTCTTGAGATATGACAGTTTGAAAAATAAACCACCGCCGTTTACGATGTACTCAACTGATATTTTAAATTGCTCTTAAAATTTTTCTAATTAACGAAATTTCAAAATTTAAAGTGTTAAAATTATCTACAAATTTTTGCGAATCGAATGAGACCAAAAGGAACAAAATCCGGTGTGCCATTCTTGAGATATGACAGTTTGAAAAATAAACCACCGCCGTTTACGATGTACTCAACTGATATTTTAAATTGCTCTTAAAATTTTTCTAATTAACGAAATTTCAAAATTTAAAGTGTTAAAATTATCTACAAATTTTTGCGAATCGAATGAGACCAAAAGGAACAAAATCCGGTGTGCCATTCTTGAGATATGACAGTTTGAAAAATAAACCACCGCCGTTTACGATGTACTCAACTGATATTTTAAATTGCTCTTAAAATTTTTCTAATTAACGAAATTTCAAAATTTAAAGTGTTAAAATTATCTACAAATTTTTGCGAATCGAATGAGACCAAAAGGAACAAAATCCGGTGTGCCATTCTTGAGATATGACAGTTTGAAAAATAAACCACCGCCGTTTACGATGTACTCAACTGATATTTTAAATTGCTCTTAAAATTTTTCTAATTAACGAAATTTCAAAATTTAAAGTGTTAAAATTATCTACAAATTTTTGCGAATCGAATGAGACCAAAAGGAACAAAATCCGGTGTGCCATTCTTGAGATATGACAGTTTGAAAAATAAACCACCGCCGTTTACGATGTACTCAACTGATATTTTAAATTGCTCTTAAAATTTTTCTAATTAACGAAATTTCAAAATTTAAAGTGTTAAAATTATCTACAAATTTTTGCGAATCGAATGAGACCAAAAGGAACAAAATCCGGTGTGCCATTCTTGAGATATGACAGTTTGAAAAATAAACCACCGCCGTTTACGATGTACTCAACTGATATTTTAAATTGCTCTTAAAATTTTTCTACTTAACGATATTTCAAAATTTAAAGTGTTAAAATTATCTACAAATTTTTGCGAATCGAATGAGACCAAAAGGAACAAAATCCGGTGTGCCATTCTTGAGATATGACAGTTTGAAAAATAAACCACCGCCGTTTACGATGTACTCAACTGATATTTTAAATTGCTCTTAAAATTTTTCTAATTAACGAAATTTCAAAATTTAAAGTGTTAAAATTATCTACAAATTTTTGCGAATCGAATGAGACCAAAAGGAACAAAATCCGGTGTGCCATTCTTGAGATATGACAGTTTGAAAAATAAACCACCGCCGTTTACGATGTACTCAACTGATATTTTAAATTGCTCTTAAAATTTTTCTAATTAACGAAATTTCAAAATTTAAAGTGTTAAAATTATCTACAAATTTTTGCGAATCGAATGAGACCAAAAGGAACAAAATCCGGTGTGCCATTCTTGAGATATGACAGTTTGAAAAATAAACCACCGCCGTTTACGATGTACTCAACTGATATTTTAAATTGCTCTTAAAATTTTTCTACTTAACGATATTTCAAAATTTAAAGTGTTAAAATTATCTACAAATTTTTGCGAATCGAATGAGACCAAAAGGAACAAAATCCGGTGTGCCATTCTTGAGATATGACAGTTTGAAAAATAAACCACCGCCGTTTACGATGTACTCAACTGATATTTTAAATTGCTCTTAAAATTTTTCTAATTAACGAAATTTCAAAATTTAAAGTGTTAAAATTATCTACAAATTTTTGCGAATCGAATGAGACCAAAAGGAACAAAATCCGGTGTGCCATTCTTGAGATATGACAGTTTGAAAAATAAACCACCGCCGTTTACGATGTACTCAACTGATATTTTAAATTGCTCTTAAAATTTTTCTAATTAACGAAATTTCAAAATTTAAAGTGTTAAAATTATCTACAAATTTTTGCGAATCGAATGAGACCAAAAGGAACAAAATCCGGTGTGCCATTCTTGAGATATGACAGTTTGAAAAATAAACCACCGCCGTTTACGATGTACTCAACTGATATTTTAAATTGCTCTTAAAATTTTTCTAATTAACGATATTTCAAAATTTAAAGTGTTAAAATTATCTACAAATTTTTGCGAATCGAATGAGTCCATCGGCATCAAAATCCGGCACGAAAATCTGGAGATATGACAGTTTGAAAAATAAACCACCGCCGTTTACGATGTACTCAACTGATATTTTAAATTGCTCTTAAAATTTTTCTACTTAACGATATTTCAAAATTTAAAGTGTTAAAATTATCTACAAATTTTTGCGAATCGAATGAGACCAAAAGGAACAAAATCCGGTGTGCCATTCTTGAGATATGACAGTTTGAAAAATAAACCACCGCCGTTTACGATGTACTCAACTGATATTTTAAATTGCTCTTAAAATTTTTCTAATTAATGAAATTTCAAAATTTAAAGTGTTAAAATTATCTACAAATTTTTGCGAATCGAATGAGACCAAAAGGAACAAAATCCGGTGTGCCATTCTTGAGATATGACAGTTTGAAAAATAAACCACCGCCGTTTACGATGTACTCAACTGATATTTTAAATTGCTCTTAAAATTTTTCTAATTAACGAAATTTCAAAATTTAAAGTGTTAAAATTATCTACAAATTTTTGCGAATCGAATGAGACCAAAAGGAACAAAATCCGGTGTGCCATTCTTGAGATATGACAGTTTGAAAAATAAACCACCGCCGTTTACGATGTACTCAACTGATATTTTAAATTGCTCTTAAAATTTTTCTAATTAACGAAATTTCAAAATTTAAAATGTTAAAATTATCTACAAATTTTTGCGAATCGAATGAGACCAAAAGGAACAAAATCCGGTGTGCCATTCTTGAGATATGACAGTTTGAAAAATAAACCACCGCCGTTTACGATGTACTCAACTGATATTTTAAATTGCTCTTAAAATTTTTCTAATTAACGAAATTTCAAAATTTAAAGTGTTAAAATTATCTACAAATTTTTGCGAATCGAATGAGACCAAAAGGAACAAAATCCGGTGTGCCATTCTTGAGATATGACAGTTTGAAAAATAAACCACCGCCGTTTACGATGTACTCAACTGATATTTTAAATTGCTCTTAAAATTTTTCTACTTAACGATATTTCAAAATTTAAAGTGTTAAAATTATCTACAAATTTTTGCGAATCGAATGAGACCAAAAGGAACAAAATCCGGTGTGCCATTCTTGAGATATGACAGTTTGAAAAATAAACCACCGCCGTTTACGATGTACTCAACTGATATTTTAAATTGCTCTTAAAATTTTTCTAATTAACGAAATTTCAAAATTTAAAGTGTTAAAATTATCTACAAATTTTTGCGAATCGAATGAGACCAAAAGGAACAAAATCCGGTGTGCCATTCTTGAGATATGACAGTTTGAAAAATAAACCACCGCCGTTTACGATGTACTCAACTGATATTTTAAATTGCTCTTAAAATTTTTCTAATTAACGAAATTTCAAAATTTAAAGTGTTAAAATTATCTACAAATTTTTGCGAATCGAATGAGACCAAAAGGAACAAAATCCGGTGTGCCATTCTTGAGATATGACAGTTTGAAAAATAAACCACCGCCGTTTACGATGTACTCAACAGATATTTTAAATTGCTCTTAAAATTTTTCTAATTAAGGAAATTTCAAAATTTAAAATGCTAAAAATATCTATATTTTCATGCGAATCGAATGAGTCCATCGGCATCAAAATCCGGCACGAAAATCTGGAGATATGACAGTTTGAAAAATAAACCACCGCCGTTTACGATGTACTCAACTGATATTTTAAATTGCTCTTAAAATTTTTCTAATTAACGAAATTTCAAAATTTAAAGTGTTAAAATTATCTACAAATTTTTGCGAATCGAATGAGACCAAAAGGAACAAAATCCGGTGTGCCATTCTTGAGATATGACAGTTTGAAAAATAAACCACCGCCGTTTACGATGTACTCAACTGATATTTTAAATTGCTCTTAAAATTTTTCTAATTAACGATATTTCAAAATTTAAAGTGTTAAAATTATCTACAAATTTTTGCGAATCGAATGAGACCAAAAGGAACAAAATCCGGTGTGCCATTCTTGAGATATGACAGTTTGAAAAATAAACCACCGCCGTTTACGATGTACTCAACTGATATTTTAAATTGCTCTTAAAATTTTTCTAATTAACGATATTTCAAAATTTAAAGTGTTAAAATTATCTACAAATTTTCGCGAATCGAATGAGACCAAAAGGAACAAAATCCGGTGTGCCATTCTTGAGATATGACAGTTTGAAAAATAAACCACCGCCGTTTACGATGTACTCAACTGATATTTTAAATTGCTCTTAAAATTTTTCTAATTAACGATATTTCAAAATTTAAAGTGTTAAAATTATCTACAAATTTTTGCGAATCGAATGAGACCAAAAGGAACAAAATCCGGTGTGCCATTCTTGAGATATGACAGTTTGAAAAATAAACCACCGCCGTTTACGATGTACTCAACTGATATTTTAAATTGCTCTTAAAATTTTTCTAATTAACGATATTTCAAAATTTAAAGTGTTAAAATTATCTACAAATTTTCGCGAATCGAATGAGACCAAAAGGAACAAAATCCGGTGTGCCATTCTTGAGATATGACAGTTTGAAAAATAAACCACCGCCGTTTACGATGTACTCAACTGATATTTTAAATTGCTCTTAAAATTTTTCTAATTAACGATATTTCAAAATTTAAAGTGTTAAAATTATCTACAAATTTTTGCGAATCGAATGAGACCAAAAGGAACAAAATCCGGTGTGCCATTCTTGAGATATGACAGTTTGAAAAATAAACCACCGCCGTTTACGATGTACTCAACTGATATTTTAAATTGCTCTTAAAATTTTTCTAATTAACGATATTTCAAAATTTAAAGTGTTAAAATTATCTACAAATTTTTGCGAATCGAATGAGACCAAAAGGAACAAAATCCGGTGTGCCATTCTTGAGATATGACAGTTTGAAAAATAAACCACCGCCGTTTACGATGTACTCAACTGATATTTTAAATTGCTCTTAAAATTTTTCTAATTAACGATATTTCAAAATTTAAAGTGTTAAAATTATCTACAAATTTTCGCGAATCGAATGAGACCAAAAGGAACAAAATCCGGTGTGCCATTCTTGAGATATGACAGTTTGAAAAATAAACCACCGCCGTTTACGATGTACTCAACTGATATTTTAAATTGCTCTTAAAATTTTTCTAATTAACGATATTTCAAAATTTAAAGTGTTAAAATTATCTACAAATTTTTGCGAATCGAATGAGACCAAAAGGAACAAAATCCGGTGTGCCATTCTTGAGATATGACAGTTTGAAAAATAAACCACCGCCGTTTACGATGTACTCAACTGATATTTTAAATTGCTCTTAAAATTTTTCTAATTAACGATATTTCAAAATTTAAAGTGTTAAAATTATCTACAAATTTTCGCGAATCGAATGAGACCAAAAGGAACAAAATCCGGTGTGCCATTCTTGAGATATGACAGTTTGAAAAATAAACCACCGCCGTTTACGATGTACTCAACTGATATTTTAAATTGCTCT
Organism: Caenorhabditis virilis; assembly: GCA_964036255.1. Taxonomy (NCBI): domain Eukaryota; kingdom Metazoa; phylum Nematoda; class Chromadorea; order Rhabditida; family Rhabditidae; genus Caenorhabditis; species Caenorhabditis virilis. Next base: position 2,853,560 of record OZ038415.1, on the reverse strand, counting down.
TAAAATTTTTCTAATTAACGATATTTCAAAATTTAAAGTGTTAAAATTATCTACAAATTTTTGCGAATCGAATGAGACCAAAAGGAACAAAATCCGGTGTGCCATTCTTGAGATATGACAGTTTGAAAAATAAACCACCGCCGTTTACGATGTACTCAACAGATATTTTAAATTGCTCTTAAAATTTTTCTAATTAAGGAAATTTCAAAATTTAAAGTGTTAAAATTATCTACAAATTTTTGCGAATCGAATGAGACCAAAAGGAACAAAATCCGGTGTGCCATTCTTGAGATATGACAGTTTGAAAAATAAACCACCGCCGTTTACGATGTACTCAACTGATATTTTAAATTGCTCTTAAAATTTTTCTAATTAACGATATTTCAAAATTTAAAGTGTTAAAATTATCTACAAATTTTTGCGAATCGAATGAGACCAAAAGGAACAAAATCCGGTGTGCCATTCTTGAGATATGACAGTTTGAAAAATAAACCACCGCCGTTTACGATGTACTCAACTGATATTTTAAATTGCTCTTAAAATTTTTCTAATTAACGATATTTCAAAATTTAAAGTGTTAAAATTATCTACAAATTTTCGCGAATCGAATGAGACCAAAAGGAACAAAATCCGGTGTGCCATTCTTGAGATATGACAGTTTGAAAAATAAACCACCGCCGTTTACGATGTACTCAACTGATATTTTAAATTGCTCTTAAAATTTTTCTAATTAACGATATTTCAAAATTTAAAGTGTTAAAATTATCTACAAATTTTTGCGAATCGAATGAGACCAAAAGGAACAAAATCCGGTGTGCCATTCTTGAGATATGACAGTTTGAAAAATAAACCACCGCCGTTTACGATGTACTCAACAGATATTTTAAATTGCTCTTAAAATTTTTCTAATTAAGGAAATTTCAAAATTTAAAGTGTTAAAATTATCTACAAATTTTTGCGAATCGAATGAGACCAAAAGGAACAAAATCCGGTGTGCCATTCTTGAGATATGACAGTTTGAAAAATAAACCACCGCCGTTTACGATGTACTCAACTGATATTTTAAATTGCTCTTAAAATTTTTCTAATTAACGATATTTCAAAATTTAAAGTGTTAAAATTATCTACAAATTTTTGCGAATCGAATGAGACCAAAAGGAACAAAATCCGGTGTGCCATTCTTGAGATATGACAGTTTGAAAAATAAACCACCGCCGTTTACGATGTACTCAACTGATATTTTAAATTGCTCTTAAAATTTTTCTAATTAACGATATTTCAAAATTTAAAGTGTTAAAATTATCTACAAATTTTCGCGAATCGAATGAGACCAAAAGGAACAAAATCCGGTGTGCCATTCTTGAGATATGACAGTTTGAAAAATAAACCACCGCCGTTTACGATGTACTCAACTGATATTTTAAATTGCTCTTAAAATTTTTCTAATTAACGATATTTCAAAATTTAAAGTGTTAAAATTATCTACAAATTTTTGCGAATCGAATGAGTCCATCGGCATCAAAATCCGGCACGAAAATCTGGAGATATGACAGTTTGAAAAATAAACCACCGCCGTTTACGATGTACTCAACTGATATTTTAAATTGCTCTTAAAATTTTTCTAATTAACGATATTTCAAAATTTAAAGTGTTAAAATTATCTACAAATTTTTGCGAATCGAATGAGTCCATCGGCATCAAAATCCGGCACGAAAATCTGGAGATATGACAGTTTGAAAAATAAACCACCGCCGTTTACGATGTACTCAACTGATATTTTAAATTGCTCTTAAAATTTTTCTAATTAACGAAATTTCAAAATTTAAAGTGTTAAAATTATCTACAAATTTTTGCGAATCGAATGAGACCAAAAGGAACAAAATCCGGTGTGCCATTCTTGAGATATGACAGTTTGAAAAATAAACCACCGCCGTTTACGATGTACTCAACTGATATTTTAAATTGCTCTTAAAATTTTTCTAATTAACGATATTTCAAAATTTAAAGTGTTAAAATTATCTACAAATTTTTGCGAATCGAATGAGACCAAAAGGAACAAAATCCGGTGTGCCATTCTTGAGATATGACAGTTTGAAAAATAAACCACCGCCGTTTACGATGTACTCAACAGATATTTTAAATTGCTCTTAAAATTTTTCTAATTAAGGAAATTTCAAAATTTAAAATGCTAAAAATATCTATATTTTCATGCGAATCGAATGAGTCCATCGGCATCAAAATCCGGCACGAAAATCTGGAGATATGACAGTTTGAAAAATAAACCACCGCCGTTTACGATGTACTCAACTGATATTTTAAATTGCTCTTAAAATTTTTCTAATTAACGAAATTTCAAAATTTAAAGTGTTAAAATTATCTACAAATTTTTGCGAATCGAATGAGACCAAAAGGAACAAAATCCGGTGTGCCATTCTTGAGATATGACAGTTTGAAAAATAAACCACCGCCGTTTACGATGTACTCAACAGATATTTTAAATTTCTCTTAAAATTTTTCTAATTAAGGAAATTTCAAAATTTAAAATGCTAAAAATATCTATATTTTCATGCGAATCGAATGAGTCCATCGGCATCAAAATCCGGCACGAAAATCTGGAGATATGACAGTTTGAAAAATAAACCACCGCCGTTTACGATGTACTCAACAGATATTTTAAATTTCTCTTAAAATTTTTCTAATTAAGGAAATTTCAAAATTTAAAATGCTAAAAATATCTATATTTTCATGCGAATCGAATGAGTCCATCGGCATCAAAATCCGGCACGAAAATCTGGAGATATGACAGTTTGAAAAATAAACCACCGCCGTTTACGATGTACTCAACTGATATTTTAAATTGCTCTTAAAATTTTTCTAATTAACGATATTTCAAAATTTAAAGTGTTAAAATTATCTACAAATTTTTGCGAATCGAATGAGTCCATCGGCATCAAAATCCGGCACGAAAATCTGGAGATATGACAGTTTGAAAAATAAACCACCGCCGTTTACGATGTACTCAACTGATATTTTAAATTGCTCTTAAAATTTTTCTAATTAACGATATTTCAAAATTTAAAGTGTTAAAATTATCTACAAATTTTCGCGAATCGAATGAGACCAAAAGGAACAAAATCCGGTGTGCCATTCTTGAGATATGACAGTTTGAAAAATAAACCACCGCCGTTTACGATGTACTCAACTGATATTTTAAATTGCTCTTAAAATTTTTCTAATTAACGATATTTCAAAATTTAAAGTGTTAAAATTATCTACAAATTTTTGCGAATCGAATGAGTCCATCGGCATCAAAATCCGGCACGAAAATCTGGAGATATGACAGTTTGAAAAATAAACCACCGCCGTTTACGATGTACTCAACTGATATTTTAAATTGCTCTTAAAATTTTTCTAATTAACGATATTTCAAAATTTAAAGTGTTAAAATTATCTACAAATTTTTGCGAATCGAATGAGTCCATCGGCATCAAAATCCGGCACGAAAATCTGGAGATATGACAGTTTGAAAAATAAACCACCGCCGTTTACGATGTACTCAACTGATATTTTAAATTGCTCTTAAAATTTTTCTAATTAACGAAATTTCAAAATTTAAAGTGTTAAAATTATCTACAAATTTTTGCGAATCGAATGAGACCAAAAGGAACAAAATCCGGTGTGCCATTCTTGAGATATGACAGTTTGAAAAATAAACCACCGCCGTTTACGATGTACTCAACTGATATTTTAAATTGCTCTTAAAATTTTTCTAATTAACGATATTTCAAAATTTAAAGTGTTAAAATTATCTACAAATTTTTGCGAATCGAATGAGTCCATCGGCATCAAAATCCGGCACGAAAATCTGGAGATATGACAGTTTGAAAAATAAACCACCGCCGTTTACGATGTACTCAACTGATATTTTAAATTGCTCTTAAAATTTTTCTAATTAAAGAAATTTCAAAATTTAAAGTGTTAAAATTATCTACAAATTTTTGCGAATCGAATGAGACCAAAAGGAACAAAATCCGGTGTGCCATTCTTGAGATATGACAGTTTGAAAAATAAACCACCGCCGTTTACGATGTACTCAACTGATATTTTAAATTGCTCTTAAAATTTTTCTAATTAACGAAATTTCAAAATTTAAAGTGTTAAAATTATCTACAAATTTTTGCGAATCGAATGAGACCAAAAGGAACAAAATCCGGTGTGCCATTCTTGAGATATGACAGTTTGAAAAATAAACCACCGCCGTTTACGATGTACTCAACTGATATTTTAAATTGCTCTTAAAATTTTTCTAATTAACGAAATTTCAAAATTTAAAGTGTTAAAATTATCTACAAATTTTTGCGAATCGAATGAGACCAAAAGGAACAAAATCCGGTGTGCCATTCTTGAGATATGACAGTTTGAAAAATAAACCACCGCCGTTTACGATGTACTCAACAGATATTTTAAATTGCTCTTAAAATTTTTCTAATTAAGGAAATTTCAAAATTTAAAATGCTAAAAATATCTATATTTTCATGCGAATCGAATGAGTCCATCGGCATCAAAATCCGGCACGAAAATCTGGAGATATGACAGTTTGAAAAATAAACCACCGCCGTTTACGATGTACTCAACAGATATTTTAAATTGCTCTTAAAATTTTTCTAATTAAGGAAATTTCAAAATTTAAAATGCTAAAAATATCTATATTTTCATGCGAATCGAATGAGTCCATCGGCATCAAATTCCGGCACGAAAATCTGGAGATATGACAGTTTGAAAAATAAACCACCGCCGTTTACGATGTACTCAACAGATATTTTAAATTGCTCTTAAAATTTTTCTAATTAAGGAAATTTCAAAATTTAAAATGCTAAAAATATCTATATTTTCATGCGAATCGAATGAGTCCATCGGCATCAAAATCCGGCACGAAAATCTGGAGATATGACAGTTTGAAAAATAAACCACCGCCGTTTACGATGTACTCAACAGATATTTTAAATTGCTCTTAAAATGTTTCTAATTAAGGAAATTTCAAAATTTAAAATGCTAAAAATATCTATATTTTCATGCGAATCGAATGAGTCCATCGGCATCAAATTCCGGCACGAAAATCTGGAGATATGACAGTTTGAAAAATAAACCACCGCCGTTTACGATGTACTCAACAGATATTTTAAATTGCTCTTAAAATTTTTCTAATTAAGGAAATTTCAAAATTTAAAATGCTAAAAATATCTATATTTTCATGCGAATCGAATGAGTCCATCGGCATCAAAATCCGGCACGAAAATCTGGAGATATGACAGTTTGAAAAATAAACCACCGCCGTTTACGATGTACTCAACTGATATTTTAAATTGCTCTTAAAATTTTTCTAATTAACGAAATTTCAAAATTTAAAGTGTTAAAATTATCTACAAATTTTTGCGAATCGAATGAGACCAAAAGGAACAAAATCCGGTGTGCCATTCTTGAGATATGACAGTTTGAAAAATAAACCACCGCCGTTTACGATGTACTCAACAGATATTTTAAATTGCTCTTAAAATTTTTCTAATTAAGGAAATTTCAAAATTTAAAATGCTAAAAATATCTATATTTTCATGCGAATCGAATGAGTCCATCGGCATCAAAATCCGGCACGAAAATCTGGAGATATGACAGTTTGAAAAATAAACCACCGCCGTTTACGATGTACTCAACTGATATTTTAAATTGCTCTTAAAATTTTTCTAATTAACGAAATTTCAAAATTTAAAGTGTTAAAATTATCTACAAATTTTTGCGAATCGAATGAGACCAAAAGGAACAAAATCCGGTGTGCCATTCTTGAGATATGACAGTTTGAAAAATAAACCACCGCCGTTTACGATGTACTCAACTGATATTTTAAATTGCTCTTAAAATTTTTCTAATTAACGAAATTTCAAAATTTAAAGTGTTAAAATTATCTACAAATTTTTGCGAATCGAATGAGACCAAAAGGAACAAAATCCGGTGTGCCATTCTTGAGATATGACAGTTTGAAAAATAAACCACCGCCGTTTACGATGTACTCAACAGATATTTTAAATTGCTCTTAAAATTTTTCTAATTAAGGAAATTTCAAAATTTAAAATGCTAAAAATATCTATATTTTCATGCGAATCGAATGAGTCCATCGGCATCAAAATCCGGCACGAAAATCTGGAGATATGACAGTTTGAAAAATAAACCACCGCCGTTTACGATGTACTCAACTGATATTTTAAATTGCTCTTAAAATTTTTCTAATTAACGAAATTTCAAAATTTAAAGTGTTAAAATTATCTACAAATTTTTGCGAATCGAATGAGACCAAAAGGAACAAAATCCGGTGTGCCATTCTTGAGATATGACAGTTTGAAAAATAAACCACCGCCGTTTACGATGTACTCAACTGATATTTTAAATTGCTCTTAAAATTTTTCTAATTAACGAAATTTCAAAATTTAAAGTGTTAAAATTATCTACAAATTTTTGCGAATCGAATGAGACCAAAAGGAACAAAATCCGGTGTGCCATTCTTGAGATATGACAGTTTGAAAAATAAACCACCGCCGTTTACGATGTACTCAACTGATATTTTAAATTGCTCTTAAAATTTTTCTAATTAACGATATTTCAAAATTTAAAGTGTTAAAATTATCTACAAATTTTCGCGAATCGAATGAGACCAAAAGGAACAAAATCCGGTGTGCCATTCTTGAGATATGACAGTTTGAAAAATAAACCACCGCCGTTTACGATGTACTCAACTGATATTTTAAATTGCTCTTAAAATTTTTCTAATTAACGATATTTCAAAATTTAAAGTGTTAAAATTATCTACAAATTTTTGCGAATCGAATGAGTCCATCGGCATCAAAATCCGGCACGAAAATCTGGAGATATGACAGTTTGAAAAATAAACCACCGCCGTTTACGATGTACTCAACTGATATTTTAAATTGCTCTTAAAATTTTTCTAATTAACGATATTTCAAAATTTAAAGTGTTAAAATTATCTACAAATTTTTGCGAATCGAATGAGTCCATCGGCATCAAAATCCGGCACGAAAATCTGGAGATATGACAGTTTGAAAAATAAACCACCGCCGTTTACGATGTACTCAACTGATATTTTAAATTGCTCTTAAAATTTTTCTAATTAACGAAATTTCAAAATTTAAAGTGTTAAAATTATCTACAAATTTTTGCGAATCGAATGAGACCAAAAGGAACAAAATCCGGTGTGCCATTCTTGAGATATGACAGTTTGAAAAATAAACCACCGCCGTTTACGATGTACTCAACTGATATTTTAAATTGCTCTTAAAATTTTTCTAATTAACGAAATTTCAAAATTTAAAGTGTTAAAATTATCTACAAATTTTTGCGAATCGAATGAGACCAAAAGGAACAAAATCCGGTGTGCCATTCTTGAGATATGACAGTTTGAAAAATAAACCACCGCCGTTTACGATGTACTCAACAGATATTTTAAATTGCTCTTAAAATTTTTCTAATTAAGGAAATTTCAAAATTTAAAATGCTAAAAATATCTATATTTTCATGCGAATCGAATGAGTCCATCGGCATCAAATTCCGGCACGAAAATCTGGAGATATGACAGTTTGAAAAATAAACCACCGCCGTTTACGATGTACTCAACTGATATTTTAAATTGCTCTTAAAATTTTTCTAATTAACGAAATTTCAAAATTTAAAATGCTAAAAATATCTATATTTTCATGCGAATCGAATGAGTCCATCGGCATCAAAATCCGGCACGAAAATCTGGAGATATGACAGTTTGAAAAATAAACCACCGCCGTTTACGATGTACTCAACTGATATTTTAAATTGCTCTTTAATTTTTCTAATTAACGAAATTTCAAAATTTAAAGTGTTAAAATTATCTATATTTTCATGCGAATCGAATGAGTCCATCGGCATCAAAATCCGGCACGAAAATCTGGAGATATGACAGTTTGAAAAATAAACCACCGCCGTTTACGATGTACTCAACTGATATTTTAAATTGCTCTTAAAATTTTTCTAATTAACGAAATTTCAAAATTTAAAGTGTTAAAATTATCTACAAATTTTTGCGAATCGAATGAGACCAAAAGGAACAAAATCCGGTGTGCCATTCTTGAGATATGACAGTTTGAAAAATAAACCACCGCCGTTTACGATGTACTCAACAGATATTTTAAATTGCTCTTAAAATTTTTCTAATTAAGGAAATTTCAAAATTTAAAATGCTAAAAATATCTATATTTTCATGCGAATCGAATGAGTCCATCGGCATCAAAATCCGGCACGAAAATCTGGAGATATGACAGTTTGAAAAATAAACCACCGCCGTTTACGATGTACTCAACTGATATTTTAAATTGCTCTTAAAATTTTTCTAATTAACGAAATTTCAAAATTTAAAATGCTAAAAATATCTATATTTTCATGCGAATCGAATGAGTCCATCGGCATCAAAATCCGGCACGAAAATCTGGAGATATGACAGTTTGAAAAATAAACCACCGCCGTTTACGATGTACTCAACTGATATTTTAAATTGCTCTTAAAATTTTTCTAATTAACGAAATTTCAAAATTTAAAGTGTTAAAATTATCTACAAATTTTTGCGAATCGAATGAGACCAAAAGGAACAAAATCCGGTGTGCCATTCTTGAGATATGACAGTTTGAAAAATAAACCACCGCCGTTTACGATGTACTCAACTGATATTTTAAATTGCTCTTAAAATTTTTCTAATTAACGAAATTTCAAAATTTAAAGTGTTAAAATTATTTACAAATTTTTGCGAATCGAATGAGACCAAAAGGAACAAAATCCGGTGTGCCATTCTTGAGATATGACAGTTTGAAAAATAAACCACCGCCGTTTACGATGTACTCAACTGATATTTTAAATTGCTCTTAAAATTTTTCTAATTAACGAAATTTCAAAATTTAAAGTGTTAAAATTATCTACAAATTTTTGCGAATCGAATGAGTCCATCGGCATCAAAATCCGGCCCGAAAATCTGGAGATATGACAGTTTGAAAAATAAACCACCGCCGTTTACGATGTACTCAACTGATATTTTAAATTGCTCTTAAAATTTTTCTAATTTACGAAATTTCAAAATTTAAAATGCTAAAAATATCTATATTTTCATGCGAATCGAATGAGTCCATCGGCATCAAATTCCGGCACGAAAATCTGGAGATATGACAGTTTGAAAAATAAACCACCGCCGTTTACGATGTACTCAACTGATATTTTAAATTGCTCTTAAAATTTTTCTAATTAACGAAATTTCAAAATTTAAAGTGTTAAAATTATCTACAAATTTTTGCGAATCGAATGAGTCCATCGGCATCAAAATCCGGCCCGAAAATCTGGAGATATGACAGTTTGAAAAATAAACCACCGCCGTTTACGATGTACTCAACTGATATTTTAAATTGCTCTTAAAATTTTTCTAATTAACGAAATTTCAAAATTTAAAGTGTTAAAATTATCTACAAATTTTTGCGAATCGAATGAGTCCATCGGCATCAAAATCCGGCCCGAAAATCTGGAGATATGACAGTTTGAAAAATAAACCACCGCCGTTTACGATGTACTCAACTGATATTTTAAATTGCTCTTAAAATTTTTCTAATTAACGAAATTTCAAAATTTAAAGTGTTAAAATTATCTACAAATTTTTGCGAATCGAATGAGTCCATCGGCATCAAAATCCGGCCCGAAAATCTGGAGATATGACAGTTTGAAAAATAAACCACCGCCGTTTACGATGTACTCAACTGATATTTTAAATTGCTCTTAAAATTTTTCTAATTTACGAAATTTCAAAATTTAAAATGCTAAAAATATCTATATTTTCATGCGAATCGAATGAGTCCATCGGCATCAAATTCCGGCACGAAAATCTGGAGATATGACAGTTTGAAAAATAAACCACCGCCGTTTACGATGTACTCAACTGATATTTTAAATTGCTCTTAAAATTTTTCTAATTAACGAAATTTCAAAATTTAAAGTGTTAAAATTATCTACAAATTTTTGCGAATCGAATGAGTCCATCGGCATCAAAATCCGGCCCGAAAATCTGGAGATATGACAGTTTGAAAAATAAACCACCGCCGTTTACGATGTACTCAACTGATATTTTAAATTGCTCTTAAAATTTTTCTAATTTACGAAATTTCAAAATTTAAAATGCTAAAAATATCTATATTTTCATGCGAATCGAATGAGTCCATCGGCATCAAATTCCGGCACGAAAATCTGGAGATATGACAGTTTGAAAAATAAACCACCGCCGTTTACGATGTACTCAACTGATATTTTAAATTGCTCTTAAAATTTTTCTAATTAACGAAATTTCAAAATTTAAAGTGTTAAAATTATCTACAAATTTTTGCGAATCGAATGAGTCCATCGGCATCAAAATCCGGCCCGAAAATCTGGAGATATGACAGTTTGAAAAATAAACCACCGCCGTTTACGATGTACTCAACTGATATTTTAAATTGCTCTTAAAATTTTTCTAATTAAAGAAATTTCAAAATTTAAAGTGTTAAAATTATCTACAAATTTTTGCGAATCGAATGAGACCAAAAGGAACAAAATCCGGTGTGCCATTCTTGAGATATAACAGTTTGAAAAATAAACCACCGCCGTTTACGATGTACTCAACAGATATTTTAAATTGCTCTTAAAATTTTTCTAATTAAGGAAATTTCAAAATTTAAAATGCTAAAAATATCTATATTTTCATGCGAATCGAATGAGTCCATCGGCATCAAAATCCGGCACGAAAATCTGGAGATATGACAGTTTGAAAAATAAACCACCGCCGTTTACGATGTACTCAACTGATATTTTAAATTGCTCTTAAAATTTTTCTAATTAACGAAATTTCAAAATTTAAAATGCTAAAAATATCTATATTTTCATGCGAATCGAATGAGTCCATCGGCATCAAAATCCGTCCCGAAAATCTGGAGATATGACAGTTTGAAAAATAAACCACCGCCGTTTACGATGTACTCAACTGATATTTTAAATTGCTCTTAAAATTTTTCTAATTAACGAAATTTCAAAATTTAAAATGCTAAAAATATCTATATTTTCATGCGAATCGAATGAGTCCATCGGCATCAAAATCCGTCCCGAAAATCTGGAGATATGACAGTTTGAAAAATAAACCACCGCCGTTTACGATGTACTCAACTGATATTTTAAATTGCTCTTTAATTTTTCTAATTAACGAAATTTCAAAATTTAAAGTGTTAAAATTATCTATATTTTCATGCGAATCGAATGAGTCCATCGGCATCAAAATCCGTCCCGAAAATCTGGAGATATGACAGTTTGAAAAATAAACCACCGCCGTTTACGATGTACTCAACTGATATTTTAAATTGCTCTTAAAATTTTTCTAATTAACGAAATTTCAAAATTTAAAGTGTTAAAATTATCTACAAATTTTTGCGAATCGAATGAGACCAAAAGGAACAAAATGCGGTGTGCCATTCTTGAGATATGACAGTTTGAAAAATAAACCACCGCCGTTTACGATGTACTCAACTGATATTTTAAATTGCTCTTAAAATTTTTCTAATTAACGAAATTTCAAAATTTAAAGTGTTAAAATTATTTACAAATTTTTGCGAATCGAATGAGACCAAAAGGAACAAAATCCGGTGTGCCATTCTTGAGATATGACAGTTTGAAAAATAAACCACCGCCGTTTACGATGTACTCAACTGATATTTTAAATTGCTCTTAAAATTTTTCTAATTAACGAAATTTCAAAATTTAAAGTGTTAAAATTATCTACAAATTTTTGCGAATCGAATGAGACCAAAAGGAACAAAATCCGGTGTGCCATTCTTGAGATATGACAGTTTGAAAAATAAACCACCGCCGTTTACGATGTACTCAACTGATATTTTAAATTGCTCTTTAATTTTTCTAATTAACGAAATTTCAAAATTTAAAGTGTTAAAATTATCTATATTTTCATGCGAATCGAATGAGTCCATCGGCATCAAAATCCGGCACGAAAATCTGGAGATATGACAGTTTGAAAAATAAACCACCGCCGTTTACGATGTACTCAACTGATATTTTAAATTGCTCTTAAAATTTTTCTAATTAACGAAATTTCAAAATTTAAAGTGTTAAAATTATCTACAAATTTTTGCGAATCGAATGAGACCAAAAGGAACAAAATCCGGTGTGCCATTCTTGAGATATGACAGTTTGAAAAATAAACCACCGCCGTTTACGATGTACTCAACAGATATTTTAAATTGCTCTTAAAATTTTTCTAATTAAGGAAATTTCAAAATTTAAAATGCTAAAAATATCTATATTTTCATGCGAATCGAATGAGTCCATCGGCATCAAAATCCGGCACGAAAATCTGGAGATATGACAGTTTGAAAAATAAACCACCGCCGTTTACGATGTACTCAACTGATATTTTAAATTGCTCTTAAAATTTTTCTAATTAAAGAAATTTCAAAATTTAAAGTGTTAAAATTATCTACAAATTTTTGCGAATCGAATGAGACCAAAAGGAACAAAATCCGGTGTGCCATTCTTGAGATATGACAGTTTGAAAAATAAACCACCGCCGTTTACGATGTACTCAACAGATATTTTAAATTGCTCTTAAAATTTTTCTAATTAAGGAAATTTCAAAATTTAAAATGCTAAAAATATCTATATTTTCATGCGAATCGAATGAGTCCATCGGCATCAAAATCCGGCACGAAAATCTGGAGATATGACAGTTTGAAAAATAAACCACCGCCGTTTACGATGTACTCAACTGATATTTTAAATTGCTCTTTAATTTTTCTAATTAACGAAATTTCAAAATTTAAAGTGTTAAAATTATCTATATTTTCATGCGAATCGAATGAGTCCATCGGCATCAAAATCCGGCACGAAAATCTGGAGATATGACAGTTTGAAAAATAAACCACCGCCGTTTACGATGTACTCAACTGATATTTTAAATTGCTCTTAAAATTTTTCTAATTAACGAAATTTCAAAATTTAAAGTGTTAAAATTATCTACAAATTTTTGCGAATCGAATGAGACCAAAAGGAACAAAATCCGGTGTGCCATTCTTGAGATATGACAGTTTGAAAAATAAACCACCGCCGTTTACGATGTACTCAACTGATATTTTAAATTGCTCTTTAATTTTTCTAATTAACGAAATTTCAAAATTTAAAGTGTTAAAATTATCTATATTTTCATGCGAATCGAATGAGTCCATCGGCATCAAAATCCGGCACGAAAATCTGGAGATATGACAGTTTGAAAAATAAACCACCGCCGTTTACGATGTACTCAACTGATATTTTAAATTGCTCTTAAAATTTTTCTAATTAACGAAATTTCAAAATTTAAAGTGTTAAAATTATCTACAAATTTTTGCGAATCGAATGAGACCAAAAGGAACAAAATCCGGTGTGCCATTCTTGAGATATGACAGTTTGAAAAATAAACCACCGCCGTTTACGATGTACTCAACAGATATTTTAAATTGCTCTTAAAATTTTTCTAATTAAGGAAATTTCAAAATTTAAAATGCTAAAAATATCTATATTTTCATGCGAATCGAATGAGTCCATCGGCATCAAAATCCGGCACGAAAATCTGGAGATATGACAGTTTGAAAAATAAACCACCGCCGTTTACGATGTACTCAACTGATATTTTAAATTGCTCTTAAAATTTTTCTAATTAACGAAATTTCAAAATTTAAAGTGTTAAAATTATCTACAAATTTTTGCGAATCGAATGAGACCAAAAGGAACAAAATCCGGTGTGCCATTCTTGAGATATGACAGTTTGAAAAATAAACCACCGCCGTTTACGATGTACTCAACAGATATTTTAAATTGCTCTTAAAATTTTTCTAATTAAGGAAATTTCAAAATTTAAAATGCTAAAAATATCTATATTTTCATGCGAATCGAATGAGTCCATCGGCATCAAAATCCGGCACGAAAATCTGGAGATATGACAGTTTGAAAAATAAACCACCGCCGTTTACGATGTACTCAACTGATATTTTAAATTGCTCTTAAAATTTTTCTAATTAACGAAATTTCAAAATTTAAAGTGTTAAAATTATCTACAAATTTTTGCGAATCGAATGAGACCAAAAGGAACAAAATCCGGTGTGCCATTCTTGAGATATGACAGTTTGAAAAATAAACCACCGCCGTTTACGATGTACTCAACAGATATTTTAAATTGCTCTTAAAATTTTTCTAATTAAGGAAATTTCAAAATTTAAAATGCTAAAAATATCTATATTTTCATGCGAATCGAATGAGTCCATCGGCATCAAATTCCGGCAGGAAAATCTGGAGATATGACAGTTTGAAAAATAAACCACCGCCGTTTACGATGTACTCAACTGATATTTTAAATTGCTCTTAAAATTTTTCTAATTAACGAAATTTCAAAATTTAAAATGCTAAAAATATCTATATTTTCATGCGAATCGAATGAGTCCATCGGCATCAAAATCCGGCACGAAAATCTGGAGATATGACAGTTTGAAAAATAAACCACCGCCGTTTACGATGTACTCAACTGATATTTTAAATTGCTCTTAAAATTTTTCTAATTAACGAAATTTCAAAATTTAAAATGCTAAAAATATCTATATTTTCATGCGAATCGAATGAGTCCATCGGCATCAAATTCCGGCACGAAAATCTGGAGATATGACAGTTTGAAAAATAAACCACCGCCGTTTACGATGTACTCAACTGATATTTTAAATTGCTCTTAAAATTTTTCTAATTAGAGAAATTTCAAAATTTAAAATGCTAAAAATATCTATATTTTCATGCGAATCGAATGAGTCCATCGGCATCAAAATCCGGCACGAAAATCTGGAGATATGACAGTTTGAAAAATAAACCACCGCCGTTTACGATGTACTCAACTGATATTTTAAATTGCTCTTAAAATTTTTCTAATTAACGAAATTTCAAAATTTAAAATGCTAAAAATATCTATATTTTCATGCGAATCGAATGAGTCCATCGGCATCAAAATCCGGCACGAAAATCTGGAGATATGACAGTTTGAAAAATAAACCACCGCCGTTTACGATGTACTCAACTGATATTTTAAATTGCTCTTAAAATTTTTCTAATTAACGAAATTTCAAAATTTAAAGTGTTAAAATTATCTACAAATTTTCGCGAATCGAATGAGACCAAAAGGAACAAAATCCGGTGTGCCATTCTTGAGATATGACAGTTTGAAAAATAAACCACCGCCGTTTACGATGTACTCAACTGATATTTTAAATTGCTCTTAAAATTTTTCTAATTAACGAAATTTCAAAATTTAAAATGCTAAAAATATCTATATTTTCATGCGAATCGAATGAGTCCATCGGCATCAAAATCCGGCACGAAAATCTGGAGATATGACAGTTTGAAAAATAAACCACCGCCGTTTACGATGTACTCAACTGATATTTTAAATTGCTCTTAAAATTTTTCTAATTAACGAAATTTCAAAATTTAAAATGCTAAAAATATCTATATTTTCATGCGAATCGAATGAGTCCATCGGCATCAAATTCCGGCACGAAAATCTGGAGATATGACAGTTTGAAAAATAAACCACCGCCGTTTACGATGTACTCAACTGATATTTTAAATTGCTCTTAAAATTTTTCTAATTAACGAAATTTCAAAATTTAAAATGCTAAAAATATCTATATTTTCATGCGAATCGAATGAGTCCATCGGCATCAAATTCCGGCACGAAAATCTGGAGATATGACAGTTTGAAAAATAGACCACCGCCGTTTACGATGTACTCAACTGATATTTTAAATTGCTCTTAAAATTTTTCTAATTAACGAAATTTCAAAATTTAAAGTGTTAAAATTATCTACAAATTTTCGCGAATCGAATGAGACCAAAAGGAACAAAATCCGGTGTGCCATTCTTGAGATATGACAGTTTGAAAAATAAACCACCGCCGTTTACGATGTACTCAACTGATATTTTAAATTGCTCTTAAAATTTTTCTAATTAACGAAATTTCAAAATTTAAAGTGTTAAAATTATCTACAAATTTTCGCGAATCGAATGAGACCAAAAGGAACAAAATCCGGTGTGCCATTCTTGAGATATGACAGTTTGAAAAATAAACCACCGCCGTTTACGATGTACTCAACTGATATTTTAAATTGCTCTTAAAATTTTTCTAATTAACGAAATTTCAAAATTTAAAGTGTTAAAATTATCTACAAATTTTTGCGAATCGAATGAGACCAAAAGGAACAAAATCCGGTGTGCCATTCTTGAGATATGACAGTTTGAAAAATAAACCACCGCCGTTTACGATGTACTCAACAGATATTTTAAATTGCTCTTAAAATTTTTCTAATTAAGGAAATTTCAAAATTTAAAATGCTAAAAATATCTATATTTTCATGCGAATCGAATGAGTCCATCGGCATCAAAATCCGGCACGAAAATCTGGAGATATGACAGTTTGAAAAATAAACCACCGCCGTTTACGATGTACTCAACTGATATTTTAAATTGCTCTTAAAATTTTTCTAATTAACGAAATTTCAAAATTTAAAGTGTTAAAATTATCTACAAATTTTTGCGAATCGAATGAGACCAAAAGGAACAAAATCCGGTGTGCCATTCTTGAGATATGACAGTTTGAAAAATAAACCACCGCCGTTTACGATGTACTCAACAGATATTTTAAATTGCTCTTAAAATTTTTCTAATTAAGGAAATTTCAAAATTTAAAGTGTTAAAATTATCTACAAATTTTTGCGAATCGAATGAGACCAAAAGGAACAAAATCCGGTGTGCCATTCTTGAGATATGACAGTTTGAAAAATAAACCACCGCCGTTTACGATGTACTCAACAGATATTTTAAATTGCTCTTAAAATTTTTCTAATTAAGGAAATTTCAAAATTTAAAATGCTAAAAATATCTATATTTTCATGCGAATCGAATGAGTCCATCGGCATCAAAATCCGGCACGAAAATCTGGAGATATGACAGTTTGAAAAATAAACCACCGCCGTTTACGATGTACTCAACTGATATTTTAAATTGCTCTTAAAATTTTTCTAATTAACGAAATTTCAAAATTTAAAATGCTAAAAATATCTATATTTTCATGCGAATCGAATGAGTCCATCGGCATCAAATTCCGGCACGAAAATCTGGAGATATGACAGTTTGAAAAATAAACCACCGCCGTTTACGATGTACTCAACTGATATTTTAAATTGCTCTTAAAATTTTTCTAATTAACGAAATTTCAAAATTTAAAATGCTAAAAATATCTATATTTTCATGCGAATCGAATGAGTCCATCGGCATCAAAATCCGGCACGAAAATCTGGAGATATGACAGTTTGAAAAATAAACCACCGCCGTTTACGATGTACTCAACTGATATTTTAAATTGCTCTTTAATTTTTCTAATTAACGAAATTTCAAAATTTAAAGTATTAAAATTATCTATATTTTCATGCGAATCGAATGAGTCCATCGGCATCAAAATCCGGCACGAAAATCTGGAGATATGACAGTTTGAAAAATAAACCACCGCCGTTTACGATGTACTCAACTGATATTTTAAATTGCTCTTAAAATTTTTCTAATTAACGAAATTTCAAAATTTAAAGTGTTAAAATTATCTACAAATTTTTGCGAATCGAATGAGACCAAAAGGAACAAAATCCGGTGTGCCATTCTTGAGATATGACAGTTTGAAAAATAAACCACCGCCGTTTACGATGTACTCAACAGATATTTTAAATTGCTCTTAAAATTTTTCTAATTAACGAAATTTCAAAATTTAAAATGCTAAAAATATCTATATTTTCATGCGAATCGAATGAGTCCATCGGCATCAAAATCCGGCACGAAAATCTGGAGATATGACAGTTTGAAAAATAAACCACCGCCGTTTACGATGTACTCAACTGATATTTTAAATTGCTCTTAAAATTTTTCTAATTAACGAAATTTCAAAATTTAAAATGCTAAAAATATCTATATTTTCATGCGAATCGAATGAGTCCATCGGCATCAAAATCCGGCACGAAAATCTGGAGATATGACAGTTTGAAAAATAAACCACCGCCGTTTACGATGTACTCAACTGATATTTTAAATTGCTCTTAAAATTTTTCTAATTAAGGAAATTTCAAAATTTCAAAATCTAAAAATATCTATATTTTCATGCGAATCGAATGAGTCCATCGGCATCAAAATCCGGCACGAAAATCTGGAGATATGACAGTTTGAAAAATAAACCACCGCCGTTTACGATGTACTCAACTGATATTTTAAATTGCTCTTAAAATTTTTCTAATTAACGAAATTTCAAAATTTAAAATGCTAAAAATATCTATATTTTCATGCGAATCGAATGAGTCCATCGGCATCAAAATCCGGCACGAAAATCTGGAGATATGACAGTTTGAAAAATAAACCACCGCCGTTTACGATGTACTCAACTGATATTTTAAATTGCTCTTAAAATTTTTCTAATTAACGAAATTTCAAAATTTAAAGTGTTAAAATTATCTACAAATTTTTGCGAATCGAATGAGACCAAAAGGAACAAAATCCGGTGTGCCATTCTTGAGATATGACAGTTTGAAAAATAAACCACCGCCGTTTACGATGTACTCAACTGATATTTTAAATTGCTCTTAAAATTTTTCTAATTAACGAAATTTCAAAATTTAAAGTGTTAAAATTATCTACAAATTTTTGCGAATCGAATGGGACCAAAAGGAACAAAATCCGGTGTGCCATTCTTGAGATATGACAGTTTGAAAAATAAACCACCGCCGTTTACGATGTACTCAACTGATATTTTAAATTGCTCTTAAAATTTTTCTAATTAATGAAATTTCAAAATTTAAAGTGTTAAAATTATCTACAAATTTTTGCGAATCGAATGAGACCAAAAGGAACAAAATCCGGCCCGAAAATCTGGAGATATGACAGTTTGAAAAATAAACCACCGCCGTTTACGATGTACTCAACTGATATTTTAAATTGCTCTTAAAATTTTTCTAATTAACGAAATTTCAAAATTTAAAATGCTAAAAATATCTATATTTTCATGCGAATCGAATGAGTCCATCGGCATCAAAATCCGGCCCGAAAATCTGGAGATATGACAGTTTGAAAAATAAACCACCGCCGTTTACGATGTACTCAACTGATATTTTAAATTGCTCTTCAAATTTTTCTAATTAATGAAATTTCAAAATTTAAAGTGTTAAAATTATCTACAAATTTTTGCGAATCGAATGAGACCAAAAGGAACAAAATCCGGCCCGAAAATCTGGAGATATGACAGTTTGAAAAATAAACCACCGCCGTTTACGATGTACTCAACTGATATTTTAAATTGCTCTTAAAATTTTTCTAATTAACGAAATTTCAAAATTTAAAATGCTAAAAATATCTATATTTTCATGCGAATCGAATGAGTCCATCGGCATCAAAATCCGGCCCGAAAATCTGGAGATATGACAGTTTGAAAAATAAACCACCGCCGTTTACGATGTACTCAACTGATATTTTAAATTGCTCTTAAAATTTTTCTAATTAACGAAATTTCAAAATTTAAAATGCTAAAAATATCTATATTTTCATGCGAATCGAATGAGTCCATCGGCATCAAAATCCGGCCCGAAAATCTGGAGATATGACAGTTTGAAAAATAAACCACCGCCGTTTACGATGTACTCAACTGATATTTTAAATTGCTCTTAAAATTTTTCTAATTAACGAAATTTCAAAATTTAAAATGCTAAAAATATCTATATTTTCATGCGAATCGAATGAGTCCATCGGCATCAAAATCCGGCCCGAAAATCTGGAGATATGACAGTTTGAAAAATAAACCACCGCCGTTTACGATGTACTCAACTGATATTTTAAATTGCTCTTAAAATTTTTCTAATTAATGAAATTTCAAAATTTAAAGTGTTAAAATTATCTACAAATTTTTGCGAATCGAATGAGACCAAAAGGAACAAAATCCGGCCCGAAAATCTGGAGATATGACAGTTTGAAAAATAAACCACCGCCGTTTACGATGTACTCAACTGATATTTTAAATTGCTCTTAAAATTTTTTTAATTAACGAAATTTCAAAATTTAAAATGCTAAAAATATCTATATTTTTATGCGAATCGAATGAGTCCATCGGCATCAAAATCCGGCCCGAAAATCTGGAGATATGACAGTTTGAAAAATAAACCACCGCCGTTTACGATGTACTCAACTGATATTTTAAATTGCTCTTAAAATTTTTCTAATTAACGAAATTTCAAAATTTAAAATGCTAAAAATATCTATATTTTCATGCGAATCGAATGAGTCTATCGGCATCAAAATCCGGCCCGAAAATCTGGAGATATGACAGTTTGAAAAATAAACCACCGCCGTTTACGATGTACTCAACTGATATTTTAAATTGCTCTTAAAATTTTTCTAATTAATGAAATTTCAAAATTTAAAGTGTTAAAATTATCTACAAATTTTTGCGAATCGAATGAGACCAAAAGGAACAAAATCCGGCCCGAAAATCTGGAGATATGACAGTTTGAAAAATAAACCACCGCCGTTTACGATGTACTCAACTGATATTTTAAATTGCTCTTAAAATTTTTCTAATTAACGAAATTTCAAAATTTAAAATGCTAAAAATATCTATATTTTCATGCGAATCGAATGAGTCTATCGGCATCAAAATCCGGCCCGAAAATCTGGAGATATGACAGTTTGAAAAATAAACCACCGCCGTTTACGATGTACTCAACTGATATTTTAAATTGCTCTTAAAATTTTTCTAATTAATGAAATTTCAAAATTTAAAGTGTTAAAATTATCTTCAAATTTTTGCGAATCGAATGAGACCAAAAGGAACAAAATCCGGCCCGAAAATCTGGAGATATGACAGTTTGAAAAATAAACCACCGCCGTTTACGATGTACTCAACTGATATTTTAAATTGCTCTTAAAATTTTTCTAATTAACGAAATTTCAAAATTTAAAATGCTAAAAATATCTATATTTTCATGCGAATCGAATGAGTCTATCGGCATCAAAATCCGGCCCGAAAATCTGGAGATATGACAGTTTGAAAAATAAACCACCGCCGTTTACGATGTACTCAACTGATATTTTAAATTGCTCTTAAAATTTTTCTAATTAATGAAATTTCAAAATTTAAAGTGTTAAAATTATCTTCAAATTTTTGCGAATCGAATGAGACCAAAAGGAACAAAATCCGGCCCGAAAATCTGGAGATATGACAGTTTGAAAAATAAACCACCGCCGTTTACGATGTACTCAACTGATATTTTAAATTGCTCTTAAAATTTTTCTAATTAATGAAATTTCAAAATTTAAAGTGTTAAAATTATCTTCAAATTTTTGCGAATCGAATGAGACCAAAAGGAACAAAATCCGGCCCGAAAATCTGGAGATATGACAGTTTGAAAAATAAACCACCGCCGTTTACGATGTACTCAACTGATATTTTAAATTGCTCTTAAAATTTTTCTAATTAACGAAATTTCAAAATTTAAAATGCTAAAAATATCTATATTTTCATGCGAATCGAATGAGTCCATCGGCATCAAAATCCGGCCCGAAAATCTGGAGATATAACAGTTTGAAAAATAAACCACCGCCGTTTACGATGTACTCAACTGATATTTTAAATTGCTCTTAAAATTTTTCTAATTAATGAAATTTCAAAATTTAAAGTGTTAAAATTATCTACAAATTTTTGCGAATCGAATGAGACCAAAAGGAACAAAATCCGGCCCGAAAATCTGGAGATATGACAGTTTGAAAAATAAACCACCGCCGTTTACGATGTACTCAACTGATATTTTAAATTGCTCTTAAAATTTTTCTAATTAACGAAATTTCAAAATTTAAAGTGTTAAAATTATCTACAAATTTTTGCGAATCGAATGAGACCAAAAGGAACAAAATCCGGTGTGCCATTCTTGAGATATGACAGTTTGAAAAATAAACCACCGCCGTTTACGATGTACTCAACTGATATTTTAAATTGCTCTTCAAATTTTTCTAATTAATGAAATTTCAAAATTTAAAGTGTTAAAATTATCTACAAATTTTTGCGAATCGAATGAGACCAAAAGGAACAAAATCCGGCCCGAAAATCTGGAGATATGACAGTTTGAAAAATAAACCACCGCCGTTTACGATGTACTCAACTGATATTTTAAATTGCTCTTAAAATTTTTCTAATTAACGAAATTTCAAAATTTAAAATGCTAAAAATATCTATATTTTCATGCGAATCGAATGAGTCCATCGGCATCAAAATCCGGCCCGAAAATCTGGAGATATGACAGTTTGAAAAATAAACCACCGCCGTTTACGATGTACTCAACTGATATTTTAAATTGCTCTTAAAATTTTTCTAATTAACGAAATTTCAAAATTTAAAATGCTAAAAATATCTATATTTTCATGCGAATCGAATGAGTCCATCGGCATCAAAATCCGGCCCGAAAATCTGGAGATATGACAGTTTGAAAAATAAACCACCGCCGTTTACGATGT
Organism: Caenorhabditis virilis; assembly: GCA_964036255.1. NCBI lineage: Eukaryota > Metazoa > Nematoda > Chromadorea > Rhabditida > Rhabditidae > Caenorhabditis > Caenorhabditis virilis. Next base: position 2,830,859 of record OZ038415.1, on the reverse strand, counting down.
ACTCAACTGATATTTTAAATTGCTCTTAAAATTTTTCTAATTAAAGAAATTTCAAAATGTAAAATGCTAAAAATATCTATATTTTCATGCGAATCGAATGAGTCCATCGGCATCAAAATCCGGCCCGAAAATCTGGAGATATAACAGTTTGAAAAATAAACCACCGCCGTTTACGATGTACTCAACTGATATTTTAAATTGCTCTTAAAATTTTTCTAATTAATGAAATTTCAAAATTTAAAGTGTTAAAATTATCTACAAATTTTTGCGAATCGAATGAGACCAAAAGGAACAAAATCCGGCCCGAAAATCTGGAGATATGACAGTTTGAAAAATAAACCACCGCCGTTTACGATGTACTCAACTGATATTTTAAATTGCTCTTAAAATTTTTCTAATTAACGAAATTTCAAAATTTAAAGTGTTAAAATTATCTACAAATTTTTGCGAATCGAATGAGACCAAAAGGAACAAAATCCGGTGTGCCATTCTTGAGATATGACAGTTTGAAAAATAAACCACCGCCGTTTACGATGTACTCAACTGATATTTTAAATTGCTCTTCAAATTTTTCTAATTAATGAAATTTCAAAATTTAAAGTGTTAAAATTATCTACAAATTTTTGCGAATCGAATGAGACCAAAAGGAACAAAATCCGGCCCGAAAATCTGGAGATATGACAGTTTGAAAAATAAACCACCGCCGTTTACGATGTACTCAACTGATATTTTAAATTGCTCTTAAAATTTTTCTAATTAACGAAATTTCAAAATTTAAAATGCTAAAAATATCTATATTTTCATGCGAATCGAATGAGTCCATCGGCATCAAAATCCGGCCCGAAAATCTGGAGATATGACAGTTTGAAAAATAAACCACCGCCGTTTACGATGTACTCAACTGATATTTTAAATTGCTCTTAAAATTTTTCTAATTAACGAAATTTCAAAATTTAAAATGCTAAAAATATCTATATTTTCATGCGAATCGAATGAGTCCATCGGCATCAAAATCCGGCCCGAAAATCTGGAGATATGACAGTTTGAAAAATAAACCACCGCCGTTTACGATGTACTCAACTGATATTTTAAATTGCTCTTAAAATTTTTCTAATTAAAGAAATTTCAAAATGTAAAATGCTAAAAATATCTATATTTTCATGCGAATCGAATGAGTCCATCGGCATCAAAATCCGGCCCGAAAATCTGGAGATATGACAGTTTGAAAAATAAACCACCGCCGTTTACGATGTACTCAACTGATATTTTAAATTGCTCTTAAAATTTTTCTAATTAACGAAATTTCAAAATTTAAAATGCTAAAAATATCTATATTTTCATGCGAATCGAATGAGTCCATCGGCATCAAAATCCGGCCCGAAAATCTGGAGATATGACAGTTTGAAAAATAAACCACCGCCGTTTACGATGTACTCAACTGATATTTTAAATTGCTCTTAAAATTTTTCTAATTAATGAAATTTCAAAATTTAAAGTGTTAAAATTATCTACAAATTTTTGCGAATCGAATGAGACCAAAAGGAACAAAATCCGGCCCGAAAATCTGGAGATATGACAGTTTGAAAAATAAACCACCGCCGTTTACGATGTACTCAACTGATATTTTAAATTGCTCTTAAAATTTTTTTAATTAACGAAATTTCAAAATTTAAAATGCTAAAAATATCTATATTTTTATGCGAATCGAATGAGTCCATCGGCATCAAAATCCGGCCCGAAAATCTGGAGATATGACAGTTTGAAAAATAAACCACCGCCGTTTACGATGTACTCAACTGATATTTTAAATTGCTCTTAAAATTTTTCTAATTAACGAAATTTCAAAATTTAAAATGCTAAAAATATCTATATTTTCATGCGAATCGAATGAGTCTATCGGCATCAAAATCCGGCCCGAAAATCTGGAGATATGACAGTTTGAAAAATAAACCACCGCCGTTTACGATGTACTCAACTGATATTTTAAATTGCTCTTAAAATTTTTCTAATTAACGAAATTTCAAAATTTAAAGTGTTAAAATTATCTTCAAATTTTTGCGAATCGAATGAGACCAAAAGGAACAAAATCCGGCCCGAAAATCTGGAGATATGACAGTTTGAAAAATAAACCACCGCCGTTTACGATGTACTCAACTGATATTTTAAATTGCTCTTAAAATTTTTCTAATTAACGAAATTTCAAAATTTAAAGTGTTAAAATTATCTACAAATTTTTGCGAATCGAATGAGACCAAAAGGAACAAAATCCGGTGTGCCGTTCTTGAGATATGACAGTTTGAAAAATAAACCACCGCCGTTTACGATGTACTCAACTGATATTTTAAATTGCTCTTAAAATGTTTCTAATTAACGAAATTTCAAAATTTAAAGTGTTAAAATTATCTACAAATTTTTGCGAATCGAATGAGACCAAAAGGAACAAAATCCGGTGTGCCATTCTTGAGATATGACAGTTTGAAAAATAAACCACCGCCGTTTACGATGTACTCAACTGATATTTTAAGTTGCTCTTAAAATGTTTCTAATTAACGAAATTTCAAAATTTAAAGTGTTAAAATTATCTACAAATTTTTGCGAATCGAATGAGACCAAAAGGAACAAAATCCGGTGTGCCATTCTTGAGATATGACAGTTTGAAAAATAAACCACCGCCGTTTACGATGTACTCAACTGATATTTTAAATTGCTCTTAAAATGTTTCTAATTAATGAAATTTCAAAATTTAAAGTGTTAAAATTATCTACAAATTTTTGCGAATCGAATGAGACCAAAAGGAACAAAATCCGGCCCGAAAATCTGGAGATATGACAGTTTGAAAAATAAACCACCGCCGTTTACGATGTACTCAACTGATATTTTAAATTGCTCTTAAAATGTTTCTAATTAATGAAATTTCAAAATTTAAAGTGTTAAAATTATCTACAAATTTTTGCGAATCGAATGAGACCAAAAGGAACAAAATCCGGCCCGAAAATCTGGAGATATGACAGTTTGAAAAATAAACCACCGCCGTTTACGATGTACTCAACTGATATTTTAAATTGCTCTTAAAATTTTTCTAATTAATGAAATTTCAAAATTTAAAGTGTTAAAATTATCTACAAATTTTTGCGAATCGAATGAGACCAAAAGGAACAAAATCCGGTGTGCCATTCTTGAGATATGACAGTTTGAAAAATAAACCACCGCCGTTTACGATGTACTCAACTGATATTTTAAATTGCTCTTAAAATTTTTCTAATCAATGAAATTTCAAAATTTAAAGTGTTAAAATTATCTACAAATTTTTGCGAATCGAATGAGACCAAAAGGAACAAAATCCGGCCCGAAAATCTGGAGATATGACAGTTTGAAAAATAAACCACCGCCGTTTACGATGTACTCAACTGATATTTTAAATTGCTCTTAAAATTTTTCTAATTAATGAAATTTCAAAATTTAAAGTGTTAAAATTATCTACAAATTTTTGCGAATCGAATGAGACCAAAAGGAACAAAATCCGGCCCGAAAATCTGGAGATATGACAGTTTGAAAAATAAACCACCGCCGTTTACGATGTACTCAACTGATATTTTAAATTGCTCTTAAAATTTTTCTAATTAATGAAATTTCAAAATTTAAAGTGTTAAAATTATCTACAAATTTTTGCGAATCGAATGAGACCAAAAGGAACAAAATCCGGCCCGAAAATCTGGAGATATGACAGTTTGAAAAATAAACCACCGCCGTTTACGATGTACTCAACTGATATTTTAAATTGCTCTTAAAATTTTTCTAATTAATGAAATTTCAAAATTTAAAGTGTTAAAATTATCTACAAATTTTTGCGAATCGAATGAGACCAAAAGGAACAAAATCCGGCCCGAAAATCTGGAGATATGACAGTTTGAAAAATAAACCACCGCCGTTTACGATGTACTCAACTGATATTTTAAATTGCTCTTAAAATTTTTCTAATTAATGAAATTTCAAAATTTAAAGTGTTAAAATTATCTACAAATTTTTGCGAATCGAATGAGACCAAAAGGAACAAAATCCGGCCCGAAAATCTGGAGATATGACAGTTTGAAAAATAAACCACCGCCGTTTACGATGTACTCAACTGATATTTTAAATTGCTCTTAAAATTTTTTTAATTAACGAAATTTCAAAATTTAAAATGCTAAAAATATCTATATTTTTATGCGAATCGAATGAGTCCATCGGCATCAAAATCCGGCCCGAAAATCTGGAGATATGACAGTTTGAAAAATAAACCACCGCCGTTTACGATGTACTCAACTGATATTTTAAATTGCTCTTAAAATTTTTCTAATTAACGAAATTTCAAAATTTAAAATGCTAAAAATATCTATATTTTCATGCGAATCGAATGAGTCTATCGGCATCAAAATCCGGCCCGAAAATCTGGAGATATGACAGTTTGAAAAATAAACCACCGCCGTTTACGATGTACTCAACTGATATTTTAAATTGCTCTTAAAATTTTTCTAATTAACGAAATTTCAAAATTTAAAGTGTTAAAATTATCTTCAAATTTTTGCGAATCGAATGAGACCAAAAGGAACAAAATCCGGCCCGAAAATCTGGAGATATGACAGTTTGAAAAATAAACCACCGCCGTTTACGATGTACTCAACTGATATTTTAAATTGCTCTTAAAATTTTTCTAATTAACGAAATTTCAAAATTTAAAGTGTTAAAATTATCTACAAATTTTTGCGAATCGAATGAGACCAAAAGGAACAAAATCCGGTGTGCCGTTCTTGAGATATGACAGTTTGAAAAATAAACCACCGCCGTTTACGATGTACTCAACTGATATTTTAAATTGCTCTTAAAATGTTTCTAATTAACGAAATTTCAAAATTTAAAGTGTTAAAATTATCTACAAATTTTTGCGAATCGAATGAGACCAAAAGGAACAAAATCCGGTGTGCCATTCTTGAGATATGACAGTTTGAAAAATAAACCACCGCCGTTTACGATGTACTCAACTGATATTTTAAATTGCTCTTAAAATGTTTCTAATTAACGAAATTTCAAAATTTAAAGTGTTAAAATTATCTACAAATTTTTGCGAATCGAATGAGACCAAAAGGAACAAAATCCGGTGTGCCATTCTTGAGATATGACAGTTTGAAAAATAAACCACCGCCGTTTACGATGTACTCAACTGATATTTTAAATTGCTCTTAAAATGTTTCTAATTAATGAAATTTCAAAATTTAAAGTGTTAAAATTATCTACAAATTTTTGCGAATCGAATGAGACCAAAAGGAACAAAATCCGGCCCGAAAATCTGGAGATATGACAGTTTGAAAAATAAACCACCGCCGTTTACGATGTACTCAACTGATATTTTAAATTGCTCTTAAAATGTTTCTAATTAATGAAATTTCAAAATTTAAAGTGTTAAAATTATCTACAAATTTTTGCGAATCGAATGAGACCAAAAGGAACAAAATCCGGCCCGAAAATCTGGAGATATGACAGTTTGAAAAATAAACCACCGCCGTTTACGATGTACTCAACTGATATTTTAAATTGCTCTTAAAATTTTTCTAATTAATGAAATTTCAAAATTTAAAGTGTTAAAATTATCTACAAATTTTTGCGAATCGAATGAGACCAAAAGGAACAAAATCCGGTGTGCCATTCTTGAGATATGACAGTTTGAAAAATAAACCACCGCCGTTTACGATGTACTCAACTGATATTTTAAATTGCTCTTAAAATTTTTCTAATCAATGAAATTTCAAAATTTAAAGTGTTAAAATTATCTACAAATTTTTGCGAATCGAATGAGACCAAAAGGAACAAAATCCGGCCCGAAAATCTGGAGATATGACAGTTTGAAAAATAAACCACCGCCGTTTACGATGTACTCAACTGATATTTTAAATTGCTCTTAAAATTTTTCTAATTAACGAAATTTCAAAATTTAAAGTGTTAAAATTATCTTCAAATTTTTGCGAATCGAATGAGACCAAAAGGAACAAAATCCGGCCCGAAAATCTGGAGATATGACAGTTTGAAAAATAAACCACCGCCGTTTACGATGTACTCAACTGATATTTTAAATTGCTCTTAAAATTTTTCTAATTAACGAAATTTCAAAATTTAAAGTGTTAAAATTATCTACAAATTTTTGCGAATCGAATGAGACCAAAAGGAACAAAATCCGGTGTGCCGTTCTTGAGATATGACAGTTTGAAAAATAAACCACCGCCGTTTACGATGTACTCAACTGATATTTTAAATTGCTCTTAAAATGTTTCTAATTAACGAAATTTCAAAATTTAAAGTGTTAAAATTATCTACAAATTTTTGCGAATCGAATGAGACCAAAAGGAACAAAATCCGGTGTGCCATTCTTGAGATATGACAGTTTGAAAAATAAACCACCGCCGTTTACGATGTACTCAACTGATATTTTAAATTGCTCTTAAAATGTTTCTAATTAATGAAATTTCAAAATTTAAAGTGTTAAAATTATCTACAAATTTTTGCGAATCGAATGAGACCAAAAGGAACAAAATCCGGCCCGAAAATCTGGAGATATGACAGTTTGAAAAATAAACCACCGCCGTTTACGATGTACTCAACTGATATTTTAAATTGCTCTTAAAATGTTTCTAATTAATGAAATTTCAAAATTTAAAGTGTTAAAATTATCTACAAATTTTTGCGAATCGAATGAGACCAAAAGGAACAAAATCCGGCCCGAAAATCTGGAGATATGACAGTTTGAAAAATAAACCACCGCCGTTTACGATGTACTCAACTGATATTTTAAATTGCTCTTAAAATTTTTCTAATTAATGAAATTTCAAAATTTAAAGTGTTAAAATTATCTACAAATTTTTGCGAATCGAATGAGACCAAAAGGAACAAAATCCGGTGTGCCATTCTTGAGATATGACAGTTTGAAAAATAAACCACCGCCGTTTACGATGTACTCAACTGATATTTTAAATTGCTCTTAAAATTTTTCTAATCAATGAAATTTCAAAATTTAAAGTGTTAAAATTATCTACAAATTTTTGCGAATCGAATGAGACCAAAAGGAACAAAATCCGGCCCGAAAATCTGGAGATATGACAGTTTGAAAAATAAACCACCGCCGTTTACGATGTACTCAACTGATATTTTAAATTGCTCTTAAAATTTTTTTAATTAACGAAATTTCAAAATTTAAAATGCTAAAAATATCTATATTTTTATGCGAATCGAATGAGTCCATCGGCATCAAAATCCGGCCCGAAAATCTGGAGATATGACAGTTTGAAAAATAAACCACCGCCGTTTACGATGTACTCAACTGATATTTTAAATTGCTCTTAAAATTTTTCTAATTAACGAAATTTCAAAATTTAAAATGCTAAAAATATCTATATTTTCATGCGAATCGAATGAGTCTATCGGCATCAAAATCCGGCCCGAAAATCTGGAGATATGACAGTTTGAAAAATAAACCACCGCCGTTTACGATGTACTCAACTGATATTTTAAATTGCTCTTAAAATTTTTCTAATTAACGAAATTTCAAAATTTAAAGTGTTAAAATTATCTTCAAATTTTTGCGAATCGAATGAGACCAAAAGGAACAAAATCCGGCCCGAAAATCTGGAGATATGACAGTTTGAAAAATAAACCACCGCCGTTTACGATGTACTCAACTGATATTTTAAATTGCTCTTAAAATTTTTCTAATTAACGAAATTTCAAAATTTAAAGTGTTAAAATTATCTACAAATTTTTGCGAATCGAATGAGACCAAAAGGAACAAAATCCGGTGTGCCGTTCTTGAGATATGACAGTTTGAAAAATAAACCACCGCCGTTTACGATGTACTCAACTGATATTTTAAATTGCTCTTAAAATGTTTCTAATTAACGAAATTTCAAAATTTAAAGTGTTAAAATTATCTACAAATTTTTGCGAATCGAATGAGACCAAAAGGAACAAAATCCGGTGTGCCATTCTTGAGATATGACAGTTTGAAAAATAAACCACCGCCGTTTACGATGTACTCAACTGATATTTTAAATTGCTCTTAAAATGTTTCTAATTAACGAAATTTCAAAATTTAAAGTGTTAAAATTATCTACAAATTTTTGCGAATCGAATGAGACCAAAAGGAACAAAATCCGGTGTGCCATTCTTGAGATATGACAGTTTGAAAAATAAACCACCGCCGTTTACGATGTACTCAACTGATATTTTAAATTGCTCTTAAAATGTTTCTAATTAATGAAATTTCAAAATTTAAAGTGTTAAAATTATCTACAAATTTTTGCGAATCGAATGAGACCAAAAGGAACAAAATCCGGCCCGAAAATCTGGAGATATGACAGTTTGAAAAATAAACCACCGCCGTTTACGATGTACTCAACTGATATTTTAAATTGCTCTTAAAATGTTTCTAATTAATGAAATTTCAAAATTTAAAGTGTTAAAATTATCTACAAATTTTTGCGAATCGAATGAGACCAAAAGGAACAAAATCCGGCCCGAAAATCTGGAGATATGACAGTTTGAAAAATAAACCACCGCCGTTTACGATGTACTCAACTGATATTTTAAATTGCTCTTAAAATTTTTCTAATTAATGAAATTTCAAAATTTAAAGTGTTAAAATTATCTACAAATTTTTGCGAATCGAATGAGACCAAAAGGAACAAAATCCGGTGTGCCATTCTTGAGATATGACAGTTTGAAAAATAAACCACCGCCGTTTACGATGTACTCAACTGATATTTTAAATTGCTCTTAAAATTTTTCTAATCAATGAAATTTCAAAATTTAAAGTGTTAAAATTATCTACAAATTTTTGCGAATCGAATGAGACCAAAAGGAACAAAATCCGGCCCGAAAATCTGGAGATATGACAGTTTGAAAAATAAACCACCGCCGTTTACGATGTACTCAACTGATATTTTAAATTGCTCTTAAAATTTTTCTAATTAATGAAATTTCAAAATTTAAAGTGTTAAAATTATCTACAAATTTTTGCGAATCGAATGAGACCAAAAGGAACAAAATCCGGTGTGCCATTCTTGAGATATGACAGTTTGAAAAATAAACCACCGCCGTTTACGATGTACTCAACTGATATTTTAAATTGCTCTTAAAATTTTTCTAATTAATGAAATTTCAAAATTTAAAGTGTTAAAATTATCTACAAATTTTTGCGAATCGAATGAGACCAAAAGGAACAAAATCCGGTGTGCCATTCTTGAGATATGACAGTTTGAAAAATAAACCACCGCCGTTTACGATGTACTCAACTGATATTTTAAATTGCTCTTAAAATTTTTCTAATTAATGAAATTTCAAAATTTAAAATGCTAAAAATATCTATATTTTCATGCGAATCAAATGAGACCATCGGCATCAAAATCCGGCCCGAAAATCTGGAGATATGACAGTTTGAAAAATAAACCACCGCCGTTTACGATGTACTCAACTGATATTTTAAATTGCTCTTAAAATTTTTCTAATTAATGAAATTTCAAAATTTAAAGTGTTAAAATTATCTACAAATTTTTGCGAATCGAATGAGACCAAAAGGAACAAAATCCGGCCCGAAAATCTGGAGATATGACAGTTTGAAAAATAAACCACCGCCGTTTACGATGTACTCAACTGATATTTTAAATTGCTCTTAAAATTTTTCTAATTAACGAAATTTCAAAATTTAAAATGCTAAAAATATCTATATTTTCATGCGAACCGAATGAGACCATCGGCATCAAAATCCAGCCCGAAAATCTGGAGATATGACAGTTTGAAAAATAAACCACCGCCGTTTACGATGTACTCAACTGATATTTTAAATTGCTCTTAAAATTTTTCTATTTAACGAAATTTAAAAATTTAAAAATCTAAAAATATCTATATTTTCATGCGAATCGAATGAGTCCATCGGCATCAAAATCCGGCCCGAAAATCTGGAGATATGACAGTTTGAAAAATAAACCACCGCCGTTTACGATGTACTCAACTGATATTTTAAATTGCTCTTAAAATTTTTCTAATTAACGAAATTTCAAAATTTAAAATGCTAAAAATATCTATATTTTCATGCGAATCGAATGAGACCAAAAGGAACAAAATCCGGTGTGCCCTTCTTGAGATATGACAGTTTGAAAAATAAACCACCGCCGTTTACGATGTACTCAACTGATATTTTAAATTGCTCTTAAAATTTTTCTAATTAACGAAATTTCAAAATTTAAAAATCTAAAAATATTTATATTTTCATGCGAATCGAATGAGTCCATCGGCATCAAAATCCGTCCCGAAAATCTGGAGATATGACAGTTTGAAAAATAAACCACCGCCGTTTACGATGTACTCAACTGATATTTTAAATTGCTCTTAAAATTTTTCTAATTAATGAAATTTCAAAATTTAAAGTGTTAAAATTATCTACAAATTTTTGCGAATCGAATGAGACCAAAAGGAACAAAATCCGGTGTGCCATTCTTGAGATATGACAGTTTGAAAAATAAACCACCGCCGTTTACGATGTACTCAACTGATATTTTAAATTGCTCTTAAAATGTTTCTAATTAACGAAATTTCAAAATTTAAAGTGTTAAAATTATCTACAAATTTTTGCGAATCGAATGAGACCAAAAGGAACAAAATCCGGTGTGCCATTCTTGAGATATGACAGTTTGAAAAATAAACCACCGCCGTTTACGATGTACTCAACTGATATTTTAAATTGCTCTTAAAATTTTTCTAATTAACGAAATTTCAAAATTTAAAATGCTAAAAATATCTATATTTTCATGCGAATCGAATGAGTCCATCGGCATCAAAATCCGGCACGAAAATCTGGAGATATGACAGTTTGAAAAATAAACCACCGCCGTTTACGATGTACTCAACTGATATTTTAAATTGCTCTTAAAATGTTTCTAATTAACGAAATTTCAAAATTTAAAGTGTTAAAATTATCTACAAATTTTTGCGAATCGAATGAGACCAAAAGGAACAAAATCCGGTGTGCCATTCTTGAGATATGACAGTTTGAAAAATAAACCACCGCCGTTTACGATGTACTCAACTGATATTTTAAATTGCTCTTAAAATGTTTCTAATTAATGAAATTTCAAAATTTAAAGTGTTAAAATTATCTACAAATTTTTGCGAATCGAATGAGACCAAAAGGAACAAAATCCGGCCCGAAAATCTGGAGATATGACAGTTTGAAAAATAAACCACCGCCGTTTACGATGTACTCAACTGATATTTTAAATTGCTCTTAAAATTTTTCTAATTAACGAAATTTCAAAATTTAAAATGCTAAAAATATCTATATTTTCATGCGAATCGAATGAGTCCATCGGCATCAAAATCCGTCCCGAAAATCTGGAGATATGACAGTTTGAAAAATAAACCACCGCCGTTTACGATGTACTCAACTGATATTTTAAATTGCTCTTTAAATTTTTCTAATTAATGAAATTTCAAAATTTAAAGTGTTAAAATTATCTACAAATTTTTGCGAATCGAATGAGACCAAAAGGAACAAAATCCGGTGTGCCATTCTTGAGATATGACAGTTTGAAAAATAAACCACCGCCGTTTACGATGTACTCAACTGATATTTTAAATTGCTCTTAAAATTTTTCTAATCAATGAAATTTCAAAATTTAAAGTGTTAAAATTATCTACAAATTTTTGCGAATCGAATGAGACCAAAAGGAACAAAATCCGGCCCGAAAATCTGGAGATATGACAGTTTGAAAAATAAACCACCGCCGTTTACGATGTACTCAACTGATATTTTAAATTGCTCTTAAAATTTTTCTAATTAACGAAATTTCAAAATTTAAAATGCTAAAAATATCTATATTTTCATGCGAATCGAATGAGTCCATCGGCATCAAAATCCGTCCCGAAAATCTGGAGATATGACAGTTTGAAAAATAAACCACCGCCGTTTACGATGTACTCAACTGATATTTTAAATTGCTCTTTAAATTTTTCTAATTAATGAAATTTCAAAATTTAAAGTGTTAAAATTATCTACAAATTTTTGCGAATCGAATGAGACCAAAAGGAACAAAATCCGGTGTGCCATTCTTGAGATATGACAGTTTGAAAAATAAACCACCGCCGTTTACGATGTACTCAACTGATATTTTAAATTGCTCTTAAAATTTTTCTAATCAATGAAATTTCAAAATTTAAAGTGTTAAAATTATCTACAAATTTTTGCGAATCGAATGAGACCAAAAGGAACAAAATCCGGCCCGAAAATCTGGAGATATGACAGTTTGAAAAATAAACCACCGCCGTTTACGATGTACTCAACTGATATTTTAAATTGCTCTTAAAATTTTTCTAATTAATGAAATTTCAAAATTTAAAGTGTTAAAATTATCTACAAATTTTTGCGAATCGAATGAGACCAAAAGGAACAAAATCCGGTGTGCCATTCTTGAGATATGACAGTTTGAAAAATAAACCACCGCCGTTTACGATGTACTCAACTGATATTTTAAATTGCTCTTAAAATTTTTCTAATTAATGAAATTTCAAAATTTAAAGTGTTAAAATTATCTACAAATTTTTGCGAATCGAATGAGACCAAAAGGAACAAAATCCGGTGTGCCATTCTTGAGATATGACAGTTTGAAAAATAAACCACCGCCGTTTACGATGTACTCAACTGATATTTTAAATTGCTCTTAAAATTTTTCTAATTAACGAAATTTCAAAATTTAAAATGCTAAAAATATCTATATTTTCATTCGAATCGAATGAGTCCATCGGCATCAAAATCCGTCCCGAAAATCTGGAGATATGACAGTTTGAAAAATAAACCACCGCCGTTTACGATGTACTCAACTGATATTTTAAATTGCTCTTAAAATTTTTCTAATTAATGAAATTTCAAAATTCAAAGTGTTAAAATTATCTACAAATTTTTGCGAATCGAATGAGACCAAAAGGAACAAAATCCGGTGTGCCATTCTTGAGATATGACAGTTTGAAAAATAAACCACCGCCGTTTACGATGTACTCAACTGATATTTTAAATTGCTCTTAAAATTTTTCTAATTAATGAAATTTCAAAATTTAAAGTGTTAAAATTATCTACAAATTTTTGCGAATCGAATGAGACCAAAAGGAACAAAATCCGGTGTGCCATTCTTGAGATATGACAGTTTGAAAAATAAACCACCGCCGTTTACGATGTACTCAACTGATATTTTAAATTGCTCTTAAAATTTTTCTAATTAACGAAATTTCAAAATTTAAAATGCTAAAAATATCTATATTTTCATGCGAATCGAATGAGACCAAAAGGAACAAAATCCGGTGTGCCCTTCTTGAGATATGACAGTTTGAAAAATAAACCACCGCCGTTTACGATGTACTCAACTGATATTTTAAATTGCTCTTAAAATTTTTCTAATTAACGAAATTTCAAAATTTAAAATGCTAAAAATATCTATATTTTCATGCGAACCGAATGAGACCATCGGCATCAAAATCCAGCCCGAAAATCTGGAGATATGACAGTTTGAAAAATAAACCACCGCCGTTTACGATGTACTCAACTGATATTTTAAATTGCTCTTAAAATTTTTCTAATTAACGAAATTTAAAAATTTAAAAATCTAAAAATATCTATATTTTCATGCGAATCGAATGAGTCCATCGGCATCAAAATCCGGCCCGAAAATCTGGAGATATGACAGTTTGAAAAATAAACCACCGCCGTTTACGATGTACTCAACTGATATTTTAAATTGCTCTTAAAATTTTTCTAATTAACGAAATTTCAAAATTTAAAGTGTTTAAATTATCTACAAATTTTTGCGAATCGAATGAGACCAAAAGGAACAAAATCCGGCCCGAAAATCTGGAGATATGACAGTTTGAAAAATAAACCACCGCCGTTTACGATGTACTCAACTGATATTTTAAATTGCTCTTAAAATTTTTCTAATTAATGAAATTTCAAAATTTAAAGTGTTAAAATTATCTACAAATTTTTGCGAATCGAATGAGACCAAAAGGAACAAAATCCGGCCCGAAAATCTGGAGATATGACAGTTTGAAAAATAAACCACCGCCGTTTACGATGTACTCAACTGATATTTTAAATTGCTCTTAAAATTTTTCTAATTAACGAAATTTCAAAATTTAAAATGCTAAAAATATCTATATTTTCATGCGAATCGAATGAGTCCATCGGCATCAAAATCCGTCCCGAAAATCTGGAGATATGACAGTTTGAAAAATAAACCACCGCCGTTTACGATGTACTCAACTGATATTTTAAATTGCTCTTAAAATTTTTCTAATTAATGAAATTTCAAAATTCAAAGTGTTAAAATTATCTACAAATTTTTGCGAATCGAATGAGACCAAAAGGAACAAAATCCGGTGTGCCATTCTTGAGATATGACAGTTTGAAAAATAAACCACCGCCGTTTACGATGTACTCAACTGATATTTTAAATTGCTCTTAAAATTTTTCTAATTAATGAAATTTCAAAATTTAAAGTGTTAAAATTATCTACAAATTTTTGCGAATCGAATGAGACCAAAAGGAACAAAATCCGGTGTGCCATTCTTGAGATATGACAGTTTGAAAAATAAACCACCGCCGTTTACGATGTACTCAACTGATATTTTAAATTGCTCTTAAAATTTTTCTAATTAACGAAATTTCAAAATTTAAAATGCTAAAAATATCTATATTTTCATGCGAATCGAATGAGTCCATCGGCATCAAAATCCGGCCCGAAAATCTGGAGATATGACAGTTTGAAAAATTAACCACCGCCGTTTACGATGTACTCAACTGATAGTTTAAATTTCTCTTAAAATTTTTCTAATTAATGAAATTTCAAAATTTAAAGTGTTAAAATTATCTACAAATTTTTGCGAATCGAGTGAGACCAAAAGGAACAAAATCCGGTGTGCCATTCTTGAGATATGACAGTTTGAAAAATAAACCACCGCCGTTTACGATGTACTCAACTGATATTTTAAATTGCTCTTAAAATTTTTCTAATTAATGAAATTTCAAAATTTAAAGTGTTAAAATTATCTACAAATTTTTGCGAATCGAATGAGACCAAAAGGAACAAAATCCGGTGTGCCATTCTTGAGATATGACAGTTTGAAAAATAAACCACCGCCGTTTACGATGTACTCAACTGATATTTTAAATTGCTCTTAAAATTTTTCTAATTAACGAAATTTCAAAATTTAAAATGCTAAAAATATCTATATTTTCATGCGAATCGAATGAGACCAAAAGGAACAAAATCCGGTGTGCCCTTCTTGAGATATGACAGTTTGAAAAATAAACCACCGCCGTTTACGATGTACTCAACTGATATTTTAAATTGCTCTTAAAATTTTTCTAATTAACGAAATTTCAAAATTTAAAATGCTAAAAATATCTATATTTTCATGCGAACCGAATGAGACCATCGGCATCAAAATCCAGCCCGAAAATCTGGAGATATGACAGTTTGAAAAATAAACCACCGCCGTTTACGATGTACTCAACTGATATTTTAAATTGCTCTTAAAATTTTTCTAATTAACGAAATTTAAAAATTTAAAAATCTAAAAATATCTATATTTTCATGCGAATCGAATGAGTCCATCGGCATCAAAATCCGGCCCGAAAATCTGGAGATATGACAGTTTGAAAAATAAACCACCGCCGTTTACGATGTACTCAACTGATATTTTAAATTGCTCTTAAAATTTTTCTAATTAACGAAATTTCAAAATTTAAAGTGTTTAAATTATCTACAAATTTTTGCGAATCGAATGAGACCAAAAGGAACAAAATCCGGCCCGAAAATCTGGAGATATGACAGTTTGAAAAATAAACCACCGCCGTTTACGATGTACTCAACTGATATTTTAAATTGCTCTTAAAATTTTTCTAATTAACGAAATTTCAAAATTTAAAATGCTAAAAATATCTATATTTTCATGCGAATCGAATGAGTCCATCGGCATCAAAATCCGGCCCGAAAATCTGGAGATATGACAGTTTGAAAAATTAACCACCGCCGTTTACGATGTACTCAACTGATAGTTTAAATTGCTCTTAAAATTTTTCTAATTAACGAAATTTCAAAATTTAAAATGCTAAAAATATCTATATTTTCATGCGAATCGAATGAGTCCATCGGCATCAAAATCCGGCACGAAAATCTGGAGATATGACAGTTTGAAAAATAAACCACCGCCGTTTACGATGTACTCAACTGATATTTTAAATTGCTCTTAAAATTTTTCTAATTAACGAAATTTCAAAATTTAAAGTGTTAAAATTATCTACAAATTTTTGCGAATCGAATGAGACCAAAAGGAACAAAATCCGGCCCGAAAATCTGGAGATATGACAGTTTGAAAAATAAACCACCGCCGTTTACGATGTACTCAACTGATATTTTAAATTGCTCTTAAAATTTTTCTAATTAACGAAATTTCAAAATTTAAAGTGTTAAAATTATCTACAAATTTTTGCGAATCGAATGAGACCAAAAGGAACATAATCCGGCCCGAAAATCTGGAGATATGACAGTTTGAAAAATAAACCACACCGTTTACGATGTACTCAACTGATATTTTAAATTGCTCTTAAAATTTTTCTAATTAACGAAATTTCAAAATTTAAAATGCTAAAAATATCTATATTTTCATGCGAATCGAATGAGTCCATCGGCATCAAAATCCGGCCCGAAAATCTGGAGATATGACAGTTTGAAAAATTAACCACCGCCGTTTACGATGTACTCAACTGATATTTTAAATTGCTCTTAAAATTTTTCTAATTAACGAAATTTCAAAATTTAAAATGCTAAAAATATCTATATTTTCATGCGAATCGAATGAGTCCATCGGCATCAAAATCCGGCCCGAAAATCTGGAGATATGACAGTTTGAAAAATTAACCACCGCCGTTTACGATGTACTCAACTGATAGTTTAAATTTCTCTTAAAATTTTTCTAATTAATGAAATTTCAAAATTTAAAGTGTTAAAATTATCTACAAATTTTTGCGAATCGAATGAGACCAAAAGTAACAAAATCCGGTGTGCCATTCTTGAGATATGACAGTTTGAAAAATAAACCACCGCCGTTTACGATGTACTCAACTGATATTTTAAATTGCTCTTAAAATTTTTCTAATTAATGAAATTTCAAAATTTAAAGTGTTAAAATTATCTACAAATTTTTGCGAATCGAATAAGACCAAAAGGAACAAAATCCGGTGTGCCATTCTTGAGATATGACAGTTTGAAAAATAAACCACCGCCGTTTACGATGTACTCAACTGATATTTTAAATTGCTCTTAAAATTTTTCTAATTAAAGAAATTTCAAAATTTAAAATGCTAAAAATATCTATATTTTCATGCGAATCGAATGAGACCAAAAGGAACAAAATCCGGTGTGCCCTTCTTGAGATATGACAGTTTGAAAAATAAACCACCGCCGTTTACGATGTACTCAACTGATATTTTAAATTGCTCTTAAAATTTTTCTAATTAACGAAATTTCAAAATTTAAAATGCTAAAAATATCTATATTTTCATGCGAACCGAATGAGACCATCGGCATCAAAATCCAGCCCGAAAATCTGGAGATATGACAGTTTGAAAAATAAACCACCGCCGTTTACGATGTACTCAACTGATATTTTAAATTGCTCTTAAAATTTTTCTAATTAACGAAATTTAAAAATTTAAAAATCTAAAAATATCTATATTTTCATGCGAATCGAATGAGTCCATCGGCATCAAAATCCGGCCCGAAAATCTGGAGATATGACAGTTTGAAAAATAAACCACCGCCGTTTACGATGTACTCAACTGATATTTTAAATTGCTCTTAAAATTTTTCTAATTAACGAAATTTCAAAATTTAAAGTGTTTAAATTATCTACAAATTTTTGCGAATCGAATGAGACCAAAAGGAACAAAATCCGGCCCGAAAATCTGGAGATATGACAGTTTGAAAAATAAACCACCGCCGTTTACGATGTACTCAACTGATATTTTAAATTGCTCTTAAAATTTTTCTAATTAACGAAATTTCAAAATTTAAAATGCTAAAAATATCTATATTTTCATGCGAATCGAATGAGTCCATCGGCATCAAAATCCGGCACGAAAATCTGGAGATATGACAGTTTGAAAAATTAACCACCGCCGTTTACGATGTACTCAACTGATAGTTTAAATTGCTCTTAAAATTTTTCTAATTAACGAAATTTCAAAATTTAAAATGCTAAAAATATCTATATTTTCATGCGAATCGAATGAGTCCATCGGCATCAAAATCCGGCACGAAAATCTGGAGATATGACAGTTTGAAAAATAAACCACCGCCGTTTACGATGTACTCAACTGATATTTTAAATTGCTCTTAAAATTTTTCTAATTAACGAAATTTCAAAATTTAAAGTGTTAAAATTATCTACAAATTTTTGCGAATCGAATGAGACCAAAAGGAACAAAATCCGGCCCGAAAATCTGGAGATATGACAGTTTGAAAAATAAACCACCGCCGTTTACGATGTACTCAACTGATATTTTAAATTGCTCTTAAAATTTTTCTAATTAATGAAATTTCAAAATTTAAAGTGTTAAAATTATCTACAAATTTTAGCGAATCGAATGAGACCAAAAGGAACATAATCCGGCCCGAAAATCTGGAGATATGACAGTTTGAAAAATAAACCACACCGTTTACGATGTACTCAACTGATATTTTAAATTGCTCTTAAAATTTTTCTAATTAACGAAATTTCAAAATTTAAAATGCTAAAAATATCTATATTTTCATGCGAATCGAATGAGTCCATCGGCATCAAAATCCGGCCCGAAAATCTGGAGATATGACAGTTTGAAAAATTAACCACCGCCGTTTACGATGTACTCAACTGATATTTTAAATTGCTCTTAAAATTTTTCTAATTAACGAAATTTCAAAATTTAAAATGCTAAAAATATCTATATTTTCATGCGAATCGAATGAGTCCATCGGCATCAAAATCCGGCCCGAAAATCTGGAGATATGACAGTTTGAAAAATAAACCACCGCCGTTTACGATGTACTCAACTGATATTTTAAATTGCTCTTAAAATTTTTCTAATTAACGAAATTTCAAAATTTAAAATGCTAAAAATATCTATATTTTCATGCGAATCGAATGAGTCCATCGGCATCAAAATCCGGCCCGAAAATCTGGAGATATGACAGTTTGAAAAATAAACCACCGCCGTTTACGATGTACTCAACTGATATTTTAAATTGCTCTTAAAATTTTTCTAATTAACGAAATTTCAAAATTTAAAATGCTAAAAATATCTATATTTTCATGCGAATCGAATGAGTCCATCGGCATCAAAATCCGGCCCGAAAATCTGGAGATATGACAGTTTGAAAAATAAACCACCGCCGTTTACGATGTACTCAACTGATATTTTAAATTGCTCTTAAAATTTTTCTAATTAACGAAATTTCAAAATTTAAAATGCTAAAAATATCTATATTTTCATGCGAATCGAATGAGTCCATCGGCATCAAAATCCGGCACGAAAATCTGGAGATATGACAGTTTGAAAAATAAACCACCGCCGTTTACGATGTACTCAACTGATATTTTAAATTGCTCTTAAAATTTTTCTAATTAATGAAATTTCAAAATTTAAAGTGTTAAAATTATCTACAAATTTTAGCGAATCGAATGAGACCAAAAGGAACATAATCCGGCCCGAAAATCTGGAGATATGACAGTTTGAAAAATAAACCACACCGTTTACGATGTACTCAACTGATATTTTAAATTGCTCTTAAAATTTTTCTAATTAACGAAATTTCAAAATTTAAAATGCTAAAAATATCTATATTTTCATGCGAATCGAATGAGTCCATCGGCATCAAAATCCGGCCCGAAAATCTGGAGATATGACAGTTTGAAAAATTAACCACCGCCGTTTACGATGTACTCAACTGATATTTTAAATTGCTCTTAAAATTTTTCTAATTAACGAAATTTCAAAATTTAAAATGCTAAAAATATCTATATTTTCATGCGAATCGAATGAGTCCATCGGCATCAAAATCCGGCCCGAAAATCTGGAGATATGACAGTTTGAAAAATAAACCACCGCCGTTTACGATGTACTCAACTGATATTTTAAATTGCTCTTAAAATTTTTCTAATTAACGAAATTTCAAAATTTAAAATGCTAAAAATATCTATATTTTCATGCGAATCGAATGAGTCCATCGGCATCAAAATCCGGCCCGAAAATCTGGAGATATGACAGTTTGAAAAATAAACCACCGCCGTTTACGATGTACTCAACTGATATTTTAAATTGCTCTTAAAATTTTTCTAATTAACGAAATTTCAAAATTTAAAATGCTAAAAATATCTATATTTTCATGCGAATCGAATGAGTCCATCGGCATCAAAATCCGGCACGAAAATCTGGAGATATGACAGTTTGAAAAATAAACCACCGCCGTTTACGATGTACTCAACTGATATTTTAAATTGCTCTTAAAATTTTTCTAATTAATGAAATTTCAAAATTTAAAGTGTTAAAATTATCTACAAATTTTAGCGAATCGAATGAGACCAAAAGGAACATAATCCGGCCCGAAAATCTGGAGATATGACAGTTTGAAAAATAAACCACACCGTTTACGATGTACTCAACTGATATTTTAAATTGCTCTTAAAATTTTTCTAATTAACGAAATTTCAAAATTTAAAATGCTAAAAATATCTATATTTTCATGCGAATCGAATGAGTCCATCGGCATCAAAATCCGGCCCGAAAATCTGGAGATATGACAGTTTGAAAAATTAACCACCGCCGTTTACGATGTACTCAACTGATATTTTAAATTGCTCTTAAAATTTTTCTAATTAACGAAATTTCAAAATTTAAAATGCTAAAAATATCTATATTTTCATGCGAATCGAATGAGTCCATCGGCATCAAAATCCGGCCCGAAAATCTGGAGATATGACAGTTTGAAAAATAAACCACCGCCGTTTACGATGTACTCAACTGATATTTTAAATTGCTCTTAAAATTTTTCTAATTAACGAAATTTCAAAATTTAAAATGCTAAAAATATCTATATTTTCATGCGAATCGAATGAGTCCATCGGCATCAAAATCCGGCCCGAAAATCTGGAGATATGACAGTTTGAAAAATAAACCACCGCCGTTTACGATGTACTCAACTGATATTTTAAATTGCTCTTAAAATTTTTCTAATTAACGAAATTTCAAAATTTAAAATGCTAAAAATATCTATATTTTCATGCGAATCGAATGAGTCCATCGGCATCAAAATCCGGCCCGAAAATCTGGAGATATGACAGTTTGAAAAATAAACCACCGCCGTTTACGATGTACTCAACTGATATTTTAAATTGCTCTTAAAATTTTTCTAATTAACGAAATTTCAAAATTTAAAATGCTAAAAATATCTATATTTTCATGCGAATCGAATGAGTCCATCGGCATCAAAATCCGGCACGAAAATCTGGAGATATGACAGTTTGAAAAATAAACCACCGCCGTTTACGATGTACTCAACTGATATTTTAAATTGCTCTTAAAATTTTTCTAATTAACGAAATTTCAAAATTTAAAATGCTAAAAATATCTATATTTTCATGCGAATCGAATGAGTCCATCGGCATCAAAATCCGGCCCGAAAATCTGGAGATATGACAGTTTGAAAAATAAACCACCGCCGTTTACGATGTACTCAACTGATATTTTAAATTGCTCTTAAAATTTTTCTAATTAACGAAATTTCAAAATTTAAAATGCTAAAAATATCTATATTTTCATGCGAATCGAATGAGTCCATCGGCATCAAAATCCGGCACGAAAATCTGGAGATATGACAGTTTGAAAAATAAACCACCGCCGTTTACGATGTACTCAACTGATATTTTAAATTGCTCTTAAAATTTTTCTAATTAACGAAATTTCAAAATTTAAAATGCTAAAAATATCTATATTTTCATGCGAATCGAATGAGTCCATCGGCATCAAAATCCGGCCCGAAAATCTGGAGATATGACAGTTTGAAAAATAAACCACCGCCGTTTACGATGTACTCAACTGATATTTTAAATTGCTCTTAAAATTTTTCTAATTAACGAAATTTCAAAATTTAAAATGCTAAAAATATCTATATTTTCATGCGAATCGAATGAGTCCATCGGCATCAAAATCCGGCCCGAAAATCTGGAGATATGACAGTTTGAAAAATAAACCACCGCCGTTTACGATGTACTCAACTGATATTTTAAATTGCTCTTAAAATTTTTCTAATTAACGAAATTTCAAAATTTAAAATGCTAAAAATATCTATATTTTCATGCGAATCGAATGAGTCCATCGGCATCAAAATCCGGCCCGAAAATCTGGAGATATGACAGTTTGAAAAATAAACCACCGCCGTTTACGATGTACTCAACTGATATTTTAAATTGCTCTTAAAATTTTTCTAATTAACGAAATTTCAAAATTTAAAATGCTAAAAATATCTATATTTTCATGCGAATCGAATGAGTCCATCGGCATCAAAATCCGGCCCGAAAATCTGGAGATATGACAGTTTGAAAAATAAACCACCGCCGTTTACGATGTACTCAACTGATATTTTAAATTGCTCTTAAAATTTTTCTAATTAACGAAATTTCAAAATTTAAAATGCTAAAAATATCTATATTTTCATGCGAATCGAATGAGTCCATCGGCATCAAAATCCGGCACGAAAATCTGGAGATATGACAGTTTGAAAAATAAACCACCGCCGTTTACGATGTACTCAACTGATATTTTAAATTGCTCTTAAAATTTTTCTAATTAACGAAATTTCAAAATTTAAAATGCTAAAAATATCTATATTTTCATGCGAATCGAATGAGTCCATCGGCATCAAAATCCGGCCCGAAAATCTGGAGATATGACAGTTTGAAAAATAAACCACCGCCGTTTACGATGTACTCAACTGATATTTTAAATTGCTCTTAAAATTTTTCTAATTAACGAAATTTCAAAATTTAAAATGCTAAAAATATCTATATTTTCATGCGAATCGAATGAGTCCATCGGCATCAAAATCCGGCACGAAAATCTGGAGATATGACAGTTTGAAAAATAAACCACCGCCGTTTACGATGTACTCAACTGATATTTTAAATTGCTCTTAAAATTTTTCTAATTAACGAAATTTCAAAATTTAAAGTGTTAAAATTATCTACAAATTTTTGCGAATCGAATGAGACCAAAAGGAACAAAATCCGGCCCGAAAATCTGGAGATATGACAGTTTGAAAAATAAACCACCGCCGTTTACGATGTACTCAACTGATATTTTAAATTGCTCTTAAAATTTTTCTAATTAATGAAATTTCAAAATTTAAAGTGTTAAAATTATCTACAAATTTTTGCGAATCGAATGAGACCAAAAGGAACAAAATCCGGCCCGAAAATCTGGAGATATGACAGTTTGAAAAATAAACCACCGCCGTTTACGATGTACTCAACTGATATTTTAAATTGCTCTTAAAATTTTTCTAATTAACGAAATTTCAAAATTTAAAATGCTAAAAATATCTATATTTTCATGCGAATCGAATGAGTCCATCGGCATCAAAATCCGGCCCGAAAATCTGGAGATATGACAGTTTGAAAAATAAACCACCGCCGTTTACGATGTACTCAACTGATATTTTAAATTGCTCTTAAAATTTTTCTAATTAATGAAATTTCAAAATTTAAAGTGTTAAAATTATCTACAAATTTTTGCGAATCGAATGAGACCAAAAGGAACAAAATCCGGTGTGCCATTCTTGAGATATGACAGTTTGAAAAATAAACCACCGCCGTTTACGATGTACTCAACTGATATTTTAAATTGCTCTTAAAATTTTTCTAATTAATGAAATTTCAAAATTTAAAGTGTTAAAATTATCTACAAATTTTTGCGAATCGAATGAGACCAAAAGGAACAAAATCCGGCCCGAAAATCTGGAGATATGACAGTTTGAAAAATAAACCACCGCCGTTTACGATGTACTCAACTGATATTTTAAATTGCTCTTAAAATTTTTCGAATTAATGAAATTTCAAAATTTAAAGTGTTAAAATTATCTACAAATTTTTGCGAATCGAATGAGACCAAAAGGAACAAAATCCGGCCCGAAAATCTGGAGATATGACAGTTTGAAAAATAAACCACCGCCGTTTACGATGTACTCAACTGATATTTTAAATTGCTCTTAAAATTTTTCTAATTAACGAAATTTCAAAATTTAAAATGCTAAAAATATCTATATTTTCATGCGAATCGAATGAGTCCATCGGCATCAAAATCCGGCCCGAAAATCTGGAGATATGACAGTTTGAAAAATAAACCACCGCCGTTTACGATGTACTCAACTGATATTTTAAATTGCTCTTAAAATTTTTCTAATTAACGAAATTTCAAAATTTAAAATGCTAAAAATATATATATTTTCATGCGAATCGAATGAGTCCATCGGCATCAAAATCCGGCCTGAAAATCTGGAGATATGACAGTTTGAAAAATAAACCACCGCCGTTTACGATGTACTCAACTGATATTTTAAATTGCTCTTAAAATTTTTCTAATTAACGAAATTTCAAAATTTAAAATGCTAAAAATATCTATATTTTCATGCGAATCGAATGAGTCCATCGGCATCAAAATCCGGCCCGAAAATCTGGAGATATGACAGTTTGAAAAATAAACCACCGCCGTTTACGATGTACTCAACTGATATTTTAAATTGCTCTTAAAATTTTTCTAATTAACGAAATTTCAAAATTTAAAATGCTAAAAATATCTATATTTTCATGCGAATCGAATGAGTCCATCGGCATCAAAATCCGGCCCGAAAATCTGGAGATATGACAGTTTGAAAAATAAACCACCGCCGTTTACGATGTACTCAACTGATATTTTAAATTGCTCTTAAAATTTTTCTAATTAATGAAATTTCAAAATTTAAAGTGTTAAAATTATCTACAAATTTTTGCGAATCGAATGAGACCAAAAGGAACAAAATCCGGTGTGCCATTCTTGAGATATGACAGTTTGAAAAATAAACCACCGCCGTTTACGATGTACTCAACTGATATTTTAAATTGCTCTTAAAATTTTTCTAATTAATGAAATTTCAAAATTTAAAGTGTTAAAATTATCTACAAATTTTTGCGAATCGAATGAGACCAAAAGGAACAAAATCCGGTGTGCCATTCTTGAGATATGACAGTTTGAAAAATAAACCACCGCCGTTTACGATGTACTCAACTGATATTTTAAATTGCTCTTAAAATTTTTCTAATTAACGAAATTTCAATATTTAAAATGCTAAAAATATCTATATTTTCATGCGAATCGAATGAGTCCATCGGCATCAAAATCCGGCCCGAAAATCTGGAGATATGACAGTTTGAAAAATTAACCACCGCCGTTTACGATGTACTCAACTGATAGTTTAAATTTCTCTTAAAATTTTTCTAATTAATGAAATTTCAAAATTTAAAGTGTTAAAATTATCTACAAATTTTTGCGAATCGAATGAGACCAAAAGGAACAAAATCCGGTGTGCCATTCTTGAGATATGACAGTTTGAAAATCAAACCGACACCGTTTACGATGTACTCAACTGATATTTTAAATTGCTCTTAAAATTTTTCTAATTAACGAAATTTCAAAATTTAAAATGCTAAAAATATCTATATTTTCATGCAAATCGAATGAGACCATCAGCATCAAAATCCGGTGTGCCATTCTTGAGATATGATAGTTTGAAAAATAAACCAACACCGTTTACGATGTACTCAACTGATATTTTAAATTGCTCTTAAAATTTTTCTAATCAAAATTTAAAATGCTAAAAATATCTATATTTTCATGCAAATCGAATGAGACCATCAGCATCAAAATCCGGTGTGCCATTCTTGAGATATGATAGTTTGAAAAATAAACCGACACCGTTTACGATGTACTCAACTGATATTTTAAATTGCTCTTAAAATTTTTCTAATTAACGAAATTTCAAAATTTAAAATGCTAAAAATATCTATATTTTCATGCGAATCGAATGAGGCCATCGGCATCAAAATCCGGCAAGAAAATCTGGAGATATGACAGTTTGAATATCAAACCGACACCGTTTACGATGTACTCAACTGATATTTTAAATTGCTCTTAAAATGTTTCTAATTAAAGAAATTTCAAAATTTAAAATGCTAAAAATATCTATATTTTCATGCGAATCGAATGAGGCCATCGGCATCAAAATCCGGCCCGAAAATCTGGAGATATGACAGTTTGAATATCAAACCGACACCGTTTACGATGTACTCAACTGATATTTTAAATTGCTCTTAAAATGTTTCTAATTAAAGAAATTTCAAAATTTAAAATGCTAAAAATATCTATATTTTCATGCGAATCGAATGAGGCCGTCGGCATCAAAATCCGGCCCGAAAATCTGGAGATATGACAGTTTGAATATCAAACCGACACCGTTTACGATGTACTCAACTGATATTTTAAATTGCTCTTAAAATTTTTCTAATTAACGAAATTTCAAAATTTAAAATGCTAAAAATATCTATATTTTCATGCGAATCGAATGAGGCTATCGGCATCAAAATCCGGCCCGAAAATCTGGAGATATGACAGTTTGAATATCAAACCGACACCGTTTACGATGTACTCAACTGATATTTTAAATTGCTCTTAAAATTTTTCTAATTAACGAAATTTCAAAATTTAAAATGCTAAAAATATCTATATTTTCATGCAAATCGAATGAGGCCATCGGCATCAAAATCCGGTGTGCCATTCTTGAGATATGACAGTTTGAAAATCAAACCGACACCGTTTACGATGTACTCAACTGATATTTTAAATTGCTCTTAAAATTTTTCTAATTAACGAAATTTCAAAATTTAAAATGCTAAAAATATCTATATTTTCATGCGAATCGAATGAGACCATCAGCATCAAAATCCGGTGTGCCATTCTTGAGATATGATAGTTTGAAAAATAAACCAACACCGTTTACGATGTACTCAACTGATATTTTAAATTGCTCTTAAAATTTTTCTAATCAAAATTTAAAATGCTAAAAATATCTATATTTTCATGCAAATCGAATGAGACCATCAGCATCAAAATCCGGTGTGCCATTCTTGAGATATGACAGTTTGAAAATCAAACCGACACCGTTTACGATGTACTCAACTGATATTTTAAATTGCTCTTAAAATTTTTCTAATTAACGAAATTTCAAAATTTAAAATGCTAAAAATATCTATATTTTCATGCAAATCGAATGAGACCATCAGCATCAAAATCCGGTGTGCCATTCTTGAGATATGATAGTTTGAAAAATAAACCAACACCGTTTACGATGTACTCAACTGATATTTTAAATTGCTCTTAAAATTTTTCTAATTAACGAAATTTCAAAATTTAAAATGCTAAAAATATCTATATTTTCATGCGAATCGAATGAGGCCATCGGCATCAAAATCCGGCCCGAAAATCTGGAGATATGACAGTTTGAATATCAAACCGACACCGTTTACGATGTACTCAACTGATATTTTAAATTGCTCTTAAAATGTTTCTAATTAAAGAAATTTCAAAATTTAAAATGCTAAAAATATCTATATTTTCATGCGAATCGAATGAGGCCATCGGCATCAAAATCCGGCCCGAAAATCTGGAGATATGACAGTTTGAATATCAAACCGACACCGTTTACGATGTACTCAACTGATATTTTAAATTGCTCTTAAAATTTTTCTAATTAACGAAATTTCAAAATTTAAAATGCTAAAAATATCTATATTTTCATGCGAATCGAATGAGGCCATCGGCATCAAAATCCGGCCCGAAAATCTGGAGATATGACAGTTTGAATATCAAACCGACACCGTTTACGATGTACTCAACTGATATTTTAAATTGCTCTTAAAATGTTTCTAATTAACGAAATTTCAAAATTTAAAATGCTAAAAATATCTATATTTTCATGCAAATCGAATGAGGCCATCGGCATCAAAATCCGGTGTGCCATTCTTGAGATATGACAGTTTGAAAATCAAACCGACACCGTTTACGATGTACTCAACTGATATTTTAAATTGCTCTTAAAATTTTTCTAATTAACGAAATTTCAAAATTTAAAATGCTAAAAATATCTATATTTTCATGCGAATCGAATGAGTCCATCAGCATCAAAATCCGGCACGAAAATCTGGAGATATGACAGTTTGAAAAATAAACCACCGCCGTTTACGATGTACTCAACTGATATTTTAAATTGCTCTTTAAATTTTTCTAATTAACGAAATTTCAAAATTTAAAGTGTTAAAATTATCTACAAGTTTTTGCGAATCGAATGAGACCAAAAGGAACAAAATCCGGCCCGAAAATCTGGAGATATGACAGTTTGAAAAATAAACCACCGCCGTTTACGATGTACTCAACTGATATTTTAAATTGCTCTTAAAATTTTTCTAATTAATGAAATTTCAAAATTTAAAGTGTTAAAATTATCTACAAATTTTAGCGAATCGAATGAGACCAAAAGGAACATAATCCGGCCCGAAAATCTGGAGATATGACAGTTTGAAAAATAAACCACACCGTTTACGATGTACTCAACTGATATTTTAAATTGCTCTTAAAATTTTTCTAATTAACGAAATTTCAAAATTTAAAATGCTAAAAATATCTATATTTTCATGCGAATCGAATGAGTCCATCGGCATCAAAATCCGGCCCGAAAATCTGGAGATATGACAGTTTGAAAAATTAACCACCGCCGTTTACGATGTACTCAACTGATATTTTAAATTGCTCTTAAAATTTTTCTAATTAACGAAATTTCAAAATTTAAAATGCTAAAAATATCTATATTTTCATGCGAATCGAATGAGTCCATCGGCATCAAAATCCGGCCCGAAAATCTGGAGATATGACAGTTTGAAAAATAAACCACCGCCGTTTACGATGTACTCAACTGATATTTTAAATTGCTCTTAAAATTTTTCTAATTAACGAAATTTCAAAATTTAAAATGCTAAAAATATCTATATTTTCATGCGAATCGAATGAGTCCATCGGCATCAAAATCCGGCCCGAAAATCTGGAGATATGACAGTTTGAAAAATAAACCACCGCCGTTTACGATGTACTCAACTGATATTTTAAATTGCTCTTAAAATGTTTCTAATTAACGAAATTTCAAAATTTAAAATGCTAAAAATATCTATATTTTCATGCGAATCGAATGAGTCCATCGGCATCAAAATCCGGCCCGAAAATCTGGAGATATGACAGTTTGAAAAATTAACCACCGCCGTTTACGATGTACTCAACTGATATTTTAAATTGCTCTTAAAATTTTTCTAATTAACGAAATTTCAAAATTTAAAATGCTAAAAATATCTATATTTTCATGCGAATCGAATGAGTCCATCGGCATCAAAATCCGGCACGAAAATCTGGAGATATGACAGTTTGAAAAATAAACCACCGCCGTTTACGATGTACTCAACTGATATTTTAAATTGCTCTTAAAATTTTTCTAATTAACGAAATTTCAAAATTTAAAGTGTTAAAATTATCTACAAATTTTTGCGAATCGAATGAGACCAAAAGGAACAAAATCCGGCCCGAAAATCTGGAGATATGACAGTTTGAAAAATAAACCACCGCCGTTTACGATGTACTCAACTGATATTTTAAATTGCTCTTAAAATTTTTCTAATTAACGAAATTTCAAAATTTAAAATGCTAAAAATATCTATATTTTCATGCGAATCGAATGAGTCCATCGGCATCAAAATCCGGCCCGAAAATCTGGAGATATGACAGTTTGAAAAATAAACCACCGCCGTTTACGATGTACTCAACTGATATTTTAAATTGCTCTTAAAATTTTTCTAATTAACGAAATTTCAAAATTTAAAATGCTAAAAATATCTATATTTTCATGCGAATCGAATGAGTCCATCGGCATCAAAATCCGGCCCGAAAATCTGGAGATATGACAGTTTGAAAAATAAACCACCGCCGTTTACGATGTACTCAACTGATATTTTAAATTGCTCTTAAAATTTTTCTAATTAATGAAATTTCAAAATTTAAAGTGTTAAAATTATCTACAAATTTTTGCGAATCGAATGAGACCAAAAGGAACAAAATCCGGTGTGCCATTCTTGAGATATGACAGTTTGAAAAATAAACCACCGCCGTTTACGATGTACTCAACTGATATTTTAAATTGCTCTTAAAATTTTTCTAATTAACGAAATTTCAAAATTTAAAATGCTAAAAATATCTATATTTTCATGCGAATCGAATGAGTCCATCGGCATCAAAATCCGGCCCGAAAATCTGGAGATATGACAGTTTGAAAAATAAACCACCGCCGTTTACGATGTACTCAACTGATATTTTAAATTGCTCTTAAAATTTTTCTAATTAACGAAATTTCAAAATTTAAAATGCTAAAAATATCTATATTTTCATGCGAATCGAATGAGTCCATCGGCATCAAAATCCGGCCCGAAAATCTGGAGATATGACAGTTTGAAAAATAAACCACCGCCGTTTACGATGTACTCAACTGATATTTTAAATTGCTCTTAAAATTTTTCTAATTAATGAAATTTCAAAATTTAAAGTGTTAAAATTATCTACAAATTTTTGCGAATCGAATGAGACCAAAAGGAACAAAATCCGGCCCGAAAATCTGGAGATATGACAGTTTGAAAAATAAACCACCGCCGTTTACGATGTACTCAACTGATATTTTAAATTGCTCTTAAAATTTTTCTAATTAATGAAATTTCAAAATTTAAAGTGTTAAAATTATCTACAAATTTTTGCGAATCGAATGAGACCAAAAGGAACAAAATCCGGCCCGAAAATCTGGAGATATGACAGTTTGAAAAATAAACCACCGCCGTTTACGATGTACTCAACTGATATTTTAAATTGCTCTTAAAATTTTTCTAATTAACGAAATTTCAAAATTTAAAATGCTAAAAATATCTATATTTTCATGCGAATCGAATGAGTCCATCGGCATCAAAATCCGGCCCGAAAATCTGGAGATATGACAGTTTGAAAAATAAACCACCGCCGTTTACGATGTACTCAACTGATATTTTAAATTGCTCTTAAAATTTTTCTAATTAACGAAATTTCAAAATTTAAAATGCTAAAAATATCTATATTTTCATGCGAATCGAATGAGTCCATCGGCATCAAAATCCGGCCCGAAAATCTGGAGATATGACAGTTTGAAAAATAAACCACCGCCGTTTACGATGTACTCAACTGATATTTTAAATTGCTCTTAAAATTTTTCTAATTAATGAAATTTCAAAATTTAAAGTGTTAAAATTATCTACAAATTTTTGCGAATCGAATGAGACCAAAAGGAACAAAATCCGGCCCGAAAATCTGGAGATATGACAGTTTGAAAAATAAACCACCGCCGTTTACGATGTACTCAACTGATATTTTAAATTGCTCTTAAAATTTTTCTAATTAATGAAATTTCAAAATTTAAAGTGTTAAAATTATCTACAAATTTTTGCGAATCGAATGAGACCAAAAGGAACAAAATCCGGCCCGAAAATCTGGAGATATGACAGTTTGAAAAATAAACCACCGCCGTTTACGATGTACTCAACTGATATTTTAAATTGCTCTTAAAATTTTTCTAATTAACGAAATTTCAAAATTTAAAATGCTAAAAATATCTATATTTTCATGCGAATCGAATGAGTCCATCGGCATCAAAATCGGGCCCGAAAATCTGGAGATATGACAGTTTGAAAAATAAACCACCGCCGTTTACGATGTACTCAACTGATATTTTAAATTGCTCTTAAAATTTTTCTAATTAATGAAATTTCAAAATTTAAAGTGTTAAAATTATCTACAAATTTTTGCGAATCGAATGAGACCAAAAGGAACAAAATCCGGCCCGAAAATCTGGAGATATGACAGTTTGAAAAATAAACCACCGCCGTTTACGATGTACTCAACTGATATTTTAAATTGCTCTTAAAATTTTTCTAATTAATGAAATTTCAAAATTTAAAGTGTTAAAATTATCTACAAATTTTTGCGAATCGAATGAGACCAAAAGGAACAAAATCCGGCCCGAAAATCTGGAGATATGACAGTTTGAAAAATAAACCACCGCCGTTTACGATGTACTCAACTGATATTTTAAATTGCTCTTAAAATTTTTCTAATTAACGAAATTTCAAAATTTAAAATGCTAAAAATATCTATATTTTCATGCGAATCGAATGAGTCCATCGGCATCAAAATCCGGCCCGAAAATCTGGAGATATGACAGTTTGAAAAATAAACCACCGCCGTTTACGATGTACTCAACTGATATTTTAAATTGCTCTTAAAATTTTTCTAATTAATGAAATTTCAAAATTTAAAGTGTTAAAATTATCTACAAATTTTTGCGAATCGAATGAGACCAAAAGGAACAAAATCCGGTGTGCCATTCTTGAGATATGACAGTTTGAAAAATAAACCACCGCCGTTTACGATGTACTCAACTGATATTTTAAATTGCTCTTAAAATTTTTCTAATTAATGAAATTTCAAAATTTAAAGTGTTAAAATTATCTACAAATTTTTGCGAATCGAATGAGACCAAAAGGAACAAAATCCGGCCCGAAAATCTGGAGATATGACAGTTTGAAAAATAAACCACCGCCGTTTACGATGTACTCAACTGATATTTTAAATTGCTCTTAAAATTTTTCTAATTAATGAAATTTCAAAATTTAAAGTGTTAAAATTATCTACAAATTTTTGCGAATCGAATGAGACCAAAAGGAACAAAATCCGGCCCGAAAATCTGGAGATATGACAGTTTGAAAAATAAACCACCGCCGTTTACGATGTACTCAACTGATATTTTAAATTGCTCTTAAAATTTTTCTAATTAACGAAATTTCAAAATTTAAAATGCTAAAAATATCTATATTTTCATGCGAATCGAATGAGTCCATCGGCATCAAAATCGGGCCCGAAAATCTGGAGATATGACAGTTTGAAAAATAAACCACCGCCGTTTACGATGTACTCAACTGATATTTTAAATTGCTCTTAAAATTTTTCTAATTAATGAAATTTCAAAATTTAAAGTGTTAAAATTATCTACAAATTTTTGCGAATCGAATGAGACCAAAAGGAACAAAATCCGGCCCGAAAATCTGGAGATATGACAGTTTGAAAAATAAACCACCGCCGTTTACGATGTACTCAACTGATATTTTAAATTGCTCTTAAAATTTTTCTAATTAATGAAATTTCAAAATTTAAAGTGTTAAAATTATCTACAAATTTTTGCGAATCGAATGAGACCAAAAGGAACAAAATCCGGTGTGCCATTCTTGAGATATGACAGTTTGAAAAATAAACCACCGCCGTTTACGATGTACTCAACTGATATTTTAAATTGCTCTTAAAATTTTTCTAATTAATGAAATTTCAAAATTTAAAGTGTTAAAATTATCTACAAATTTTTGCGAATCGAATGAGACCAAAAGGAACAAAATCCGGCCCGAAAATCTGGAGATATGACAGTTTGAAAAATAAACCACCGCCGTTTACGATGTACTCAACTGATATTTTAAATTGCTCTTAAAATTTTTCTAATTAACGAAATTTCAAAATTTAAAATGCTAAAAATATCTATATTTTCATGCGAATCGAATGAGTCCATCGGCATCAAAATCCGGCCCGAAAATCTGGAGATATGACAGTTTGAAAAATAAACCACCGCCGTTTACGATGTACTCAACTGATATTTTAAATTGCTCTTAAAATTTTTCTAATTAACGAAATTCCAAAATTTAAAATGCTAAAAATATCTATATTTTCATGCGAATCGAATGAGTCCATCGGCATCAAAATCGGGCCCGAAAATCTGGAGATATGACAGTTTGAAAAATAAACCACCGCCGTTTACGATGTACTCAACTGATATTTTAAATTGCTCTTAAAATTTTTCTAATTAATGAAATTTCAAAATTTAAAGTGTTAAAATTATCTACAAATTTTTGCGAATCGAATGAGACCAAAAGGAACAAAATCCGGCCCGAAAATCTGGAGATATGACAGTTTGAAAAATAAACCACCGCCGTTTACGATGTACTCAACTGATATTTTAAATTGCTCTTAAAATTTTTCTAATTAACGAAATTCCAAAATTTAAAATGCTAAAAATATCTATATTTTCATGCGAATCGAATGAGTCCATCGGCATCAAAATCGGGCCTGAAAATCTGGAGATATGACAGTTTGAAAAATAAACCACCGCCGTTTACGATGTACTCAACTGATATTTTAAATTGCTCTTAAAATTTTTCTAATTAACGAAATTTCAAAATTTAAAATGCTAAAAATATATATATTTTCATGCGAATCGAATGAGTCCATCGGCATCAAAATCCGGCCTGAAAATCTGGAGATATGACAGTTTGAAAAATAAACCACCGCCGTTTACGATGTACTCAACTGATATTTTAAATTGCTCTTAAAATTTTTCTAATTAACGAAATTCCAAAATTTAAAATGCTAAAAATATCTATATTTTCATGCGAATCGAATGAGTCCATCGGCATCAAAATCGGGCCCGAAAATCTGGAGATATGACAGTTTGAAAAATAAACCACCGCCGTTTACGATGTACTCAACTGATATTTTAAATTGCTCTTAAAATTTTTCTAATTAATGAAATTTCAAAATTTAAAGTGTTAAAATTATCTACAAATTTTTGCGAATCGAATGAGACCAAAAGGAACAAAATCCGGTGTGCCATTCTTGAGATATGACAGTTTGAAAAATAAACCACCGCCGTTTACGATGTACTCAACTGATATTTTAAATTGCTCTTAAAATTTTTCTAATTAATGAAATTTCAAAATTTAAAGTGTTAAAATTATCTACAAATTTTTGCGAATCGAATGAGACCAAAAGGAACAAAATCCGGCCCGAAAATCTGGAGATATGACAGTTTGAAAAATAAACCACCGCCGTTTACGATGTACTCAACTGATATTTTAAATTGCTCTTAAAATTTTTCTAATTAATGAAATTTCAAAATTTAAAGTGTTAAAATTATCTACAAATTTTTGCGAATCGAATGAGACCAAAAGGAACAAAATCCGGTGTGCCATTCTTGAGATATGACAGTTTGAAAAATAAACCACCGCCGTTTACGATGTACTCAACTGATATTTTAAATTGCTCTTAAAATTTTTCTAATTAATGAAATTTCAAAATTTAAAGTGTTAAAATTATCTACAAATTTTTGCGAATCGAATGAGACCAAAAGGAACAAAATCCGGCCCGAAAATCTGGAGATATGACAGTTTGAAAAATAAACCACCGCCGTTTACGATGTACTCAACTGATATTTTAAATTGCTCTTAAAATTTTTCTAATTAACGAAATTTCAAAATTTAAAATGCTAAAAATATCTATATTTTCATGCGAATCGAATGAGTCCATCGGCATCAAAATCCGGCCCGAAAATCTGGAGATATGACAGTTTGAAAAATAAACCACCGCCGTTTACGATGTACTCAACTGATATTTTAAATTGCTCTTAAAATTTTTCTAATTAACGAAATTCCAAAATTTAAAATGCTAAAAATATCTATATTTTCATGCGAATCGAATGAGTCCATCGGCATCAAAATCGGGCCCGAAAATCTGGAGATATGACAGTTTGAAAAATAAACCACCGCCGTTTACGATGTACTCAACTGATATTTTAAATTGCTCTTAAAATTTTTCTAATTAATGAAATTTCAAAATTTAAAGTGTTAAAATTATCTACAAATTTTTGCGAATCGAATGAGACCAAAAGGAACAAAATCCGGCCCGAAAATCTGGAGATATGACAGTTTGAAAAATAAACCACCGCCGTTTACGATGTACTCAACTGATATTTTAAATTGCTCTTAAAATTTTTCTAATTAACGAAATTCCAAAATTTAAAATGCTAAAAATATCTATATTTTCATGCGAATCGAATGAGTCCATCGGCATCAAAATCGGGCCTGAAAATCTGGAGATATGACAGTTTGAAAAATAAACCACCGCCGTTTACGATGTACTCAACTGATATTTTAAATTGCTCTTAAAATTTTTCTAATTAACGAAATTTCAAAATTTAAAATGCTAAAAATATATATATTTTCATGCGAATCGAATGAGTCCATCGGCATCAAAATCGGGCCCGAAAATCTGGAGATATGACAGTTTGAAAAATAAACCACCGCCGTTTACGATGTACTCAACTGATATTTTAAATTGCTCTTAAAATTTTTCTAATTAATGAAATTCCAAAATTTAAAATGCTAAAAATATCTATATTTTCATGCGAATCGAATGAGTCCATCGGCATCAAAATCGGGCCCGAAAATCTGGAGATATGACAGTTTGAAAAATAAACCACCGCCGTTTACGATGTACTCAACTGATATTTTAAATTGCTCTTAAAATTTTTCTAATTAATGAAATTTCAAAATTTAAAGTGTTAAAATTATCTACAAATTTTTGCGAATCGAATGAGACCAAAAGGAACAAAATCCGGTGTGCCATTCTTGAGATATGACAGTTTGAAAAATAAACCACCGCCGTTTACGATGTACTCAACTGATATTTTAAATTGCTCTTAAAATTTTTCTAATTAATGAAATTTCAAAATTTAAAGTGTTAAAATTATCTACAAATTTTTGCGAATCGAATGAGACCAAAAGGAACAAAATCCGGTGTGCCATTCTTGAGATATGACAGTTTGAAAAATAAACCACCGCCGTTTACGATGTACTCAACTGATATTTTAAATTGCTCTTAAAATTTTTCTAATTAACGAAATTTCAAAATTTAAAATGCTAAAAATATCTATATTTTCATGCGAATCGAATGAGTCCATCGGCATCAAAATCCGGCCCGAAAATCTGGAGATATGACAGTTTGAAAAATGAACCACCGCCGTTTACGATGTACTCAACTGATATTTTAAATTGCTCTTAAAATTTTTCTAATTAATGAAATTTCAAAATTTAAAGTGTTAAAATTATCTACAAATTTTTGCGAATCGAATGAGACCAAAAGGAACAAAATCCGGTGTGCCATTCTTGAGATATGACAGTTTGAAAAATAAACCACCGCCGTTTACGATGTACTCAACTGATATTTTAAATTGCTCTTAAAATTTTTCTAATTAAAGAAATTTCAAAATTTAAAGTGTTAAAATTATCTACAAATTTTTGCGAATCGAATGAGACCAAAAGGAACAAAATCCGGCCCGAAAATCTGGAGATATGACAGTTTGAAAAATAAACCACCGCCGTTTACGATGTACTCAACTGATATTTTAAATTGCTCTTAAAATTTTTCTAATTAATGAAATTTCAAAATTTAAAATGCTAAAAATATCTATATTTTCATGCGAATCGAATGAGTCCATCGGCATCAAAATCCGGCCCGAAAATCTGGAGATATGACAGTTTGAAAAATAAACCACCGCCGTTTACGATGTACTCAACTGATATTTTAAATTGCTCTTAAAATTTTTCTAATTAAAGAAATTTCAAAATTTAAAGTGTTAAAATTATCTACAAATTTTTGCGAATCGAATGAGACCAAAAGGAACAAAATCCGGCCCGAAAATCTGGAGATATGACAGTTTGAAAAATAAACCACCGCCGTTTACGATGTACTCAACTGATATTTTAAATTGCTCTTAAAATTTTTCTAATTAATGAAATTTCAAAATTTAAAATGCTAAAAATATCTATATTTTCATGCGAATCGAATGAGTCCATCGGCATCAAAATCCGGCCCGAAAATCTGGAGATATGACAGTTTGAAAAATAAACCACCGCCGTTTACGATGTACTCAACTGATATTTTAAATTGCTCTTAAAATTTTTCTAATTAACGAAATTTCAAAATTTAAAATGCTAAAAATATATATATTTTCATGCGAATCGAATGAGTCCATCGGCATCAAAATCCGGCCCGAAAATCTGGAGATATGACAGTTTGAAAAATAAACCACCGCCGTTTACGATGT
Organism: Caenorhabditis virilis; assembly: GCA_964036255.1. Classification (NCBI taxonomy): domain Eukaryota; kingdom Metazoa; phylum Nematoda; class Chromadorea; order Rhabditida; family Rhabditidae; genus Caenorhabditis; species Caenorhabditis virilis. Next base: position 2,792,580 of record OZ038415.1, on the reverse strand, counting down.
ACTCAACTGATATTTTAAATTGCTCTTAAAATTTTTCTAATTAATGAAATTCCAAAATTTAAAATGCTAAAAATATCTATATTTTTATGCGAATCGAATGAGTCCATCGGCATCAAAATCGGGCCCGAAAATCTGGAGATATGACAGTTTGAAAAATAAACCACCGCCGTTTACGATGTACTCAACTGATATTTTAAATTGCTCTTAAAATTTTTCTAATTAACGAAATTTCAAAATTTAAAATGCTAAAAATATCTATATTTTCATGCGAATCGAATGAGTCCATCGGCATCAAAATCCGGCCCGAAAATCTGGAGATATGACAGTTTGAAAAATAAACCACCGCCGTTTACGATGTACTCAACTGATATTTTAAATTGCTCTTAAAATTTTTCTAATTAACGAAATTCCAAAATTTAAAATGCTAAAAATATCTATATTTTCATGCGAATCGAATGAGTCCATCGGCATCAAAATCCGGCCCGAAAATCTGGAGATATGACAGTTTGAAAAATAAACCACCGCCGTTTACGATGTACTCAACTGATATTTTAAATTGCTCTTAAAATTTTTCTAATTAACGAAATTTCAAAATTTAAAGTGTTAAAATTATCTACAAATTTTTGCGAATCGAATGAGACCAAAAGGAACAAAATCCGGTGTGCCATTCTTGAGATATGACAGTTTGAAAAATAAACCACCGCCGTTTACGATGTACTCAACTGATATTTTAAATTGCTCTTAAAATTTTTCTAATTAACGAAATTTCAAAATTTAAAATGCTAAAAATATCTATATTTTCATGCGAATCGAATGAGTCCATCGGCATCAAAATCCGGCCCGAAAATCTGGAGATATGACAGTTTGAAAAATAAACCACAGCCGTTTACGATGTACTCAACTGATATTTTAAATTGCTCTTAAAATTTTTCTAATTAATGAAATTTCAAAATTTAAAGTGTTAAAATTATCTACAAATTTTTGCGAATCGAATGAGACCAAAAGGAACAAAATCCGGTGTGCCATTCTTGAGATATGACAGTTTGAAAAATAAACCACCGCCGTTTACGATGTACTCAACTGATATTTTAAATTGCTCTTAAAATTTTTCTAATTAATGAAATTTCAAAATTTAAAGTGTTAAAATTATCTACAAATTTTTGCGAATCGAATGAGACCAAAAGGAACAAAATCCGGTGTGCCATTCTTGAGATATGACAGTTTGAAAAATAAACCACCGCCGTTTACGATGTACTCAACTGATATTTTAAATTGCTCTTAAAATTTTTCTAATTAACGAAATTTCAAAATTTAAAATGCTAAAAATATCTATATTTTCATGCGAATCGAATGAGTCCATCGGCATCAAAATCCGGCCCGAAAATCTGGAGATATGACAGTTTGAAAAATAAACCACCGCCGTTTACGATGTACTCAACTGATATTTTAAATTGCTCTTAAAATTTTTCTAATTAATGAAATTTCAAAATTTAAAGTGTTAAAATTATCTACAAATTTTTGCGAATCGAATGAGACCAAAAGGAACAAAATCCGGTGTGCCATTCTTGAGATATGACAGTTTGAAAAATAAACCACCGCCGTTTACGATGTACTCAACTGATATTTTAAATTGCTCTTAAAATTTTTCTAATTAATGAAATTTCAAAATTTAAAGTGTTAAAATTATCTACAAATTTTTGCGAATCGAATGAGACCAAAAGGAACAAAATCCGGTGTGCCATTCTTGAGATATGACAGTTTGAAAAATAAACCACCGCCGTTTACGATGTACTCAACTGATATTTTAAATTGCTCTTAAAATTTTTCTAATTAACGAAATTTCAAAATTTAAAATGCTAAAAATATCTATATTTTCATGCGAATCGAATGAGTCCATCGGCATCAAAATCGGGCCCGAAAATCTGGAGATATGACAGTTTGAAAAATAAACCACCGCCGTTTACGATGTACTCAACTGATATTTTAAATTGCTATTAAAATTTTTCTAATTAACGAAATTTCAAAATTTAAAGTGTTAAAATTATCTACAAATTTTTGCGAATCGAATGAGACCAAAAGGAACAAAATCCGGTGTGCCATTCTTGAGATATGACAGTTTGAAAAATAAACCACCGCCGTTTACGATGTACTCAACTGATATTTTAAATTGCTCTTAAAATTTTTCTAATTAACGAAATTTCAAAATTTAAAATGCTAAAAATATCTATATTTTCATGCGAATCGAATGAGTCCATCGGCATCAAAATCCGGCCCGAAAATCTGGAGATATGACAGTTTGAAAAATAAACCACCGCCGTTTACGATGTACTCAACTGATATTTTAAATTGCTCTTAAAATTTTTCTAATTAATGAAATTTCAAAATTTAAAGTGTTAAAATTATCTACAAATTTTTGCGAATCGAATGAGACCAAAAGGAACAAAATCCGGTGTGCCATTCTTGAGATATGACAGTTTGAAAAATAAACCACCGCCGTTTACGATGTACTCAACTGATATTTTAAATTGCTCTTAAAATTTTTCTAATTAATGAAATTTCAAAATTTAAAGTGTTAAAATTATCTACAAATTTTTGCGAATCGAATGAGACCAAAAGGAACAAAATCCGGTGTGCCATTCTTGAGATATGACAGTTTGAAAAATAAACCACCGCCGTTTACGATGTACTCAACTGATATTTTAAATTGCTCTTAAAATTTTTCTAATTAAAGAAATTTCAAAATTTAAAGTGTTAAAATTATCTATATTTTCATGCGAATCGAATGAGTCCATCGGCATCAAAATCCGGCCCGAAAATCTGGAGATATGACAGTTTGAAAAATAAACCACCGCCGTTTACGATGTACTCAACTGATATTTTAAATTGCTCTTAAAATTTTTCTAATTAATGAAATTTCAAAATTTAAAGTGTTAAAATTATCTACAAATTTTTGCGAATCGAATGAGACCAAAAGGAACAAAATCCGGTGTGCCATTCTTGAGATATGACAGTTTGAAAAATAAACCACCGCCGTTTACGATGTACTCAACTGATATTTTAAATTGCTCTTAAAATTTTTCTAATTAATGAAATTTCAAAATTTAAAGTGTTAAAATTATCTACAAATTTTTGCGAATCGAATGAGACCAAAAGGAACAAAATCCGGTGTGCCATTCTTGAGATATGACAGTTTGAAAAATAAACCACCGCCGTTTACGATGTACTCAACTGATATTTTAAATTGCTCTTAAAATTTTTCTAATTAAAGAAATTTCAAAATTTAAAGTGTTAAAATTATCTATATTTTCATGCGAATCGAATGAGTCCATCGGCATCAAAATCCGGCCCGAAAATCTGGAGATATGACAGTTTGAAAAATAAACCACCGCCGTTTACGATGTACTCAACTGATATTTTAAATTGCTCTTAAAATTTTTCTAATTAATGAAATTTCAAAATTTAAAGTGTTAAAATTATCTACAAATTTTTGCGAATCGAATGAGACCAAAAGGAACAAAATCCGGTGTGCCATTCTTGAGATATGACAGTTTGAAAAATAAACCACCGCCGTTTACGATGTACTCAACTGATATTTTAAATTGCTCTTAAAATTTTTCTAATTAATGAAATTTCAAAATTTAAAGTGTTAAAATTATCTACAAATTTTTGCGAATCGAATGAGACCAAAAGGAACAAAATCCGGTGTGCCATTCTTGAGATATGACAGTTTGAAAAATAAACCACCGCCGTTTACGATGTACTCAACTGATATTTTAAATTGCTCTTAAAATTTTTCTAATTAAAGAAATTTCAAAATTTAAAGTGTTAAAATTATCTATATTTTCATGCGAATCGAATGAGTCCATCGGCATCAAAATCCGGCCCGCAAATCTGGAGATATGACAGTTTGAAAAATAAACCACCGCCGTTTACGATGTACTCAACTGATATTTTAAATTGCTCTTAAAATTTTTCTAATTAAAGAAATTTCAAAATTTAAAGTGTTAAAATTATCTACAAATTTTTGCGAATCGAATGAGACCAAAAGGAACAAAATCCGGTGTGCCATTCTTGAGATATGACAGTTTGAAAAATAAACCACCGCCGTTTACGATGTACTCAACTGATATTTTAAATTGCTCTTAAGATTTTTCTAATTAACGAAATTTCAAAATTTAAAGTGTTAAAATTATCTACAAATTTTTGCGAATCGAATGAGACCAAAAGGAACAAAATCCGGTGTGCCATTCTTGAGATATGATAGTTTGAAAAATAAACCACCGCCGTTTACGATGTACTCAACTGATATTTTAAATTGCTCTTAAGATTTTTCTAATTAACGAAATTTCAAAATTTAAAGTGTTAAAATTATCTACAAATTTTTGCGAATCGAATGAGACCAAAAGGAACAAAATCCGGTGTGCCATTCTTGAGATATGACAGTTTGAAAAATAAACCACCGCCGTTTACGATGTACTCAACTGATATTTTAAATTGCTCTTAAAATTTTTCTAATTAACGAAATTTCAAAATTTAAAGTGTTAAAATTATCTACAAATTTTTGCGAATCGAATGAGACCAAAAGGAACAAAATCCGGTGTGCCATTCTTGAGATATGATAGTTTGAAAAATAAACCACCGCCGTTTACGATGTACTCAACTGATATTTTAAATTGCTCTTAAGATTTTTCTAATTAACGAAATTTCAAAATTTAAAGTGTTAAAATTATCTACAAATTTTTGCGAATCGAATGAGACCAAAAGGAACAAAATCCGGTGTGCCATTCTTGAGATATGACAGTTTGAAAAATAAACCACCGCCGTTTACGATGTACTCAACTGATATTTTAAATTGCTCTTAAAATTTTTCTAATTAACGAAATTTCAAAATTTAAAATGCTAAAAATATCTATATTTTCATGCGAATCGAATGAGTCCATCGGCATCAAAATCCGGCCCGAAAATCTGGAGATATGACAGCTTGAAAAATAAACCACCGCCGTTTACGATGTACTCAACTGATATTTTAAATTGCTCTTAAAATTTTTCTAATTAACGAAATTCCAAAATTTAAAATGCTAAAAATATCTATATTTTCATGCGAATCGAATGAGTCCATCGGCATCAAAATCCGGCCCGAAAATCTGGAGATATGACAGTTTGAAAAATAAACCACCGCCGTTTACTATGTACTCAACTGATATTTTAAATTGCTCTTAAAATTTTTCTAATTAACGAAATTTCAAAATTTAAAATGCTAAAAATATCTATATTTTCATGCGAATCGAATGAGTCCATCGGCATCAAAATCCGGCCCGCAAATCTGGAGATATGACAGTTTGAAAAATAAACCACCGCCGTTTACGATGTACTCAACTGATATTTTAAATTGCTCTTAAAATTTTTCTAATTAAAGAAATTTCAAAATTTAAAGTGTTAAAATTATCTACAAATTTTTGCGAATCGAATGAGACCAAAAGGAACAAAATCCGGTGTGCCATTCTTGAGATATGACAGTTTGAAAAATAAACCACCGCCGTTTACGATGTACTCAACTGATATTTTAAATTGCTCTTAAGATTTTTCTAATTAACGAAATTTCAAAATTTAAAGTGTTAAAATTATCTACAAATTTTTGCGAATCGAATGAGACCAAAAGGAACAAAATCCGGTGTGCCATTCTTGAGATATGATAGTTTGAAAAATAAACCACCGCCGTTTACGATGTACTCAACTGATATTTTAAATTGCTCTTAAAATTTTTCTAATTAACGAAATTTCAAAATTTAAAATGCTAAAAATATCTATATTTTCATGCGAATCGAATGAGTCCATCGGCATCAAAATCCGGCCCGAAAATCTGGAGATATGACAGTTTGAAAAATAAACCACCGCCGTTTACGATGTACTCAACTGATATTTTAAATTGCTCTTAAAATTTTTCTAATTAACGAAATTTCAAAATTTAAAATGCTAAAAATATCTATATTTTCATGCGAATCGAATGAGTCCATCGGCATCAAAATCCGGCCCTAAAATCTGGAGATATGACAGTTTGAAAAATAAACCACCGCCGTTTACGATGTACTCAACTGATATTTTAAATTGCTCTTAAAATTTTTCTAATTAACGAAATTCCAAAATTTAAAATGCTAAAAATATCTATATTTTCATGCGAATCGAATGAGTCCATCGGCATCAAAATCCGGCCCGAAAATCTGGAGATATGACAGTTTGAAAAATAAACCACCGCCGTTTACGATGTACTCAACTGATATTTTAAATTGCTCTTAAAATTTTTCTAATTAACGAAATTTCAAAATTTAAAGTGTTAAAATTATCTACAAATTTTTGCGAATCGAATGAGACCAAAAGGAACAAAATCCGGTGTGCCATTCTTGAGATATGACAGTTTGAAAAATAAACCACCGCCGTTTACGATGTACTCAACTGATATTTTAAATTGCTCTTAAAATTTTTCTAATTAACGAAATTTCAAAATTTAAAATGCTAAAAATATCTATATTTTCATGCGAATCGAATGAGTCCATCGGCATCAAAATCCGGCCCGAAAATCTGGAGATATGACAGTTTGAAAAATAAACCACCGCCGTTTACGATGTACTCAACTGATATTTTAAATTGCTCTTAAAATTTTTCTAATTAACGAAATTTCAAAATTTAAAATGCTAAAAATATCTATATTTTCATGCGAATCGAATGAGTCCATCGGCATCAAAATCCGGCCCGAAAATCTGGAGATATGACAGTTTGAAAAATAAACCACAGCCGTTTACGATGTACTCAACTGATATTTTAAATTGCTCTTAAAATTTTTCTAATTAATGAAATTTCAAAATTGAAAGTGTTAAAATTATCTACAAATTTTTGCGAATCGAATGAGACCAAAAGGAACAAAATCCGGCCCGAAAATCTGGAGATATGACAGTTTGAAAAATAAACCACCGCCGTTTACGATGTACTCAACTGATATTTTAAATTGCTCTTAAAATTTTTCTAATTAACGAAATTTCAAAATTTAAAGTGTTAAAATTATCTACAAATTTTTGCGAATCGAATGAGACCAAAAGGAACAAAATCCGGTGTGCCATTCTTGAGATATGACAGTTTGAAAAATAAACCACCGCCGTTTACGATGTACTCAACTGATATTTTAAATTGCTCTTAAAATTTTTCTAATTAACGAAATTTCAAAATTTAAAGTGTTAAAATTATCTACAAATTTTTGCGAATCGAATGAGACCAAAAGGAACAAAATCCGGTGTGCCATTCTTGAGATATGACAGTTTGAAAAATAAACCACCGCCGTTTACGATGTACTCAACTGATATTTTAAATTGCTCTTAAAATTTTTCTAATTAACGAAATTTCAAAATTTAAAGTGTTAAAATTATCTACAAATTTTTGCGAATCGAATGAGACCAAAAGGAACAAAATCCGGTGTGCCATTCTTGAGATATGACAGTTTGAAAAATAAACCACCGCCGTTTACGATGTACTCAACTGATATTTTAAATTGCTCTTAAAATTTTTCTAATTAACGAAATTTCAAAATTTAAAGTGTTAAAATTATCTACAAATTTTTGCTAATCGAATGAGACCAAAAGGAACAAAATCCGGTGTGCCATTCTTGAGATATGACAGTTTGAAAAATAAACCACCGCCGTTTACGATGTACTCAACTGATATTTTAAATTGCTCTTAAAATTTTTCTAATTAATGAAATTTCAAAATTTTAAATGCTAAAAATATCAATATTTTCATGCGAATCGAATGAGTCCATCGGCATCAAAATCCGGCCCGAAAATCTGGAGATATGACAGTTTGAAAAATAAACCACCGCCGTTTACGATGTACTCAACTGATATTTTAAATTGCTCTTAAAATTTTTCTAATTAACGAAATTTCAAAATTTAAAATGCTAAAAATATCTATATTTTCATGCGAATCGAATGAGTCCATCGGCATCAAAATCCGGCCCGAAAATCTGGAGATATGACAGTTTGAAAAATAAACCACCGCCGTTTACGATGTACTCAACTGATATTTTAAATTACTCTTAAAATTTTTCTAATTAACGAAATTTCAAAATTTAAAATGCTAAAAATATCTACGCTTCCATGCGAATCGAATGAGCCCATCGGCATCAAAATCCGGTGCGGCATTCTTGAGATATGACAGTTTGAAAAATAAACCGACACCGTTTACGATGTACTGAACTGATATTTTAAATTGCTCTTAAAATTTTTCTAATTAACGAAATTTCAAAATTTAAAGTGTTAGAATTATCTACAAATTTTTGCGAATCGAATGAGACCAAAAGGAACAAAATCCGGTGTGCCATTCTTGAGATATGACAGTTTGAAAAATAAACCACCGCCGTTTACGATGTACTCAACTGATATTTTAAATTGCTCTTAACATTTTTCTAATTAATGAAATTTCAAAATTTAAAATGCTAAAAATATCTATATTTTCATGCGAATCGAATGAGTCCATCGGCATCAAAATCCGGCACGAAAATCTGGAGATATGACAGTTTGAAAAATAAACCACCGCCGTTTACGATGTACTCAACTGATATTTTAAATTACTCTTAAAATTTTTCTAATTAACGAAATTTCAAAATTTAAAATGCTAAAAATATCTATATTTTCATGCGAATCGAATGAGTCCATCGGCATCAAAATCCGGCACGAAAATCTGGAGATATGACAGTTTGAAAAATAAACCACCGCCGTTTACGATGTACTCAACTGATATTTTAAATTACTCTTAAAATTTTTCTAATTAACGAAATTTCAAAACTTAAAATGCTAAAAATATCTATATTTTCATGCGAATCGAATGAGTCCATCGGCATCAAAATCCGGCACGAAAATCTGGAGATATGACAGTTTGAAAAATAAACCACCGCCGTTTACGATGTACTCAACTGATATTTTAAATTGCTCTTAAAATTTTTCTAATTAACGAAATTTCAAAATTTAAAGTGTTAAAATTATCTACAAATTTTTGCGAATCGAATGAGACCAAAAGGAACAAAATCCGGTGTGCCATTCTTGAGATATGACAGTTTGAAAAATCAACCACCGCCGTTTACGATGTACTCAACTGATATTTTAAATTACTCTTAAAATTTTTCTAATTAACGAAATTTCAAAATTTAAAATGCTAAAAATATCTATATTTTCATGCGAATCGAATGAGTCCATCGGCATCAAAATCCGGTGTGCCATTCTTGAGATATGACAGTTTGAAAAATAAACCACCGCCGTTTACGATGTACTCAACTGATATTTTAAATTGCTCTTAAAATGTTTCTAATTAATGAAATTTCAAAATTTAAAATGCTAAAAATATCTATATTTTCATGCGAATCGAATGAGTCCATCGGCATCAAAATCCGGCACGAAAATCTGGAGATATGACAGTTTGAAAAATAAACCACCGCCGTTTACGATGTACTCAACTGATATTTTAAATTACTCTTAAAATTTTTCTAATTAACGAAATTTCAAAACTTAAAATGCTAAAAATATCTATATTTTCATGCGAATCGAATGAGTCCATCGGCATCAAAATCCGGCACGAAAATCTGGAGATATGACAGTTTGAAAAATAAACCACCGCCGTTTACGATGTACTCAACTGATATTTTAAATTGCTCTTAAAATTTTTCTAATTAACGAAATTTCAAAATTTAAAGTGTTAAAATTATCTACAAATTTTTGCGAATCGAATGAGACCAAAAGGAACAAAATCCGGTGTGCCATTCTTGAGATATGACAGTTTGAAAAATAAACCGACACCGTTTACGATGTACTGAACTGATATTTTAAATTGCTCTTAAAATGTTTCTAATTAATGAAATTTCAAAATTTAAAATGCTAAAAATATCTATATTTTCATGCGAATCGAATGAGTCCATCGGCATCAAAATCCGGTGCGGCATTCTTGAGATATGACAGTTTGAAAAATAAACCGACACCGTTTACGATGTACTGAACTGATATTTTAAATTGCTCTTAAAATGTTTCTAATTAACGAAATTTCAAAATTTAAAATGCTAAAAATATCTATATTTTCATGCGAATCGAATGAGTCCATCGGCATCAAAATCCGGCACGAAAATCTGGAGATATGACAGTTTGAAAAATAAACCACCGCCGTTTACGATGTACTCAACTGATATTTTAAATTACTCTTAAAATTTTTCTAATTAACGAAATTTCAAAACTTAAAATGCTAAAAATATCTATATTTTCATGCGAATCGAATGAGTCCATCGGCATCAAAATCCGGCACGAAAATCTGGAGATATGACAGTTTGAAAAATAAACCACCGCCGTTTACGATGTACTCAACTGATATTTTAAATTGCTCTTAAAATTTTTCTAATTAACGAAATTTCAAAATTTAAAGTGTTAAAATTATCTACAAATTTTTGCGAATCGAATGAGACCAAAAGGAACAAAATCCGGTGTGCCATTCTTGAGATATGACAGTTTGAAAAATCAACCACCGCCGTTTACGATGTACTCAACTGATATTTTAAATTACTCTTAAAATTTTTCTAATTAACGAAATTTCAAAATTTAAAATGCTAAAAATATCTATATTTTCATGCGAATCGAATGAGTCCATCGGCATCAAAATCCGGTGTGCCATTCTTGAGATATGACAGTTTGAAAAATAAACCACCGCCGTTTACGATGTACTCAACTGATATTTTAAATTGCTCTTAAAATGTTTCTAATTAATGAAATTTCAAAATTTAAAATGCTAAAAATATCTATATTTTCATGCGAATCGAATGAGTCCATCGGCATCAAAATCCGGCACGAAAATCTGGAGATATGACAGTTTGAAAAATAAACCACCGCCGTTTACGATGTACTCAACTGATATTTTAAATTACTCTTAAAATTTTTCTAATTAACGAAATTTCAAAACTTAAAATGCTAAAAATATCTATATTTTCATGCGAATCGAATGAGTCCATCGGCATCAAAATCCGGCACGAAAATCTGGAGATATGACAGTTTGAAAAATAAACCACCGCCGTTTACGATGTACTCAACTGATATTTTAAATTGCTCTTAAAATTTTTCTAATTAACGAAATTTCAAAATTTAAAGTGTTAAAATTATCTACAAATTTTTGCGAATCGAATGAGACCAAAAGGAACAAAATCCGGTGTGCCATTCTTGAGATATGACAGTTTGAAAAATAAACCGACACCGTTTACGATGTACTGAACTGATATTTTAAATTGCTCTTAAAATGTTTCTAATTAATGAAATTTCAAAATTTAAAATGCTAAAAATATCTATATTTTCATGCGAATCGAATGAGTCCATCGGCATCAAAATCCGGCACGAAAATCTGGAGATATGACAGTTTGAAAAATAAACCACCGCCGTTTACGATGTACTCAACTGATATTTTAAATTACTCTTAAAATTTTTCTAATTAACGAAATTTCAAAACTTAAAATGCTAAAAATATCTATATTTTCATGCGAATCGAATGAGTCCATCGGCATCAAAATCCGGCACGAAAATCTGGAGATATGACAGTTTGAAAAATAAACCACCGCCGTTTACGATGTACTCAACTGATATTTTAAATTGCTCTTAAAATTTTTCTAATTAACGAAATTTCAAAATTTAAAGTGTTAAAATTATCTACAAATTTTTGCGAATCGAATGAGACCAAAAGGAACAAAATCCGGTGTGCCATTCTTGAGATATGACAGTTTGAAAAATCAACCACCGCCGTTTACGATGTACTCAACTGATATTTTAAATTACTCTTAAAATTTTTCTAATTAACGAAATTTCAAAATTTAAAATGCTAAAAATATCTATATTTTCATGCGAATCGAATGAGACCATCGGCATCAAAATCCGGTGTGCCATTCTTGAGATATGACAGTTTGAAAAATAAACCACCGCCGTTTACGATGTACTCAACTGATATTTTAAATTGCTCTTAAAATTTTTCTAATTAACGAAATTTCAACATTTAAAGTGTTAAAATTATCTACAAATTTTTGCGAATCGAATGAGACCAAAAGGAACAAAATCCGGTGTGCCATTCTTGAGATATGACAGTTTGAAAAATAAACCACCGCCGTTTACGATGTACTCAACTGATATTTTAAATTGCTCTTAAAATTTTTCTAATTAAGGAAATTTCAAAATTTAAAATGCTAAAAATATCTATATTTTCATGCGAATCGAATGAGTCCATCGGCATCAAAATCCGGTGCGGCATTCTTGAGATATGACAGTTTGAAAAATAAACCGACACCGTTTACGATGTACTGAACTGATATTTTAAATTGCTCTTAAAATGTTTCTAATTAATGAAATTTCAAAATTTAAAATGCTAAAAATATCTATATTTTCATGCGAATCGAATGAGTCCATCGGCATCAAACTCCGGCACGAAAATCTGGAGATATGACAGTTTGAAAAATAAACCACCGCCGTTTACGATGTACTCAACTGATATTTTAAATTACTCTTAAAATTTTTCTAATTAACGAAATTTCAAAACTTAAAATGCTAAAAATATCTATATTTTCATGCGAATCGAATGAGTCCATCGGCATCAAAATCCGGTGCGGCATTCTTGAGATATGACAGTTTGAAAAATAAACCGACACCGTTTACGATGTACTGAACTGATATTTTAAATTGCTCTTAAAATGTTTCTAATTAATGAAATTTCAAAATTTAAAATGCTAAAAATATCTATATTTTCATGCGAATCGAATGAGTCCATCGGCATCAAACTCCGGCACGAAAATCTGGAGATATGACAGTTTGAAAAATAAACCACCGCCGTTTACGATGTACTCAACTGATATTTTAAATTACTCTTAAAATTTTTCTAATTAACGAAATTTCAAAACTTAAAATGCTAAAAATATCTATATTTTCATGCGAATCGAATGAGTCCATCGGCATCAAAATCCGGCACGAAAATCTGGAGATATGACAGTTTGAAAAATAAACCACCGCCGTTTACGATGTACTCAACTGATATTTTAAATTGCTCTTAAAATTTTTCTAGTTAACGAAATTTCAAAATTTAAAGTGTTAAAATTATCTACAAATTTTTGCGAATCGAATGAGACCAAAAGGAACAAAATCCGGTGTGCGATTCTTGAGATATGACAGTTTGAAAAATAAACCACCGCCGTTTACGATGTACTCAACTGATATTTTAAATTGCTCTTAAAATTTTTCTAATTAACGAAATTTCAAAATTTAAAGTGTTAAAATTATCTACAAATTTTTGCGAATCGAATGAGACCAAAAGGAACAAAATCCGGTGTGCCCTTCTTGAGATATGACAGTTTGAAAAATAAACCACCGCCGTTTACGATGTACTCAACTGATATTTTAAATTGCTCTTAAAATTTTTCTAGTTAACGAAATTTCAAAATTTAAAATGCTAAAAATATCTATATTTTCATGCGAATCGAATGAGTCCATCGGCATCAAAATCCGGCACGAAAATCTGGAGATATGACAGTTTGAAAAATAAACCACCGCCGTTTACGATGTACTCAACTGATATTTTAAATTGCTCTTAAAATTTTTCTAGTTAACGAAATTTCAAAATTTAAAGTGTTAAAATTATCTACAAATTTTTGCGAATCGAATGAGACCAAAAGGAACAAAATCCGGTGTGCGATTCTTGAGATATGACAGTTTGAAAAATAAACCACCGCCGTTTACGATGTACTCAACTGATATTTTAAATTGCTCTTAAAATTTTTCTAATTAACGAAATTTCAAAATTTAAAATGCTAAAAATATCTATATTTTCATGCGAATCGAATGAGTCCATCGGCATCAAAATCCGGCACGAAAATCTGGAGATATGACAGTTTGAAAAATAAACCACCGCCGTTTACGATGTACTCAACTGATATTTTAAATTGCTCTTAAAATTTTTCTAGTTAACGAAATTTCAAAATTTAAAGTGTTAAAATTATCTACAAATTTTTGCGAATCGAATGAGACCAAAAGGAACAAAATCCGGTGTGCGATTCTTGAGATATGACAGTTTGAAAAATAAACCACCGCCGTTTACGATGTACTCAACTGATATTTTAAATTGCTCTTAAAATTTTTCTAATTAACGAAATTTCAAAATTTAAAATGCTAAAAATATCTATATTTTCATGCGAATCGAATGAGTCCATCGGCATCAAAATCCGGCACGAAAATCTGGAGATATGACAGTTTGAAAAATAAACCACCGCCGTTTACGATGTACTCAACTGATATTTTAAATTGCTCTTAAATTTTTTCTAATTAACGAAATTTCAAAATTTAAAGTGTTAAAATTATCTACAAATTTTTGCGAATCGAATGAGACCAAAAGGAACAAAATCCGGTGTGCCATTCTTGAGATATGACAGTTTGAAAAATAAACCACCGCCGTTTACGATGTACTCAACTGATATTTTAAATTGCTCTTAAATTTTTTCTAATTAACGAAATTTCAAAATTTAAAGTGTTAAAATTATCTACAAATTTTTGCGAATCGAATGAGACCAAAAGGAACAAAATCCGGTGTGCCATTCTTGAGATATGACAGTTTGAAAAATAAACCACCGCCGTTTACGATGTACTCAACTGATATTTTAAATTGCTCTTAAAATTTTTCTAATTAACGAAATTTCAAAATTTAAAGTGTTAAAATTATCTACAAATTTTTGCGAATCGAATGAGACCAAAAGGAACAAAAACACTTTAAATTTTGAAATTTCGTTAATTAGAAAAATGTTAAGAGCAATTTAAAATATCAGTTGAGTATATCGTAAACGGTGTCGGTTTATTTTTCAAACTGTCATATCTCAAGAATCGCACACCGGATTTTGATGCCGATGGTCTCATTCGATTCGCATGAAAATATAGATAATTTTAACACTTTAAATTTTGAAATTTCGTTAATTAGAAAAATGTTAAGAGCAATTTAAAATATCAGTTGAGTACATCGTAAACGGTGTCGGTTTATTTTTCAAACTGTCATATCTCAAGAATCGCACACCGGATTTTGATGCCGATGGTCTCATTCGATTCGCATGAAAATATAGATATTTTTAGCATTTTAAATTTTGAAATTTCGTTAATTAGAAAAATTTTAAAAGCAATTTAAAATATTAGTTCAGAACTTCGTAAACGGTGTCGGTTTATTTTTCAAACTGTCATATCTCAAGAATCGCACACCTGATTTCGATGCCGATGGTCTCATTCGATTCGCATGAAAATATAGATATTTTTAGCATTTTAAATTTTGAAATTTCGTTAATTAGAAAAATTTTAAGAGCAATTTAAAATATCAGTTCAGTACATCGTAAACGGTGTCGGTTTATTTTTCAAACTGTCATATCTCCAAATTTTCGGGCCAGATTTTGATGCCGATGGTCTCATTCGATTCGCATGAAAATATAGATATTTTTAGCATTTTAAATTTTGAAATTTCGTTAATTAGAAAAATTTTAAGAGCAATTTAAAATATCAGTTGAGTACATCGTAAACGGCGGTGGTTTATTTTTCAAACTGTCATATCTCAAGAATGGCACACCGGATTTTGTTCCTTTTGGTCTCATTCGATTCGCAAAAATTTGTAGATAATTTTAACACTTTAAATGTTGAAATTTCGTTAATTAGAAAAATTTTAAGAGCAATTTAAAATATCAGTTCAGTACATCGTTAACGGTGTCGGTTTATTTTTCAAACTGTCATATCTCAAGAATGGCACACCGGATTTTGATGCCGATGGTCTCATTCGATTCGCATGAAAATATAGATATTTTTAGCATTTTAAATTTTGAAATTTCGTTAATTAGAAAAATTTTAAGAGCAATTTAAAATATCAGTTCAGTACATCGTTAACGGTGTCGGTTTATTTTTCAAACTGTCATATCTCAAGAATGGCACACCGGATTTTGATGCCGATGGTCTCATTCGATTCGCATGAAAATATAGATATTTTTAGCATTTTAAATTTTGAAATTTCGTTAATTAGAAAAATTTTAAAAGCAATTTAAAATATCAGTTCAGTACATCGTAAACGGTGTCGGTTTATTTTTCAAACTGTCATATCTCCAGATTTTCGTGCCGGATTTTGATGCCGATGGTCTCATTCGATTCGCAAAAATTTGTAGATAATTTTAACACTTTAAATTTTGAAATTTCGTTAATTAGAAAAATTTTAAGAGCAATTTAAAATATCAGTTGAGTACATCGTAAACGGCGGTGGTTTATTTTTCAAACTGTCATATCTCAAGAATGGCACACCGGATTTTGATGCCGATGGTCTCATTCGATTCGCATGAAAATATAGATAATTTTAACACTTTAAATTTTGAAATTTCGTTAATTAGAAAAATGTTAAGAGCAATTTAAAATATCAGTTGAGTATATCGTAAACGGTGTCGGTTTATTTTTCAAACTGTCATATCTCAAGAATCGCACACCGGATTTTGATGCCGATGGTCTCATTCGATTCGCATGAAAATATAGATAATTTTAACACTTTAAATTTTGAAATTTCGTTAATTAGAAAAATGTTAAGAGCAATTTAAAATATCAGTTGAGTACATCGTAAACGGTGTCGGTTTATTTTTCAAACTGTCATATCTCAAGAATCGCACACCGGATTTTGATGCCGATGGTCTCATTCGATTCGCATGAAAATATAGATATTTTTAGCATTTTAAATTTTGAAATTTCGTTAATTAGAAAAATTTTAAAAGCAATTTAAAATATTAGTTCAGAACTTCGTAAACGGTGTCGGTTTATTTTTCAAACTGTCATATCTCAAGAATCGCACACCGGATTTCGATGCCGATGGTCTCATTCGATTCGCATGAAAATATAGATATTTTTAGCATTTTAAATTTTGAAATTTCGTTAATTAGAAAAATTTTAAGAGCAATTTAAAATATCAGTTCAGTACATCGTTAACGGTGTCGGTTTATTTTTCAAACTGTCATATCTCAAGAATGGCACACCGGATTTTGATGCCGATGGTCTCATTCGATTCGCATGAAAATATAGATATTTTTAGCATTTTAAATTTTGAAATTTCGTTAATTAGAAAAATTTTAAGAGCAATTTAAAATATCAGTTCAGTACATCGTTAACGGTGTCGGTTTATTTTTCAAACTGTCATATCTCCAAATTTTCGGGCCAGATTTTGATGCCGATGGTCTCATTCGATTCGCATGAAAATATAGATATTTTTAGCATTTTAAATTTTGAAATTTCGTTAATTAGAAAAATTTTAAGAGCAATTTAAAATATCAGTTCAGTACATCGTTAACGGTGTCGGTTTATTTTTCAAACTGTCATATCTCAAGAATGGCACACCGGATTTTGATGCCGATGGTCTCATTCGATTCGCATGAAAATATAGATATTTTTAGCATTTTAAATTTTGAAATTTCGTTAATTAGAAAAATTTTAAGAGCAATTTAAAATATCAGTTCAGTACATCGTTAACGGTGTCGGTTTATTTTTCAAACTGTCATATCTCAAGAATGGCACACCGGATTTTGATGCCGATGGTCTCATTCGATTCGCATGAAAATATAGATATTTTTAGCATTTTAAATTTTGAAATTTCGTTAATTAGAAAAATTTTAAAAGCAATTTAAAATATCAGTTGAGTACATCGTAAACGGCGGTGGTTTATTTTTCAAACTGTCATATCTCAAGAATGGCACACCGGATTTTATTCCTTTTGGTCTCATTCGATTCGCAAAAATTTGTAGATAATTTTAACACTTTAAATTTTGAAATTTCGTTAATTAGAAAAATTTTAAGAGCAATTTAAAATATCAGTTGAGTACATCGTAAACGGCGGTGGTTTATTTTTCAAACTGTCATATCTCAAGAATGGCACACCGGATTTTGTTCCTTTTGGTCTCATTCGATTCGCAAAAATTTGTAGATAATTTTAACACTTTAAATTTTGAAATTTCGTTAATTAGAAAAATTTTAAGAGCAATTTAAAATATCAGTTGAGTACATCGTAAACGGCGGTGGTTTATTTTTCAAACTGTCATATCTCAAGAATGGCACACCGGATTTTGTTCCTTTTGGTCTCATTCGATTCGCAAAAATTTGTAGATAATTTTTACACTTTAAATTTTGAAATTTCGTTAATTAGAAAAATTTTAAGAGCAATTTAAAATATCAGTTGAGTACTCCGTAAACGGCGGTGGTTTATTTTTCAAACTGTCATATCTCAAGAATGGCACACCGGATTTTGTTCCTTTTGGTCTCATTCGATTCGCCAAAATTTGTAGATAATTTTTACACTTTAAATTTTGAAATTTCGTTAATTAGAAAAATTTTAAGAGCAATTTAAAATATCAGTTGAGTACATCGTAAACGGCGGTGGTTTATTTTTCAAACTGTCATATCTCCAGATTTTCGTGCCGGATTTTGATGCCGATGGACTCATTGGATTCGCATGAAAATATAGATATTTTTAGCATTTTAAATTTTGAAATTTCGTTAATTAGAAAAATTTTAAGAGCAATTTAAAATATCAGTTCAGTACATCGTTAACGGTGTCGGTTTATTTTTCAAACTGTCATATCTCAAGAATGGCACACCGGATATTGATGCCGATGGTCTCATTCGATTCGCATGAAAATATAGATATTTTTAGCATTTTAAATTTTGAAATTTCGTTAATTAGAAAAATTTTAAAAGCAATTTAAAATATCAGTTCAGTACATCGTAAACGGTGTCGGTTTATTTTTCAAACTGTCATATCTCCAGATTTTCGTGCCGGATTTTGATGCCGATGGTCTCATTCGATTCGCAAAAATTTGTAGATAATTTTAACACTTTAAATTTTGAAATTTCGTTAATTAGAAAAATTTTAAGAGCAATTTAAAATATCAGTTGAGTACTCCGTAAACGGCGGTGGTTTATTTTTCAAACTGTCATATCTCAAGAATGGCACACCGGATTTTGTTCCTTTTGGTCTCATTCGATTCGCCAAAATTTGTAGATAATTTTTACACTTTAAATTTTGAAATTTCGTTAATTAGAAAAATTTTAAGAGCAATTTAAAATATCAGTTGAGTACATCGTAAACGGCGGTGGTTTATTTTTCAAACTGTCATATCTCCAGATTTTCGTGCCGGATTTTGATGCCGATGGACTCATTGGATTCGCATGAAAATATAGATATTTTTAGCATTTTAAATTTTGAAATTTCGTTAATTAGAAAAATTTTAAGAGCAATTTAAAATATCAGTTCAGTACATCGTTAACGGTGTCGGTTTATTTTTCAAACTGTCATATCTCAAGAATGGCACACCGGATATTGATGCCGATGGTCTCATTCGATTCGCATGAAAATATAGATATTTTTAGCATTTTAAATTTTGAAATTTCGTTAATTAGAAAAATTTTAAGAGCAATTTAAAATATCAGTTCAGTACATCGTAAACGGTGTCGGTTTATTTTTCAAACTGTCATATCTCCAGATTTTCGTGCCGGATTTTGATTCCGATGGTCTCATTCGATTCGCAAAAATTTGTAGATAATTTTAACACTTTAAATTTTGAAATTTCGTTAATTAGAAAAATTTTAAGAGCAATTTAAAATATCAGTTGAGTACATCGTAAACGGCGGTGGTTTATTTTTCAAACTGTCATATCTCAAGAATGGCACACCGGATTTTGTTCCTTTTGGTCTCATTCGATTCGCAAAAATTTGTAGATAATTTTAACACTTTAAATTTTGAAATTTCGTTAATTAGAAAAATTTTAAGAGCAATTTAAAATATCAGTTGAGTACATCGTAAACGGCGGTGGTTTATTTTTCAAACTGTCATATCTCAAGAATGGCACACCGGATTTTATTCCTTTTGGTCTCATTCGATTCGCAAAAATTTGTAGATAATTTTAACACTTTAAATTTTGAAATTTCGTTAATTAGAAAAATTTTAAGAGCAATTTAAAATATCAGTTGAGTACATCGTAAACGGCGGTGGTTTATTTTTCAAACTGTCATATCTCAAGAATGGCACACCGGATTTTGTTCCTTTTGGTCTCATTCGATTCGCAAAAATTTGTAGATAATTCTAACACTTTAAATTTTGAAATTTCGTTAATTAGAAAAATTTTAAGAGCAATTTAAAATATCAGTTGAGTACATCGTAAACGGCGGTGGTTTATTTTTCAAACTGTCATATCTCCAGATTTTCGTGCCGGATTTTGATGCCGATGGACTCATTGGATTCGCATGAAAATATAGATATTTTTAGCATTTTAAATTTTGAAATTTCGTTAATTAGAAAAATTTTAAGAGCAATTTAAAATATCAGTTGAGTACATCGTAAACGGCGGTGGTTTATTTTTCAAACTGTCATATCTCAAGAATGTCACACCGGATTTTGTTCCTTTTGGTCTCATTCGATTCGCAAAAATTTGTAGATAATTTTAACACTTTAAATTTTGAAATTTCGTTAATTAGAAAAATTTTAAGAGCAATTTAAAATATCAGTTGAGTTCATCGTAAACGGCGGTGGTTTATTTTTCAAACTGTCATATCTCAAGAATGGCACACCGGATTTTATTCCTTTTGGTCTCATTCGATTCGCAAAAATTTGTAGATAATTCTAACACTTTAAATTTTGAAATTTCGTTAATTAGAAAAATTTTAAGAGCAATTTAAAATATCAGTTGAGTACATCGTAAACGGCGGTGGTTTATTTTTCAAACTGTCATATCTCCAGATTTTCGTGCCGGATTTTGATGCCGATGGACTCATTGGATTCGCATGAAAATATAGATATTTTTAGCATTTTAAATTTTGAAATTTCGTTAATTAGAAAAATTTTAAGAGCAATTTAAAATATCAGTTGAGTACATCGTAAACGGCGGTGGTTTATTTTTCAAACTGTCATATCTCAAGAATGGCACACCGGATTTTGTTCCTTTTGGTCTCATTCGATTCGCAAAAATTTGTAGATAATTTTAACACTTTAAATTTTGAAATTTCGTTAATTAGAAAAATTTTAAGAGCAATTTAAAATATCAGTTGAGTTCATCGTAAACGGCGGTGGTTTATTTTTCAAACTGTCATATCTCAAGAATGTCACACCGGATTTTGTTCCTTTTGGTCTCATTCGATTCGCAAAAATTTGTAGATAATTTTAACACTTTAAATTTTGAAATTTCGTTAATTAGAAAAATTTTAAGAGCAATTTAAAATATCAGTTGAGTTCATCGTAAACGGCGGTGGTTTATTTTTCAAACTGTCATATCTCCAGATTTTCGGGCCGGATTTTGATGCCGATGGTCTCATTCGATTCGCATGAAAATATAGATATTTTTAGCATTTTAAATTTTGAAATTTCATTAATTAGAAAAATTTTAAGAGCAATTTAAAATATCAGTTGAGTACATCGTAAACGGCGGTGGTTTATTTTTCAAACTGTCATATCTCAAGAATGGCACACCGGATTTTGTTCCTTTTGGTCTCATTCGATTCGCAAAAATTTGTAGATAATTTTAACACTTTAAATTTTGAAATTTCGTTAATTAGAAAAATTTTAAGAGCAATTTAAAATATCAGTTGAGTTCATCGTAAACGGCGGTGGTTTATTTTTCAAACTGTCATATCTCCAGATTTTCGGGCCGGATTTTGATGCCGATGGTCTCATTCGATTCGCATGAAAATATAGATATTTTTAGCATTTTAAATTTTGAAATTTCATTAATTAGAAAAATTTTAAGAGCAATTTAAAATATCAGTTGAGTACATCGTAAACGGCGGTGGTTTATTTTTCAAACTGTCATATCTCAAGAATGGCACACCGGATTTTGTTCCTTTTGGTCTCATTCGATTCGCAAAAATTTGTAGATAATTGTAACACTTTAAATTTTGAAATTTCATTAATTAGAAAAATTTTAAGAGCAATTTAAAATATCAGTTGAGTACATCGTAAACGGCGGTGGTTTATTTTTCAAACTGTCATATCTCAAGAATGGCACACCGGATTTTATTCCTTTTGGTCTCATTCGATTCGCAAAAATTTGTAGATAATTTTAACACTTTAAATTTTGAAATTTCGTTAATTAGAAAAATTTTAAGAGCAATTTAAAATATCAGTTGAGTACATCGTAAACGGCGGTGGTTTATTTTTCAAACTGTCATATCTCAAGAATGGCACACCGGATTTTGTTCCTTTTGGTCTCATTCGATTCGCAAAAATTTGTAGATAATTCTAACACTTTAAATTTTGAAATTTCGTTAATTAGAAAAATTTTAAGAGCAATTTAAAATATCAGTTGAGTACATCGTAAACGGCGGTGGTTTATTTTTCAAACTGTCATATCTCCAGATTTTCGTGCCGGATTTTGATGCCGATGGACTCATTGGATTCGCATGAAAATATAGATATTTTTAGCATTTTAAATTTTGAAATTTCGTTAATTAGAAAAATTTTAAGAGCAATTTAAAATATCAGTTGAGTACATCGTAAACGGCGGTGGTTTATTTTTCAAACTGTCATATCTCAAGAATGTCACACCGGATTTTGTTCCTTTTGGTCTCATTCGATTCGCAAAAATTTGTAGATAATTTTAACACTTTAAATTTTGAAATTTCGTTAATTAGAAAAATTTTAAGAGCAATTTAAAATATCAGTTGAGTTCATCGTAAACGGCGGTGGTTTATTTTTCAAACTGTCATATCTCAAGAATGGCACACCGGATTTTGTTCCTTTTGGACTCATTCGATTCGCAAAAATTTATAGATAATTTTAACACTTTAAATTTTGAAATTTCGTTAATTAGAAAAATTTTAAGAGCAATTTAAAATATCAGTTCAGTACATCGTTAACGGTGTCGGTTTATTTTTCAAACTGTCATATCTCAAGAATGGCACACCGGATATTGATGCCGATGGTCTCATTCGATTCGCATGAAAATATAGATATTTTTAGCATTTTAAATTTTGAAATTTCGTTAATTAGAAAAATTTTAAGAGCAATTTAAAATATCAGTTGAGTACATCGTAAACGGCGGTGGTTTATTTTTCAAACTGTCATATCTCAAGAATGGCACACCGGATTTTGTTCCTTTTGGTCTCATTCGATTCGCAAAAATTTGTAGATAATTTTAACACTTTAAATTTTGAAATTTCGTTAATTAGAAAAATTTTAAGAGCAATTTAAAATATCAGTTGAGTTCATCGTAAACGGCGGTGGTTTATTTTTCAAACTGTCATATCTCAAGAATGTCACACCGGATTTTGTTCCTTTTGGTCTCATTCGATTCGCAAAAATTTGTAGATAATTTTAACACTTTAAATTTTGAAATTTCGTTAATTAGAAAAATTTTAAGAGCAATTTAAAATATCAGTTGAGTTCATCGTAAACGGCGGTGGTTTATTTTTCAAACTGTCATATCTCCAGATTTTCGGGCCGGATTTTGATGCCGATGGTCTCATTCGATTCGCATGAAAATATAGATATTTTTAGCATTTTAAATTTTGAAATTTCATTAATTAGAAAAATTTTAAGAGCAATTTAAAATATCAGTTGAGTACATCGTAAACGGCGGTGGTTTATTTTTCAAACTGTCATATCTCAAGAATGGCACACCGGATTTTGTTCCTTTTGGTCTCATTCGATTCGCAAAAATTTGTAGATAATTTTAACACTTTAAATTTTGAAATTTCGTTAATTAGAAAAATTTTAAGAGCAATTTAAAATATCAGTTGAGTTCATCGTAAACGGCGGTGGTTTATTTTTCAAACTGTCATATCTCAAGAATGTCACACCGGATTTTGTTCCTTTTGGTCTCATTCGATTCGCAAAAATTTGTAGATAATTTTAACACTTTAAATTTTGAAATTTCGTTAATTAGAAAAATTTTAAGAGCAATTTAAAATATCAGTTGAGTCCATCGTAAACGGCGGTGGTTTATTTTTCAAACTGTCATATCTCAAGAATGGCACACCGGATTTTGTTCCTTTTGGTCTCATTCGATTCGCAAAAATTTATAGATAATTTTAACACTTTAAATTTTGAAATTTCGTTAATTAGAAAAATTTTAAGAGCAATTTAAAATATCAGTTGAGTCCATCGTAAACGGCGGTGGTTTATTTTTCAAACTGTCATATCTCAAGAATGGCACACCGGATTTTGTTCCTTTTGGTCTCATTCGATTCGCAAAAATTTATAGATAATTTTAACACTTTAAATTTTGAAATTTCGTTAATTAGAAAAATTTTAAGAGCAATTTAAAATATCAGTTGAGTTCATCGTAAACGGCGGTGGTTTATTTTTCAAACTGTCATATCTCAAGAATGGCACACCGGATTTTGTTCCTTTTGGTCTCATTCGATTCGCAAAAATTTGTAGATAATTTTAACACTTTAAATTTTGAAATTTCATTAATTAGAAAAATTTTAAGAGCAATTTAAAATATCAGTTGAGTACATCGTAAACGGCGGTGGTTTATTTTTCAAACTGTCATATCTCAAGAATGGCACACCGGATTTTGTTCCTTTTGGTCTCATTCGATTCGCAAAAATTTGTAGATAATTTAGCACTTTAAATTTTGAAATTTCGTTAATTAGAAAAATTTTAAGAGCAATTTAAAATATCAGTTGAGTTCATCGTAAACGGCGGTGGTTTATTTTTCAAACTGTCATATCTCAAGAATGGCACACCGGATTTTGTTCCTTTTGGTCTCATTCGATTCGCAAAAATTTGTAGATAATTTTAACACTTTAAATTTTGAAATTTCGTTAATTAGAAAAATTTTAAGAGCAATTTAAAATATCAGTTGAGTTCATCGTAAACGGCGGTGGTTTATTTTTCAAACTGTCATATCTCAAGAATGGCACACCGGATTTTGTTCCTTTTGGTCTCATTCGATTCGCAAAAATTTGTAGATAATTTAGCACTTTAAATTTTGAAATTTCGTTAATTAGAAAAATTTTAAGAGCAATTTAAAATATCAGTTCAGTACATCGTAAACGGTGTCGGTTTATTTTTCAAACTGTCATATCTCAAGAATGGCACACCGGATTTTGATGCCGATGGTCTCATTCGATTCGCAAAAATTTGTAGATAATTTGAACACTTTAAATTTTGAAATTTCGTTAATTAGAAAAATTTTAAGAGCAATTTAAAATATCAGTTGAGTTCATCGTAAACGGTGTCGGTTTATTTTTCAAACTGTCATATCTCAAGAATGGCACACCGGATTTTGATGCCGATGGTCTCATTCGATTCGCAAAAATTTGTAGATAATTTTAACACTTTAAATTTTGAAATTTCGTTAATTAGAAAAATTTTAAGAGCAATTTAAAATATCAGTTGAGTTCATCGTAAACGGCGGTGGTTTATTTTTCAAACTGTCATATCTCAAGAATGGCACACCGGATTTTGTTCCTTTTGGTCTCATTCGATTCGCAAACATTTGTAGATAATTTTAACACTTTAAATTTTGAAATTTCGTTAATTAGAAAAATTTTAAGAGCAATTTAAAATATCAGTTGAGTTCATCGTAAACGGCGGTGGTTTATTTTTCAAACTGTCATATCTCAAGAATGTCACACCGGATTTTGTTCCTTTTGGTCTCATTCGATTCGCAAAAATTTGTAGATAATTTTAACACTTTAAATTTTGAAATTTCGTTAATTAGAAAAATTTTAAGAGCAATTTAAAATATCAGTTGAGTTCATCGTAAACGGCGGTGGTTTATTTTTCAAACTGTCATATCTCAAGAATGGCACACCGGATTTTGTTCCTTTTGGTCTCATTCGATTCGCAAACATTTGTAGATAATTTTAACACTTTAAATTTTGAAATTTCGTTAATTAGAAAAATTTTAAGAGCAATTTAAAATATCAGTTGAGTTCATCGTAAACGGCGGTGGTTTATTTTTCAAACTGTCATATCTCAAGAATGGCACACCGGATTTTGATGCCGATGGTCTCATTCGATTCGCAAAAATTTGTAGATAATTTTAACACTTTAAATTTTGAAATTTCGTTAATTAGAAAAATTTTAAGAGCAATTTAAAATATCAGTTGAGTTCATCGTAAACGGCGGTGGTTTATTTTTCAAACTGTCATATCTCAAGAATGGCACACCGGATTTTGTTCCTTTTGGTCTCATTCGATTCGCAAACATTTGTAGATAATTTTAACACTTTAAATTTTGAAATTTCGTTAATTAGAAAAATTTTAAGAGCAATTTAAAATATCAGTTGAGTTCATCGTAAACGGCGGTGGTTTATTTTTCAAACTGTCATATCTCAAGAATGTCACACCGGATTTTGTTCCTTTTGGTCTCATTCGATTCGCAAAAATTTGTAGATAATTTTAACACTTTAAATTTTGAAATTTCGTTAATTAGAAAAATTTTAAGAGCAATTTAAAATATCAGTTGAGTTCATCGTAAACGGCGGTGGTTTATTTTTCAAACTGTCATATCTCAAGAATGGCACACCGGATTTTGTTCCTTTTGGTCTCATTCGATTCGCAAACATTTGTAGATAATTTTAACACTTTAAATTTTGAAATTTCGTTAATTAGAAAAATTTTAAGAGCAATTTAAAATATCAGTTGAGTTCATCGTAAACGGCGGTGGTTTATTTTTCAAACTGTCATATCTCAAGAATGTCACACCGGATTTTGTTCCTTTTGGTCTCATTCGATTCGCAAAAATTTGTAGATAATTTTAACACTTTAAATTTTGAAATTTCGTTAATTAGAAAAATTTTAAGAGCAATTTAAAATATCAGTTGAGTTCATCGTAAACGGCGGTGGTTTATTTTTCAAACTGTCATATCTCAAGAATGGCACACCGGATTTTGTTCCTTTTGGTCTCATTCGATTCGCAAAAATTTATAGATAATTTTAACACTTTAAATTTTGAAATTTCGTTAATTAGAAAAATTTTAAGAGCAATTTAAAATATCAGTTGAGTACATCGTAAACGGCGGTGGTTTATTTTTCAAACTGTCATATCTCCAGATTTTCGGGCCGGATTTTGATGCCGATGGTCTCATTCGATTCGCATGAAAATATAGATATTTTTAGCATTTTAAATTTTGAAATTTCATTAATTAGAAAAATTTTAAGAGCAATTCAAAATATCAGTTGAGTACATCGTAAACGGCGGTGGTTTATTTTTCAAACTGTCATATCTCAAGAATGGCACACCGGATTTTGTTCCTTTTGGTCTCATTCGATTCGCAAAAATTTGTAGATAATTTTAACACTTTAAATTTTGAAATTTCGTTAATTAGAAAAATTTTAAGAGCAATTTAAAATATCAGTTGAGTTCATCGTAAACGGCGGTGGTTTATTTTTCAAACTGTCATATCTCAAGAATGGCACACCGGATTTTGTTCCTTTTGGTCTCATTCGATTCGCAAAAATTTGTAGATAATTTTAACACTTTAAATTTTGAAATTTCGTTAATTAGAAAAATTTTAAGAGCAATTTAAAATATCAGTTGAGTTCATCGTAAACGGCGGTGGTTTATTTTTCAAACTGTCCTATCTCAAGAATGGCACACCGGATTTTGTTCCTTTTGGTCTCATTCGATTCGCAAAAATTTGTAGATAATTTAGCACTTTAAATTTTGAAATTTCGTTAATTAGAAAAATTTTAAGAGCAATTTAAAATATCAGTTCAGTACATCGTAAACGGTGTCGGTTTATTTTTCAAACTGTCATATCTCAAGAATGGCACACCGGATTTTGATGCCGATGGTCTCATTCGATTCGCAAAAATTTGTAGATAATTTTAACACTTTAAATTTTGAAATTTCGTTAATTAGAAAAATTTTAAGAGCAATTTAAAATATCAGTTGAGTTCATCGTAAACGGCGGTGGTTTATTTTTCAAACTGTCATATCTCAAGAATGGCACACCGGATTTTGTTCCTTTTGGTCTCATTCGATTCGCAAAAATTTATAGATAATTTTAACACTTTAAATTTTGAAATTTCGTTAATTAGAAAAATTTTAAGAGCAATTTAAAATATCAGTTGAGTACATCGTAAACGGCGGTGGTTTATTTTTCAAACTGTCATATCTCCAGATTTTCGGGCCGGATTTTGATGCCGATGGTCTCATTCGATTCGCATGAAAATATAGATATTTTTAGCATTTTAAATTTTGAAATTTCATTAATTAGAAAAATTTTAAGAGCAATTCAAAATATCAGTTGAGTACATCGTAAACGGCGGTGGTTTATTTTTCAAACTGTCATATCTCAAGAATGGCACACCGGATTTTGTTCCTTTTGGTCTCATTCGATTCGCAAAAATTTGTAGATAATTTTAACACTTTAAATTTTGAAATTTCGTTAATTAGAAAAATTTTAAGAGCAATTTAAAATATCAGTTGAGTTCATCGTAAACGGCGGTGGTTTATTTTTCAAACTGTCATATCTCAAGAATGGCACACCGGATTTTGTTCCTTTTGGTCTCATTCGATTCGCAAAAATTTGTAGATAATTTTAACACTTTAAATTTTGAAATTTCGTTAATTAGAAAAATTTTAAGAGCAATTTAAAATATCAGTTGAGTTCATCGTAAACGGCGGTGGTTTATTTTTCAAACTGTCCTATCTCAAGAATGGCACACCGGATTTTGTTCCTTTTGGTCTCATTCGATTCGCAAAAATTTGTAGATAATTTAGCACTTTAAATTTTGAAATTTCGTTAATTAGAAAAATTTTAAGAGCAATTTAAAATATCAGTTCAGTACATCGTAAACGGTGTCGGTTTATTTTTCAAACTGTCATATCTCAAGAATGGCACACCGGATTTTGATGCCGATGGTCTCATTCGATTCGCAAAAATTTGTAGATAATTTTAACACTTTAAATTTTGAAATTTCGTTAATTAGAAAAATTTTAAGAGCAATTTAAAATATCAGTTGAGTTCATCGTAAACGGCGGTGGTTTATTTTTCAAACTGTCATATCTCAAGAATGGCACACCGGATTTTGTTCCTTTTGGTCTCATTCGATTCGCAAACATTTGTAGATAATTTTAACACTTTAAATTTTGAAATTTCGTTAATTAGAAAAATTTTAAGAGCAATTTAAAATATCAGTTGAGTTCATCGTAAACGGCGGTGGTTTATTTTTCAAACTGTCATATCTCAAGAATGGCACACCGGATTTTGTTCCTTTTGGTCTCATTCGATTCGCAAAAATTTGTAGATAATTTTAACACTTTAAATTTTGAAATTTCGTTAATTAGAAAAATTTTAAGAGCAATTTAAAATATCAGTTGAGTTCATCGTAAACGGCGGTGGTTTATTTTTCAAACTGTCATATCTCAAGAATGGCACACCGGATTTTGTTCCTTTTGGTCTCATTCGATTCGCAAAAATTTGTAGATAATTTTAACACTTTAAATTTTGAAATTTCATTAATTAGAAAAATTTTAAGAGCAATTTAAAATATCAGTTGAGTTCATCGTAAACGGCGGTGGTTTATTTTTCAAACTGTCATATCTCAAGAATGGCACACCGGATTTTGTTCCTTTTGGTCTCATTCGATTTGCAAAAATTTGTAGATAATTTTAACACTTTAAATTTTGAAATTTCGTTAATTAGAAAAATTTTAAGAGCAATTTAAAATATCAGTTGAGTACATCGTAAACGGCGGTGGATTATTTTTCAAACTGTCATATCTCCAGATTTTCGTGCCGGATTTTGATGCCGATGGTCTCATTCGATTCGCAAAAATTTGTAGATAATTTTAACACTTTAAATTTTGAAATTTCGTTAATTAGAAAAATTTTAAGAGCAATTTAAAATATCAGTTGAGTACATCGTAAACGGCGGTGGTTTATTTTTCAAACTGTCATATCTCAAGAATGGCACACCGGATTTTGTTCCTTTTGGTCTCATTCGATTCGCAAAAATTTGTAGATAATTTAGCACTTTAAATTTTGAAATTTCGTTAATTAGAAAAATTTTAAGAGCAATTTAAAATATCAGTTCAGTACATCGTAAACGGTGTCGGTTTATTTTTCAAACTGTCATATCTCAAGAATGGCACACCGGATTTTGATGCCGATGGTCTCATTCGATTCGCAAAAATTTGTAGATAATTTTAACACTTTAAATTTTGAAATTTCGTTAATTAGAAAAATTTTAAGAGCAATTTAAAATATCAGTTGAGTTCATCGTAAACGGCGGTGGTTTATTTTTCAAACTGTCATATCTCAAGAATGGCACACCGGATTTTGTTCCTTTTGGTCTCATTCGATTCGCAAACATTTGTAGATAATTTTAACACTTTAAATTTTGAAATTTCGTTAATTAGAAAAATTTTAAGAGCAATTTAAAATATCAGTTGAGTTCATCGTAAACGGCGGTGGTTTATTTTTCAAACTGTCATATCTCAAGAATGTCACACCGGATTTTGTTCCTTTTGGTCTCATTCGATTCGCAAAAATTTGTAGATAATTTTAACACTTTAAATTTTGAAATTTCGTTAATTAGAAAAATTTTAAGAGCAATTTAAAATATCAGTTGAGTTCATCGTAAACGGCGGTGGTTTATTTTTCAAACTGTCATATCTCAAGAATGGCACACCGGATTTTGTTCCTTTTGGTCTCATTCGATTCGCAAAAATTTATAGATAATTTTAACACTTTAAATTTTGAAATTTCGTTAATTAGAAACATTTTAAGAGCAATTTAAAATATCAGTTGAGTACATCGTAAACGGCGGTGGTTTATTTTTCAAACTGTCATATCTCCAGATTTTCGGGCCGGATTTTGATGCCGATGGTCTCATTCGATTCGCATGAAAATATAGATATTTTTAGCATTTTAAATTTTGAAATTTCATTAATTAGAAAAATTTTAAGAGCAATTCAAGATATCAGTTGAGTACATCGTAAACGGCGGTGGTTTATTTTTCAAACTGTCATATCTCAAGAATGGCACACCGGATTTTGTTCCTTTTGGTCTCATTCGATTCGCAAAAATTTGTAGATAATTTTAACACTTTAAATTTTGAAATTTCGTTAATTAGAAAAATTTTAAGAGCAATTTAAAATATCAGTTGAGTTCATCGTAAACGGCGGTGGTTTATTTTTCAAACTGTCATATCTCCAGATTTTCGGGCCGGATTTTGATGCCGATGGTCTCATTCGATTCGCATGAAAATATAGATATTTTTAGCATTTTAAATTTTGAAATTTCATTAATTAGAAAAATTTTAAGAGCAATTTAAAATATCAGTTGAGTACATCGTAAACGGCGGTGGTTTATTTTTCAAACTGTCATATCTCAAGAATGGCACACCGGATTTTGTTCCTTTTGGTCTCATTCGATTCGCAAAAATTTGTAGATAATTCTAACACTTTAAATTTTGAAATTTCGTTAATTAGAAAAATTTTAAGAGCAATTTAAAATATCAGTTGAGTACATCGTAAACGGCGGTGGTTTATTTTTCAAACTGTCATATCTCAAGAATGGCACACCGGATTTTGTTCCTTTTGGTCTCATTCGATTCGCAAAAATTTGTAGATAATTGTAACACTTTAAATTTTGAAATTTCATTAATTAGAAAAATTTTAAGAGCAATTTAACATATCAGTTGAGTTCATCGTAAACGGCGGTGGTTTATTTTTCAAACTGTCATATCTCAAGAATGGCACACCGGATTTTGTTCCTTTTGGTCTCATTCGATTCGCAAAAATTTGTAGATAATTGTAACACTTTAAATTTTGAAATTTCATTAATTAGAAAAATTTTAAGAGCAATTTAAAATATCAGTTGAGTTCATCGTAAACGGCGGTGGTTTATTTTTCAAACTGTCATATCTCAAGAATGGCACACCGGATTTTGTTCCTTTTGGTCTCATTCGATTCGCAAAAATTTGTAGATAATTTTAACACTTTAAATTTTGAAATTTCATTAATTAGAAAAATTTTAAGAGCAATTTAAAATATCAGTTGAGTTCATCGTAAACGGCGGTGGTTTATTTTTCAAACTGTCATATCTCAAGAATGGCACACCGGATTTTGTTCCTTTTGGTCTCATTCGATTTGCAAAAATTTGTAGATAATTTTAACACTTTAAATTTTGAAATTTCGTTAATTAGAAAAATTTTAAGAGCAATTTAAAATATCAGTTGAGTACATCGTAAACGGCGGTGGATTATTTTTCAAACTGTCATATCTCCAGATTTTCGTGCCGGATTTTGATGCCGATGGTCTCATTCGATTCGCAAAAATTTGTAGATAATTTTAACACTTTAAATTTTGAAATTTCGTTAATTAGAAAAATTTTAAGAGCAATTTAAAATATCAGTTGAGTACATCGTAAACGGCGGTGGTTTATTTTTCAAACTGTCATATCTCAAGAATGGCACACCGGATTTTGTTCCTTTTGGTCTCATTCGATTTGCAAAAATTTGTAGATAATTTTAACACTTTAAATTTTGAAATTTCGTTAATTAGAAAAATTTTAAGAGCAATTTAAAATATCAGTTGAGTACATCGTAAACGGCGGTGGATTATTTTTCAAACTGTCATATCTCCAGATTTTCGTGCCGGATTTTGATGCCGATGGTCTCATTCGATTCGCAAAAATTTGTAGATAATTTTAACACTTTAAATTTTGAAATTTCGTTAATTAGAAAAATTTTAAGAGCAATTTAAAATATCAGTTGAGTACATCGTAAACGGCGGTGGATTATTTTTCAAACTGTCATATCTCCAGATTTTCGTGCCGGATTTTGATGCCGATGGTCTCATTCGATTCGCAAAAATTTGTAGATAATTTTAACACTTTAAATTTTGAAATTTCGTTAATTAGAAAAATTTTAAGAGCAATTTAAAATATCAGTTGAGTACATCGTAAACGGCGGTGGATTATTTTTCAAACTGTCATATCTCCAGATTTTCGTGCCGGATTTTGATGCCGATGGTCTCATTCGATTCGCAAAAATTTGTAGATAATTTTAACACTTTAAATTTTGAAATTTCGTTAATTAGAAAAATTTTAAGAGCAATTTAACATATCAGTTGAGTTCATCGTAAACGGCGGTGGTTTATTTTTCAAACTGTCATATCTCAAGAATGGCACACCGGATTTTGTTCCTTTTGGTCTCATTCGATTCGCAAAAATTTGTAGATAATTGTAACACTTTAAATTTTGAAATTTCATTAATTAGAAAAATTTTAAGAGCAATTTAAAATATCAGTTGAGTTCATCGTAAACGGCGGTGGTTTATTTTTCAAACTGTCATATCTCAAGAATGGCACACCGGATTTTGTTCCTTTTGGTCTCATTCGATTCGCAAAAATTTGTAGATAATTTTAACACTTTAAATTTTGAAATTTCATTAATTAGAAAAATTTTAAGAGCAATTTAAAATATCAGTTGAGTTCATCGTAAACGGCGGTGGTTTATTTTTCAAACTGTCATATCTCAAGAATGGCACACCGGATTTTGTTCCTTTTGGTCTCATTCGATTTGCAAAAATTTGTAGATAATTTTAACACTTTAAATTTTGAAATTTCGTTAATTAGAAAAATTTTAAGAGCAATTTAAAATATCAGTTGAGTACATCGTAAACGGCGGTGGATTATTTTTCAAACTGTCATATCTCCAGATTTTCGTGCCGGATTTTGATGCCGATGGTCTCATTCGATTCGCAAAAATTTGTAGATAATTTTAACACTTTAAATTTTGAAATTTCGTTAATTAGAAAAATTTTAAGAGCAATTTAAAATATCAGTTGAGTACATCGTAAACGGCGGTGGTTTATTTTTCAAACTGTCATATCTCAAGAATGGCACACCGGATTTTGTTCCTTTTGGTCTCATTCGATTTGCAAAAATTTGTAGATAATTTTAACACTTTAAATTTTGAAATTTCGTTAATTAGAAAAATTTTAAGAGCAATTTAAAATATCAGTTGAGTACATCGTAAACGGCGGTGGATTATTTTTCAAACTGTCATATCTCCAGATTTTCGTGCCGGATTTTGATGCCGATGGTCTCATTCGATTCGCAAAAATTTGTAGATAATTTTAACACTTTAAATTTTGAAATTTCGTTAATTAGAAAAATTTTAAGAGCAATTTAAAATATCAGTTGAGTACATCGTAAACGGCGGTGGATTATTTTTCAAACTGTCATATCTCCAGATTTTCGTGCCGGATTTTGATGCCGATGGTCTCATTCGATTCGCAAAAATTTGTAGATAATTTTAACACTTTAAATTTTGAAATTTCGTTAATTAGAAAAATTTTAAGAGCAATTTAAAATATCAGTTGAGTACATCGTAAACGGCGGTGGATTATTTTTCAAACTGTCATATCTCCAGATTTTCGTGCCGGATTTTGATGCCGATGGTCTCATTCGATTCGCAAAAATTTGTAGATAATTTTAACACTTTAAATTTTGAAATTTCGTTAATTAGAAAAATTTTAAGAGCAATTTAAAATATCAGTTGAGTACATCGTAAACGGCGGTGGATTATTTTTCAAACTGTCATATCTCCAGATTTTCGTGCCGGATTTTGATGCCGATGGTCTCATTCGATTCGCAAAAATTTGTAGATAATTTTAACACTTTAAATTTTGAAATTTCGTTAATTAGAAAAATTTTAAGAGCAATTTAAAATATCAGTTGAGTACATCGTAAACGGCGGTGGATTATTTTTCAAACTGTCATATCTCCAGATTTTCGTGCCGGATTTTGATGCCGATGGTCTCATTCGATTCGCAAAAATTTGTAGATAATTTTAACACTTTAAATTTTGAAATTTCGTTAATTAGAAAAATTTTAAGAGCAATTTAAAATATCAGTTGAGTACATCGTAAACGGCGGTGGATTATTTTTCAAACTGTCATATCTCCAGATTTTCGTGCCGGATTTTGATGCCGATGGTCTCATTCGATTCGCAAAAATTTGTAGATAATTTTAACACTTTAAATTTTGAAATTTCGTTAATTAGAAAAATTTTAAGAGCAATTTAAAATATCAGTTGAGTACATCGTAAACGGCGGTGGTTTATTTTTCAAACTGTCATATCTCCAGATTTTCGTGCCGGATTTTGATGCCGATGGTCTCATTCGATTCGCAAAAATTTGTAGATAATTTTAACACTTTAAATTTTGAAATTTCGTTAATTAGAAAAATTTTAAGAGCAATTTAAAATATCAGTTGAGTACATCGTAAACGGCGGTGGTTTATTTTTCAAACTGTCATATCTCAAGAATGGCACACCGGAATTTGTTCCTTTTGGTCTCATTCGATTCGCAAAAATTTGTAGATAATTTTAACACTTTAAATTTTGAAATTTCGTTAATTAGAAAAATTTTAAGAGCAATTTAAAATATCAGTTGAGTACATCGTAAACGGCGGTGGTTTATTTTTCAAACTGTCATATCTCCAGATTTTCGGGCCGGATTTTGATGCCGATGGTCTCATTCGATTCGCATGAAAATATAGATATTTTTAGCATTTTAAATTTTGAAATTTCATTAATTAGAAAAATTTTAAGAGCAATTTAAAATATCAGTTGAGTACATCGTAAACGGCGGTGGTTTATTTTTCAAACTGTCATATCTCAAGAATGGCACACCGGATTTTGTTCCTTTTGGTCTCATTCGATTCGCAAAAATTTGTAGATAATTCTAACACTTTAAATTTTGAAATTTCGTTAATTAGAAAAATTTTAAGAGCAATTTAAAATATCAGTTGAGTACATCGTAAACGGCGGTGGTTTATTTTTCAAACTGTCATATCTCAAGAATGGCACACCGGATTTTGTTCCTTTTGGTCTCATTCGATTCGCAAAAATTTGTAGATAATTTTAACACTTTAAATTTTGAAATTTCATTAATTAGAAAAATTTTAAGAGCAATTTAAAATATCAGTTGAGTTCATCGTAAACGGCGGTGGTTTATTTTTCAAACTGTCATATCTCAAGAATGGCACACCGGATTTTGTTCCTTTTGGTCTCATTCGATTCGCAAAAATTTGTAGATAATTTTAACACTTTAAATTTTGAAATTTCGTTAATTAGAAAAATTTTAAGAGCAATTTAAAATATCAGTTGAGTACATCGTAAACGGCGGTGGATTATTTTTCAAACTGTCATATCTCCAGATTTTCGTGCCGGATTTTGATGCCGATGGTCTCATTCGATTCGCAAAAATTTGTAGATAATTTTAACACTTTAAATTTTGAAATTTCGTTAATTAGAAAAATTTTAAGAGCAATTTAAAATATCAGTTGAGTACATCGTAAACGGCGGTGGTTTATTTTTCAAACTGTCATATCTCAAGAATGGCACACCGGATTTTGTTCCTTTTGGTCTCATTCGATTCGCAAAAATTTGTAGATAATTTTAACACTTTAAATTTTGAAATTTCATTAATTAGAAAAATTTTAAGAGCAATTTAAAATATCAGTTGAGTTCATCGTAAACGGCGGTGGTTTATTTTTCAAACTGTCATATCTCAAGAATGGCACACCGGATTTTGTTCCTTTTGGTCTCATTCGATTCGCAAAAATTTGTAGATAATTTTAACACTTTAAATTTTGAAATTTCATTAATTAGAAAAATTTTAAGAGCAATTTAAAATATCAGTTGAGTTCATCGTAAACGGCGGTGGTTTATTTTTCAAACTGTCATATCTCAAGAATGGCACACCGGATTTTGTTCCTTTTGGTCTCATTCGATTCGCAAAAATTTGTAGATAATTTTAACACTTTAAATTTTGAAATTTCATTAATTAGAAAAATTTTAAGAGCAATTTAAAATATCAGTTGAGTTCATCGTAAACGGCGGTGGTTTATTTTTCAAACTGTCATATCTCAAGAATGGCACACCGGATTTTGTTCCTTTTGGTCTCATTCGATTCGCAAAAATTTGTAGATAATTTTAACACTTTAAATTTTGAAATTTCGTTAATTAGAAAAATTTTAAGAGCAATTTAAAATATCAGTTGAGTACATCGTAAACGGCGGTGGATTATTTTTCAAACTGTCATATCTCAAGAATGGCACACCGGATTTTGTTCCTTTTGGTCTCATTCGATTCGCAAAAATTTGTAGATAATTTTAACACTTTAAATTTTGAAATTTCGTTAATTAGAAAAATTTTAAGAGCAATTTAAAATATCAGTTGAGTACATCGTAAACGGCGGTGGATTATTTTTCAAACTGTCATATCTCCAGATTTTCGTGCCGGATTTTGATGCCGATGGTCTCATTCGATTCGCAAAAATTTGTAGATAATTTTAACACTTTAAATTTTGAAATTTCGTTAATTAGAAAAATTTTAAGAGCAATTTAAAATATCAGTTGAGTACATCGTAAACGGCGGTGGTTTATTTTTCAAACTGTCATATCTCAAGAATGGCACACCGGATTTTGTTCCTTTTGGTCTCATTCGATTCGCAAAAATTTGTAGATAATTTTAACACTTTAAATTTTGAAATTTCGTTAATTAGAAAAATTTTAAGAGCAATTTAAAATATCAGTTGAGTACATCGTAAACGGCGGTGGTTTATTTTTCAAACTGTCATATCTCCAGATTTTCGTGCCGGATTTTGATGCCGATGGTCTCATTCGATTCGCAAAAATTTGTAGATAATTTTAACACTTTAAATTTTGAAATTTCGTTAATTAGAAAAATTTTAAGAGCAATTTAAAATATCAGTTGAGTTCATCGTAAACGGCGGTGGTTTATTTTTCAAACTGTCATATCTCAAGAATGGCACACCGGATTTTGTTCCTTTTGGTCTCATTCGATTCGCAAAAATTTGTAGATAATTTTAACACTTTAAATTTTGAAATTTCATTAATTAGAAAAATTTTAAGAGCAATTTAAAATATCAGTTGAGTTCATCGTAAACGGCGGTGGTTTATTTTTCAAACTGTCATATCTCAAGAATGGCACACCGGATTTTGTTCCTTTTGGTCTCATTCGATTCGCAAAAATTTGTAGATAATTTTAACACTTTAAATTTTGAAATTTCATTAATTAGAAAAATTTTAAGAGCAATTTAAAATATCAGTTGAGTTCATCGTAAACGGCGGTGGTTTATTTTTCAAACTGTCATATCTCAAGAATGGCACACCGGATTTTGTTCCTTTTGGTCTCATTCGATTCGCAAAAATTTGTAGATAATTTTAACACTTTAAATTTTGAAATTTCGTTAATTAGAAAAATTTTAAGAGCAATTTAAAATATCAGTTGAGTACATCGTAAACGGCGGTGGATTATTTTTCAAACTGTCATATCTCAAGAATGGCACACCGGATTTTGTTCCTTTTGGTCTCATTCGATTCGCAAAAATTTGTAGATAATTTTAACACTTTAAATTTTGAAATTTCGTTAATTAGAAAAATTTTAAGAGCAATTTAAAATATCAGTTGAGTACATCGTAAACGGCGGTGGATTATTTTTCAAACTGTCATATCTCCAGATTTTCGTGCCGGATTTTGATGCCGATGGTCTCATTCGATTCGCAAAAATTTGTAGATAATTTTAACACTTTAAATTTTGAAATTTCGTTAATTAGAAAAATTTTAAGAGCAATTTAAAATATCAGTTGAGTACATCGTAAACGGCGGTGGTTTATTTTTCAAACTGTCATATCTCAAGAATGGCACACCGGATTTTGTTCCTTTTGGTCTCATTCGATTCGCAAAAATTTGTAGATAATTTTAACACTTTAAATTTTGAAATTTCGTTAATTAGAAAAATTTTAAGAGCAATTTAAAATATCAGTTGAGTACATCGTAAACGGCGGTGGTTTATTTTTCAAACTGTCATATCTCCAGATTTTCGTGCCGGATTTTGATGCCGATGGTCTCATTCGATTCGCAAAAATTTGTAGATAATTTTAACACTTTAAATTTTGAAATTTCGTTAATTAGAAAAATTTTAAGAGCAATTTAAAATATCAGTTGAGTACATCGTAAACGGCGGTGGTTTATTTTTCAAACTGTCATATCTCAAGAATGGCACACCGGAATTTGTTCCTTTTGGTCTCATTCGATTCGCAAAAATTTGTAGATAATTTTAACACTTTAAATTTTGAAATTTCGTTAATTAGAAAAATTTTAAGAGCAATTTAAAATATCAGTTGAGTACATCGTAAACGGCGGTGGTTTATTTTTCAAACTGTCATATCTCCAGATTTTCGTGCCGGATTTTGATGCCGATGGTCTCATTCGATTCGCAAAAATTTGTAGATAATTTTAACACTTTAAATTTTGAAATTTCGTTAATTAGAAAAATTTTAAGAGCAATTTAAAATATCAGTTGAGTTCATCGTAAACGGCGGTGGTTTATTTTTCAAACTGTCATATCTCAAGAATGGCACACCGGATTTTGTTCCTTTTGGTCTCATTCGATTCGCAAAAATTTGTAGATAATTTTAACACTTTAAATTTTGAAATTTCGTTAATTAGAAAAATTTTAAGAGCAATTTAAAATATCAGTTGAGTTCATCGTAAACGGCGGTGGTTTATTTTTCAAACTGTCATATCTCAAGAATGGCACACCGGATTTTGTTCCTTTGGTCTCATTCGATTCGCAAAAATTTGTAGATAATTTTAACACTTTAAATTTTGAAATTTCGTTAATTAGAAAAATTTTAAGAGCAATTTAAAATATCAGTTGAGTTCATCGTAAACGGCGGTGGTTTATTTTTCAAACTGTCATATCTCAAGAATGGCACACCGGATTTTGTTCCTTTTGGTCTCATTCGATTCGCAAAAATTTGTAGATAATTTTAACACTTTAAATTTTGAAATTTCGTTAATTAGAAAAATTTTAAGAGCAATTTAAAATATCAGTTGAGTTCATCGTAAACGGCGGTGGTTTATTTTTCAAACTGTCATATCTCAAGAATGGCACACCGGATTTTGTTCCTTTTGGTCTCATTCGATTCGCAAAAATTTGTAGATAATTTTAACAC
Source organism: Caenorhabditis virilis (assembly GCA_964036255.1). NCBI lineage: Eukaryota > Metazoa > Nematoda > Chromadorea > Rhabditida > Rhabditidae > Caenorhabditis > Caenorhabditis virilis. Next base: position 2,752,547 of record OZ038415.1, on the reverse strand, counting down.
TTTAAATTTTGAAATTTCGTTAATTAGAAAAATTTTAAGAGCAATTTAAAATATCAGTTGAGTTCATCGTAAACGGCGGTGGTTTATTTTTCAAACTGTCATATCTCAAGAATGGCACACCGGATTTTGTTCCTTTTGGTCTCATTCGATTCGCAAAAATTTGTAGATAATTTTAACACTTTAAATTTTGAAATTTCGTTAATTAGAAAAAATTTTAAGAGCAATTTAAAATATCAGTTGAGTTCATCGTAAACGGCGGTGGTTTATTTTTCAAACTGTCATATCTCAAGAATGGCACACCGGATTTTGTTCCTTTTGGTCTCATTCGATTCGCAAAAATTTGTAGATAATTTTAACACTTTAAATTTTGAAATTTCGTTAATTAGAAAAATTTTAAGAGCAATTTAAAATATCAGTTGAGTTCATCGTAAACGGCGGTGGTTTATTTTTCAAACTGTCATATCTCAAGAATGGCACACCGGATTTTGTTCCTTTTGGTCTCATTCGATTCGCAAAAATTTGTAGATAATTTTAACACTTTAAATTTTGAAATTTCGTTAATTAGAAAAATTTTAAGAGCAATTTAAAATATCAGTTGAGTTCATCGTAAACGGCGGTGGTTTATTTTCAAACTGTCATATCTCAAGAATGGCACACCGGATTTTGTTCCTTTTGGTCTCATTCGATTCGCAAAAATTTGTAGATAATTTTAACACTTTAAATTTTGAAATTTCGTTAATTAGAAAAATTTTAAGAGCAATTTAAAATATCAGTTGAGTTCATCGTAAACGGCGGTGGTTTATTTTTCAAACTGTCATATCTCAAGAATGGCACACCGGATTTTGTTCCTTTTGGTCTCATTCGATTCGCAAAAATTTGTAGATAATTTTAACACTTTAAATTTTGAAATTTCGTTAATTAGAAAAATTTTAAGAGCAATTTAAAATATCAGTTGAGTTCATCGTAAACGGCGGTGGTTTATTTTTCAAACTGTCATATCTCAAGAATGGCACACCGGATTTTGTTCCTTTTGGTCTCATTCGATTCGCAAAAATTTGTAGATAATTTTAACACTTTAAATTTTGAAATTTCGTTAATTAGAAAAATTTTAAGAGCAATTTAAAATATCAGTTGAGTTCATCGTAAACGGCGGTGGTTTATTTTTCAAACTGTCATATCTCAAGAATGGCACACCGGATTTTGTTCCTTTTGGTCTCATTCGATTCGCAAAAATTTGTAGATAATTTTAACACTTTAAATTTTGAAATTTCGTTAATTAGAAAAATTTTAAGAGCAATTTAAAATATCAGTTGAGTTCATCGTAAACGGCGGTGGTTTATTTTTCAAACTGTCATATCTCAAGAATGGCACACCGGATTTTGTTCCTTTTGGTCTCATTCGATTCGCAAAAATTTGTAGATAATTTTAACACTTTAAATTTTGAAATTTCGTTAATTAGAAAAATTTTAAGAGCAATTTAAAATATCAGTTGAGTTCATCGTAAACGGCGGTGGTTTATTTTTCAAACTGTCATATCTCAAGAATGGCACACCGGATTTTGTTCCTTTTGGTCTCATTCGATTCGCAAAAATTTGTAGATAATTTTAACACTTTAAATTTTGAAATTTCGTTAATTAGAAAAATTTTAAGAGCAATTTAAAATATCAGTTGAGTTCATCGTAAACGGCGGTGGTTTATTTTTCAAACTGTCATATCTCAAGAATGGCACACCGGATTTTGTTCCTTTTGGTCTCATTCGATTCGCAAAAATTTGTAGATAATTTTAACACTTTAAATTTTGAAATTTCGTTAATTAGAAAAATTTTAAGAGCAATTTAAAATATCAGTTGAGTTCATCGTAAACGGCGGTGGTTTATTTTTCAAACTGTCATATCTCAAGAATGGCACACCGGATTTTGTTCCTTTTGGTCTCATTCGATTCGCAAAAATTTGTAGATAATTTTAACACTTTAAATTTTGAAATTTCGTTAATTAGAAAAATTTTAAGAGCAATTTAAAATATCAGTTGAGTTCATCGTAAACGGCGGTGGTTTATTTTTCAAACTGTCATATCTCAAGAATGGCACACCGGATTTTGTTCCTTTTGGTCTCATTCGATTCGCAAAAATTTGTAGATAATTTTAACACTTTAAATTTTGAAATTTCATTAATTAGAAAAATTTTAAGAGCAATTTAAAATATCAGTTGAGTTCATCGTAAACGGCGGTGGTTTATTTTTCAAACTGTCATATCTCAAGAATGGCACACCGGATTTTGTTCCTTTTGGTCTCATTCGATTCGCAAAAATTTGTAGATAATTTTAACACTTTAAATTTTGAAATTTCGTTAATTAGAAAAATTTTAAGAGCAATTTAAAATATCAGTTGAGTTCATCGTAAACGGCGGTGGTTTATTTTTCAAACTGTCATATCTCAAGAATGGCACACCGGATTTTGTTCCTTTTGGTCTCATTCGATTCGCAAAAATTTGTAGATAATTTTAACACTTTAAATTTTGAAATTTCATTAATTAGAAAAATTTTAAGAGCAATTTAAAATATCAGTTGAGTTCATCGTAAACGGCGGTGGTTTATTTTTCAAACTGTCATATCTCAAGAATGGCACACCGGATTTTGTTCCTTTTGGTCTCATTCGATTCGCAAAAATTTGTAGATAATTTTAACACTTTAAATTTTGAAATTTCGTTAATTAGAAAAATTTTAAGAGCAATTTAAAATATCAGTTGAGTTCATCGTAAACGGCGGTGGTTTATTTTTCAAACTGTCATATCTCAAGAATGGCACACCGGATTTTGTTCCTTTTGGTCTCATTCGATTCGCAAAAATTTGTAGATAATTTTAACACTTTAAATTTTGAAATTTCATTAATTAGAAAAATTTTAAGAGCAATTTAAAATATCAGTTGAGTTCATCGTAAACGGCGGTGGTTTATTTTTCAAACTGTCATATCTCAAGAATGGCACACCGGATTTTGTTCCTTTTGGTCTCATTCGATTCGCAAAAATTTGTAGATAATTTTAACACTTTAAATTTTGAAATTTCGTTAATTAGAAAAATTTTAAGAGCAATTTAAAATATCAGTTGAGTTCATCGTAAACGGCGGTGGTTTATTTTTCAAACTGTCATATCTCAAGAATGGCACACCGGATTTTGTTCCTTTTGGTCTCATTCGATTCGCAAAAATTTGTAGATAATTTTAACACTTTAAATTTTGAAATTTCGTTAATTAGAAAAATTTTAAGAGCAATTTAAAATATCAGTTGAGTTCATCGTAAACGGCGGTGGTTTATTTTTCAAACTGTCATATCTCAAGAATGGCACACCGGATTTTGTTCCTTTTGGTCTCATTCGATTCGCAAAAATTTGTAGATAATTTTAACACTTTAAATTTTGAAATTTCGTTAATTAGAAAAATTTTAAGAGCAATTTAAAATATCAGTTGAGTTCATCGTAAACGGCGGTGGTTTATTTTTCAAACTGTCATATCTCAAGAATGGCACACCGGATTTTGTTCCTTTTGGTCTCATTCGATTCGCAAAAATTTGTAGATAATTTTAACACTTTAAATTTTGAAATTTCATTAATTAGAAAAATTTTAAGAGCAATTTAAAATATCAGTTGAGTTCATCGTAAACGGCGGTGGTTTATTTTTCAAACTGTCATATCTCAAGAATGGCACACCGGATTTTGTTCCTTTTGGTCTCATTCGATTCGCAAAAATTTGTAGATAATTTTAACACTTTAAATTTTGAAATTTCGTTAATTAGAAAAATTTTAAGAGCAATTTAAAATATCAGTTGAGTTCATCGTAAACGGCGGTGGTTTATTTTTCAAACTGTCATATCTCAAGAATGGCACACCGGATTTTGTTCCTTTTGGTCTCATTCGATTCGCAAAAATTTGTAGATAATTTTAACACTTTAAATTTTGAAATTTCATTAATTAGAAAAATTTTAAGAGCAATTTAAAATATCAGTTGAGTTCATCGTAAACGGCGGTGGTTTATTTTTCAAACTGTCATATCTCAAGAATGGCACACCGGATTTTGTTCCTTTTGGTCTCATTCGATTCGCAAAAATTTGTAGATAATTTTAACACTTTAAATTTTGAAATTTCGTTAATTAGAAAAATTTTAAGAGCAATTTAAAATATCAGTTGAGTTCATCGTAAACGGCGGTGGTTTATTTTTCAAACTGTCATATCTCAAGAATGGCACACCGGATTTTGTTCCTTTTGGTCTCATTCGATTCGCAAAAATTTGTAGATAATTTTAACACTTTAAATTTTGAAATTTCGTTAATTAGAAAAATTTTAAGAGCAATTTAAAATATCAGTTGAGTTCATCGTAAACGGCGGTGGTTTATTTTTCAAACTGTCATATCTCAAGAATGGCACACCGGATTTTGTTCCTTTTGGTCTCATTCGATTCGCAAAAATTTGTAGATAATTTTAACACTTTAAATTTTGAAATTTCGTTAATTAGAAAAATTTTAAGAGCAATTTAAAATATCAGTTGAGTTCATCGTAAACGGCGGTGGTTTATTTTTCAAACTGTCATATCTCAAGAATGGCACACCGGATTTTGTTCCTTTTGGTCTCATTCGATTCGCAAAAATTTGTAGATAATTTTAACACTTTAAATTTTGAAATTTCGTTAATTAGAAAAATTTTAAGAGCAATTTAAAATATCAGTTGAGTTCATCGTAAACGGCGGTGGTTTATTTTTCAAACTGTCATATCTCAAGAATGGCACACCGGATTTTGTTCCTTTTGGTCTCATTCGATTCGCAAAAATTTGTAGATAATTTTAACACTTTAAATTTTGAAATTTCGTTAATTAGAAAAATTTTAAGAGCAATTTAAAATATCAGTTGAGTTCATCGTAAACGGCGGTGGTTTATTTTTCAAACTGTCATATCTCAAGAATGGCGCACCGGATTTTGTTCCTTTTGGTCTCATTCGATTCGCAAAAATTTGTAGATAATTTTAACACTTTAAATTTTGAAATTTCGTTAATTAGAAAAATTTTAAGAGCAATTTAAAATATCAGTTGAGTTCATCGTAAACGGCGGTGGTTTATTTTTCAAACTGTCATATCTCAAGAATGGCACACCGGATTTTGTTCCTTTTGGTCTCATTCGATTCGCAAAAATTTGTAGATAATTTTAACACTTTAAATTTTGAAATTTCGTTAATTAGAAAAATTTTAAGAGCAATTTAAAATATCAGTTGAGTTCATCGTAAACGGCGGTGGTTTATTTTTCAAACTGTCATATCTCAAGAATGGCACACCGGATTTTGTTCCTTTTGGTCTCATTCGATTCGCAAAAATTTGTAGATAATTTTAACACTTTAAATTTTGAAATTTCGTTAATTAGAAAAATTTTAAGAGCAATTTAAAATATCAGTTGAGTTCATCGTAAACGGCGGTGGTTTATTTTTCAAACTGTCATATCTCAAGAATGGCGCACCGGATTTTGTTCCTTTTGGTCTCATTCGATTCGCAAAAATTTGTAGATAATTTTAACACTTTAAATTTTGAAATTTCGTTAATTAGAAAAATTTTAAGAGCAATTTAAAATATCAGTTGAGTTCATCGTAAACGGCGGTGGTTTATTTTTCAAACTGTCATATCTCAAGAATGGCACACCGGATTTTGTTCCTTTTGGTCTCATTCGATTCGCAAAAATTTGTAGATAATTTTAACACTTTAAATTTTGAAATTTCGTTAATTAGAAAAATTTTAAGAGCAATTTAAAATATCAGTTGAGTTCATCGTAAACGGCGGTGGTTTATTTTTCAAACTGTCATATCTCAAGAATGGCACACCGGATTTTGTTCCTTTTGGTCTCATTCGATTCGCAAAAATTTGTAGATAATTTTAACACTTTAAATTTTGAAATTTCATTAATTAGAAAAATTTTAAGAGCAATTTAAAATATCAGTTGAGTTCATCGTAAACGGCGGTGGTTTATTTTTCAAACTGTCATATCTCAAGAATGGCACACCGGATTTTGTTCCTTTTGGTCTCATTCGATTCGCAAAAATTTGTAGATAATTTTAACACTTTAAATTTTGAAATTTCGTTAATTAGAAAAATTTTAAGAGCAATTTAAAATATCAGTTGAGTTCATCGTAAACGGCGGTGGTTTATTTTTCAAACTGTCATATCTCAAGAATGGCACACCGGATTTTGTTCCTTTTGGTCTCATTCGATTCGCAAAAATTTGTAGATAATTTTAACACTTTAAATTTTGAAATTTCGTTAATTAGAAAAATTTTAAGAGCAATTTAAAATATCAGTTGAGTTCATCGTAAACGGCGGTGGTTTATTTTTCAAACTGTCATATCTCAAGAATGGCACACCGGATTTTGTTCCTTTTGGTCTCATTCGATTCGCAAAAATTTGTAGATAATTTTAACACTTTAAATTTTGAAATTTCGTTAATTAGAAAAATTTTAAGAGCAATTTAAAATATCAGTTGAGTTCATCGTAAACGGCGGTGGTTTATTTTTCAAACTGTCATATCTCAAGAATGGCACACCGGATTTTGTTCCTTTTGGTCTCATTCGATTCGCAAAAATTTGTAGATAATTTTAACACTTTAAATTTTGAAATTTCGTTAATTAGAAAAATTTTAAGAGCAATTTAAAATATCAGTTGAGTTCATCGTAAACGGCGGTGGTTTATTTTTCAAACTGTCATATCTCAAGAATGGCACACCGGATTTTGTTCCTTTTGGTCTCATTCGATTCGCAAAAATTTGTAGATAATTTTAACACTTTAAATTTTGAAATTTCGTTAATTAGAAAAATTTTAAGAGCAATTTAAAATATCAGTTGAGTTCATCGTAAACGGCGGTGGTTTATTTTTCAAACTGTCATATCTCAAGAATGGCACACCGGATTTTGTTCCTTTTGGTCTCATTCGATTCGCAAAAATTTGTAGATAATTTTAACACTTTAAATTTTGAAATTTCGTTAATTAGAAAAATTTTAAGAGCAATTTAAAATATCAGTTGAGTTCATCGTAAACGGCGGTGGTTTATTTTTCAAACTGTCATATCTCAAGAATGGCACACCGGATTTTGTTCCTTTTGGTCTCATTCGATTCGCAAAAATTTGTAGATAATTTTAACACTTTAAATTTTGAAATTTCATTAATTAGAAAAATTTTAAGAGCAATTTAAAATATCAGTTGAGTTCATCGTAAACGGCGGTGGTTTATTTTTCAAACTGTCATATCTCAAGAATGGCACACCGGATTTTGTTCCTTTTGGTCTCATTCGATTCGCAAAAATTTGTAGATAATTTTAACACTTTAAATTTTGAAATTTCGTTAATTAGAAAAATTTTAAGAGCAATTTAAAATATCAGTTGAGTTCATCGTAAACGGCGGTGGTTTATTTTTCAAACGGTCATATCTCAAGAATGGCACACCGGATTTTGTTCCTTTTGGTCTCATTCGATTCGCAAAAATTTGTAGATAATTTTAACACTTTAAATTTTGAAATTTCGTTAATTAGAAAAATTTTAAGAGCAATTTAAAATATCAGTTGAGTTCATCGTAAACGGCGGTGGTTTATTTTTCAAACTGTCATATCTCAAGAATGGCACACCGGATTTTGTTCCTTTTGGTCTCATTTGATTCGCAAAAATTTGTAGATAATTTTAACACTTTAAATTTTGAAATTTCATTAATTAGAAAAATTTTAAGAGCAATTTAAAATATCAGTTGAGTTCATCGTAAACGGCGGTGGTTTATTTTTCAAACTGTCATATCTCAAGAATGGCACACCGGATTTTGTTCCTTTTGGTCTCATTTGATTCGCAAAAATTTGTAGATAATTTTAACACTTTAAATTTTGAAATTTCATTAATTAGAAAAATTTTAAGAGCAATTTAAAATATCAGTTGAGTTCATCGTAAACGGCGGTGGTTTATTTTTCAAACTGTCATATCTCAAGAATGGCACACCGGATTTTGTTCCTTTTGGTCTCATTCGATTCGCAAAAATTTGTAGATAATTTTAACACTTTAAATTTTGAAATTTCGTTAATTAGAAAAATTTTAAGAGCAATTTAAAATATCAGTTGAGTTCATCGTAAACGGCGGTGGTTTATTTTTCAAACTGTCATATCTCAAGAATGGCACACCGGATTTTGTTCCTTTTGGTCTCATTTGATTCGCAAAAATTTGTAGATAATTTTAACACTTTAAATTTTGAAATTTCATTAATTAGAAAAATTTTAAGAGCAATTTAAAATATCAGTTGAGTTCATCGTAAACGGCGGTGGTTTATTTTTCAAACTGTCATATCTCAAGAATGGCACACCGGATTTTGTTCCTTTTGGTCTCATTCGATTCGCAAAAATTTGTAGATAATTTTAACACTTTAAATTTTGAAATTTCTTTAATTAGAAAAATTTTAAGAGCAATTTAAAATATCAGTTGAGTTCATCGTAAACGGCGGTGGTTTATTTTTCAAACTGTCATATCTCAAGAATGGCACACCGGATTTTGATGCCGATGGTCTCATTCGATTCGCATGAAAATATAGATATTTTTAGCATTTTAAATTTTGAAATTTCATTAATTAGAAAAATTTTAAGAGCAATTTAAAATATCAGTTGAGTACATCGTAAACGGCGGTGGTTTATTTTTCAAACTGTCATATCTCAAGAATGGCACACCGGATTTTGTTCCTTTTGGTCTCATTTGATTCGCAAAAATTTGTAGATAATTTTAACACTTTAAATTTTGAAATTTCATTAATTAGAAAAATTTTAAGAGCAATTTAAAATATCAGTTGAGTTCATCGTAAACGGCGGTGGTTTATTTTTCAAACTGTCATATCTCAAGAATGGCACACCGGATTTTGTTCCTTTTGGTCTCATTTGATTCGCAAAAATTTGTAGATAATTTTAACACTTTAAATTTTGAAATTTCATTAATTAGAAAAATTTTAAGAGCAATTTAAAATATCAGTTGAGTTCATCGTAAACGGCGGTGGTTTATTTTTCAAACTGTCATATCTCAAGAATGGCACACCGGATTTTGTTCCTTTTGGTCTCATTTGATTCGCAAAAATTTGTAGATAATTTTAACACTTTAAATTTTGAAATTTCATTAATTAGAAAAATTTTAAGAGCAATTTAAAATATCAGTTGAGTTCATCGTAAACGGCGGTGGTTTATTTTTCAAACTGTCATATCTCAAGAATGGCACACCGGATTTTGTTCCTTTTGGTCTCATTCGATTCGCAAAAATTTGTAGATAATTTTAACACTTTAAATTTTGAAATTTCGTTAATTAGAAAAATTTTAAGAGCAATTTAAAATATCAGTTGAGTTCATCGTAAACGGCGGTGGTTTATTTTTCAAACTGTCATATCTCAAGAATGGCACACCGGATTTTGTTCCTTTTGGTCTCATTTGATTCGCAAAAATTTGTAGATAATTTTAACACTTTAAATTTTGAAATTTCATTAATTAGAAAAATTTTAAGAGCAATTTAAAATATCAGTTGAGTTCATCGTAAACGGCGGTGGTTTATTTTTCAAACTGTCATATCTCAAGAATGGCACACCGGATTTTGTTCCTTTTGGTCTCATTCGATTCGCAAAAATTTGTAGATAATTTTAACACTTTAAATTTTGAAATTTCGTTAATTAGAAAAATTTTAAGAGCAATTTAAAATATCAGTTGAGTTCATCGTAAACGGCGGTGGTTTATTTTTCAAACTGTCATATCTCAAGAATGGCACACCGGATTTTGTTCCTTTTGGTCTCATTCGATTCGCAAAAATTTGTAGATAATTTTAACACTTTAAATTTTGAAATTTCTTTAATTAGAAAAATTTTAAGAGCAATTTAAAATATCAGTTGAGTTCATCGTAAACGGCGGTGGTTTATTTTTCAAACTGTCATATCTCAAGAATGGCACACCGGATTTTGTTCCTTTTGGTCTCATTCGATTCGCAAAAATTTGTAGATAATTTTAACACTTTAAATTTTGAAATTTCTTTAATTAGAAAAATTTTAAGAGCAATTTAAAATATCAGTTGAGTTCATCGTAAACGGCGGTGGTTTATTTTTCAAACTGTCATATCTCAAGAATGGCACACCGGATTTTGTTCCTTTTGGTCTCATTCGATTCGCAAAAATTTGTAGATAATTTTAACACTTTAAATTTTGAAATTTCATTAATTAGAAAAATTTTAAGAGCAATTTAAAATATCAGTTGAGTTCATCGTAAACGGCGGTGGTTTATTTTTCAAACTGTCATATCTCAAGAATGGCACACCGGATTTTGTTCCTTTTGGTCTCATTTGATTCGCAAAAATTTGTAGATAATTTTAACACTTTAAATTTTGAAATTTCATTAATTAGAAAAATTTTAAGAGCAATTTAAAATATCAGTTGAGTTCATCGTAAACGGCGGTGGTTTATTTTTCAAACTGTCATATCTCAAGAATGGCACACCGGATTTTGTTCCTTTTGGTCTCATTCGATTCGCAAAAATTTGTAGATAATTTTAACACTTTAAATTTTGAAATTTCGTTAATTAGAAAAATTTTAAGAGCAATTTAAAATATCAGTTGAGTTCATCGTAAACGGCGGTGGTTTATTTTTCAAACTGTCATATCTCAAGAATGGCACACCGGATTTTGTTCCTTTTGGTCTCATTCGATTCGCAAAAATTTGTAGATAATTTTAACACTTTAAATTTTGAAATTTCTTTAATTAGAAAAATTTTAAGAGCAATTTAAAATATCAGTTGAGTTCATCGTAAACGGCGGTGGTTTATTTTTCAAACTGTCATATCTCAAGAATGGCACACCGGATTTTGTTCCTTTTGGTCTCATTCGATTCGCAAAAATTTGTAGATAATCTTAACACTTTAAATTTTGAAATTTCGTTAATTAGAAAAATTTTAAGAGCAATTTAAAATATCAGTTGAGTTCATCGTAAACGGCGGTGGTTTATTTTTCAAACTGTCATATCTCAAGAATGGCACACCGGATTTTGTTCCTTTTGGTCTCATTCGATTCGCAAAAATTTGTAGATAATCTTAACACTTTAAATTTTGAAATTTCGTTAATTAGAAAAATTTTAAGAGCAATTTAAAATATCAGTTGAGTTCATCGTAAACGGCGGTGGTTTATTTTTCAAACTGTCATATCTCAAGAATGGCACACCGGATTTTGTTCCTTTTGGTCTCATTCGATTCGCAAAAATTTGTAGATAATTTTAACACTTTAAATTTTGAAATTTCTTTAATTAGAAAAATTTTAAGAGCAATTTAAAATATCAGTTGAGTTCATCGTAAACGGCGGTGGTTTATTTTTCAAACTGTCATATCTCAAGAATGGCACACCGGATTTTGTTCCTTTTGGTCTCATTCGATTCGCAAAAATTTGTAGATAATTTTAACACTTTAAATTTTGAAATTTCTTTAATTAGAAAAATTTTAAGAGCAATTTAAAATATCAGTTGAGTTCATCGTAAACGGCGGTGGTTTATTTTTCAAACTGTCATATCTCAAGAATGGCACACCGGATTTTGTTCCTTTTGGTCTCATTCGATTCGCAAAAATTTGTAGATAATTTTAACACTTTAAATTTTGAAATTTCTTTAATTAGAAAAATTTTAAGAGCAATTTAAAATATCAGTTGAGTTCATCGTAAACGGCGGTGGTTTATTTTTCAAACTGTCATATCTCAAGAATGGCACACCGGATTTTGTTCCTTTTGGTCTCATTCGATTCGCAAAAATTTGTAGATAATTTTAACACTTTAAATTTTGAAATTTCATTAATTAGAAAAATTTTAAGAGCAATTTAAAATATCAGTTGAGTTCATCGTAAACGGCGGTGGTTTATTTTTCAAACTGTCATATCTCAAGAATGGCACACCGGATTTTGTTCCTTTTGGTCTCATTTGATTCGCAAAAATTTGTAGATAATTTTATCACTTTAAATTTTGAAATTTCATTAATTAGAAAAATTTTAAGAGCAATTTAAAATATCAGTTGAGTTCATCGTAAACGGCGGTGGTTTATTTTTCAAACTGTCATATCTCAAGAATGGCACACCGGATTTTGTTCCTTTTGGTCTCATTCGATTCGCAAAAATTTGTAGATAATTTTAACACTTTAAATTTTGAAATTTCGTTAATTAGAAAAATTTTAAGAGCAATTTAAAATATCAGTTGAGTTCATCGTAAACGGCGGTGGTTTATTTTTCAAACTGTCATATCTCAAGAATGGCACACCGGATTTTGTTCCTTTTGGTCTCATTCGATTCGCAAAAATTTGTAGATAATTTTAACACTTTAAATTTTGAAATTTCTTTAATTAGAAAAATTTTAAGAGCAATTTAAAATATCAGTTGAGTTCATCGTAAACGGCGGTGGTTTATTTTTCAAACTGTCATATCTCAAGAATGGCACACCGGATTTTGTTCCTTTTGGTCTCATTCGATTCGCAAAAATTTGTAGATAATTTTAACACTTTAAATTTTGAAATTTCTTTAATTAGAAAAATTTTAAGAGCAATTTAAAATATCAGTTGAGTTCATCGTAAACGGCGGTGGTTTATTTTTCAAACTGTCATATCTCAAGAATGGCACACCGGATTTTGTTCCTTTTGGTCTCATTCGATTCGCAAAAATTTGTAGATAATTTTAACACTTTAAATTTTGAAATTTCATTAATTAGAAAAATTTTAAGAGCAATTTAAAATATCAGTTGAGTACATCGTAAACGGCGGTGGTTTATTTTTCAAACTGTCATATCTCAAGAATGGCACACCGGATTTTGTTCCTTTTGGTCTCATTCGATTCGCAAAAATTTGTAGATAATCTTAACACTTTAAATTTTGAAATTTCGTTAATTAGAAAAATTTTAAGAGCAATTTAAAATATCAGTTGAGTTCATCGTAAACGGCGGTGGTTTATTTTTCAAACTGTCATATCTCAAGAATGGCACACCGGATTTTGTTCCTTTTGGTCTCATTCGATTCGCAAAAATTTGTAGATAATTTTAACACTTTAAATTTTGAAATTTCATTAATTAGAAAAATTTTAAGAGCAATTTAAAATATCAGTTGAGTACATCGTAAACGGCGGTGGTTTATTTTTCAAACTGTCATATCTCAAGAATGGCACACCGGATTTTGTTCCTTTTGGTCTCATTCGATTCGCAAAAATTTGTAGATAATTTTAACACTTTAAATTTTGAAATTTCGTTAATTAGAAAAATTTTAAGAGCAATTTAAAATATCAGTTGAGTTCATCGTAAACGGCGGTGGTTTATTTTTCAAACTGTCATATCTCAAGAATGGCACACCGGATTTTGTTCCTTTTGGTCTCATTCGATTCGCAAAAATTTGTAGATAATTTTAACACTTTAAATTTTGAAATTTCATTAATTAGAAAAATTTTAAGAGCAATTTAAAATATCAGTTGAGTACATCGTAAACGGCGGTGGTTTATTTTTCAAACTGTCATATCTCCAGATTTTCGGGCCGGATTTTGTTCCTTTTGGTCTCATTCGATTCGCAAAAATTTGTAGATAATTCTAACACTTTAAATTTTGAAATTTCGTTAATTAGAAAAATTTTAAGAGCAATTTAAAATATCAGTTGAGTACATCGTAAACGGCGGTGGTTTATTTTTCAAACTGTCATATCTCCAGATTTTCGGGCCGGATTTTGTTCCTTTTGGTCTCATTCGATTCGCAAAAATTTGTAGATAATTTTAACACTTTAAATTTTGAAATTTCGTTAATTAGAAAAATTTTAAGAGCAATTTAAAATATCAGTTGAGTTCATCGTAAACGGCGGTGGTTTATTTTTCAAACTGTCATATCTCAAGAATGGCACACCGGATTTTGTTCCTTTTGGTCTCATTCGATTCGCAAAAATTTGTAGATAATTTTAACACTTTAAATTTTGAAATTTCATTAATTAGAAAAATTTTAAGAGCAATTTAAAATATCAGTTGAGTACATCGTAAACGGCGGTGGTTTATTTTTCAAACTGTCATATCTCAAGAATGGCACACCGGATTTTGTTCCTTTTGGTCTCATTCGATTCGCAAAAATTTGTAGATAATTTTAACACTTTAAATTTTGAAATTTCATTAATTAGAAAAATTTTAAGAGCAATTTAAAATATCAGTTGAGTACATCGTAAACGGCGGTGGTTTATTTTTCAAACTGTCATATCTCAAGAATGGCACACCGGATTTTGTTACTTTTGGTCTCATTCGATTCGCAAAAATTTGTAGATAATTTTAACACTGTAAATTTTGAAATTTCGTTAATTAGAAAAATTTTAAGAGCAATTTAAAATATCAGTTGAGTTCATCGTAAACGGCGGTGGTTTATTTTTCAAACTGTCATATCTCAAGAATGGCACACCGGATTTTGTTCCTTTTGGTCTCATTCGATTCGCAAAAATTTGTAGATAATTCTAACACTTTAAATTTTGAAATTTCGTTAATTAGAAAAATTTTAAGAGCAATTTAAAATATCAGTTGAGTACATCGTAAACGGCGGTGGTTTATTTTTCAAACTGTCATATCTCAAGAATGGCACACCGGATTTTGTTCCTTTTGGTCTCATTCGATTCGCAAAAATTTGTAGATAATTTTAACACTTTAAATTTTGAAATTTCATTAATTAGAAAAATTTTAAGAGCAATTTAAAATATCAGTTGAGTTCATCGTAAACGGCGGTGGTTTATTTTTCAAACTGTCATATCTCAAGAATGGCACACCGGATTTTGTTCCTTTTGGTCTCATTCGATTCGCAAAAATTTGTAGATAATTTTAACACTTTAAATTTTGAAATTTCGTTAATTAGAAAAATTTTAAGAGCAATTTAAAATATCAGTTGAGTTCATCGTAAACGGCGGTGGTTTATTTTTCAAACTGTCATATCTCAAGAATGGCACACCGGATTTTGTTCCTTTTGGTCTCATTCGATTCGCAAAAATTTGTAGATAATTTTAACACTTTAAATTTTGAAATTTCGTTAATTAGAAAAATTTTAAGAGCAATTTAAAATATCAGTTGAGTTCATCGTAAACGGCGGTGGTTTATTTTTCAAACTGTCATATCTCAAGAATGGCACACCGGATTTTGTTCCTTTTGGTCTCATTCGATTCGCAAAAATTTGTAGATAATTTTAACACTTTATATTTTGAAATTTCGTTAATTAGAAAAATTTTAAGAGCAATTTAAAATATCAGTTGAGTTCATCGTAAACGGCGGTGGTTTATTTTTCAAACTGTCATATCTCAAGAATGGCACACCAGATTTTGTTCCTTTTGGTCTCATTCGATTCGCAAAAATTTGTAGATAATTTTAACACTTTAAATTTTGAAATTTCGTTAATTAGAAAAATTTTAAGAGCAATTTAAAATATCAGTTGAGTACATCGTAAACGGCGGTGGTTTATTTTTCAAACTGTCATATCTCAAGAATGGCACACCGGATTTTGTTCCTTTTGGTCTCATTCGATTCGCAAAAATTTGTAGATAATTTTAACACTTTAAATTTTGAAATTTCATTAATTAGAAAAATTTTAAGAGCAATTTAAAATATCAGTTGAGTACATCGTAAACGGCGGTGGTTTATTTTTCAAACTGTCATATCTCAAGAATGGCACACCGGATTTTGTTCCTTTTGGTCTCATTCGATTCGCAAAAATTTGTAGATAATTTTAACACTTTAAATTTTGAAATTTCGTTAATTAGAAAAATTTTAAGAGCAATTTAAAATATCAGTTGAGTTCATCGTAAACGGCGGTGGTTTATTTTTCAAACTGTCATATCTCAAGAATGGCACACCGGATTTTGTTCCTTTTGGTCTCATTCGATTCGCAAAAATTTGTAGATAATTTTAACACTTTAAATTTTGAAATTTCGTTAATTAGAAAAATTTTAAGAGCAATTTAAAATATCAGTTGAGTTCATCGTAAACGGCGGTGGTTTATTTTTCAAACTGTCATATCTCAAGAATGGCACACCGGATTTTGTTCCTTTTGGTCTCATTCGATTCGCAAAAATTTGTAGATAATTCTAACACTTTAAATTTTGAAATTTCGTTAATTAGAAAAATTTTAAGAGCAATTTAAAATATCAGTTGAGTACATCGTAAACGGCGGTGGTTTATTTTTCAAACTGTCATATCTCAAGAATGGCACACCGGATTTTGTTCCTTTTGGTCTCATTCGATTCGCAAAAATTTGTAGATAATTTTAACAATTTAAATTTTGAAATTTCGTTAATTAGAAAAATTTTAAGAGCAATTTAAAATATCAGTTGAGTTCATCGTAAACGGCGGTGGTTTATTTTTCAAACTGTCATATCTCAAGAATGGCACACCGGATTTTGTTCCTTTTGGTCTCATTCGATTCGCAAAAATTTGTAGATAATTTTAACACTTTAAATTTTGAAATTTCGTTTATTAGAAAAATTTTAAGAGCAATTTAAAATATCAGTTGAGTACATCGTAAACGGCGGTGGTTTATTTTTCAAACTGTCATATCTCAAGAATGGCACACCGGATTTTGTTCCTTTTGGTCTCATTCGATTCGCAAAAATTTGTAGATAATTCTAACACTTTAAATTTTGAAATTTCGTTAATTAGAAAAATTTTAAGAGCAATTTAAAATATCAGTTGAGTACATCGTAAACGGCGGTGGTTTATTTTTCAAACTGTCATATCTCAAGAATGGCACACCGGATTTTGTTCCTTTTGGTCTCATTCGATTCGCAAAAATTTGTAGATAATTTTAACACTTTAAATTTTGAAATTTCGTTAATTAGAAAAATTTTAAGAGCAATTTAAAATATCAGTTGAGTACATCGTAAACGGCGGTGGTTTATTTTTCAAACTGTCATATCTCAAGAATGGCACACCGGATTTTGTTCCTTTTGGTCTCATTCGATTCGCAAAAATTTGTAGATAATTCTAACACTTTAAATTTTGAAATTTCGTTAATTAGAAAAATTTTAAGAGCAATTTAAAATATCAGTTGAGTACATCGTAAACGGCGGTGGTTTATTTTTCAAACTGTCATATCTCAAGAATGGCACACCGGATTTTGTTCCTTTTGGTCTCATTCGATTCGCAAAAATTTGTAGATAATTTTAACACTTTAAATTTTGAAATTTCATTAATTAGAAAAATTTTAAGAGCAATTTAAAATATCAGTTGAGTACATCGTAAACGGCGGTGGTTTATTTTTCAAACTGTCATATCTCAAGAATGGCACACCGGATTTTGTTCCTTTTGGTCTCATTCGATTCGCAAAAATTTGTAGATAATTTTAACACTTTAAATTTTGAAATTTCATTAATTAGAAAAATTTTAAGAGCAATTTAAAATATCAGTTGAGTACATCGTAAACGGCGGTGGTTTATTTTTCAAACTGTCATATCTCAAGAATGGCACACCGGATTTTGTTCCTTTTGGTCTCATTCGATTCGCAAAAATTTGTAGATAATTTTAACACTTTAAATTTTGAAATTTCGTTAATTAGAAAAATTTTAAGAGCAATTTAAAATATCAGTTGAGTTCATCGTAAACGGCGGTGGTTTATTTTTCAAACTGTCATATCTCAAGAATGGCACACCGGATTTTGTTCCTTTTGGTCTCATTCGATTCGCAAAAATTTGTAGATATTTTTAACACTTTAAATTTTGAAATTTCGTTAATTAGAAAAATTTTAAGAGCAATTTAAAATATCAGTTGAGTACATCGTAAACGGCGGTGGTTTATTTTTCAAACTGTCATATCTCAAGAATGGCACACCGGATTTTGTTCCTTTTGGTCTCATTCGATTCGCAAAAATTTGTAGATAATTTTAACACTTTAAATTTTGAAATTTCGTTAATTAGAAAAATTTTAAGAGCAATTTAAAATATCAGTTGAGTACATCGTAAACGGCGGTGGTTTATTTTTCAAACTGTCATATCTCAAGAATGGCACACCGGATTTTGTTCCTTTTGGTCTCATTCGATTCGCAAAAATTGTAGATAATTTTAACACTTTAAATTTTGAAATTTCGTTAATTAGAAAAATTTTAAGAGCAATTTAAAATATCAGTTGAGTACATCGTAAACGGCGGTGGTTTATTTTTCAAACTGTCATATCTCAAGAATGGCACACCGGATTTTGTTCCTTTTGGTCTCATTCGATTCGCAAAAATTTGTAGATAATTTTAACACTTTAAATTTTGAAATTTCGTTAATTAGAAAAATTTTAAGAGCAATTTAAAATATCAGTTGAGTTCATCGTAAACGGCGGTGGTTTATTTTTCAAACTGTCATATCTCAAGAATGGCACACCGGATTTTGTTCCTTTTGGTCTCATTCGATTCGCAAAAATTTGTAGATATTTTTAACACTTTAAATTTTGAAATTTCGTTAATTAGAAAAATTTTAAGAGCAATTTAAAATATCAGTTGAGTACATCGTAAACGGCGGTGGTTTATTTTTCAAACTGTCATATCTCAAGAATGGCACACCGGATTTTGTTCCTTTTGGTCTCATTCGATTCGCAAAAATTTGTAGATAATTTTAACACTTTAAATTTTGAAATTTCGTTAATTAGAAAAATTTTAAGAGCAATTTAAAATATCAGTTGAGTACATCGTAAACGGCGGTGGTTTATTTTTCAAACTGTTATATCTCAAGAATGGCACACCGGATTTTGTTCCTTTTGGTCTCATTCGATTCGCAAAAATTGTAGATAATTTTAACACTTTAAATTTTGAAATTTCGTTAATTAGAAAAATTTTAAGAGCAATTTAAAATATCAGTTGAGTACATCGTAAACGGCGGTGGTTTATTTTTCAAACTGTCATATCTCAAGAATGGCACACCGGATTTTGTTCCTTTTGGTCTCATTCGATTCGCAAAAATTTGTAGATCATTTTAACACTTTAAATTTTGAAATTTCGTTAATTAGAAAAATTTTAAGAGCAATTTAAAATATCAGTTGAGTTCATCGTAAACGGCGGTGGTTTATTTTTCAAACTGTCATATCTCAAGAATGGCACACCGGATTTTGTTCCTTTTGGTCTCATTCGATTCGCAAAAATTTGTAGATATTTTTAACACTTTAAATTTTGAAATTTCGTTAATTAGAAAAATTTTAAGAGCAATTTAAAATATCAGTTGAGTACATCGTAAACGGCGGTGGTTTATTTTTCAAACTGTCATATCTCAAGAATGGCACACCGGATTTTGTTCCTTTTGGTCTCATTCGATTCGCAAAAATTTGTAGATAATTTTAACACTTTAAATTTTGAAATTTCGTTAATTAGAAAAATTTTAAGAGCAATTTAAAATATCAGTTGAGTTCATCGTAAACGGCGGTGGTTTATTTTTCAAACTGTCATATCTCAAGAATGGCACACCGGATTTTGTTCCTTTTGGTCTCATTCGATTCGCAAAAATTTGTAGATAATTTTAACACTTTAAATTTTGAAATTTCGTTAATTAGAAAAATTTTAAGAGCAATTTAAAATATCAGTTGAGTACATCGTAAACGGCGGTGGTTTATTTTTCAAACTGTCATATCTCAAGAATGGCACACCGGATTTTGTTCCTTTTGGTCTCATTCGATTCGCAAAAATTTGTAGATAATTTTAACACTTTAAATTTTGAAATTTCGTTAATTAGAAAAATTTTAAGAGCAATTTAAAATATCAGTTGAGTTCATCGTAAACGGCGGTGGTTTATTTTTCAAACTGTCATATCTCAAGAATGGCACACCGGATTTTGTTCCTTTTGGTCTCATTCGATTCGCAAAAATTTGTAGATAATTTTAACACTTTAAATTTTGAAATTTCGTTAATTAGAAAAATTTTAAGAGCAATTTAAAATATCAGTTGAGTTCATCGTAAACGGCGGTGGTTTATTTTTCAAACTGTCATATCTCAAGAATGGCACACCGGATTTTGTTCCTTTTGGTCTCATTCGATTCGCAAAAATTTGTAGATATTTTTAACACTTTAAATTTTGAAATTTCGTTAATTAGAAAAATTTTAAGAGCAATTTAAAATATCAGTTGAGTTCATCGTAAACGGCGGTGGTTTATTTTTCAAACTGTCATATCTCAAGAATGGCACACCGGATTTTGTTCCTTTTGGTCTCATTCGATTCGCAAAAATTTGTAGATAATTCTAACACTTTAAATTTTGAAATTTCTTTAATTAGAAAAATTTTAAGAGCAATTTAAAATATCAGTTGAGTACATCGTAAACGGCGGTGGTTTATTTTTCAAACTGTCATATCTCAAGAATGGCACACCGGATTTTGTTCCTTTTGGTCTCATTCGATTCGCAAAAATTTGTAGATAATTTTAACACTTTAAATTTTGAAATTTCGTTAATTAGAAAAATTTTAAGAGCAATTTAAAATATCAGTTGAGTTCATCGTAAACGGCGGTGGTTTATTTTTCAAACTGTCATATCTCAAGAATGGCACACCGGATTTTGTTCCTTTTGGTCTCATTCGATTCGCAAAAATTTGTAGATAATTCTAACACTTTAAATTTTGAAATTTCGTTAATTAGAAAAATTTTAAGAGCAATTTAAAATATCAGTTGAGTACATCGTAAACGGCGGTGGTTTATTTTTCAAACTGTCATATCTCAAGAATGGCACACCGGATTTTGTTCCTTTTGGTCTCATTCGATTCGCAAAAATTTGTAGATAATTTTAACACTTAAAATTTTGAAATTTCGTTAATTAGAAAAATTTTAAGAGCAATTTAAAATATCAGTTGAGTTCATCGTAAACGGCGGTGGTTTATTTTTCAAACTGTCATATCTCAAGAATGGCACACCGGATTTTGTTCCTTTTGGTCTCATTCGATTCGCAAAAATTTGTAGATAATTTTAACACTTTAAATTTTGAAATTTCGTTAATTAGAAAAATTTTAAGAGCAATTTAAAATATCAGTTGAGTTCATCGTAAACGGCGGTGGTTTATTTTTCAAACTGTCATATCTCAAGAATGGCACACCGGATTTTGTTCCTTTTGGTCTCATTCGATTCGCAAAAATTTGTAGATAATTCTAACACTTTAAATTTTGAAATTTCGTTAATTAGAAAAATTTTAAGAGCAATTTAAAATATCAGTTGAGTTCATCGTAAACGGCGGTGGTTTATTTTTCAAACTGTCATATCTCAAGAATGGCACACCGGATTTTGTTCCTTTTGGTCTCATTCGATTCGCAAAAATTTGTAGATAATTTTAACACTTTAAATTTTGAAATTTCGTTAATTAGAAAAATTTTAAGAGCAATTTAAAATATCAGTTGAGTTCATCGTAAACGGCGGTGGTTTATTTTTCAAACTGTCATATCTCAAGAATGGCACACCGGATTTTGTTCCTTTTGGTCTCATTCGATTCGCAAAAATTTGTAGATAATTCTAACACTTTAAATTTTGAAATTTCGTTAATTAGAAAAATTTTAAGAGCAATTTAAAATATCAGTTGAGTACATCGTAAACGGCGGTGGTTTATTTTTCAAACTGTCATATCTCAAGAATGGCACACCGGATTTTGTTCCTTTTGGTCTCATTCGATTCGCAAAAATTTGTAGATAATTTTAACACTTAAAATTTTGAAATTTCGTTAATTAGAAAAATTTTAAGAGCAATTTAAAATATCAGTTGAGTTCATCGTAAACGGCGGTGGTTTATTTTTCAAACTGTCATATCTCAAGAATGGCACACCGGATTTTGTTCCTTTTGGTCTCATTCGATTCGCAAAAATTTGTAGATAATTTTAACACTTTAAATTTTGAAATTTCGTTAATTAGAAAAATTTTAAGAGCAATTTAAAATATCAGTTGAGTTCATCGTAAACGGCGGTGGTTTATTTTTCAAACTGTCATATCTCAAGAATGGCACACCGGATTTTGTTCCTTTTGGTCTCATTCGATTCGCAAAAATTTGTAGATAATTCTAACACTTTAAATTTTGAAATTTCGTTAATTAGAAAAATTTTAAGAGCAATTTAAAATATCAGTTGAGTACATCGTAAACGGCGGTGGTTTATTTTTCAAACTGTCATATCTCAAGAATGGTACACCGGATTTTGTTCCTTTTGGTCTCATTCGATTCGCAAAAATTTGTAGATAATTTTAACACTTAAAATTTTGAAATTTCGTTAATTAGAAAAATTTTAAGAGCAATTTAAAATATCAGTTGAGTTCATCGTAAACGGCGGTGGTTTATTTTTCAAACTGTCATATCTCAAGAATGGCACACCGGATTTTGTTCCTTTTGGTCTCATTCGATTCGCAAAAATTTGTAGATAATTTTAACACTTTAAATTTTGAAATTTCGTTAATTAGAAAAATTTTAAGAGCAATTTAAAATATCAGTTGAGTTCATCGTAAACGGCGGTGGTTTATTTTTCAAACTGTCATATCTCAAGAATGGCACACCGGATTTTGTTCCTTTTGGTCTCATTCGATTCGCAAAAATTTGTAGATATTTTTAACACTTTAAATTTTGAAATTTCGTTAATTAGAAAAATTTTAAGAGCAATTTAAAATATCAGTTGAGTTCATCGTAAACGGCGGTGGTTTATTTTTCAAACTGTCATATCTCAAGAATGGCACACCGGATTTTGTTCCTTTTGGTCTCATTCGATTCGCAAAAATTTGTAGATAATTCTAACACTTTAAATTTTGAAATTTCTTTAATTAGAAAAATTTTAAGAGCAATTTAAAATATCAGTTGAGTACATCGTAAACGGCGGTGGTTTATTTTTCAAACTGTCATATCTCAAGAATGGCACACCGGATTTTGTTCCTTTTGGTCTCATTCGATTCGCAAAAATTTGTAGATAATTTTAACACTTTAAATTTTGAAATTTCGTTAATTAGAAAAATTTTAAGAGCAATTTAAAATATCAGTTGAGTTCATCGTAAACGGCGGTGGTTTATTTTTCAAACTGTCATATCTCAAGAATGGCACACCGGATTTTGTTCCTTTTGGTCTCATTCGATTCGCAAAAATTTGTAGATAATTTTAACACTTAAAATTTTGAAATTTCGTTAATTAGAAAAATTTTAAGAGCAATTTAAAATATCAGTTGAGTTCATCGTAAACGGCGGTGGTTTATTTTTCAAACTGTCATATCTCAAGAATGGCACACCGGATTTTGTTCCTTTTGGTCTCATTCGATTCGCAAAAATTTGTAGATAATTTTAACACTTTAAATTTTGAAATTTCGTTAATTAGAAAAATTTTAAGAGCAATTTAAAATATCAGTTGAGTTCATCGTAAACGGCGGTGGTTTATTTTTCAAACTGTCATATCTCAAGAATGGCACACCGGATTTTGTTCCTTTTGGTCTCATTCGATTCGCAAAAATTTGTAGATATTTTTAACACTTTAAATTTTGAAATTTCGTTAATTAGAAAAATTTTAAGAGCAATTTAAAATATCAGTTGAGTTCATCGTAAACGGCGGTGGTTTATTTTTCAAACTGTCATATCTCAAGAATGGCACACCGGATTTTGTTCCTTTTGGTCTCATTCGATTCGCAAAAATTTGTAGATAATTCTAACACTTTAAATTTTGAAATTTCGTTAATTAGAAAAATTTTAAGAGCAATTTAAAATATCAGTTGAGTACATCGTAAACGGCGGTGGTTTATTTTTCAAACTGTCATATCTCAAGAATGGCACACCGGATTTTGTTCCTTTTGGTCTCATTCGATTCGCAAAAATTTGTAGATATTTTTAACACTTTAAATTTTGAAATTTCGTTAATTAGAAAAATTTTAAGAGCAATTTAAAATATCAGTTGAGTTCATCGTAAACGGCGGTGGTTTATTTTTCAAACTGTCATATCTCAAGAATGGCACACCGGATTTTGTTCCTTTTGGTCTCATTCGATTCGCAAAAATTTGTAGATAATTCTAACACTTTAAATTTTGAAATTTCTTTAATTAGAAAAATTTTAAGAGCAATTTAAAATATCAGTTGAGTACATCGTAAACGGCGGTGGTTTATTTTTCAAACTGTCATATCTCAAGAATGGCACACCGGATTTTGTTCCTTTTGGTCTCATTCGATTCGCAAAAATTTGTAGATAATTTTAACACTTTAAATTTTGAAATTTCGTTAATTAGAAAAATTTTAAGAGCAATTTAAAATATCAGTTGAGTTCATCGTAAACGGCGGTGGTTTATTTTTCAAACTGTCATATCTCAAGAATGGCACACCGGATTTTGTTCCTTTTGGTCTCATTCGATTCGCAAAAATTTGTAGATAATTTTAACACTTAAAATTTTGAAATTTCGTTAATTAGAAAAATTTTAAGAGCAATTTAAAATATCAGTTGAGTTCATCGTAAACGGCGGTGGTTTATTTTTCAAACTGTCATATCTCAAGAATGGCACACCGGATTTTGTTCCTTTTGGTCTCATTCGATTCGCAAAAATTTGTAGATAATTTTAACACTTTAAATTTTGAAATTTCGTTAATTAGAAAAATTTTAAGAGCAATTTAAAATATCAGTTGAGTTCATCGTAAACGGCGGTGGTTTATTTTTCAAACTGTCATATCTCAAGAATGGCACACCGGATTTTGTTCCTTTTGGTCTCATTCGATTCGCAAAAATTTGTAGATATTTTTAACACTTTAAATTTTGAAATTTCGTTAATTAGAAAAATTTTAAGAGCAATTTAAAATATCAGTTGAGTTCATCGTAAACGGCGGTGGTTTATTTTTCAAACTGTCATATCTCAAGAATGGCACACCGGATTTTGTTCCTTTTGGTCTCATTCGATTCGCAAAAATTTGTAGATAATTCTAACACTTTAAATTTTGAAATTTCGTTAATTAGAAAAATTTTAAGAGCAATTTAAAATATCAGTTGAGTACATCGTAAACGGCGGTGGTTTATTTTTCAAACTGTCATATCTCAAGAATGGCACACCGGATTTTGTTCCTTTTGGTCTCATTCGATTCGCAAAAATTTGTAGATAATTCTAACACTTTAAATTTTGAAATTTCTTTAATTAGAAAAATTTTAAGAGCAATTTAAAATATCAGTTGAGTACATCGTAAACGGCGGTGGTTTATTTTTCAAACTGTCATATCTCAAGAATGGCACACCGGATTTTGTTCCTTTTGGTCTCATTCGATTCGCAAAAATTTGTAGATAATTTTAACACTTTAAATTTTGAAATTTCGTTAATTAGAAAAATTTTAAGAGCAATTTAAAATATCAGTTGAGTTCATCGTAAACGGCGGTGGTTTATTTTTCAAACTGTCATATCTCAAGAATGGCACACCGGATTTTGTTCCTTTTGGTCTCATTCGATTCGCAAAAATTTGTAGATAATTTTAACACTTAAAATTTTGAAATTTCGTTAATTAGAAAAATTTTAAGAGCAATTTAAAATATCAGTTGAGTTCATCGTAAACGGCGGTGGTTTATTTTTCAAACTGTCATATCTCAAGAATGGCACACCGGATTTTGTTCCTTTTGGTCTCATTCGATTCGCAAAAATTTGTAGATAATTTTAACACTTTAAATTTTGAAATTTCGTTAATTAGAAAAATTTTAAGAGCAATTTAAAATATCAGTTGAGTTCATCGTAAACGGCGGTGGTTTATTTTTCAAACTGTCATATCTCAAGAATGGCACACCGGATTTTGTTCCTTTTGGTCTCATTCGATTCGCAAAAATTTGTAGATATTTTTAACACTTTAAATTTTGAAATTTCGTTAATTAGAAAAATTTTAAGAGCAATTTAAAATATCAGTTGAGTTCATCGTAAACGGCGGTGGTTTATTTTTCAAACTGTCATATCTCAAGAATGGCACACCGGATTTTGTTCCTTTTGGTCTCATTCGATTCGCAAAAATTTGTAGATAATTCTAACACTTTAAATTTTGAAATTTCGTTAATTAGAAAAATTTTAAGAGCAATTTAAAATATCAGTTGAGTACATCGTAAACGGCGGTGCTTTATTTTTCAAACTGTCATATCTCAAGAATGGCACACCGGATTTTGTTCCTTTTGGTCTCATTCGATTCGCAAAAATTTGTAGATAATTTTAACACTTTAAATTTTGAAATTTCGTTAATTAGAAAAATTTATGAGCAATTTAAAATATCAGTTGAGTTCATCGTAAACGGCGGTGGTTTATTTTTCAAACTGTCATATCTCAAGAATGGCACACCGGATTTTGTTCCTTTTGGACTCATTCGATTCGCAAAAATTTGTAGATATTTTTAACACTTTAAATTTTGAAATTTCATTAATTAGAAAAATTTTAAGAGCAATTTAAAATATCAGTTGAGTACATCGTAAACGGCGGTGGTTTATTTTTCAAACTGTCATATCTCAAGAATGGCACACCGGATTTTGTTCCTTTTGGTCTCATTCGATTCGCAAAAATTTGTAGATAATTCTAACACTTTAAATTTTGAAATTTCGTTAATTAGAAAAATTTTAAGAGCAATTTAAAATATCAGTTGAGTTCATCGTAAACGGCGGTGGTTTATTTTTCAAACTGTCATATCTCAAGAATGGCACACCGGATTTTGTTCCTTTTGGTCTCATTCGATTCGCAAAAATTTGTAGATAATTCTAACACTTTAAATTTTGAAATTTCTTTAATTAGAAAAATTTTAAGAGCAATTTAAAATATCAGTTGAGTTCATCGTAAACGGCGGTGGTTTATTTTTCAAACTGTCATATCTCAAGAATGGCACACCGGATTTTGTTCCTTTTGGTCTCATTCGATTCGCAAAAATTTGTAGATAATTTTAACACTTTAAATTTTGAAATTTCATTAATTAGAAAAATTTTAAGAGCAATTTAAAATATCAGTTGAGTACATCGTAAACGGCGGTGGTTTATTTTTCAAACTGTCATATCTCAAGAATGGCACACCGGATTTTGTTCCTTTTGGTCTCATTCGATTCGCAAAAATTTGTAGATAATTTTAACACTTTAAATTTTGAAATTTCATTAATTAGAAAAATTTTAAGAGCAATTTAAAATATCAGTTGAGTTCATCGTAAACGGCGGTGGTTTATTTTTCAAACTGTCATATCTCAAGAATGGCACACCGGATTTTGTTCCTTTTGGTCTCATTCGATTCGCAAAAATTTGTAGATAATTCTAACACTTTAAATTTTGAAATTTCTTTAATTAGAAAAATTTTAAGAGCAATTTAAAATATCAGTTGAGTTCATCGTAAACGGCGGTGGTTTATTTTTCAAACTGTCATATCTCAAGAATGGCACACCGGATTTTGTTCCTTTTGGTCTCATTCGATTCGCAAAAATTTGTAGATAATTTTA
Source organism: Caenorhabditis virilis (assembly GCA_964036255.1). Taxonomy (NCBI): domain Eukaryota; kingdom Metazoa; phylum Nematoda; class Chromadorea; order Rhabditida; family Rhabditidae; genus Caenorhabditis; species Caenorhabditis virilis. The sequence goes on along the minus strand of OZ038415.1, from coordinate 2,725,167 downwards.
ACATTTTAAATTTTGAAATTTCATTAATTAGAAAAATTTTAAGAGCAATTTAAAATATCAGTTGAGTTCATCGTAAACGGCGGTGGTTTATTTTTCAAACTGTCATATCTCAAGAATGGCACACCGGATTTTGTTCCTTTTGGTCTCATTCGATTCGCAAAAATTTGTAGATAATTTTAACACTTTAAATTTTGAAATTTCATTAATTAGAAAAATTTTAAGAGCAATTTAAAATATCAGTTGAGTACATCGTAAACGGCGGTGGTTTATTTTTCAAACTGTCATATCTCAAGAATGGCACACCGGATTTTGTTCCTTTTGGTCTCATTCGATTCGCAAAAATTTGTAGATAATTTTAACACTTTAAATTTTGAAATTTCGTTAATTAGAAAAATTTTAAGAGCAATTTAAAATATCAGTTGAGTTCATCGTAAACGGCGGTGGTTTATTTTTCAAACTGTCATATCTCAAGAATGGCACACCGGATTTTGTTCCTTTTGGTCTCATTCGATTCGCAAAAATTTGTAGATAATGTTAACACTTTAAATTTTGAAATTTCGTTAATTAGAAAAATTTTAAGAGCAATTTAAAATATCAGTTGAGTTCATCGTAAACGGCGGTGGTTTATTTTTCAAACTGTCATATCTCAAGAATGGCACACCGGATTTTGTTCCTTTTGGTCTCATTCGATTCGCAAAAATTTGTAGATAATTTTAACACTTTAAATTTTGAAATTTCATTAATTAGAAAAATTTTAAGAGCAATTTAAAATATCAGTTGAGTACATCGTAAACGGCGGTGGTTTATTTTTCAAACTGTCATATCTCAAGAATGGCACACCGGATTTTGTTCCTTTTGGTCTCATTCGATTCGCAAAAATTTGTAGATAATTTTAACACTTTAAATTTTGAAATTTCATTAATTAGAAAAATTTTAAGAGCAATTTAAAATATCAGTTGAGTACATCGTAAACGGCGGTGGTTTATTTTTCAAACTGTCATATCTCAAGAATGGCACACCGGATTTTGTTCCTTTTGGTCTCATTCGATTCGCAAAAATTTGTAGATAATTCTAACACTTTAAATTTTGAAATTTCTTTAATTAGAAAAATTTTAAGAGCAATTTAAAATATCAGTTGAGTACATCGTAAACGGCGGTGGTTTATTTTTCAAACTGTCATATCTCAAGAATGGCACACCGGATTTTGTTCCTTTTGGTCTCATTCGATTCGCAAAAATTTGTAGATAATTTTAACACTTTAAATTTTGAAATTTCGTTAATTAGAAAAATTTTAAGAGCAATTTAAAATATCAGTTGAGTTCATCGTAAACGGCGGTGGTTTATTTTTCAAACTGTCATATCTCAAGAATGGCACACCGGATTTTGTTCCTTTTGGTCTCATTCGATTCGCAAAAATTTGTAGATAATTTTAACACTTAAAATTTTGAAATTTCGTTAATTAGAAAAATTTTAAGAGCAATTTAAAATATCAGTTGAGTTCATCGTAAACGGCGGTGGTTTATTTTTCAAACTGTCATATCTCAAGAATGGCACACCGGATTTTGTTCCTTTTGGTCTCATTCGATTCGCAAAAATTTGTAGATAATTTTAACACTTTAAATTTTGAAATTTCGTTAATTAGAAAAATTTTAAGAGCAATTTAAAATATCAGTTGAGTTCATCGTAAACGGCGGTGGTTTATTTTTCAAACTGTCATATCTCAAGAATGGCACACCGGATTTTGTTCCTTTTGGTCTCATTCGATTCGCAAAAATTTGTAGATATTTTTAACACTTTAAATTTTGAAATTTCGTTAATTAGAAAAATTTTAAGAGCAATTTAAAATATCAGTTGAGTTCATCGTAAACGGCGGTGGTTTATTTTTCAAACTGTCATATCTCAAGAATGGCACACCGGATTTTGTTCCTTTTGGTCTCATTCGATTCGCAAAAATTTGTAGATAATTCTAACACTTTAAATTTTGAAATTTCGTTAATTAGAAAAATTTTAAGAGCAATTTAAAATATCAGTTGAGTACATCGTAAACGGCGGTGGTTTATTTTTCAAACTGTCATATCTCAAGAATGGCACACCGGATTTTGTTCCTTTTGGTCTCATTCGATTCGCAAAAATTTGTAGATAATTTTAACACTTTAAATTTTGAAATTTCGTTAATTAGAAAAATTTATGAGCAATTTAAAATATCAGTTGAGTTCATCGTAAACGGCGGTGGTTTATTTTTCAAACTGTCATATCTCAAGAATGGCACACCGGATTTTGTTCCTTTTGGACTCATTCGATTCGCAAAAATTTGTAGATATTTTTAACACTTTAAATTTTGAAATTTCATTAATTAGAAAAATTTTAAGAGCAATTTAAAATATCAGTTGAGTACATCGTAAACGGCGGTGGTTTATTTTTCAAACTGTCATATCTCAAGAATGGCACACCGGATTTTGTTCCTTTTGGTCTCATTCGATTCGCAAAAATTTGTAGATAATTCTAACACTTTAAATTTTGAAATTTCGTTAATTAGAAAAATTTTAAGAGCAATTTAAAATATCAGTTGAGTTCATCGTAAACGGCGGTGGTTTATTTTTCAAACTGTCATATCTCAAGAATGGCACACCGGATTTTGTTCCTTTTGGTCTCATTCGATTCGCAAAAATTTGTAGATAATTTTAACACTTTAAATTTTGAAATTTCATTAATTAGAAAAATTTTAAGAGCAATTTAAAATATCAGTTGAGTACATCGTAAACGGCGGTGGTTTATTTTTCAAACTGTCATATCTCAAGAATGGCACACCGGATTTTGTTCCTTTTGGTCTCATTCGATTCGCAAAAATTTGTAGATAATTTTAACACTTTAAATTTTGAAATTTCATTAATTAGAAAAATTTTAAGAGCAATTTAAAATATCAGTTGAGTTCATCGTAAACGGCGGTGGTTTATTTTTCAAACTGTCATATCTCAAGAATGGCACACCGGATTTTGTTCCTTTTGGTCTCATTCGATTCGCAAAAATTTGTAGATAATTCTAACACTTTAAATTTTGAAATTTCTTTAATTAGAAAAATTTTAAGAGCAATTTAAAATATCAGTTGAGTTCATCGTAAACGGCGGTGGTTTATTTTTCAAACTGTCATATCTCAAGAATGGCACACCGGATTTTGTTCCTTTTGGTCTCATTCGATTCGCAAAAATTTGTAGATAATTTTAACACTTTAAATTTTGAAATTTCGTTAATTAGAAAAATTTTAAGAGCAATTTAAAATATCAGTTGAGTTCATCGTAAACGGCGGTGGTTTATTTTTCAAACTGTCATATCTCAAGAATGGCACACCGGATTTTGTTCCTTTTGGTCTCATTCGATTCGCAAAAATTTGTAGATAATGTTAACACTTTAAATTTTGAAATTTCGTTAATTAGAAAAATTTTAAGAGCAATTTAAAATATCAGTTGAGTTCATCGTAAACGGCGGTGGTTTATTTTTCAAACTGTCATATCTCAAGAATGGCACACCGGATTTTGTTCCTTTTGGTCTCATTCGATTCGCAAAAATTTGTAGATAATTTTAACACTTTAAATTTTGAAATTTCATTAATTAGAAAAATTTTAAGAGCAATTTAAAATATCAGTTGAGTACATCGTAAACGGCGGTGGTTTATTTTTCAAACTGTCATATCTCAAGAATGGCACACCGGATTTTGTTCCTTTTGGTCTCATTCGATTCGCAAAAATTTGTAGATAATTTTAACACTTTAAATTTTGAAATTTCATTAATTAGAAAAATTTTAAGAGCAATTTAAAATATCAGTTGAGTACATCGTAAACGGCGGTGGTTTATTTTTCAAACTGTCATATCTCAAGAATGGCACACCGGATTTTGTTCCTTTTGGTCTCATTCGATTCGCAAAAATTTGTAGATAATTTTAACACTTTAAATTTTGAAATTTCATTAATTAGAAAAATTTTAAGAGCAATTTAAAATATCAGTTGAGTACATCGTAAACGGCGGTGGTTTATTTTTCAAACTGTCATATCTCAAGAATGGCACACCGGATTTTGTTCCTTTTGGTCTCATTCGATTCGCAAAAATTTGTAGATAATTCTAACACTTTAAATTTTGAAATTTCTTTAATTAGAAAAATTTTAAGAGCAATTTAAAATATCAGTTGAGTACATCGTAAACGGCGGTGGTTTATTTTTCAAACTGTCATATCTCAAGAATGGCACACCGGATTTTGTTCCTTTTGGTCTCATTCGATTCGCAAAAATTTGTAGATAATTTTAACACTTTAAATTTTGAAATTTCGTTAATTAGAAAAATTTTAAGAGCAATTTAAAATATCAGTTGAGTTCATCGTAAACGGCGGTGGTTTATTTTTCAAACTGTCATATCTCAAGAATGGCACACCGGATTTTGTTCCTTTTGGTCTCATTCGATTCGCAAAAATTTGTAGATAATTTTAACACTTAAAATTTTGAAATTTCGTTAATTAGAAAAATTTTAAGAGCAATTTAAAATATCAGTTGAGTTCATCGTAAACGGCGGTGGTTTATTTTTCAAACTGTCATATCTCAAGAATGGCACACCGGATTTTGTTCCTTTTGGTCTCATTCGATTCGCAAAAATTTGTAGATAATTTTAACACTTTAAATTTTGAAATTTCGTTAATTAGAAAAATTTTAAGAGCAATTTAAAATATCAGTTGAGTTCATCGTAAACGGCGGTGGTTTATTTTTCAAACTGTCATATCTCAAGAATGGCACACCGGATTTTGTTCCTTTTGGTCTCATTCGATTCGCAAAAATTTGTAGATATTTTTAACACTTTAAATTTTGAAATTTCGTTAATTAGAAAAATTTTAAGAGCAATTTAAAATATCAGTTGAGTTCATCGTAAACGGCGGTGGTTTATTTTTCAAACTGTCATATCTCAAGAATGGCACACCGGATTTTGTTCCTTTTGGTCTCATTCGATTCGCAAAAATTTGTAGATAATTCTAACACTTTAAATTTTGAAATTTCGTTAATTAGAAAAATTTTAAGAGCAATTTAAAATATCAGTTGAGTACATCGTAAACGGCGGTGGTTTATTTTTCAAACTGTCATATCTCAAGAATGGCACACCGGATTTTGTTCCTTTTGGTCTCATTCGATTCGCAAAAATTTGTAGATAATTTTAACACTTTAAATTTTGAAATTTCGTTAATTAGAAAAATTTATGAGCAATTTAAAATATCAGTTGAGTTCATCGTAAACGGCGGTGGTTTATTTTTCAAACTGTCATATCTCAAGAATGGCACACCGGATTTTGTTCCTTTTGGACTCATTCGATTCGCAAAAATTTGTAGATATTTTTAACACTTTAAATTTTGAAATTTCATTAATTAGAAAAATTTTAAGAGCAATTTAAAATATCAGTTGAGTACATCGTAAACGGCGGTGGTTTATTTTTCAAACTGTCATATCTCAAGAATGGCACACCGGATTTTGTTCCTTTTGGTCTCATTCGATTCGCAAAAATTTGTAGATAATTCTAACACTTTAAATTTTGAAATTTCGTTAATTAGAAAAATTTTAAGAGCAATTTAAAATATCAGTTGAGTTCATCGTAAACGGCGGTGGTTTATTTTTCAAACTGTCATATCTCAAGAATGGCACACCGGATTTTGTTCCTTTTGGTCTCATTCGATTCGCAAAAATTTGTAGATAATTTTAACACTTTAAATTTTGAAATTTCATTAATTAGAAAAATTTTAAGAGCAATTTAAAATATCAGTTGAGTACATCGTAAACGGCGGTGGTTTATTTTTCAAACTGTCATATCTCAAGAATGGCACACCGGATTTTGTTCCTTTTGGTCTCATTCGATTCGCAAAAATTTGTAGATAATTTTAACACTTTAAATTTTGAAATTTCATTAATTAGAAAAATTTTAAGAGCAATTTAAAATATCAGTTGAGTTCATCGTAAACGGCGGTGGTTTATTTTTCAAACTGTCATATCTCAAGAATGGCACACCGGATTTTGTTCCTTTTGGTCTCATTCGATTCGCAAAAATTTGTAGATAATTCTAACACTTTAAATTTTGAAATTTCTTTAATTAGAAAAATTTTAAGAGCAATTTAAAATATCAGTTGAGTTCATCGTAAACGGCGGTGGTTTATTTTTCAAACTGTCATATCTCAAGAATGGCACACCGGATTTTGTTCCTTTTGGTCTCATTCGATTCGCAAAAATTTGTAGATAATTTTAACACTTTAAATTTTGAAATTTCGTTAATTAGAAAAATTTTAAGAGCAATTTAAAATATCAGTTGAGTTCATCGTAAACGGCGGTGGTTTATTTTTCAAACTGTCATATCTCAAGAATGGCACACCGGATTTTGTTCCTTTTGGTCTCATTCGATTCGCAAAAATTTGTAGATAATGTTAACACTTTAAATTTTGAAATTTCGTTAATTAGAAAAATTTTAAGAGCAATTTAAAATATCAGTTGAGTTCATCGTAAACGGCGGTGGTTTATTTTTCAAACTGTCATATCTCAAGAATGGCACACCGGATTTTGTTCCTTTTGGTCTCATTCGATTCGCAAAAATTTGTAGATAATTTTAACACTTTAAATTTTGAAATTTCATTAATTAGAAAAATTTTAAGAGCAATTTAAAATATCAGTTGAGTACATCGTAAACGGCGGTGGTTTATTTTTCAAACTGTCATATCTCAAGAATGGCACACCGGATTTTGTTCCTTTTGGTCTCATTCGATTCGCAAAAATTTGTAGATAATTTTAACACTTTAAATTTTGAAATTTCATTAATTAGAAAAATTTTAAGAGCAATTTAAAATATCAGTTGAGTACATCGTAAACGGCGGTGGTTTATTTTTCAAACTGTCATATCTCAAGAATGGCACACCGGATTTTGTTCCCTTTGGTCTCATTCGATTCGCAAAAAATTGTAGATAATTTTAACACTTTAAATTTTGAAATTTCATTAATTAGAAAAATTTTAAGAGCAATTTAAAATATCAGTTGAGTACATCGTAAACGGCAGTGGTTTATTTTTCAAACTGTCATATCTCAAGAATGGCACACCGGATTTTGTTCCTTTTGGTCTCATTCGATTCGCAAAAATTTGTAGATAATTTTAACACTTTAAATTTTGAAATTTCGTTAATTAGAAAAATTTTAAGAGCAATTTAAAATATCAGTTGAGTTCATCGTAAACGGCGGTGGTTTATTTTTCAAACTGTCATATCTCAAGAATGGCACACCGGATTTTGTTCCTTTTGGTCTCATTCGATTCGCAAAAATTTGTAGATAATTTTAACACTTTAAATTTTGAAATTTCATTAATTAGAAAAATTTTAAGAGCAATTTAAAATATCAGTTGAGTACATCGTAAACGGCGGTGGTTTATTTTTCAAACTGTCATATCTCAAGAATGGCACACCGGATTTCGTTCCTTTTGGTCTCATTCGATTCGCAAAAATTTGTAGATAATTTTAACACTTTAAATTTTGAAATTTCGTTAATTAGAAAAATTTTAAGAGCAATTTAAAATATCAGTTGAGTTCATCGTAAACGGCGGTGGTTTATTTTTCAAACTGTCATATCTCAAGAATGGCACACCGGATTTTGTTCCTTTTGGTCTCATTCGATTCGCAAAAATTTGTAGATAATTTTAACACTTTAAATTTTGAAATTTCGTTAATTAGAAAAATTTTAAGAGCAATTTAAAATATCAGTTGAGTTCATCGTAAACGGCGGTGGTTTATTTTTCAAACTGTCATATCTCAAGAATGGCACACCGGATTTTGTTCCTTTTGGTCTCATTCGATTCGCAAAAAGTTGTAAATAATTTTAACACTTTAAATTTTGAAATTTCGTTAATTAGAAAAATTTTAAGAGCAATTTAAAATATCAGTTGAGTACATCGTAAACGGCGGTGGTTTATTTTTCAAACTGTCATATCTCAAGAATGGCACACCGGATTTTGTTCCTTTTGGTCTCATTCGATTCGCAAAAAATTGTAGATAATTTTAACACTTTAAATTTTGAAATTTCATTAATTAGAAAAATTTTAAGAGCAATTTAAAATATCAGTTGAGTTCATCGTAAACGGCGGTGGTTTATTTTTCAAACTGTCATATCTCAAGAATGGCACACCGGATTTTGTTCCTTTTGGTCTCATTCGATTCGCAAAAATTTGTAGATAATTTTAACACTTTAAATTTTGAAATTTCATTAATTAGAAAAATTTTAAGAGCAATTTAAAATATCAGTTGAGTACATCGTAAACGGCGGTGGTTTATTTTTCAAACTGTCATATCTCAAGAATGGCACACCGGAATTTGTTCCTTTTGGTCTCATTCGATTCGCAAAAATTTGTAGATAATTTTAACACTTTAAATTTTGAAATTTCATTAATTAGAAAAATTTTAAGAGCAATTTAAAATATCAGTTGAGTTCATCGTAAACGGCGGTGGTTTATTTTTCAAACTGTCATATCTCAAGAATGGCACACCGGATTTTGTTCCTTTTGGTCTCATTCGATTCGCAAAAATTTGTAGATAATTTTAACACTTTAAATTTTGAAATTTCATTAATTAGAAAAATTTTAAGAGCAATTTAAAATATCAGTTGAGTACATCGTAAACGGCGGTGGTTTATTTTTCAAACTGTCATATCTCAAGAATGGCACACCGGATTTTGTTCCTTTTGGTCTCATTCGATTCGCAAAAATTTGTAGATAATTTTAACACTTTAAATTTTGAAATTTCGTTAATTAGAAAAATTTTAAGAGCAATTTAAAATATCAGTTGAGTTCATCGTAAACGGCGGTGGTTTATTTTTCAAACTGTCATATCTCAAGAATGGCACACCGGATTTTGTTCCTTTTGGTCTCATTCGATTCGCAAAAATTTGTAGATAATGTTAACACTTTAAATTTTGAAATTTCGTTAATTAGAAAAATTTTAAGAGCAATTTAAAATATCAGTTGAGTTCATCGTAAACGGCGGTGGTTTATTTTTCAAACTGTCATATCTCAAGAATGGCACACCGGATTTTGTTCCTTTTGGTCTCATTCGATTCGCAAAAATTTGTAGATAATTTTAACACTTTAAATTTTGAAATTTCATTAATTAGAAAAATTTTAAGAGCAATTTAAAATATCAGTTGAGTACATCGTAAACGGCGGTGGTTTATTTTTCAAACTGTCATATCTCAAGAATGGCACACCGGATTTTGTTCCTTTTGGTCTCATTCGATTCGCAAAAATTTGTAGATAATTTTAACACTTTAAATTTTGAAATTTCATTAATTAGAAAAATTTTAAGAGCAATTTAAAATATCAGTTGAGTACATCGTAAACGGCGGTGGTTTATTTTTCAAACTGTCATATCTCAAGAATGGCACACCGGATTTTGTTCCTTTTGGTCTCATTCGATTCGCAAAAATTTGTAGATAATTCTAACACTTTAAATTTTGAAATTTCTTTAATTAGAAAAATTTTAAGAGCAATTTAAAATATCAGTTGAGTACATCGTAAACGGCGGTGGTTTATTTTTCAAACTGTCATATCTCAAGAATGGCACACCGGATTTTGTTCCTTTTGGTCTCATTCGATTCGCAAAAATTTGTAGATAATTTTAACACTTTAAATTTTGAAATTTCGTTAATTAGAAAAATTTTAAGAGCAATTTAAAATATCAGTTGAGTTCATCGTAAACGGCGGTGGTTTATTTTTCAAACTGTCATATCTCAAGAATGGCACACCGGATTTTGTTCCTTTTGGTCTCATTCGATTCGCAAAAATTTGTAGATAATTTTAACACTTAAAATTTTGAAATTTCGTTAATTAGAAAAATTTTAAGAGCAATTTAAAATATCAGTTGAGTTCATCGTAAACGGCGGTGGTTTATTTTTCAAACTGTCATATCTCAAGAATGGCACACCGGATTTTGTTCCTTTTGGTCTCATTCGATTCGCAAAAATTTGTAGATAATTTTAACACTTTAAATTTTGAAATTTCGTTAATTAGAAAAATTTTAAGAGCAATTTAAAATATCAGTTGAGTTCATCGTAAACGGCGGTGGTTTATTTTTCAAACTGTCATATCTCAAGAATGGCACACCGGATTTTGTTCCTTTTGGTCTCATTCGATTCGCAAAAATTTGTAGATATTTTTAACACTTTAAATTTTGAAATTTCGTTAATTAGAAAAATTTTAAGAGCAATTTAAAATATCAGTTGAGTTCATCGTAAACGGCGGTGGTTTATTTTTCAAACTGTCATATCTCAAGAATGGCACACCGGATTTTGTTCCTTTTGGTCTCATTCGATTCGCAAAAATTTGTAGATAATTCTAACACTTTAAATTTTGAAATTTCGTTAATTAGAAAAATTTTAAGAGCAATTTAAAATATCAGTTGAGTACATCGTAAACGGCGGTGGTTTATTTTTCAAACTGTCATATCTCAAGAATGGCACACCGGATTTTGTTCCTTTTGGTCTCATTCGATTCGCAAAAATTTGTAGATAATTTTAACACTTTAAATTTTGAAATTTCGTTAATTAGAAAAATTTATGAGCAATTTAAAATATCAGTTGAGTTCATCGTAAACGGCGGTGGTTTATTTTTCAAACTGTCATATCTCAAGAATGGCACACCGGATTTTGTTCCTTTTGGACTCATTCGATTCGCAAAAATTTGTAGATATTTTTAACACTTTAAATTTTGAAATTTCATTAATTAGAAAAATTTTAAGAGCAATTTAAAATATCAGTTGAGTACATCGTAAACGGCGGTGGTTTATTTTTCAAACTGTCATATCTCAAGAATGGCACACCGGATTTTGTTCCTTTTGGTCTCATTCGATTCGCAAAAATTTGTAGATAATTCTAACACTTTAAATTTTGAAATTTCGTTAATTAGAAAAATTTTAAGAGCAATTTAAAATATCAGTTGAGTTCATCGTAAACGGCGGTGGTTTATTTTTCAAACTGTCATATCTCAAGAATGGCACACCGGATTTTGTTCCTTTTGGTCTCATTCGATTCGCAAAAATTTGTAGATAATTTTAACACTTTAAATTTTGAAATTTCATTAATTAGAAAAATTTTAAGAGCAATTTAAAATATCAGTTGAGTACATCGTAAACGGCGGTGGTTTATTTTTCAAACTGTCATATCTCAAGAATGGCACACCGGATTTTGTTCCTTTTGGTCTCATTCGATTCGCAAAAATTTGTAGATAATTTTAACACTTTAAATTTTGAAATTTCATTAATTAGAAAAATTTTAAGAGCAATTTAAAATATCAGTTGAGTTCATCGTAAACGGCGGTGGTTTATTTTTCAAACTGTCATATCTCAAGAATGGCACACCGGATTTTGTTCCTTTTGGTCTCATTCGATTCGCAAAAATTTGTAGATAATTCTAACACTTTAAATTTTGAAATTTCTTTAATTAGAAAAATTTTAAGAGCAATTTAAAATATCAGTTGAGTTCATCGTAAACGGCGGTGGTTTATTTTTCAAACTGTCATATCTCAAGAATGGCACACCGGATTTTGTTCCTTTTGGTCTCATTCGATTCGCAAAAATTTGTAGATAATTTTAACACTTTAAATTTTGAAATTTCGTTAATTAGAAAAATTTTAAGAGCAATTTAAAATATCAGTTGAGTTCATCGTAAACGGCGGTGGTTTATTTTTCAAACTGTCATATCTCAAGAATGGCACACCGGATTTTGTTCCTTTTGGTCTCATTCGATTCGCAAAAATTTGTAGATAATGTTAACACTTTAAATTTTGAAATTTCGTTAATTAGAAAAATTTTAAGAGCAATTTAAAATATCAGTTGAGTTCATCGTAAACGGCGGTGGTTTATTTTTCAAACTGTCATATCTCAAGAATGGCACACCGGATTTTGTTCCTTTTGGTCTCATTCGATTCGCAAAAATTTGTAGATAATTTTAACACTTTAAATTTTGAAATTTCATTAATTAGAAAAATTTTAAGAGCAATTTAAAATATCAGTTGAGTACATCGTAAACGGCGGTGGTTTATTTTTCAAACTGTCATATCTCAAGAATGGCACACCGGATTTTGTTCCTTTTGGTCTCATTCGATTCGCAAAAATTTGTAGATAATTTTAACACTTTAAATTTTGAAATTTCATTAATTAGAAAAATTTTAAGAGCAATTTAAAATATCAGTTGAGTACATCGTAAACGGCGGTGGTTTATTTTTCAAACTGTCATATCTCAAGAATGGCACACCGGATTTTGTTCCCTTTGGTCTCATTCGATTCGCAAAAAATTGTAGATAATTTTAACACTTTAAATTTTGAAATTTCATTAATTAGAAAAATTTTAAGAGCAATTTAAAATATCAGTTGAGTTCATCGTAAACGGCGGTGGTTTATTTTTCAAACTGTCATATCTCAAGAATGGCACACCGGATTTTGTTCCTTTTGGTCTCATTCGATTCGCAAAAATTTGTAGATAATTTTAACACTTTAAATTTTGAAATTTCATTAATTAGAAAAATTTTAAGAGCAATTTAAAATATCAGTTGAGTACATCGTAAACGGCGGTGGTTTATTTTTCAAACTGTCATATCTCAAGAATGGCACACCGGATTTTGTTCCTTTTGGTCTCATTCGATTCGCAAAAATTTGTAGATAATTTTAACACTTTAAATTTTGAAATTTCATTAATTAGAAAAATTTTAAGAGCAATTTAAAATATCAGTTGAGTTCATCGTAAACGGCGGTGGTTTATTTTTCAAACTGTCATATCTCAAGAATGGCACACCGGATTTTGTTCCTTTTGGTCTCATTCGATTCGCAAAAATTTGTAGATAATTCTAACACTTTAAATTTTGAAATTTCTTTAATTAGAAAAATTTTAAGAGCAATTTAAAATATCAGTTGAGTTCATCGTAAACGGCGGTGGTTTATTTTTCAAACTGTCATATCTCAAGAATGGCACACCGGATTTTGTTCCTTTTGGTCTCATTCGATTCGCAAAAATTTGTAGATAATTTTAACACTTTAAATTTTGAAATTTCGTTAATTAGAAAAATTTTAAGAGCAATTTAAAATATCAGTTGAGTTCATCGTAAACGGCGGTGGTTTATTTTTCAAACTGTCATATCTCAAGAATGGCACACCGGATTTTGTTCCTTTTGGTCTCATTCGATTCGCAAAAATTTGTAGATAATGTTAACACTTTAAATTTTGAAATTTCGTTAATTAGAAAAATTTTAAGAGCAATTTAAAATATCAGTTGAGTTCATCGTAAACGGCGGTGGTTTATTTTTCAAACTGTCATATCTCAAGAATGGCACACCGGATTTTGTTCCTTTTGGTCTCATTCGATTCGCAAAAATTTGTAGATAATTTTAACACTTTAAATTTTGAAATTTCATTAATTAGAAAAATTTTAAGAGCAATTTAAAATATCAGTTGAGTACATCGTAAACGGCGGTGGTTTATTTTTCAAACTGTCATATCTCAAGAATGGCACACCGGATTTTGTTCCTTTTGGTCTCATTCGATTCGCAAAAATTTGTAGATAATTTTAACACTTTAAATTTTGAAATTTCATTAATTAGAAAAATTTTAAGAGCAATTTAAAATATCAGTTGAGTACATCGTAAACGGCGGTGGTTTATTTTTCAAACTGTCATATCTCAAGAATGGCACACCGGATTTTGTTCCCTTTGGTCTCATTCGATTCGCAAAAAATTGTAGATAATTTTAACACTTTAAATTTTGAAATTTCATTAATTAGAAAAATTTTAAGAGCAATTTAAAATATCAGTTGAGTACATCGTAAACGGCAGTGGTTTATTTTTCAAACTGTCATATCTCAAGAATGGCACACCGGATTTTGTTCCTTTTGGTCTCATTCGATTCGCAAAAATTTGTAGATAATTTTAACACTTTAAATTTTGAAATTTCGTTAATTAGAAAAATTTTAAGAGCAATTTAAAATATCAGTTGAGTTCATCGTAAACGGCGGTGGTTTATTTTTCAAACTGTCATATCTCAAGAATGGCACACCGGATTTTGTTCCTTTTGGTCTCATTCGATTCGCAAAAATTTGTAGATAATTTTAACACTTTAAATTTTGAAATTTCATTAATTAGAAAAATTTTAAGAGCAATTTAAAATATCAGTTGAGTACATCGTAAACGGCGGTGGTTTATTTTTCAAACTGTCATATCTCAAGAATGGCACACCGGATTTCGTTCCTTTTGGTCTCATTCGATTCGCAAAAATTTGTAGATAATTTTAACACTTTAAATTTTGAAATTTCGTTAATTAGAAAAATTTTAAGAGCAATTTAAAATATCAGTTGAGTTCATCGTAAACGGCGGTGGTTTATTTTTCAAACTGTCATATCTCAAGAATGGCACACCGGATTTTGTTCCTTTTGGTCTCATTCGATTCGCAAAAATTTGTAGATAATTTTAACACTTTAAATTTTGAAATTTCGTTAATTAGAAAAATTTTAAGAGCAATTTAAAATATCAGTTGAGTTCATCGTAAACGGCGGTGGTTTATTTTTCAAACTGTCATATCTCAAGAATGGCACACCGGATTTTGTTCCTTTTGGTCTCATTCGATTCGCAAAAAGTTGTAAATAATTTTAACACTTTAAATTTTGAAATTTCGTTAATTAGAAAAATTTTAAGAGCAATTTAAAATATCAGTTGAGTACATCGTAAACGGCGGTGGTTTATTTTTCAAACTGTCATATCTCAAGAATGGCACACCGGATTTTGTTCCTTTTGGTCTCATTCGATTCGCAAAAAATTGTAGATAATTTTAACACTTTAAATTTTGAAATTTCATTAATTAGAAAAATTTTAAGAGCAATTTAAAATATCAGTTGAGTTCATCGTAAACGGCGGTGGTTTATTTTTCAAACTGTCATATCTCAAGAATGGCACACCGGATTTTGTTCCTTTTGGTCTCATTCGATTCGCAAAAATTTGTAGATAATTTTAACACTTTAAATTTTGAAATTTCATTAATTAGAAAAATTTTAAGAGCAATTTAAAATATCAGTTGAGTACATCGTAAACGGCGGTGGTTTATTTTTCAAACTGTCATATCTCAAGAATGGCACACCGGAATTTGTTCCTTTTGGTCTCATTCGATTCGCAAAAATTTGTAGATAATTTTAACACTTTAAATTTTGAAATTTCATTAATTAGAAAAATTTTAAGAGCAATTTAAAATATCAGTTGAGTTCATCGTAAACGGCGGTGGTTTATTTTTCAAACTGTCATATCTCCAGATTTTCGTGCCGGATTTTGATGCCGATGGACTCATTCGATTCGCATGAAAATATAGATATTTTTAGCATTTTAAATTTTGAAATTTCGTTAATTAGAAAAATTTTAAGAGCAATTTAAAATATCAGTTGAGTTCATCGTAAACGGCGGTGGTTTATTTTTCAAACTGTCATATCTCAAGAATGGCACACCGGATTTTGTTCCTTTTGGTCTCATTCGATTCGCAAAAATTTGTAGATAATTTTAACACTTTAAATTTTGAAATTTCGTTAATTAGAAAAATTTTAAGAGCAATTTAAAATATCAGTTGAGTTCATCGTAAACGGCGGTGGTTTATTTTTCAAACTGTCATATCTCAAGAATGGCACACCAGATTTTGTTCCTTTTGGTCTCATTCGATTCGCAAAAATTTGTAGATAATTTTAACACTTTAAATTTTGAAATTTCATTAATTAGAAAAATTTTAAGAGCAATTTAAAATATCAGTTGAGTACATCGTAAACGGCGGTGGTTTATTTTTCAAACTGTCATATCTCAAGAATGGCACACCGGATTTTGTTCCTTTTGGTCTCATTCGATTCGCAAAAATTTGTAGATAATTTTAACACTTTAAATTTTGAAATTTCGTTAATTAGAAAAATTTTAAGAGCAATTTAAAATATCAGTTGAGTACATCGTAAACGGCGGTGGTTTATTTTTCAAACTGTCATATCTCAAGAATGGCACACCGGATTTTGTTCCTTTTGGTCTCATTCGATTCGCAAAAATTTGTAGATAATTTTAACACTTTAAATTTTGAAATTTCGTTAATTAGAAAAATTTTAAGAGCAATTTAAAATATCAGTTGAGTTCATCGTAAACGGCGGTGGTTTATTTTTCAAACTGTCATATCTCAAGAATGGCACACCGGATTTTGTTCCTTTTGGTCTCATTCGATTCGCAAAAATTTGTAGATAATTTTAACACTTTAAATTTTGAAATTTCGTTAATTAGAAAAATTTTAAGAGCAATTTAAAATATCAGTTGAGTACATCGTAAACGGCGGTGGTTTATTTTTCAAACTGTCATATCTCAAGAATGGCACACCGGATTTTGTTCCTTTTGGTCTCATTCGATTCGCAAAAATTTGTAGATAATTTTAACACTTTAAATTTTGAAATTTCGTTAATTAGAAAAATTTTAAGAGCAATTTAAAATATCAGTTGAGTACATCGTAAACGGCGGTGGTTTATTTTTCAAACTGTCATATCTCAAGAATGGCACACCGGATTTTGTTCCTTTTGGTCTCATTCGATTCGCAAAAATTTGTAGATAATTTTAACACTTTAAATTTTGAAATTTCGTTAATTAGAAAAATTTTAAGAGCAATTTAAAATATCAGTTGAGTACATCGTAAACGGCGGTGGTTTATTTTTCAAACTGTCATATCTCAAGAATGGCACACCGGATTGTGTTCCTTTTGGTCTCATTCGATTCGCAAAAATTTGTAGATAATTTTAACACTTTAAATTTTGAAATTTCATTAATTACAAAAATTTTAAGAGCAATTTAAAATATCAGTTGAGTTCATCGTAAACGGCAGTGGTTTATTTTTCAAACTGTCATATCTCAAGAATGGCACACCGGATTTTGTTCCTTTTGGTCTCATTCGATTCGCAAAAATTTGTAGATAATTTTAACACTTTAAATTTTGAAATTTCATTAATTAGAAAAATTTTAAGAGCAATTTAAAATATCAGTTGAGTACATCGTAAACGGTGTTGGTTTATTTTTCAAACTGTCATATCTCAAGAATGGCACACCGGATTTTGATGCCGATGGTCTCATTCGATTCGCATGAAAATATAGATATTTTTAGCATTTTAAATTTTGAAATTTCGTTAATTAGAAAAAGGTTAAGAGCAATTTAAAATATCAGTTGAGTACATCGTAAACGGCGGTGGTTTATTTTTCAAACTGTCATATCTCCAGATTTTCGTGCCGGATTTTGATGCCGATGGACTCATTCGATTCGCATGAAAATATAGATATTTTTAGCATTTTAAATTTTGAAATTTCGTTAATTAGAAAAAGTTTAAGAGCAATTTAAAATATCAGTTGAGTACATCGTAAACGGCGGTGGTTTATTTTTCAAACTGTCATATCTCAAGAATGGCACACCGGATTTTGTTCCTTTTGGTCTCATTCGATTCGCAAAAATTTGTAGATAATTTTAACACTTTAAATTTTGAAATTTCATTAATTAGAAAAATTTTAAGAGCAATTTAAAATATCAGTTGAGTACATCGTAAACGGTGTTGGTTTATTTTTCAAACTGTCATATCTCAAGAATGGCACACCGGATTTTGATGCCGATGGTCTCATTCGATTCGCATGAAAATATAGATATTTTTAGCATTTTAAATTTTGAAATTTCGTTAATTAGAAAAAGGTTAAGAGCAATTTAAAATATCAGTTGAGTACATCGTAAACGGCGGTGGTTTATTTTTCAAACTGTCATATCTCAAGAATGGCACACCGGATTTTGATGCCGATGGTCTCATTCGATTCGCATGAAAATATAGATATTTTTAGCATTTTAAATTTTGAAATTTCGTTAATTAGAAAAAGGTTAAGAGCAATTTAAAATATCAGTTGAGTACATCGTAAACGGTGTTGGTTTATTTTTCAAACTGTCATATCTCAAGAATGGCACACCGGATTTTGATGCCGATGGACTCATTCGATTCGCATGAAAATATAGATATTTTTAGCATTTTAAATTTTGAAATTTCGTTAATTAGAAAAAGTTTAAGAGCAATTTAAAATATCAGTTGAGTACATCGTAAACGGTGTTGGTTTATTTTTCAAACTGTCATATCTCAAGAATGGCACACCGGATTTTGATGCCGATGGACTCATTCGATTCGCATGAAAATATAGATATTTTTAGCATTTTAAATTTTGAAATTTCGTTAATTAGAAAAAGGTTAAGAGCAATTTAAAATATCAGTTGAGTACATCGTAAACGGTGTTGGTTTATTTTTCAAACTGTCATATCTCAAGAATGGCACACCGGATTTTGATGCCGATGGTCTCATTCGATTCGCATGAAAATATAGATATTTTTAGCATTTTAAATTTTGAAATTTCGTTAATTAGAAAAAGGTTAAGAGCAATTTAAAATATCAGTTGAGTACATCGTAAACGGTGTTGGTTTATTTTTCAAACTGTCATATCTCAAGAATGGCACACCGGATTTTGATGCCGATGGACTCATTCGATTCGCATGAAAATATAGATATTTTTAGCATTTTAAATTTTGAAATTTCGTTAATTAGAAAAAGTTTAAGAGCAATTTAAAATATCAGTTGAGTACATCGTAAACGGTGTTGGTTTATTTTTCAAACTGTCATATCTCAAGAATGGCACACCGGATTTTGATGCCGATGGTCTCATTCGATTCGCAAAAATTTGTAGATAATTATAACACTTTAAATTTTGAAATTTCGTTAATTAGAAAAATTTTAAGAGCAATTTAAAATATCAGTTGAGTACATCGTAAACGGCGGTGGTTTATTTTTCAAACTGTCATATCTCAAGAATGGCAAACCGGATTTTGTTCCTTTTGGTCTCATTCGATTCGCAAAAATTTGTAGATAATTTTAACACTTTAAATTTTGAAATTTCATTAATTAGAAAAATTTTAAGAGCAATTTAAAATATCAGTTGAGTACATCGTAAACGGTGTTGGTTTATTTTTCAAACTGTCATATCTCAAGAATGGCACACCGGATTTTGATGCCGATGGTCTCATTCGATTCGCATGAAAATATAGATATTTTTAGCATTTTAAATTTTGAAATTTCGTTAATTAGAAAAAGGTTAAGAGCAATTTAAAATATCAGTTGAGTACATCGTAAACGGCGGTGGTTTATTTTTCAAACTGTCATATCTCAAGAATGGCACACCGGATTTTGATGCCGATGGTCTCATTCGATTCGCATGAAAATATAGATATTTTTAGCATTTTAAATTTTGAAATTTCGTTAATTAGAAAAAGGTTAAGAGCAATTTAAAATATCAGTTGAGTACATCGTAAACGGTGTTGGTTTATTTTTCAAACTGTCATATCTCAAGAATGGCACACCGGATTTTGATGCCGATGGACTCATTCGATTCGCATGAAAATATAGATATTTTTAGCATTTTAAATTTTGAAATTTCGTTAATTAGAAAAAGTTTAAGAGCAATTTAAAATATCAGTTGAGTACATCGTAAACGGTGTTGGTTTATTTTTCAAACTGTCATATCTCAAGAATGGCACACCGGATTTTGATGCCGATGGTCTCATTCGATTCGCATGAAAATATAGATATTTTTAGCATTTTAAATTTTGAAATTTCGTTAATTAGAAAAAGGTTAAGAGCAATTTAAAATATCAGTTGAGTACATCGTAAACGGTGTTGGTTTATTTTTCAAACTGTCATATCTCAAGAATGGCACACCGGATTTTGATGCCGATGGTCTCATTCGATTCGCATGAAAATATAGATATTTTTAGCATTTTAAATTTTGAAATTTCGTTAATTAGAAAAAGGTTAAGAGCAATTTAAAATATCAGTTGAGTACATCGTAAACGGTGTTGGTTTATTTTTCAAACTGTCATATCTCAAGAATGGCACACCGGATTTTGATGCCGATGGACTCATTCGATTCGCATGAAAATATAGATATTTTTAGCATTTTAAATTTTGAAATTTCGTTAATTAGAAAAAGTTTAAGAGCAATTTAAAATATCAGTTGAGTACATCGTAAACGGTGTTGGTTTATTTTTCAAACTGTCATATCTCAAGAATGGCACACCGGATTTTGATGCCGATGGTCTCATTCGATTCGCATGAAAATATAGATATTTTTAGCATTTTAAATTTTGAAATTTCGTTAATTAGAAAAAGGTTAAGAGCAATTTAAAATATCAGTTGAGTACATCGTAAACGGTGTTGGTTTATTTTTCAAACTGTCATATCTCAAGAATGGCACACCGGATTTTGATGCCGATGGACTCATTCGATTCGCATGAAAATATAGATATTTTTAGCATTTTAAATTTTGAAATTTCGTTAATTAGAAAAAGTTTAAGAGCAATTTAAAATATCAGTTGAGTACATCGTAAACGGTGTCGGTTTGATTTTCAAACTGTCATATCTCAAGAATGGCACACCGGATTTTGATGCCGATGGACTCATTCGATTCGCATGAAAATATAGATATTTTTAGCATTTTAAATTTTGAAATTTCGTTAATTAGAAAAAGTTTAAGAGCAATTTAAAATATCAGTTGAGTACATCGTAAACGGTGTTGGTTTATTTTTCAAACTGTCATATCTCAAGAATGGCACACCGGATTTTGATGCCGATGGTCTCATTCGATTCGCATGAAAATATAGATATTTTTAGCATTTTAAATTTTGAAATTTCGTTAATTAGAAAAAGGTTAAGAGCAATTTAAAATATCAGTTGAGTACATCGTAAACGGTGTTGGTTTATTTTTCAAACTGTCATATCTCAAGAATGGCACACCGGATTTTGATGCCGATGGACTCATTCGATTCGCATGAAAATATAGATATTTTTAGCATTTTAAATTTTGAAATTTCGTTAATTAGAAAAAGTTTAAGAGCAATTTAAAATATCAGTTGAGTACATCGTAAACGGCGGTGGTTTATTTTTCAAACTGTCATATCTCAAGAATGGCACACCGGATTTTGTTCCTTTTGGTCTCATTCGATTCGCAAAAATTTGTAGATAATTTTAACACTTTAAATTTTGAAATTTCGTTAATTAGAAAAATTTTAAGAGCAATTTAAAATATCAGTTGAGTTCATCGTAAACGGCGGTGGTTTATTTTTCAAACTGTCATATCTCAAGAATGGCACACCGGATTTTGTTCCTTTTGGTCTCATTCGATTCGCAAAAATTTGTAGATAATTTTAACACTTTAAATTTTGAAATTTCGTTAATTACAAAAATTTTAAGAGCAATTTAAAATATCAGTTGAGTTCATCGTAAACGGCGGTGGTTTATTTTTCAAACTGTCATATCTCAAGAATGGCACACCGGATTTTGTTCCTTTTGGTCTCATTCGATTCGCAAAAATTTGTAGATAATTTTAACACTTTAAATTTTGAAATTTCGTTAATTAGAAAAATTTTAAGAGCAATTTAAAATATCAGTTGAGTACATCGTAAACGGCGGTGGTTTATTTTTCAAACTGTCATATCTCAAGAATGGCACACCGGATTTTGTTCCTTTTGGTCTCATTCGATTCGCAAAAATTTGTAGATAATTTTAACACTTTAAATTTTGAAATTTCGTTAATTAGAAAAATTTTAAGAGCAATTTAAAATATCAGTTGAGTACATCGTAAACGGCGGTGGTTTATTTTTCAAACTGTCATATCTCAAGAATGGCACACCGGATTTTGTTCCTTTTGGTCTCATTCGATTCGCAAAAATTTGTAGATAATTCTAACACTTTAAATTTTGAAATTTCGTTAATTAGAAAAATTTTAAGAGCAATTTAAAATATCAGTTGAGTACATCGTAAACGGCGGTGGTTTATTTTTCAAACTGTCATATCTCAAGAATGGCACACCGGATTTTGTTCCTTTTGGTCTCATTCGATTCGCAAAAATTTGTAGATAATTTTAACACTTTAAATTTTGAAATTTCGTTAATTAGAAAAATTTTAAGAGCAATTTAAAATATCAGTTGAGTACATCGTAAACGGCGGTGGTTTATTTTTCAAACTGTCATATCTCAAGAATGGCACACCGGATTTTGTTCCTTTTGGTCTCATTCGATTCGCAAAAATTTGTAGATAATTCTAACACTTTAAATTTTGAAATTTCGTTAATTAGAAAAATTTTAAGAGCAATTTAAAATATCAGTTGAGTACATCGTAAACGGCGGTGGTTTAATTTTCAAACTGTCATATCTCAAGAATGGCACACCGGATTTTGTTCCTTTTGGTCTCATTCGATTCGCAAAAATTTGTAGATAATTTTAACACTTTAAATTTTGAAATTTCGTTAATTAGAAAAATTTTAAGAGCAATTTAAAATATCAGTTGAGTACATCGTAAACGGCGGTGGTTTATTTTTCAAACTGTCATATCTCAAGAATGGCACACCGGATTTTGTTCCTTTTGGTCTCATTCGATTCGCAAAAATTTGTAGATAATTTTAACACTTTAAATTTTGAAATTTCGTTAATTACAAAAATTTTAAGAGCAATTTAAAATATCAGTTGAGTTCATCGTAAACGGCGGTGGTTTATTTTTCAAACTGTCATATCTCAAGAATGGCACACCGGATTTTGTTCCTTTTGGTCTCATTCGATTCGCAAAAATTTGTAGATAATTTTAACACTTTAAATTTTGAAATTTCGTTAATTAGAAAAATTTTAAGAGCAATTTAAAATATCAGTTGAGTACATCGTAAACGGCGGTGGTTTATTTTTCAAACTGTCATATCTCAAGAATGGCACACCGGATTTTGTTCCTTTTGGTCTCATTCGATTCGCAAAAATTTGTAGATAATTTTAACACTTTAAATTTTGAAATTTCGTTAATTAGAAAAATTTTAAGAGCAATTTAAAATATCAGTTGAGTACATCGTAAACGGCGGTGGTTTATTTTTCAAACTGTCATATCTCAAGAATGGCACACCGGATTTTGTTCCTTTTGGTCTCATTCGATTCGCAAAAATTTGTAGATAATTTTAACACTTTAAATTTTGAAATTTCGTTAATTAGAAAAATTTTAAGAGCAATTTAAAATATCAGTTGAGTACATCGTAAACGGCGGTGGTTTATTTTTCAAACTGTCATATCTCAAGAATGGCACACCGGATTTTGTTCCTTTTGGTCTCATTCGATTCGCAAAAATTTGTAGATAATTCTAACACTTTAAATTTTGAAATTTCGTTAATTAGAAAAATTTTAAGAGCAATTTAAAATATCAGTTGAGTACATCGTAAACGGCGGTGGTTTATTTTTCAAACTGTCATATCTCAAGAATGGCACACCGGATTTTGTTCCTTTTGGTCTCATTCGATTCGCAAAAATTTGTAGATAATTCTAACACTTTAAATTTTGAAATTTCGTTAATTAGAAAAATTTTAAGAGCAATTTAAAATATCAGTTGAGTACATCGTAAACGGCGGTGGTTTATTTTTCAAACTGTCATATCTCAAGAATGGCACACCGGATTTTGTTCCTTTTGGTCTCATTCGATTCGCAAAAATTTGTAGATAATTTTAACACTTTAAATTTTGAAATTTCGTTAATTAGAAAAATTTTAAGAGCAATTTAAAATATCAGTTGAGTACATCGTAAACGGCGGTGGTTTATTTTTCAAACTGTCATATCTCAAGAATGGCACACCGGATTTTGTTCCTTTTGGTCTCATTCGATTCGCAAAAATTTGTAGATAATTCTAACACTTTAAATTTTGAAATTTCTTTAATTAGAAAAATTTTAAGAGCAATTTAAAATATCAGTTGAGTACATCGTAAACGGCGGAGGTTTATTTTTCAAACTGTCATATCTCAAGAATGGCCCACCGGATTTTGTTCCTTTTGGTCTCATTCGATTCGCAAAAATTTGTAGATAATTTTAACACTTTAAATTTTGAAATTTCGTTAATTAGAAAAATTTTAAGAGCAATTTAAAATATCAGTTGAGTACATCGTAAACGGCGGTGGTTTATTTTTCAAACTGTCATATCTCAAGAATGGCCCACCGGATTTTGTTCCTTTTGGTCTCATTCGATTCGCAAAAATTTGTAGATAATTCTAACACTTTAAATTTTGAAATTTCGTTAATTAGAAAAATTTTAAGAGCAATTTAAAATATCAGTTGAGTACATCGTAAACGGCGGTGGTTTATTTTTCAAACTGTCATATCTCAAGAATGGCCCACCGGATTTTGTTCCTTTTGGTCTCATTCGATTCGCAAAAATTTGTAGATAATTCTAACACTTTAAATTTTGAAATTTCGTTAATTAGAAAAATTTTAAGAGCAATTTAAAATATCAGTTGAGTACATCGTAAACGGCGGTGGTTTATTTTTCAAACTGTCATATCTCAAGAATGGCAAACCGGATTTTGTTCCTTTTGGTCTCATTCGATTCGCAAAAATTTGTAGATAATTTTAACACTTTAAATTTTGAAATTTCTTTAATTAGAAAAATTTTAAGAGCAATTTAAAATATCAGTTGAGTACATCGTAAACGGCGGTGGTTTATTTTTCAAACTGTCATATCTCAAGAATGGCACACCGGATTTTGTTCCTTTTGGTCTCATTCGATTCGCAAAAATTTGTAGATAATTTTAACACTTTAAATTTTGAAATTTCGTTAATTAGAAAAATTTTAAGAGCAATTTAAAATATCAGTTGAGTACATCGTAAACGGCGGTGGTTTATTTTTCAAACTGTCATATCTCAAGAATGGCACACCGGATTTTGTTCCTTTTGGTCTCATTCGATTCGCAAAAATTTGTAGATAATTTTAACACTTTAAATTTTGAAATTTCGTTAATTAGAAAAATTTTAAGAGCAATTTAAAATATCAGTTGAGTACATCGTAAACGGCGGTGGTTTATTTTTCAAACTGTCATATCTCAAGAATGGCACACCGGATTTTGTTCCTTTTGGTCTCATTCGATTCGCAAAAATTTGTAGATAATTCTAACACTTTAAATTTTGAAATTTCGTTAATTAGAAAAATTTTAAGAGCAATTTAAAATATCAGTTGAGTACATCGTAAACGGCGGAGGTTTATTTTTCAAACTGTCATATCTCAAGAATGGCCCACCGGATTTTGTTCCTTTTGGTCTCATTCGATTCGCAAAAATTTGTAGATAATTCTAACACTTTAAATTTTGAAATTTCGTTAATTAGAAAAATTTTAAGAGCAATTTAAAATATCAGTTGAGTACATCGTAAACGGCGGAGGTTTATTTTTCAAACTGTCATATCTCAAGAATGGCACACCGGATTTTGTTCCTTTTGGTCTCATTCGATTCGCAAAAATTTGTAGATAATTCTAACACTTTAAATTTTGAAATTTCGTTAATTAGAAAAATTTTAAGAGCAATTTAAAATATCAGTTGAGTACATCGTAAACGGCGGTGGTTTATTTTTCAAACTGTCATATCTCAAGAATGGCACACCGGATTTTGTTCCTTTTGGTCTCATTCGATTCGCAAAAATTTGTAGATAATTTTAACACTTTAAATTTTGAAATTTCGTTAATTAGAAAAATTTTAAGAGCAATTTAAAATATCAGTTGAGTACATCGTAAACGGCGGTGGTTTATTTTTCAAACTGTCATATCTCAAGAATGGCACACCGGATTTTGTTCCTTTTGGTCTCATTCGATTCGCAAAAATTTGTAGATAATTTTAACACTTTAAATTTTGAAATTTCGTTAATTAGAAAAATTTTAAGAGCAATTTAAAATATCAGTTGAGTACATCGTAAACGGCGGTGGTTTATTTTTCAAACTGTCATATCTCAAGAATGGCACACCGGATTTTGTTCCTTTTGGTCTCATTCGATTCGCAAAAATTTGTAGATAATTCTAACACTTTAAATTTTGAAATTTCTTTAATTAGAAAAATTTTAAGAGCAATTTAAAATATCAGTTGAGTACATCGTAAACGGCGGAGGTTTATTTTTCAAACTGTCATATCTCAAGAATGGCCCACCGGATTTTGTTCCTTTTGGTCTCATTCGATTCGCAAAAATTTGTAGATAATTTTAACACTTTAAATTTTGAAATTTCGTTAATTAGAAAAATTTTAAGAGCAATTTAAAATATCAGTTGAGTACATCGTAAACGGCGGTGGTTTATTTTTCAAACTGTCATATCTCAAGAATGGCCCACCGGATTTTGTTCCTTTTGGTCTCATTCGATTCGCAAAAATTTGTAGATAATTCTAACACTTTAAATTTTGAAATTTCGTTAATTAGAAAAATTTTAAGAGCAATTTAAAATATCAGTTGAGTACATCGTAAACGGCGGTGGTTTATTTTTCAAACTGTCATATCTCAAGAATGGCCCACCGGATTTTGTTCCTTTTGGTCTCATTCGATTCGCAAAAATTTGTAGATAATTCTAACACTTTAAATTTTGAAATTTCGTTAATTAGAAAAATTTTAAGAGCAATTTAAAATATCAGTTGAGTACATCGTAAACGGCGGTGGTTTATTTTTCAAACTGTCATATCTCAAGAATGGCAAACCGGATTTTGTTCCTTTTGGTCTCATTCGATTCGCAAAAATTTGTAGATAATTTTAACACTTTAAATTTTGAAATTTCTTTAATTAGAAAAATTTTAAGAGCAATTTAAAATATCAGTTGAGTACATCGTAAACGGCGGTGGTTTATTTTTCAAACTGTCATATCTCAAGAATGGCACACCGGATTTTGTTCCTTTTGGTCTCATTCGATTCGCAAAAATTTGTAGATAATTCTAACACTTTAAATTTTGAAATTTCGTTAATTAGAAAAATTTTAAGAGCAATTTAAAATATCAGTTGAGTACATCGTAAACGGCGGAGGTTTATTTTTCAAACTGTCATATCTCAAGAATGGCCCACCGGATTTTGTTCCTTTTGGTCTCATTCGATTCGCAAAAATTTGTAGATAATTCTAACACTTTAAATTTTGAAATTTCGTTAATTAGAAAAATTTTAAGAGCAATTTAAAATATCAGTTGAGTACATCGTAAACGGCGGAGGTTTATTTTTCAAACTGTCATATCTCAAGAATGGCACACCGGATTTTGTTCCTTTTGGTCTCATTCGATTCGCAAAAATTTGTAGATAATTCTAACACTTTAAATTTTGAAATTTCGTTAATTAGAAAAATTTTAAGAGCAATTTAAAATATCAGTTGAGTACATCGTAAACGGCGGTGGTTTATTTTTCAAACTGTCATATCTCAAGAATGGCACACCGGATTTTGTTCCTTTTGGTCTCATTCGATTCGCAAAAATTTGTAGATAATTTTAACACTTTAAATTTTGAAATTTCGTTAATTAGAAAAATTTTAAGAGCAATTTAAAATATCAGTTGAGTACATCGTAAACGGCGGTGGTTTATTTTTCAAACTGTCATATCTCAAGAATGGCACACCGGATTTTGTTCCTTTTGGTCTCATTCGATTCGCAAAAATTTGTAGATAATTCTAACACTTTAAATTTTGAAATTTCGTTAATTAGAAAAATTTTAAGAGCAATTTAAAATATCAGTTGAGTACATCGTAAACGGCGGAGGTTTATTTTTCAAACTGTCATATCTCAAGAATGGCCCACCGGATTTTGTTCCTTTTGGTCTCATTCGATTCGCAAAAATTTGTAGATAATTCTAACACTTTAAATTTTGAAATTTCGTTAATTAGAAAAATTTTAAGAGCAATTTAAAATATCAGTTGAGTACATCGTAAACGGCGGAGGTTTATTTTTCAAACTGTCATATCTCAAGAATGGCACACCGGATTTTGTTCCTTTTGGTCTCATTCGATTCGCAAAAATTTGTAGATAATTCTAACACTTTAAATTTTGAAATTTCGTTAATTAGAAAAATTTTAAGAGCAATTTAAAATATCAGTTGAGTACATCGTAAACGGCGGTGGTTTATTTTTCAAACTGTCATATCTCAAGAATGGCACACCGGATTTTGTTCCTTTTGGTCTCATTCGATTCGCAAAAATTTGTAGATAATTTTAACACTTTAAATTTTGAAATTTCGTTAATTAGAAAAATTTTAAGAGCAATTTAAAATATCAGTTGAGTACATCGTAAACGGCGGTGGTTTATTTTTCAAACTGTCATATCTCAAGAATGGCACACCGGATTTTGTTCCTTTTGGTCTCATTCGATTCGCAAAAATTTGTAGATAATTCTAACACTTTAAATTTTGAAATTTCTTTAATTAGAAAAATTTTAAGAGCAATTTAAAATATCAGTTGAGTACATCGTAAACGGCGGTGGTTTATTTTTCAAACTGTCATATCTCAAGAATGGCACACCGGATTTTGTTCCTTTTGGTCTCATTCGATTCGCAAAAATTTGTAGATAATTTTAACACTTTAATTGAAATTTCGTTAATTAGAAAAATTTTAAGAGCAATTTAAAATATCAGTTGAGTACATCGTAAACGGCGGTGGTTTATTTTTCAAACTGTCATATCTCAAGAATGGCACACCGGATTTTGTTCCTTTTGGTCTCATTCGATTCGCAAAAATTTGTAGATAATTCTAACACTTTAAATTTTGAAATTTCGTTAATTAGAAAAATTTTAAGAGCAATTTAAAATATCAGTTGAGTACATCGTAAACGGCGGAGGTTTATTTTTCAAACTGTCATATCTCAAGAATGGCCCACCGGATTTTGTTCCTTTTGGTCTCATTCGATTCGCAAAAATTTGTAGATAATTCTAACACTTTAAATTTTGAAATTTCGTTAATTAGAAAAATTTTAAGAGCAATTTAAAATATCAGTTGAGTACATCGTAAACGGCGGAGGTTTATTTTTCAAACTGTCATATCTCAAGAATGGCACACCGGATTTTGTTCCTTTTGGTCTCATTCGATTCGCAAAAATTTGTAGATAATTCTAACACTTTAAATTTTGAAATTTCGTTAATTAGAAAAATTTTAAGAGCAATTTAAAATATCAGTTGAGTACATCGTAAACGGCGGTGGTTTATTTTTCAAACTGTCATATCTCAAGAATGGCACACCGGATTTTGTTCCTTTTGGTCTCATTCGATTCGCAAAAATTTGTAGATAATTTTAACACTTTAAATTTTGAAATTTCGTTAATTAGAAAAATTTTAAGAGCAATTTAAAATATCAGTTGAGTACATCGTAAACGGCGGTGGTTTATTTTTCAAACTGTCATATCTCAAGAATGGCACACCGGATTTTGTTCCTTTTGGTCTCATTCGATTCGCAAAAATTTGTAGATAATTCTAACACTTTAAATTTTGAAATTTCTTTAATTAGAAAAATTTTAAGAGCAATTTAAAATATCAGTTGAGTACATCGTAAACGGCGGTGGTTTATTTTTCAAACTGTCATATCTCAAGAATGGCACACCGGATTTTGTTCCTTTTGGTCTCATTCGATTCGCAAAAATTTGTAGATAATTCTAACACTTTAAATTTTGAAATTTCTTTAATTAGAAAAATTTTAAGAGCAATTTAAAATATCAGTTGAGTACATCGTAAACGGCGGAGGTTTATTTTTCAAACTGTCATATCTCAAGAATGGCCCACCGGATTTTGTTCCTTTTGGTCTCATTCGATTCGCAAAAATTTGTAGATAATTTTAACACTTTAAATTTTGAAATTTCGTTAATTAGAAAAATTTTAAGAGCAATTTAAAATATCAGTTGAGTACATCGTAAACGGCGGTGGTTTATTTTTCAAACTGTCATATCTCAAGAATGGCCCACCGGATTTTGATGCCGATGGTCTCATTCGATTCGCATGAAAATATAGATATTTTTAGCATTTTAAATTTTGAAATTTCGTTAATTAGAAAAAGGTTAAGAGCAATTTAAAATATCAGTTGAGTACATCGTAAACGGTGTTGGTTTATTTTTCAAACTGTCATATCTCAAGAATGGCACACCGGATTTTGTTCCTTTTGGTCTCATTCGATTCGCAAAAATTTGTAGATAATTCTAACACTTTAAATTTTGAAATTTCGTTAATTAGAAAAATTTTAAGAGCAATTTAAAATATCAGTTGAGTACATCGTAAACGGCGGAGGTTTATTTTTCAAACTGTCATATCTCAAGAATGGCACACCGGATTTTGTTCCTTTTGGTCTCATTCGATTCGCAAAAATTTGTAGATAATTCTAACACTTTAAATTTTGAAATTTCGTTAATTAGAAAAATTTTAAGAGCAATTTAAAATATCAGTTGAGTACATCGTAAACGGCGGTGGTTTATTTTTCAAACTGTCATATCTCAAGAATGGCACACCGGATTTTGTTCCTTTTGGTCTCATTCGATTCGCAAAAATTTGTAGATAATTTTAACACTTTAAATTTTGAAATTTCGTTAATTAGAAAAATTTTAAGAGCAATTTAAAATATCAGTTGAGTACATCGTAAACGGCGGTGGTTTATTTTTCAAACTGTCATATCTCAAGAATGGCACACCGGATTTTGTTCCTTTTGGTCTCATTCGATTCGCAAAAATTTGTAGATAATTCTAACACTTTAAATTTTGAAATTTCTTTAATTAGAAAAATTTTAAGAGCAATTTAAAATATCAGTTGAGTACATCGTAAACGGCGGTGGTTTATTTTTCAAACTGTCATATCTCAAGAATGGCACACCGGATTTTGTTCCTTTTGGTCTCATTCGATTCGCAAAAATTTGTAGATAATTTTAACACTTTAATTGAAATTTCGTTAATTAGAAAAATTTTAAGAGCAATTTAAAATATCAGTTGAGTACATCGTAAACGGCGGTGGTTTATTTTTCAAACTGTCATATCTCAAGAATGGCACACCGGATTTTGTTCCTTTTGGTCTCATTCGATTCGCAAAAATTTGTAGATAATTTTAACACTTTAAATTTTGAAATTTCTTTAATTAGAAAAATTTTAAGAGCAATTTAAAATATCAGTTGAGTACATCGTAAACGGCGGTGGTTTATTTTTCAAACTGTCATATCTCAAGAATGGCACACCGGATTTTGTTCCTTTTGGTCTCATTCGATTCGCAAAAATTTGTAGATAATTCTAACACTTTAAATTTTGAAATTTCTTTAATTAGAAAAATTTTAAGAGCAATTTAAAATATCAGTTGAGTACATCGTAAACGGCGGAGGTTTATTTTTCAAACTGTCATATCTCAAGAATGGCCCACCGGATTTTGTTCCTTTTGGTCTCATTCGATTCGCAAAAATTTGTAGATAATTTTAACACTTTAAATTTTGAAATTTCGTTAATTAGAAAAATTTTAAGAGCAATTTAAAATATCAGTTGAGTACATCGTAAACGGCGGTGGTTTATTTTTCAAACTGTCATATCTCAAGAATGGCCCACCGGATTTTGTTCCTTTTGGTCTCATTCGATTCGCAAAAATTTGTAGATAATTCTAACACTTTAAATTTTGAAATTTCGTTAATTAGAAAAATTTTAAGAGCAATTTAAAATATCAGTTGAGTACATCGTAAACGGCGGTGGTTTATTTTTCAAACTGTCATATCTCAAGAATGGCCCACCGGATTTTGTTCCTTTTGGTCTCATTCGATTCGCAAAAATTTGTAGATAATTCTAACACTTTAAATTTTGAAATTTCGTTAATTAGAAAAATTTTAAGAGCAATTTAAAATATCAGTTGAGTACATCGTAAACGGCGGTGGTTTATTTTTCAAACTGTCATATCTCAAGAATGGCCCACCGGATTTTGTTCCTTTTGGTCTCATTCGATTCGCAAAAATTTGTAGATAATTTTAACACTTTAAATTTTGAAATTTCTTTAATTAGAAAAATTTTAAGAGCAATTTAAAATATCAGTTGAGTACATCGTAAACGGCGGTGGTTTATTTTTCAAACTGTCATATCTCAAGAATGGCACACCGGATTTTGTTCCTTTTGGTCTCATTCGATTCGCAAAAATTTGTAGATAATTTTAACACTTTAAATTTTGAAATTTCTTTAATTAGAAAAATTTTAAGAGCAATTTAAAATATCAGTTGAGTACATCGTAAACGGCGGAGGTTTATTTTTCAAACTGTCATATCTCAAGAATGGCCCACCGGATTTTGTTCCTTTTGGTCTCATTCGATTCGCAAAAATTTGTAGATAATTCTAACACTTTAAATTTTGAAATTTCGTTAATTAGAAAAATTTTAAGAGCAATTTAAAATATCAGTTGAGTACATCGTAAACGGCGGTGGTTTATTTTTCAAACTGTCATATCTCAAGAATGGCACACCGGATTTTGTTCCTTTTGGTCTCATTCGATTCGCAAAAATTTGTAGATAATTTTAACACTTTAAATTTTGAAATTTCGTTAATTAGAAAAATTTTAAGAGCAATTTAAAATATCAGTTGAGTACATCGTAAACGGCGGTGGTTTATTTTTCAAACTGTCATATCTCAAGAATGGCACACCGGATTTTGTTCCTTTTGGTCTCATTCGATTCGCAAAAATTTGTAGATAATTCTAACACTTTAAATTTTGAAATTTCTTTAATTAGAAAAATTTTAAGAGCAATTTAAAATATCAGTTGAGTACATCGTAAACGGCGGTGGTTTATTTTTCAAACTGTCATATCTCAAGAATGGCACACCGGATTTTGTTCCTTTTGGTCTCATTCGATTCGCAAAAATTTGTAGATAATTTTAACACTTTAAATTTTGAAATTTCGTTAATTAGAAAAATTTTAAGAGCAATTTAAAATATCAGTTGAGTACATCGTAAACGGCGGTGGTTTATTTTTCAAACTGTCATATCTCAAGAATGGCACACCGGATTTTGTTCCTTTTGGTCTCATTCGATTCGCAAAAATTTGTAGATAATTCTAACACTTTAAATTTTGAAATTTCTTTAATTAGAAAAATTTTAAGAGCAATTTAAAATATCAGTTGAGTACATCGTAAACGGCGGTGGTTTATTTTTCAAACTGTCATATCTCAAGAATGGCACACCGGATTTTGTTCCTTTTGGTCTCATTCGATTCGCAAAAATTTGTAGATAATTCTAACACTTTAAATTTTGAAATTTCTTTAATTAGAAAAATTTTAAGAGCAATTTAAAATATCAGTTGAGTACATCGTAAACGGCGGTGGTTTATTTTTCAAACTGTCATATCTCAAGAATGGCACACCGGATTTTGTTCCTTTTGGTCTCATTCGATTCGCAAAAATTTGTAGATAATTTTAACACTTTAAATTTTGAAATTTCATTAATTAGAAAAATTTTAAGAGCAATTTAAAATATCAGTTGAGTACATCGTAAACGGCGGTGGTTTATTTTTCAAACTGTCATATCTCAAGAATGGCACACCGGATTTTGTTCCTTTTGGTCTCATTCGATTCGCAAAAATTTGTAGATAATTCTAACACTTTAAATTTTGAAATTTCTTTAATTAGAAAAATTTTAAGAGCAATTTAAAATATCAGTTGAGTACATCGTAAACGGCGGTGGTTTATTTTTCAAACTGTCATATCTCAAGAATGGCACACCGGATTTTGTTCCTTTTGGTCTCATTCGATTCGCAAAAATTTGTAGATAATTCTAACACTTTAAATTTTGAAATTTCATTAATTAGAAAAATTTTAAGAGCAATTTAAAATATCAGTTGAGTACATCGTAAACGGCGGTGGTTTATTTTTCAAACTGTCATATCTCCAGATTTTCGTGCCGGATTTTGATGCCGATGGACTCATTCGATTCGCATGAAAAGAGACCATCGGCATCAAAATGCCGCCCGAAAATCTGGAGATATGACAGTTTGAAAAATAAACCGACACCGTTTACGATGTACTCAACTGATATTTTAAATTGCTCTTAAAATTTTTCTAATTAATGAAATTTCAAAATTTAAAATGCTAAAAATATCTATATTTTCATGCAAATCGAATGATACCATCGGCATCAAAATCCGGCCCGAAAATCTGGAGATATGACACTTTGAAAAATAAACCGACACCGTTTACGATGTACTGAACTGATATTTTAAATTGCTCTTAAAATTTTTCTAATTAACGAAATTTCAAAATTTAAAATGGTAAAAATATCTATATTTTCATGCGAATCGAATGAGACCATCGGCATCAAAATCCGGCCCGAAAATCTGGAGATATGACAGTTTGAAAAATAAACCACCGCCGTTTACGATGTACTCAACTGATATTTTAAATTGCTCTTAAAATTGTTCTAATTAACGAAATTTCAAAATTTAAAATGCTAAAAATATCTACAATTTTTTGCGAATCAAATGAGACCAAAGGCATGAAA
Source organism: Caenorhabditis virilis (assembly GCA_964036255.1). Taxonomy (NCBI): domain Eukaryota; kingdom Metazoa; phylum Nematoda; class Chromadorea; order Rhabditida; family Rhabditidae; genus Caenorhabditis; species Caenorhabditis virilis. The sequence goes on along the minus strand of OZ038415.1, from coordinate 2,690,804 downwards.
ATCCGGTGTGCCATTCTTGAGATATGATAGTCTGAAGAATTTCCAACACGGTTTACGATGTACTGAACTATTATTTTAAATTGCTCTTAAAATTGTTCTAATTAATGAAATTTCAAAATTTAAAATGCTAAAAATATCTATATTTTCATGCAAATCGAATGAGACCATCGGCATCAAAATGCGGCCCGAAAATCTGGAGATATGACAGTTTGAAAAATAAACCGACACCGTTTACGATGTACTCAACTGATATTTTAAATTGCTCTTAAAATTTTTCTATTTAAGGAAATTTCAAAATTTAAAATGCTAAAAATATCTACAATTTTTTGCGAATCGAATGAGACCAAAAGCATCAAAATCCGGTGTGCCAATCTTGAGATAACATAGTTTGAAAAATAAACCGACACCGTTTACGATGTACTCAACTGATATTTTAAATTGCTCTTAAAATTTTTCTTATTAATGAAATTTAAAAATTTAAAGTGATAAAATTATCTACAATTTTTTTCGAATCGAATGAGACCAAAAGCATCAAAATCCGGTGTGCCATTCTTGAGATATGATAGTCTGAAAAATAAACCGACACCGTTTACGATGTACTCAAATGATATTTTAAATTGCTCTTAAAATTTTTCTAATTAAGGAAATTTCAAAATTTAAAATGCTAAAAATATCTACAATTTTTTGCGAATCGAATGAGACCAAAAGCATCAAAATCCGGTGTGCCAATCTTGAGATAACACAGTTTGAAAAATAAACCGACACCGTTTACGATGTACTCAACTGATATTTTAAATTGCTCTTAAAATTTTTCTATTTAAGGAAATTTCAAAATTTAAAATGCTAAAAATATCTACACTTTTTTGCGAATCGAATGAGACCAAAAGCATCAAAATCCGGTGTGCCAATCTTGAGATAACACAGTTTGAAAAATAAACCGACACCGTTTACGATGTACTCAACTGATATTTTAAATTGCTCTTAAAATTTTTCTATTTAAGGAAATTTCAAAATTTAAAATGCTAAAAATATCTACAATTTTTTGCGAATCGAATGAGACCAAAAGCATCAAAATCCGGTGTGCCATTCTTGAGATATTGTCAACTCAATTATTCTTGATCATTGCGTTCGGAAGGCTGCTCAACCTCACAGCCGCTCCGCACGCACACGACGCGGCTGCCGACACTAACACACACTGAAATCGGCGGGAAAATAAATTTTTCAAATTTTCCAGTGTGTGTGAGTGTCGGCAGCCGCGTCGCGTGCGTGCGAAGCGGCTGTGAGGTTGAGCAGCCTTCCAAACGCAATGATCAAGAATAATTGAGTTGGCAATATGATAGTCTGAAAAATAAACCGACACCGTTTACGATGTACTCAAATGATATTTTAAATTGCTCTTAAAATTTTTCTAATTAAGGAAATTTCAAAATTTAAAGTGATAAAATTATCTACAATTTTTTGAGAATCGAATGAGACCAAAAGCATCAAAATCCGATGAGCCATTCTTGAGATATGATAGTCTGAAATATACGGTTCATGAGACTACATTGTTAATGGGGTAAACTTTAAATGAGTCTAAAAATCTTTTTCGTGGATGAAAATTCAAAATTTAAAGTTGAAATAGAATCTACGTCGAGTTCTCTTTCGATTGGTAGTAAAATGACTGAAATCCTTTGTGTCAATCTTGAGATATGATTTTTCGAGCCCAATTAAATAGTAGCGGTGAAAAATAAACACCCCGTTGGTTTTTTTAGCATAACTTTGTCAAAAATTAATATTTCTTCATGAAATTTGGAACATTTATGTAAATCAGTGTTTAAAATAATATTATTGGATAAATTATCCAAAAATATCTGAAATCAGAATTCTAGGAAGAAAAAACCTATATTTAGAAAAAAACTAAAAAAAAAACGAAATTCAAAAAATTCAAAAAATTACGTGCATTGGGGCGCATTTGCGCCATTTTTTTGTTCCTCAGATTTTTTCATTCGATCTTACATACTGTAGAAACAAACCGATTCGAGACGCGCTCTACTGACAAATCTCAGTTTTTTGGCGTGTTCCGGTGCACGGACAAAGAAATTTTTTCATATTTGATCCAATAGATACCAAAAATGCATTTATGATTCAAAAAAATACTTTCAAGACGTACGCACACGGAAAAGACCATTCAAACTTGCGAAAACAGTGAAGCGCGTTTGCAATGGAATTGAACAAACAGTATTCTCTCCACATTTCATGAAAAATATTAATTAATTAATGTCAAAAAAAAACTAAAATGGTGTTTCTTTTTGGCCGATGCTATAGTTCTGGACACCACACTGTTATTGAGCAACCTGTAAATACCTAACACCAAATACGTTCATCAGGTGTTTCGCGTCCTTATCTATGGTGTTCAGGACAGGGTCTCGTTCCGATAAATGTTGGCGGGAACGCCATGAGAGAGTCCGAGCATTGCCATCCTTTCATATTAATCCACGTCGCTACTGGTGGTTCACTCGCATCTTGTTTCCCTTCGAAAACTTTTAATCCTTTAATAATTGATTTTTACTGTTTATATCCAACATTTTTCAGAATGTTGGACAACTCATTCGGAGCAGGAAAACATGTATTTTCTATTCCAACAAATTATATGTCTTATGAAAAATTTTTGCTAGACAAGCTTGAAAGGAGCATATGGTGCGTAAGAATTCGCCTGACTTTGAGACACTGGGAATTTTCAGGAAATTTCGTATGGAACGCTGCGTTCTCAACGAAAGGGGGATTCTGAAAGTGTCCTTCGAAAATCGCTATCATTACGAAACTAAGTCAAATTTATGGTCGTGTAACGCTGAAATTGAGTTGAAAGTGACGGACCGAAGCGGCGAAACGATCACAAGAACCATGGAATATTGTTTCACTAATCGTTCTGCTCGTGTGGATTTCGATGGAATTGTGATCAGAGATGTTGTTTTTCCGGAAGATGAGTATTCTGGAAATGAGAGCCATGTGTTCGTGGTTAATATTAAAATCAAGAAGTTAGTTGGAATTCGACGAATTCAATTGTCCAATTTTGAATCGTCTCAGGAATTGGATCCATCAAATTCGGAAGTTATTCTCGTCGTTGGAGGTCAGAAGTTCTATGTGGACAAATTTGTAAGATTTTATGAAATTAGATATTTAATTAATAACATAAATACCATTTCAGGGACTTATGGGGTGCTCTTCTGTGTTTCATGAAATATTCCGCAAGGATATAAATCTGAAAACACTTGAGATCCGAGATGTCAGTATTGCTCAGTTTCTTGCTTTTATGCGCATCATTTACAAACACGAACAAAAAATTACAGGTATGTTTTTACTCAACAAAAAAAATGTATACGCTATGTTTTGAACTTTCGATATTTTTACTTTTTGTAACTTTTTACGCGTAAAAATGTCATTTCGATAAAACATTTTCTGTAGTTTCGCGTGTGTGCAATTTGTCGTAACGGTGAACCGCACAAAAAACTAAAATCCAATCCAAGTAATGGATTTTTTCAGTTGAAAATGTGAAAAGCGTTCTGGAATTGGCCGTTAGATACGATGTGGCATTTCTAATTGATGAGTGTGTGCAATTCTTGGTGGCAACTGACAAAATTGGATTTTCTGAAAAATTTCGACTCGCCGAGTTGCACAAACTTTCAGCACTTGAGGTAGTTAATAAAGTCTATTATTTTTCACGAAATTTCATTTTTGTTTAAAGGATGGAACATTAAAACAACAACAAGCGCTTCATGAGGACATTGTTAAAGTACTGGATCCTCTGAAAGAGCACGCTGTTATTCAAGTGAAGCTGTTTGAGGAGGCAAAAGTGGTATATAGAAATTTCGAGCAAGAGTTGGAGCGGATTGCCGGGCAGGCTAAAGAACGTTTGGAATTGATCGAAATATTTAAAATTATGCAAACAGCAAACCCGGTAAGTCGAAATTGGCGTCGACTATTGTTGTAACTTTAAATATTTTCAGCTCGGCCCTCATGAACAACAGATATTTAGCACTTTCCAAGCGCAACCGCCGGAAAAACCGGAGTATTATAATCGTCCTTCGCATACCGCTACAGAATCTATCTGGAAAGAAATAACTGAACAAAATAGCGAAAACTATCGATACCCTGTGCCACAAAAATTGAAGAAAAATATGAGGTCCACATTCGACAACTTAAAAAAGGGAAGTGTTAAGCAGCACAGAACCTTTTGGGATTTTGTTCAAGTTTTGCAATCGGGCCAAGCGTATGAGATGATTGAACACATTCGTAAAGAGGAAATGAAAGGGGAAAAACTTTGAAACTGTTTTTTCATTAATAGTTTTTTTCTGTTTCATTCTTGATTGTTCTTAATAAATATATTCTCATCGTTTACGTATTGTGAACTTTAAAATTTTGGATCATCCATTTTCTACTAAAAGACCGCAGCGCAACAGCTCGCAGGTAAAAATAGCATGACTTTGTGAGAGACTTAGATTTTCTGCGTAGGTCAAAACCAACTTGCATGATCAAGAATATTTTGAGTTGACAATATCTTTCTTCTTACTAAACGAATAGTTCTGTGTGTACCAGGGATGGGCGGGAAAGACCCTTCGGGAAATTTTTCGGGAAATTTTTTTCCCGGTTCCAAAGACCGGGAAATTCCGGGAAATTTCGGGAAATTCGGGAAATTTGAAAATTTGACTACAAATACTGGTTTTATCCTGATTTTATCGATTTTCCTAGGTTTCCCGGTCCCGGGAAATTTCCCGCCCATCCCTGGTGTGTACCAACATTTCTCATGAATAACTTTTTGACCTCTCGACCGATCTGTCCCATACTTGGGATATTGTCATGCCTCTCGGAGCGCTTCATAAAAAATAATGTTTGGATCTCGGGTTACTGTAGGATTACTGTAATTACAGTACGGTTTCTCAATAAAGACAAATATACTCGATGGTACAACGAAAAATTAATTTTCTGTAGGATTACTGTAGATACAGTACTCCAGTACTTTTTCACATGTTTTCAGAATGGTCGGATCGAGACCAGACTTTCATGATAATATCCTTGGAGTATTGTAAGGTCACTCTGAAAATTTGGTGCGGATTACTACTGTACAGTATTACGGTAGATATCGTAACTTACTTAAAGCTAGCGTTTTTTCTCTGTGTTTCTTCATTTTACACACTATTTCTCTCATTTTTCGTTCTCATCCTTATATATAAATGGCATGTTGGAAAGCGAAGCCGAAGGCGAGCAGTAGACCAGGAGTTTTGACACGTAGCGGCAGGGGACTCCTGGTCATATTATAAAAGAAAAGTGTCAGCCGCGAAGCGGAATTAAGTTTTCGTTATACCACAGGCTTGGTCGGAAAATTTTTTTTCGGAAAATCGGAATTGAACACTTTTTTTGCGATTGAATAAATGACTGCATTTCGTGCAAGACTTCTTTCCATCGCAGGCATCAGTTAAAAATTTTGTGTATTTTCCCATTTTTTAGTGATAATTTACAGAATATGAAAAGGGAAATATATACAGAAAAATCAAGAAAATCACTACAGTACTCCGCTCACACTGAAGCGCGTTTTGTTCCCAAAATTAATTGTCACCCTGTACGAAAAAATCAGGGTAAGGCAAAAAAATGCTTTAAAAAAAGAATACGAAAGTTGTGATCGACCTTTAATCTTAATTCTACAGTATTTGTAGTGTCTTTGTTTTTCCGACTTTTTTCGGAAAATCGGAATTTCCGATTCCGACAAAGCAGTATGTATTGAGCAACCTGTAAATACCTTTCTTTCGCCAACTATGCTCATCAGGCTTGGTCGGATTCGGAAAACGGAAATTCCGATTTTCCGATTTTTCCGATTTTTTATTTCGGAAAATTTTTCGAAAAAAGTCGGAAAACTCGGAAAACCCCATTCAAAACATTTATTTCAAGAATTACCCTAGGGTAACCCAGAAAACTGGAAATATCAGAGAAAATGCAATTTCTTTGCATTTTTGAACTAGTTTTCTTCAAGACCCAAACGATTAAATCTGTGTCCCTTTAAACACTTTTATGGAAAATGTTTGTTTTTGTGTCTATCATTGTGGAAATTCTACTAAAAAACAGTATTGAGTCCCAATGGCCCTTTGAGGTCCAAAATATCTGATTTAGACCCAAAAAGACAGTCTGGGTGAAAAAAAAGACATGCCGAGAAATTGCAATTTCTCTGCATTTCTCGGCATTTCTCTGCAATTTCTGCATTGAATTTCTCGACATTTTTTGTATTTTTTTTTCAAACTGAATAGGTCCATAAAACTTTCTCCACAAGTGCGTCAGTCAAAAGTTGTGTTGTTTACTATTCCGTAAATTACCACAAAAAAAATGAGAAAAAACTCAAAAATTTTAACTGATGCTGATGAAGGAGTCGCCAAAAGGATTCAAAAACAAATTCATATAAATATCACTTTCGATCTAAACATAGAACGGAATGTTTTTTTTTCAGCAGGATATCCGAGTGATGGGCTTCGAGCCTCAAGAAGTTAATTTGTAATTTTTGTAACGCGATCAGTAAATATGCATTACAAACAAAAATTGTTTTCCAAATTTTTCAAATTTTCCGAAATTTTCCGAATTTTTCCGAATTTTCCGAGAAAAATATTCGGAAAAAAAATCGGAAAACCGTTTTTCCGAAAAAAAATTTCGGAAAAAAATTTTCGTTTCCGATTTTCCGAAAAGTTTTTTCCGACCAAGCCTGATGCTCATCAGGTGTTTAGCGTCCTTATCTATGGTGTTCAGGACAAGGTCTCGTTCCGATAAATGTTGGCGGGAACGACATGAGAGACTCCAGACAAGGTCGAATGGCCCGAGCATTGACATCCTTTCATATTAATCCAGATCGCTACTGGTGGCGGCTCGCATCTTGTTTCCCTTCGAAAATCCTTTAATAATTGATTTATTATGTTGATATCCAAAATTTTTCAGAATGTTGGACAACTCTTTCGGAGCAGGAAAACATGCATTTCCTTTTTCAACATGTTATTCGGCTTGTGACAAAGTTTTGCTAGACAAGCTTGGAAGGAAAATATGGTGCGTAAGAATTCTACTGAAATTACTAATTGTGAGACACTCCGAATTTTCAGGAAATTTAATTTGAAACGATCTGTAATTAATGAAAAGGAGGTTCTAAAAGTGACCTTTGCAAATCTTTATCATTACGACGAAACTCCGTCAAATTTATGGTCGTGCAACGCTGAAATTGAGTTGAACGTGACGGATAGAAGCGGCGAAACAGTCACAAGAACCATGGAACACTGTTTCACTAATCGTTCCCGTGGTCTGGATTTCGATGGAATCATGTTTAGAAATGTCGTTTTTCCGGAAAATAATGAAGACGAGGGCCATGTGTTCGTGATTAATATTAAAATCAATGAGTTAGTTGGAATTCGACGAATTCGATTGTCCAATTTTGCATCGTCTCAGGAATTGGATCCACCAAATTCGGAAGTTATTCTCGTCGTTGGTGATCATAAGTTATATGTGGACAAATGTGTAAGATTTTGTGAAAATAGTGATTAATAACATAAATTTCATTCCAGGGACTTATGGGGTGCTCTTCTATTTTTTACGAAATTCTCCACAAGGATATGGACATGAAAACACTTGAGATCCGAGATGTCAGTGTTGCCCATTTCCTTGTTTTTATTCGATTGATCTACAAACAGGACCAACAAATTACATGTATGTTTTTACTCTACAAAAAAGTGTATATACACTTCCGCCAATGTGATTTTCGAATTGCGGCGCGCTTTTGTGGGTGGAGCCTTGTTTGCAAGTGCGTATACACTTCTGAAAATTTTTTCGAACAACCTTAAGATTTTTCAAAGAAATGTGAACTTTAAAGGATCATAACGTATCCAATTAAGCTTGCAATTAGTTCCAATTTGGAACATCGATTATAAAATGTTTGTTTGTTGAACTCTTGAAATTTCAGATCAAACTGTTCACATTGAGATGAGTTATGATCCATCAAAATTCCCCCTCTCATTATTGCTAGTTCTATACCAATTTTACCCAAAAAAAAACATTTATTCTCGCGTTGCGCTAAAGTGGACGGAAGAAAAAAAATGTATTTGTTTTTTTTTCAGTAGAAAATGTGAAAAGTGTTCTGGAATTGGCCATTAGATACGATGTGGAATTTCTAATTGAGGATTGTGTGCAATTCTTGGTGGCAACTGAAAAAATTGCAATTTCAGAAAAACTTCGACTCGCCGAGTTGCACAAACTTTCAGCACTTGAGGTATTTAATTAAATCTATTAATTTTAACGAAATTTAATTTTTTGTTTAAAGGAAGAAGCATTAAAACAACAACACGCGCTTCGTGAGGACACTGTTAAAGTACTTGATCTTCTGAAAGAGCACGCTGTTAATCAGGTGAAGCTCTTTGAGGAGGCAAAAGTGGAATATAAAAACTTCGAGCAAGAGTTGGAGCGGATGGCCGCGGAGGCTGAAGAACGGTTAGAATTGATAAAAATTCTGCAAACTGCAAAACCGGTAAGTCTTAATTGGCTTCGAGTTTTTTTTTAAACTTTAAATATTTTCAGCTCGGCCCTCATGAACAACAGATATTTAGAACTTTCGAAGCGCAACCGCCGGAAGAGCCGGAGTATTATTTTCGTCGTTTGCGTACCGCTACAGAATCTATCTGGAAAGAAATAATAGAACAAAATACAAATAACGGAGGATGTGGGTTTTGGCGCTCTGGGCCTATTGCAGAAAAATTGAAGAAAGACATTAGTTCCAAACTCGACTACTTTAAAAACGAAGGTGTTACGCAGCACAGAACCTTTTGGGATTTTGTTCAAGTTATGCAATCGGGCCAAGCGCATGAGATGATTCAACACATTCATGAAGAGGAAATGAAAGGGAAAAAACTTTGAAACTGTTTTTTCATTAATTGCTTTTTTCTTCTTTTTTCTTCTTGATTCTTCTTAATAAATATATTCTCAATGTATGTTTACCATGGACCTATTCGGATATTTAGAATAACATTTTTTTTAATCCGGAAAATTTCCAGTTTTTACGTGATTCGCTTCAAGACCCCGACGATTAAATAATTTTTCGAACCTCAGACAGCCTTCAAGGGGCCTAAATCGGCCATTGGGTCGAATTACCATATCTCAAGATTGACATATGTGATTTTCATGTTTTTCGCATCAAGTGATTCGTTTTTAAATCTAGGTTCTAAAAATACCTTTTAAATTTTGAAAATTCTTTATTTTTTAAAAATTTGCAACTGCTTTTTTGACAGTTTTAGAACATTATCGACGAAAAGGTTGTAAAAAAATATCATCAATTATTAACAAAAATTGCAAAGGTTGCAAAAAGCAAAAAAAAAAATAATCAATTATTGTCGAAATAAGTAAAAATTTAAAAAAAACCCTCATTTCACACCACTGTTTCAAAAACTTAAAATGAGTCTTAAGTTTTTAAAAATTAATATTAATTCAAAATTTCAAGTGTTGTTAGAATCTAAGTTAAATTTTCTATCGATTGATACCAAAATTATCAAAATCCTGTGTTTCAATCTTGAGATATTGTCAAGATGAAAATTCCAGGCCGCTCGTTTTGCGGAGTGTCGTTGGGAATTTCCTCGCAACGCGCACGACCAACTGAGAAATTTGAATTTAAGCGCGTTGCGGTTGCGTTGCGAGGAAATTCCCAACGACATTCCGCAAAACGAGCGGCCAGAAATTTTTATCTCGACAATATGCACTGTTTTCGACTCCGCCCACTTATTATTAATTTTTTTTGATAAATAGAAAAAATACTTTCTTGACATTTTTTCATGTGAATTTGATGAACTTAATTTTTTAAGAATTTTCAAGTTCCATTGACCCTATTTCCCGACCAAGATATCTCGAGGTATGATAGTTAGACCCCCTACAGATATGATTTCAGGCATATTCAAGTGAAATTATAAAATTGCCACTAAATTTTTAATATTAAAGACAATTTGACCCTACCTGATTTCAATTTCAAAAATTAGAGCGTTCTCTCTTTAGTACACAGGCTTGGTTCGGAATCGGAAAACGGAAATTCCGATTTTTCGATTTTCTTCCCGAAATTTTCCGAGAAAAAAATAGGAAATTTTTGGTTTGTGATATTTTTGTTGCAACGTCATAATACACGACAATACGTGATTTTGGCTGAAAATAATTTTTAGATATACGAAAAAAACATTTCAGTTCAGAATTTTCCGGTTTCACTACGAGCCGGTTCCACCCGGTTCCATTTTCAGGACCGCAACCGTCAGAACCGGGTCGGAACACTGTTTAAGACGCTGTTCGATTTTTGTGCGACGCGTCTCTATACCCCAATTGTCTACTGTTTGGCGGTCCCCCCTAAACAAACGCCTCGCAAAAACTATGCGCATCAGGTGTTTCGCGTTCTTATCCATGGTGTTCAGGACAGGGTCTCGTTCCGATAAGTGTTGGCGGGAACGCCATGAGAGACTCCAGACAATGTCGAATGGTCCGTGCATTTCCATCATTTCATATTAATCTTGGTCGCTACTGGTGGTCGGCTCGCATCTTGTTTTCTCTGGAAAACTTTTAATTCTTTAATAATTGTTTTTTTTCTGTTTTTATCCAACATTTTTCAGAATGTCGGTCAACTCATTCGCAGCAGGAAAACATGCTTTTTCTCTTCTTGAAGATTCATCTCTATCTGAAACTCAACGATATTTGTTCGACAAACTCGGAAATCAAATATGGTAAGTAAGAGGAGTGGAAAACTGGCGTTTTATCCTCCGCATTTGCAGGTTTTTAAAAGCGGAGCGATGCGACATCAATGAAAACGACGTTCTGAAAGTCTCTATCGAAAATGTTTACCAAATGAAACTCCTATCGAATTTGTGGTCATGTAACGCTGAAATTGAGTTGCAAGTGATGGATCCAAGCGGCGAAACGCTCACAAAAACCATGGAACACTGTTTCAATAGTCGTTCCCGTCGTCTGGATTTCGGTGAACTTTCGGTCAGAGATTATATTTCACCGGAAAATGAGTATGCTAAATATGAGAGTTATTTGTTCGTGGTTAATATTAAAATCAAGAAGTTAGCTGGAATTCGACAAATTCGATTGTCCAATTTTGCATCGTCTCAAGAGTTGGATCCACCAAATTCGGAAGTTATTCTCGTCGTTGGTGGTCAGAAGTTATATGTTGACAAATGTGTAAGATTTTAATGAAAACAGATATTTAATTAATAGAATAAATACCATTTCAGGGACTTATGGGGTGCTCTTCTGTGTTTTATGAAATGTTCCGCAAGGATATAAATATGAAAACACTTGAGATCCAAGATGTCAGTGTTGCGAATTTCCTCTCTTTTATTCGATTGATCTACAAACAGGAGCAAAAAATTACACGTATGTTTTTACCATTTAACTTATTGAGGTTCCGGAAATTCGTGAATTCCTTACTTGTGTCTTTTGAACCGACGATGATTTGGTTTATTTCTATAATACACTACAATTCACGTAATGTAAATGTAAACGTGTTCTCTTTTCCACACGAGCTCTATGAACTGGCACGCTGCCGTGGTGACACCTTCCTATCTTTAAAGAGAATGGCCCAGCAGAATTTGTTTTGAAATTTAGTACAAGCGTTTAAAAAGTGTTTGATATGAAAACCTCAATTTTTTTGGAACTACTGAGGGGTGTTTAAGCCATGTTATGGCTCCCTTAAAATTTTTCAAATATAGGAGAACTTTAAAGGATCATAACTTATCCAATTTTAATTTAAATATGATAAAATTTGGAAAATAAACTAAAATATATCTCACTATTGAAATGCCAAAATTTCAGATTGAAATTTGTATGTTGAAAAAAGTTATGATCCTCAAAAGTTAAAAACATTAATTATTCCATACTTCATTTAACTTTTTATTTTTCATTTAAATAAGGGCCTTACGGAGCTATTAAATGCTATTAAGATGAAAAAAGACCTCATACTCATTCCAAATCTGTTTTCAAAATTGTCTAAACCCTAATAGAAGCAGAGAAAATGAGCTTCAAAGCGATGGCCTAGAAAAAGTCGTCAGAAACTAGTCCGCGGACATTATTTCGTGAAAAATCCGAAAATAAACAAAAGTCGGAGCTAGAGTGAACAATTTGAACCATTTTCTATAAATATTCATGAAAATCACATTTAGGATGCTAATAGGAAAAAGTTCGGCCAAAATGGCGATAATTTTAAAGGTCATTTTTTGAATCCACTTTTTTTCGGCTTCTAGGTGGTTTTAGAAAATTTTGAAAACAGATCTAGAATGAGAATGAAGTCTATTTTCACTATAGGTACATTTATTCCAGTTTAATCACAGGTACACTGTAAACTCCTCCTTTTTTTAATTACGCATAAAATACCATTAAATTTACTGTATTTTCACTTGTGTGCAATTTGTCGTAACGGTGAACCGCACAAAATACAATAAAATCAGTCCAAAAATAATTTCTTTTTCAGATGAAAATGTGAAAATTCTTCTGGAATTGGCCGTCAGATACGATGTGGCATTTCTAATTGAGGAGTGTGTACAATGTTTGGTGGCAACTAAAAGAATTTCAGGTTCTGAAAAACTTCGACTCGCCGAGTTGTACAAACTTTCAGCACTTGAGGTATTTTAAAAAACCTATTATTTTCCACGAAATTTCATTTTTTGTTTAAAGGAAGACGCATTAAAACGACAACAAGCGTTTCTTGAGGACACTGTTAAAGTTCTCGAACCTGTGAAAGAACATGCTGCTGCTCAACTGAAAGTCTATGAGGATGCAAAAAAGGAGCTCAAAGAGGTGGATCACGAGTTGGAGCGGTTGGTTGGGGACGCTGAAAAAAAGTTGGAATTGGTGAAATTTCTGCAAACTGCTAAACCGGTTAGTCTTAATTGGCGTCGAGAATTTTTTTTAAATAAAATTAAATATTTTCAGTTCGGCCCTCGCGAACAAGAGCTATTTAGCGCAATCCAATCGTCAAGTGATTTAAACCCAAATACACCACTTCCGACGATTTATAATTATAATTCTATCTGGCGCGATGTATCAAATACTCACGAGTATCCATTGTATAAGCATGTTATCCATGGTGCATATTTCAAGGAAATAATTGGTAGTGTTCTAAAATCTGTCAAACAACCACATTATCTCACTTCTTCGTTTCCTCAGTTTGTGCAGATTTTGCAATCATCCCAAGCACATGAGATGATTCGAATCATTTCTAAAACCATTGATAATGACGAGGCGACAAAAAATGTTACGATGTCGGCAAAGTGATTTTTTCGCTTTTGACACAGTGACTGTTTCCTAATTTCTTCAATCTTATTTTCTTATTAATACTTATATTATCATTGTTTTTAATTGTGAAATTCTGAAATAAAAATGTCGCTGAAAACTGAAAACATGACAAATTGCACACACGCGAAAATGTTTATGCGAATGGCATTTTAACGCCTACAAACCATGAAGTTTTTGCGTTTTAAAAAATTGCGCTCCTGAATAGCTGAATATAATGCGTTTTGTGAAACCGCCGTGTTATTGAACACTCATGTAGACTTATCTGCCATTTCTGCGTTGAGTTTCCCGGAATCAAAAAAAAATTTCAAACTGATTAGGTTCATTAAAGGGACTCTTTACTGAATTTGGGTTTCAATTTCATTTTCATCTTCTTCACAGTATTTGAAAACCTGTAGAAGCAAAAAAATTTATAGAAATTTCCTTTTCTAGTACAAAATTTTTACAAAATTTCCTTTTCTACGCTTTCTGTAGTTTCGTGCAGACGATTTCACCTGTGAAAAATATTTAACTTAATTTAATATATGCAATTTCGTAATCAGGAGTGATACTGGTACCACAATCATTAAAATCGTGTTTTAATCGCTAGATATGATTTTTCGAGCCTCATGGGGCTCTGGACAGGCCTAAAAATTTTCTAAATTATTAGAAATTCAAAATACCAAGTGGTTTTAGAATCTACGTCGAATTTTCTATCGACTGGTACCAAAATTACAAAAATCCTGTGTTTCTGTCTCGAGATATGATTTTTCGACCCCATAATTTTCTGGACACTTTACTGAAAATATGATTTTCTGAAATATACGGTTCGTGACACTACACTGTTAATGGGGGTAAACTTTAAATGAGTCTAAAAATCTTTTGAATCGACGAAAATTCAAAATTTAAAATGGAATTAGAATCTACGTCGAATTCTCTTTCGATTGGTGCTAAAATGACTGAAATCCTGTGTGTCAATCTTGAGATATGATTTTTCAACCTTTAAATTAATGGGAAATAATAACAAGGAATAAAAATTAATGTAACTATCGTAAGAAAAATTTACTTTTCGTTGTACCATCGAGTATATTTGTATTTATAATTTTTCACAAACTATGCTCATCAGGTGTTTGGCGTCCTTCTCTATGGTGTTCAGGACAGGGTCTCGTTCCGATAAATGTTGGCGGGAACGACATGAGAGACTCCAGATACATTGTCGAATGGTCCGTGCATTGCCATCCTTTCATATTAATCCAGTGGTGGTTCGCATCGTGTTTCCCTTAAAAACCTTTTAATCCTTTAATAATTGACTTATTCTGTTTATATCCAAAATTTTTCAGAATGTTGGACAACTCGTTCGGAGCAGGAAAACATGCATTCGCTGTTGCAACATGTTATTCGGCTTGTGACAAAGTTTTGCTAGACAAGCTTGGAAGGAAAACATGGTGCGTAAGAATTCCCCTGAAACTACTGACTTTGAGACACTCCGAATTTTCAGGAAATTTCATATGGAGCATTGCGTTCTCAATGAAAGGGGGATTCTGAAAGTGTCCTTAGAAAATCTATATCATAACGAAATTAAGTCAAATTTATGGTCATGTAACGCTGAAATTGAGTTGAAAGTGACGAATCGAAGCGGCGAAACGCTCACAAAAACCGTGGATTATTGTTTCACTAATCGTTCTGCTCGTGTGAATTTCGATAGAATTGTGGTCAGAGATGTCGTTTTTCCGGAAAATGAGTATGCTCGAGATGAGACCCATTTGTTCTTGGTTAATATTAAAATCAATGAGTTAGTTGGAATTCGACCAATTCGATTGTCCAATTTTGAATCGTCTCAGGAATTGGATCCACCAAATTCGGAAGTTATTCTCGTCGTTGGAGATCAGAAGTTATATGTTGACAAATTTGTAAGATTTTGTGAAAATAGATATTTAATTAATAGAATAAATATCATTCCAGGGACTTATGGGGTGCTCTTCTATTTTTTACGAAATGCTCCACAAGGATATGGACATGAAAACACTTGAGATCCAAGATGTCAGTGTTGCTCACTTCCTTGCGTTTATTCGATTGATCTACAAACAGGAACAACAAATTACACGTATGTTTTTACTCTAAAAAAAGTGTATACATTAGAATTTTCGATATTGTGATCTACCGGCATTTCTGTCATTTTCTACGCGTAAAAATGTCATTTCAAAAAACGCTTTCTGTAGTTTCACTTCTGTGCAATTTGTCGTAACGGTGAACAGCACGCAAGACTAAATTCCAATCCAAAAATTGGTGTTTTTTCAGTTGAAAATGTGAAAAGCGTTCTGGAATTGGCCATTAGATACGATGTGGCATTTCTAATTGAGGATTGTGTGCAATTTATGGTGGAAACTGAAAAAATTGCAATTTCGGAAAAATTTCGACTCGCAGAGCTGCACAAACTTTCAGCACTTGAGGTATTTAATTATGATTATTTTTCACGAAATTTCATTTTTTTAAAGGATGGAACGTTAAAACAACAACAAGCGCTTCATGAGGACACTGTTAAAGCACTTGATCCTCTGAAAGAGCACGCTGTTAATCAAGTGAAGCTGTTTGAGGAGGCAAAAGTGGTATATAGAAACTTCGAGCAAGAGTTGGAACAGATGGCTGGGGAGGCTGAAGAACGTTTAGAATTAATAAAAATTATGCAAACTGCAAAACCGGTAAGTCTTAATTGGCGTCGAGTATTTTTAGATCTTTAAATATTTTCAGCTCGGCCCTCATAAAAGACAGATATTGAACGCTTTCCAAGCGCAACCACCGAAAAAACCGAAGTATTATTATCGTCGTTCGAATGGCGCTGCAGAACATTGTTTAATCTGGAATGAAATAAAAGAACAAAATAGCGAACTCTTTCTGGATGGCCCTGTGGCCAAAAAAATTAAGAAAGAAATTAGTTCCACATTCGAGGGCATTAAAAACAAAGTTGTCAATCAGCACAGAACCTTTTGGGATTTTGTTCAAGTTATGCAATCGGCTGAAGCGCATGAGATGATTCGACACATCAGTAAAGAATAAATGAAAAAAGGAAAGCGGAAAATATTTGAAACTGTTTTTTTTTCTTTTTTATTCTTTATTGTTCTTAATAAATATATTCTCAATGTTTACATATAATGGACCAATTCAGATATTTAGAATAAAATTCAAAAAAAAATCCGGGAAATGTCAGTTTTTACGTGATTCGCTTCAAGACCCCGACGATTAAATAATTTTTCAAACCTCAGACAGTCTTCAAGGGCCTAAATTGGCCATCGAATTACCATATCTCAAGATTGACATATGCGATTTTCATGTTTTTCGCATCAAGCGATTCGTTTTTAAATCTAGGTTCTTTTAAATTTTGCAAATTCTTTATTTTAAAAAATTTTGCAACTGCTTTTCTGACAGTTTTACAACATTATTGACGAGAAGGTTGATTTTTTATCCAACGGTACCAAAATCATAAAAACCCTATGTTTCAATCTTGAGCAATGATTTTTCTAAAAATTTGAGCCTCAAAATTTTTTGAGTCGATGAAAACTCAAAAATTTTAAATATTTTTAGTATCGACTTCGAATTTTCTGCCGAATGATACTAAAACTACCAAAATCCTTTTTGCCAATCTCGAGATTTAATTTTTCAACTTATAAGCTTTTAAATTGACACCCTGTCTTTAAATTAATGGGAAATAATATCAGGGAATTGAAATCAATGAAGCACTCGTAAGAACAAATTAATTTTTCGTTGTACCATCGAGTATATCAAACGCCTTTCACCAACTATGCTCGTCGGGTGTTTGGCGTCCTTCTCTATGGTGTTCAGGACAGGGTCTCGTTCCGATAAATGTTGGCGGGAACGACATGAGAGACTCCAGAGACAATGTCGAATGGTCCGTGCATTGCCATCCTTTCATATTAATCCAGTGGTGGTTCGCATCGTGTTTCCCTTAAAAACCTTTTAATCCTTTAATAATTGATTTATTCTGTTTATATCCAAAATTTTTCAGAATGTTGGACAACTCATTCGGAGCAGGAAAACATGCTTTTGCTATTTCAACAAATTATTCGGCTTGGGACAAACTTTTGCTAGACAAGCTTGGAAGGAAAATATGGTGCGTAAGAATTCCCCTAAATACTGACTTTGAGACACTCCGGATTTTCAGGAAATTTAATTTGAGACAATCTATCATTAATGAAAAGCATGTTCTTGAAGCGTCCTTAATAAATCTTTATCATTACGAAACTAAGTCAAATTTATGGTCATGTAACGCTGAAATTGAGTTGAAAGTGACGAATCGAAGCGGCGAAACGGTCACAAGAACCATCGAATATTGTTTCACTAATCGTTCTGTTCGTGGGGATTTCGATAGAATTATGTTTAAAGATGTTGGTTTTTCGGAAAATGCTCGAGATGGGAGCCATTTTTTCGTGGTTAATATTAAAATCAAGAAGTTAGTTGGAATTCGACCAATTCGATTGTCCAATTTTGCATCGTCTCTGGAATTGGATCCATCAAATTCGGAAGTCATAATCATCGTTGGAGATCATAAGTTATATGTTGACAAATGTGTAAGATTTTGTGAAAATAGTAATTAATAGAATAAATATAATTCCAGGGACTTATGGGGTGCTCTTCTGTGTTTTATGAAATGTTCAACAAGGCTATGGATATGAAAACACTTGAGATCCGAGATGTCAGTGTTGCTCACTTCCTTATTTTTATTCGATTTATCTACAAACAGGACCAACAAATTACACGTATGTTTTTGTACACTAAAGAAAAGTGTATATACATTGTCGCCAATGCGACTTTCGAATTGTGGGTGGAGACTCTCGAGTACTCAGGGATCCCGCACGTACTTCAAAACTTAATCCCGCACGGAATTCCCCATCATTAAATTCCGGGGTCTTTTTGAAGGAAGCGTTTTAAAAACTGAACCATTATTTTATGTCCACGACATCTTACGGGCCGCGATTACTGCTGCATTTTTCATTAAGAGAGTTTAGCGGGATCTCGCATGTGATTAGAACTTAGAGAAATCAGTGGAATTTCACGAGCTGGATCACGCATCACTATTATTACGTTCGGGATCCAGTCTGAGTACCCGAGAGTGTTTGCAAGTGTATGTAAACTTCTGAGAGCTGAGCTCGTGAAGACGCAACACGACCGTTTCGCATGCAGCGGTTCGAATTCGAATTTTAAAACAATGTTGTGAATTTATTATTTTTCGGATGAGAGTTTCACGGTGAGATAAAGCGATCCGAAAGAACAACGCTTTGTGTGTGTGTACACCGTTACGACAAATTGAACACACGTAAAAATTCGATTTTTTTTACAAATGTCATTTTAACGCCTACAACGCATGAAAAAATGAAGTTTTTGCATTAAATACACAAAGTATGGCCTAAGCGAATTTTTTTCACTCTGAATCACAAAATTACGTCCCTGAGCAGCTGTATATAACGCGTTTTGTGTGCCGCACGATTGCAAAAATGCCACTCCCTAAAAACGCCCGTTTTTCTGCGTTCAATTTTTAATTGTCATAGTGAATTTTCTTAGTTGTAATCGGCTCACTTTAGCCCACCGTGTTATTGTCAATTCAATTATTCCTGATCATTGCGTTCGGAAGGCTACTCAACCTCACAGCCTCTCCGCACGCACGCGACGCGGTGACCCCCACTCAACACACTGAAATATTGGCGGGAAAATGAATTTTTCAAATTTTCCAGCGTATTGAGTGTCGGCAGCCGCGTCGCGTGCGTGCTGTGAGGTTGAGCAGCCTTCCGAACGCAATGATCAAGAATAATTGAGTTAACAATACTAGTTTTATTCCAATTTTGCGCAAAAACACTTATTTCCCCGATGCACAAAAATGGCCCGAAGAAAAGTGAACGCAGAAAAGGGGAAGGCATGTTTGTATTTTTTTTTACGTGTAAAAATGTCATTTCGAAAAAATACGTTCTGTAGTTTCGCGTGTGTGCAATTTGTCGTAACGGTGAACCGCACGCAAGACTAAATTCCAATCCAAAAAAATGGTTTTTTCAGTTGAAAATGTGAAAAGTGTTCTGGAATTGGCCGTTAGATACGATGTGGCATTTCTAATCGATGGGTGTGTGCAATTCTTGGTGGCAACTGGACAAATTGCATTTTCTGAAAAACTTCGACTCGCCGAGTTGCACAAACTTTCTGCACTTGAGGTAGTTAATCAAATCTATTATTTTTCACAAAATTTCATTTTTTTTAAAGGATGAAATATTAAAACAACAACAAGCGCTACATGAGGACACTGTTAAAGCACTTGATCCTCTGAAAGAGAGCGCTATTAATCAAGTAAAGCTGTTTGAGGAGGCAAAAGCGGTATATAAAAAATGCGAGCAAGAGTTGGAGAAAATGGCCGCGGAGGCTGAAGAACGTTTAGAATTGATAAAAATTATGCAAACTGCAAAACCGGTAAGCCAAAATTGGCGTCGATTATTTTTTTTTTAACTTTAAATATTTTCAGCTCGGCCCTCATGAACAACAGATATTTAGCGCTTTCCAAGCGCGATCGCCGGAGAGACCGGATTTTTATCGTCGTCGTACGCAAGGCGTTGCAGAATCTATCTGGAAAGAAATAAAAGAACAAAATACCGACAGCTATTACTACCCTGTGGCAAAGAAAATGAAGAAAGATATTAGTTCCAAACTCGACGTCATTAAAAACGAAGGTGTCGAGCAGCACAGAACCTTTTGGGATTTTGTTAAAGTTATGCAATCGGCTGAAGCGAATGGGATGATTCGACACATTCGTAAAGAGACAGCAAAATTCATTTGAAAGCGAAAAATATTTGAAACTGTTTTTCCTTAATTGTTTTTTCTTTGCTTTATTTTTCTTGATTGTCCTTAATAAATGTATAACTGGTTCTTATGATAAGGAGGCGGGGATGTTTTTTATACTAACAAATTTAAATTTTCGGTTATTTTGAAATGTAATTACTTCATTTTTTAAAATTCAGACATTGAGATGGTTGAAGAGGTGAAAAAGAGGGAGAGTAAGTTGAGAGAGTGTGGTAAAGGCGGAGGTGGAGGATTACGATTACGCAATTTAACTAATAAAAATGTCTGTAATCACATTTCAAAATTGATAAAACTCGGTAATTTTCAGGTGAAGTGTTCATAATTGAACCAACTTTCGAGTGAAACCATGACTATTTGATTTTTCGGAAATTTAATTTTTTCGGCCTAAGAAAAAGCCCATTTTCGGGCCTTGTGGATTTAAAAAATCAGTAAATTTCTTTCGAATATTGTAGAGCTGATTGCGAGGTTTCTAAAAATATACAATTTCTTTTAAAAATAAGATTTAATACAGCCGTAAAAACCATTTTCATCTGCAACCTAATTTCAGTGGCTTCGTAGATGTGCGAGTCTCACCGGCTATTGAATAGTCCAATTGTCGTGAAATCTGGAAGTTATTTATTTATTTATTTCATCATCAATGTTCCACAAAATATAACATAAATAATAGTAAACAAAATGAAGTAATCATTGAACTAGATGATAAAATGTTTAAAGGTTGGTACTGTGACCGGGTCCGAATCTTTTTGATTGAGAACATTTGTTTCCAGGATATTTTTGCCTTAGAAAACAGAACATTTCGAAGGAGCTTTTGATCAAGATATTCACGTCTGTCGTTTTGAGCTTCGAGATTAAACAGTTTTAACCGTTCTTCGTAATCAAGATACTTACGATCCGAAAATTTAATAATTCTTCCATTCATACGGGAGACAAGGGCTTTAGAATCCGGCTCAAAAATTTTAAACGCTTTTCTCTTAGAGTCTACGTTAAATTCTCTATCCAACGATACTAAAATTACCAAAATCTTTTGTGTCAATCTTGAGATATGATTTTTCAACTTTTAAAAACCTTTTAAATTAATAGGAAATAATAACAAGGAATGAAAATCAATGAAACTCTCGTAAGAAAAATTAATTTTTTGTTGTACCATCGAGTATATTTGTATTTATTGAGCAACCTTTCACAAACTATGCTCATCGGGTGTTTGGCGTCCTTATCCATGGTGTTCAGGACAGGGTCTCGTTCCGATAAATGTTGGCGGGAACGACATGAGAGACTCCAGAGACAATGTCGAATGGTCCGAGCATTGCCATCATGGTGGTTCACTCGCACACAGTTTTCTTTGGAAAACTTTTAATTCTTTAATAATTTATTCTGTTTTTATCCAAAATTTTTCAGAATGTTGGACAACTCTTTCGGAGCAGGAAAACATGCATTTGCTCTTTCAACAAATTATGCGACTCGTGGAAAATATTTGCTAGACAAGCTTGGAAGGAAAATATGGTGCGTAAGAATTCCCCTAAATACTGACTTTGAGACACTCCGGATTTTCAGGAAATTTAATTTGAGACAATCTATCATTAATGAAAAGCATGTTCTTGAAGCGTCCTTAATAAATCTTTATCATTACGAAACTAAGTCAAATTTATGGTCATGTAACGCTGAAATTGAGTTGAAAGTGACAAATCGAAGCGGCGAAACGGTCACAAGAACCATCGAATATTGTTTCACTAATCGTTCTGCTCGTGTGAATTTCGATAGAATTCTGTTTAGAAATGTCGTTTCTCCGGAAGATGAAGATGAAGATGATCGAGATGAGAATAATTTGTTCGTGGTTAATATTAAAATCAAGAAGTTAGTTGGAATTCGACCAATTCGATTTTCCAATTTTGCATCGTCTCAGGAATTGGATCCACCAAACTCGGAAGTCACACTCGTCGTTGGAGATCATACGTTATATGTTGACAAATTTGTAAGATTTTGTGAAAACAGATATTTAATTAATAGAATAAATACCATTTCAGGGACTTATGGGGTGTTCATCTGTGTTTTGTGAAATGTTCCACAACGATATATATAAGAAAGGACTTGGAATACACGGTGTCAGTATTGCTAATTTCCTTGCTTTTATTCGATTGATCTACAAACAGGAACAACAAATTACACGTATGTTTTTACACTTAAAAAAAGTTTGTGATACGTTATGTTTTGAATTTTCGACATACCGACCTATAACTAAGAGTTATGATCCATCAAAACTTTTTCCAAAGAAAGGTGAACTTTAAATTCCCGTAACTTTCCCAAAAATGCATTAAATTAGTTCAAATTTGGAACATCGATTACAAAATGTTTGCTTGTTGAACTCTTGAAATTTCAGATCAAAATGTTCAGATTGAGATGAGTTATGATCCTTCAAAATTTCTCCTCTCTTTATTACTAGTTCTATTCCAATTTTACGCAAAAAACTTTTATTTTTTCGATGCGCTAAAGTGGACCGAAGAAAATTAAGCATGACAAATGAAGAAAAGTGAACGCAGAAAAGGGGAAGGCATCTTTGTATTTTTTACGCGTAAAAATGTCATTTCAAAAAAACTTGCTGTAGTTTCGCGTGTGTGCAATTTGTCGTAACGGTGAACCGCACACAACACTAAAATCCAATCCAAAAATTGGTGTTTTTTCAGTTGAAAATGTGAAAATTCTTCTGGAATTGGCTGTTACATTCGGTGTGGCATTTCTAATTGAGGATTGTGTGCAATTTATGGTGGAAACTGAAAAAATTGGAATTTCTGAAAAAAATCGACTCGCCGTCAAGCACAAACTTGTAGCACTCGAGGTATTTAATTAGATCTATTATTTTTCACAAAATTTCATTTTTGTTTAAAGGAAGACGCATTAAAACGACAACAAGCGCTTCATGTGGACATTGTTAAAATACTTGAACCTCTGAAAAAGCAAGCTGCTGATCAATTGAAGGACTTTGAGGAGGCAAAGGCGGAATATAAAAATTTTGAGCAAGAGTTGGAACGGATGGCTGGGGAGGCTGAAGAACGTTTGGAGTTGGTGAAAATTCTGCAAACTGCTAAACCGGTTAGTCTTAATTGGTGTCGAGTATTGTTTTAAACTTTAAATATTTTCAGCTCAACCCGCGCGAACAACAGATATTTAGCGCTTTTCAAGCGCGTTCGCCGAAAAAACCGCCGTTTTATTATCGTCGTTCGAATGGCGCTGCAAAATCTATCTGGAAAGAAATAAAAGAACAAAATACCGATAGCTGTCAGGGTGGCCCTGTGGCCAAAAAAATGAAGAAAGAAATTAGTTCCAAATTCGACGACATTAAAGACAATGTTGTTCAGCAGCACAGAACCTTTTGGGATTTTGTTAAAGTTATGCATTCGGGCCAAGCGCATGAGATGCTTGAACACATTCGTAAAGAGGAAATCAAAAAATGAAAGCGAAAAATATTTTGAAACTGTTTCTCCTTAATTGTTTTTTTTTCTTTTTTTAAATCTTGAGTATTCTTAATAAATATATTCTCAATGTTTACATATAATGTACCTATTCGGATATTTAGAATACAATTTCAAAAAAAAATCCGGGAAATGTCAGTTGTCACGTGATTCGCTTCAAGACCTCTTTAATAATTTCTCAAACCTCAGTCGGCCTTCAAGGGCCTAAATCGGCCATCGAATTATCATATCTCAAGTATGACAGATGGGATTTTGATGTTTTTCGTATCAATCGATTCGTTTTTAAATCTAGGTTCTAAAAATACCTTTTAAATTTTAAAAATTCTTTATTTAAAAAAATTTTTGCAACTGCTTTTTTGACAGTTTTACAACATTATTGACGAGAATGTTGTAAAACTATTAACAATTATTTAAAAAATAAGTACAAATTAAAAAAAACCCCCTCCTGTTTCAAAAACTTCAATTAGACCTTAAAATTTGCTAAATTAATATAAATTCAAAATTTTAAATAGTTTTAGAATTTACGTTGAATATTCGATCCAACGGTACCAAAATCAATTCCTATGTTTCAACCTTGAGATATGATTTTTCAACTTAAACCTTTCAAATTAGTAGGAAATAATAAGAATTGAAAATTAATTTTTCGTTGTACCATCGAGTATATTTGTATTTATTAAGCAACTTGTAAATCAGGCTTGATAGGAATCGGAAAACGGAAATTCCGTTTTTCCGACTTTTTTCGGAAAATTTTCCGATTTTTTCCGAATTTTCGATTCCGAAAAAAATTTCGGGAAAAATTATCATTTCCGATTTTCCGAAAAGTTTTTTCCGACCAAGCCTGATGTAAATACTTATCTTTCACCAACAGGTGTTTGGCGTCCTTATCCATGGTGTTCAGGACAGGGTCTCGTTCCGATGAATGTTGGCGGGAACGCCGTGAGAGACTCCAGAGACAATGTCGAATGGTCCGAGCATTGCCATCCTTTCATATTAATCCAGTGGTGGTTCGCATCGTGTTTCCCTTAAAAACCTTTTAATCCTTTAATAATTGACTTATTCTGTTTATATCCAAAATTTTTCAGAATGTTGGACAACTCGTTCGGAGCAGGAAAACATGCATTTGCTGTTGCAACATGTTATTCGGCTTGTGACAAAGTTTTGCTAGACAAGCTTGGAAGGAAAATATGGTGCGTAAGAATTCCCCTGAATACTGACTTTGAGGCACTCCCAATTTTCAGGAAATTTCATATTGAACGATCTGTCGTTAATGAAAAGAAGGTTCTGAAAGTGTCATTTGAAAATCTTTATCATAACGAAACTAAGTCAAATTTATGGTCATGTAACGCTGAAATTGAGTTGAAAGTGACGGATAAAAGCGGCGAAACGGTCACAAAAACCATCGAATATTGCTTCACTAATCGTTCTGTTAGTGTGGATTTCGATAGAATTATGTTTAGAGATGTCGTTTGTCCGGGAAATGATCGAGATGAGGGCCATTTGTTCGTAGTTAATATTAAAATCAATGAGTTAGTTGGAATTCGACGAATTCGATTGTCCAATTTTGAATCGTCTCAGGAATTGGATCCTCCAAATTCGGAAGTCATAATCATCGTTGGAGATCATAAGTTATATGTTGACAAATATGTAAGATTTTGTGAAAATAGATATTTAATTAATAGAATAAATACCATTTCAGGGACTCATGGGGTGCTCTTCTGTGTTTTATGAAATGTTCAATAAGAATATGGATATGAAAACACTTGAGATCCGAGATGTCAGTGTTGCTCACTTCCTCGCTTTCATTCGATTAATCTACAAACAGGACCAACAAATTACACGTATGTCTTTTTACACTAAAGAAAAGTGTATATACACTGTTGCCAATGCGATTTTCGAATTGTGGGTGGAACCTCTCGGGAACTCAGGCGGGGTACCGCACGTCGTTCAAAACGCAATCCCGCACGGAATTCCCCATTTTTTCTATTTCCGAGCATGATTACGTGCCAAATCGATCGCGCATCACTATTATTACGTTCGGGATTTTTTTTTTTTAATTTTTTACGTGTAAAAATGTCATTTCGAAAAACACGTTCTGTAGTTTCGCGTGTGTGCAATTTGTCGTAACGGTGAACCGCACACAACACTAAAATCCAATCCAAAAAATGGTTTTTTTTTCAGGTGAAAATGTGAAAAGCGTTCTGGAATTGGCCGTTACATACGATGTGGAATTTCTAATAGAGGATTGTGTGCAATTTTTGGTGGCAACTGAAAAAATTGCAATTTCTGAAAAACTTCGACTCGCCGAGTTTTACAAACTTTCGGAACTTGAGGTATTTAATTAAATCTTTTATTTTTCACGAAATTTAATTTTTTGTTTAAAGGAAGAAGCATTAAAACAACAACAAGCGTTTCGTGAGGACACTGTTAAAGCACTTGAACCTTTGAAAGAATACGCTGTTAATCAAGTGAAGCTGTTTGAGAAGGCAAAAGTGGAATATAAAAAATGCGAGCAAAAGTTGGAGCAGATGACGGGGGAGGCTGAAGAACGTTTGGAATTGATAAAAATTCTGCAAACTGCAAAACCGGTAGGTCAAAATTGGCGTCGAGTCTTTTTTAAACTTGAAATATTTTCAGCTCGGCCCCCATGAACAACAGATATTTAGCGATTTCCAAGCTCAATCGCCGGAAAAGCCGAAGTATTATTATCGTTGTTCGAATGCCGCTGCAGAATCTATCTGGAAAGAAATAAAAGAACAAAATACCGAAAGCTATTTCTATCCTGTGGCAAAAAAAATGAAGAAAGATTTGAGTTCCACATTCGACAGCTTAAAAAATGAAGGTGTTAAGCAGCACAGAACTTTTTGGGATTTTGTAAAAGTTATGCAATCGGCTGAAGCGCATGATATGATTCGACGCATTCGTAAACATTAAATGAAAAAATGAACGCTAAAAATATTTGAAACAGTTTTCCTAAACTATTTTTTTCTTTATTATTCTTGATTGTTCTTAATAAATATATTATCATCCTTATTATGTAACTGGTGGCGCCGTTTTTCTGTTTGATCATGTGATCAGTGAGCTATAATAGGAAAAAAAATAAATGTTAAAAAATGATAAACTAACAAAAACTCAGATTTTCAAGGAATCAATGTGCTTTTCCTTGCTCGGGCTATCAATAATGTATCGGTAGATTCCAATTGTAAACATATTGTAAAATTTTAAAGGAACTCCTCGTTCCAGATTTATTTCTGTATTATAACCATTTTGGAAGATGAAATTCGACATATCATCAAATGAGACAACTATGATTGGCTTTTTTTTCTTAAATTTCCTTAGTTTTTAGCCGATTTTCAGCGTTTTTTGTTAGTTTGAAAAATTCCCACACACCGTTTACGATGTACTCAACTGATATTTTAAATTGCTCTTAAAATTTTTCTAATTAACGAAATTTCAAAATTTAAAATGCTAAAAATATCTACATTTTTTTGCGAATCGAATGAGACCAAAAGCATCAAAATCCGGTGTGCCCTTCTTGAGATATGATAGTTTGAAAAGTAAACCAACACCATTTACGATGTACTCAACTGATATTTTTAATTGCTCTTAAAATGTTTCAAATTAAGGAAATTTCAAAATTTTAAATGCTAAAAATATCTACATTTTTTTGTGAATCGAATGATATCAAAAGCATCAAAATCCGACATGCGAATCTTGAGATATGGTAGTTTGTGCCAAAATATTAGTTGTAAAAATGAAATTTCTGAAAAATTCCAGATTTTTTTGGAAAATTTCACAGTTTCATTCTTCCTTTCTATTTTTTTTAAATAAATATTTACCTGGATTTGGTTTTTGATAAAAATGTTTAGTTTTGGAAATTCACGTAAAAACGTTGCGATCAATACTTAATCGCCACCCTGTATGGTTCGTGACACTACACTGTTAATGGGGTAAACTTTAAATGAGTCTAAAAATCTTTTGAATCGATGAAAATTCAAAATTTAAAGTGGAATTAGAATCTACGTCGCATTCTCTTTCGAATGGTACTAAAATGACTGAAATCCTGTGTGTCAGTCTTGAGATATGATTGTTCAACGCATTAATAATAATAATTCAAAATTCTGTTTTCCGCGCCAATTTCGCGAGCAAAAAAAAGCCTTGTTCAGAATTTTTGGTTTTTTCTAATTTATATATTGATGGCCGAGCTTGGATTTCAAGTCCCCGTTTGTTTTTCTAGGCCATTTATCTTACAAAACAATAAATTTTTCTAACAACGACGACACAAACCCTTCAAAAAAGTGCGATTTACAGTAGAGCGCACTTGCAATATCTCTAAAATTATTAATAATTAAAAAATTTATTACATTTTGAATAACTAAAATATTTAAAAAAAAAACAAACATATGTAATTAGACATCCTTCTCAAAAAAAAAAGCATAACCGAACAAGATATTAAAAACATTCGAAAATATTTCGAAATACAAAAAATCAATTTAAAAAAAAACCGAACTCAACACTTAACTAAACCAAAAACTTATCTCCGATCCCTCCTCCTTTCCCTCGATCTCGACCTACTCCTCTTCCTCTCATCCTTTCGCTTCCGTTCCGACGATCTACTCCTCTTCCGATCCCTTGACCTTTTCCTCTTCTTTTCCGGACTCCTTCTTCTTTCCCGACTTCTTGATCTTTTTCTCTTTGAGCTCTTTTCTAAAATCCAATTTTCTGAATTATTCCCCAAAACTTTGACTTGACAATACCTCTATCCTTCACCTCATCCTTTTTAATCTCATCATCATACGCCTTCGGATGACCACCTGAAAACAAAATATTAGACAAATGAATCCCCCGAAGACAGCCCCTTCAATTCCAACAAAAACCGTTTTTTAAATAAAACTCGAAGAAACCTAATTCGAGCAACTCATCATTCTGCTAACATACCTCCTTCATTCAATTCAACCATTTGGCTGCTTGTAGCCTTTTCAGGCTTAGAACTAAACTTTCGAGTTGGTATACCCATAGGTGTCTTGAAATCAACGCCTTCGTTCGATGTTGACGCATTCGTTGGTGATCCATCTCGACTTCTTGATCGATTGCTTCTCCGTTCGTCTTCTTCTTCATCATCATCGCTGTCTTCTCCATCGCCTAAAAATTATCGTTTTTAACGGCAGAATACCCCTTAAAGACACACTGTCAGCTATTTTAACCCTCTTATAGGCATTGAATTGTGAAATTTAGAGCTTTTTCTAAATATTCAAATGCTATTAATGCCGATTATTGAAAATTAATTGTTTTTCTTCCCTTTTTAATTGAAAACTGTCCTAAAACAAAAAAATCAGCCAAAACTAAAGAATTTAACAATATACGGCATAGAAATACAAAAAGGGGACTAGAAATCCAAGTTCTGCCTACTTTTTTTCAAACTAAGCAAAAAAATCGTGTTTTCACAATTTTTCTTGGCATTTTGCCTTCAATTCCCGAAAAAACTCTCACCAAATGCTGCAAGCGCTGCCAACGCACTACTATTCGACACAATTTGTGGCGCCGCGTTCGCCAGCCGCTCTTTTTTCTTCTTTTCTCGATTTTCTATCCCTTCTTGAACCAAATTCATAATCGCGTCATTGCTCGCATCCAAAAGCACATTCATCATCAGTACTTTGACGCATTTCATCTGAAAATATTGAATTTTCAGATTTTTTTTTTTTTATTTTTAACTAATTTTGAAAATTTCAGATTCCTAATCTATTTTTACGAATTTTCAACTTTTGAAATGCTATAAATCTGATTATTATTACCTTTAAAACTTGAAGCTTTCAATTTTAAAAATTTTTTTAAAAATCAGAAAATTTATAAAAATTCAACTTTTACTGAATTTTAGAAATCTGGGAGCGTTTTTTTTGAAATTATAGCCAAAAAATAAGAAAAACTTAAATTTTGAAAAAATAAGTGACCTTCTGTCTTTAAAATCCTCAAAAATCGGTTCTGGACAAAAATAACCTAAAAAATCGATGTATAATGCCCAAAATTGTCTGAATAATGTAAATTTTCTCAAAATTTCTAAAACTCCTGGTTTTTGGTGAGATTTTAAGCTAAAATTCAAATTTTCAGCTCAAAATGTTCCGAATTTCATATAAATTCTCAGAAATTTGGAGAAAACATGCAGGTTCTTTCAAATAATCAAAAACTTTTAGTCTAAAAACGTATTCCGAAAAAAACACTGCTTACAAAAGCTTCTCTTCTCTCCTCAATCGTATCATCGTCCGAATCTGTATCATGTGTTGGTGTGAAATCCGAAGTTTCCCTTCTCTGAAACTCCTCCCTCCCGTCTTCGTCTTCTTCATCACTTGAGCTGTCCTAAAAACAAATTTTTTTGAAAACAACACTTTTTGTGTGCATTTTTTCGTAATTATAAATGCGAACCGAGTAAATATATGCGTTTGAATATACATCTAACGATTCCGTTTGATTTTTGAAAATTTACACAAAAATCATAATATCTCGAAATTGGTTTCATATTTAGCTTTTTTTAATCGATAGAATATTAAGTTCCAAATATTAAATTATTTTTTAATTTTTAAAAATACTGTTTCATAAATTAGAGTAACCCAAAATTGTTCAAAAATTTCCCAAAACTCACAAATTTGCTCTTCCCCGATTCCGCGCGCCGTTTCGCTCTCTCCTCATCCGCCAGCCGAATCTTCTCCTCCTTCTCTAACTGCTTCTGCTTTTCTCGATCCGCTTTCTCAAGTCCTTCCAGTATCCAGGCTGGCAATTTCTTACGTGTCGCAGCATCTGAAAATCCATTTTTTCTCTAAAATTCTAAAATAAGCACATACCCATGGGATAATTCTGTTGCGGCATGTAGCCCAGCTCCTCATATGATTCTTCACTTCTTGAACTACCCTTAGAACCCGATTTTGGGAACAATGGTACCGGTTTTGGAACAGGTCCTGATCCTGCAGCATCGTTGTTGAAAAAATGACCAGAAGATGATAACGAAGGGGTGGGTTTCGGAACAGGTGCCGGGTTTGAAGGGGGCGCTGATGCTGGCGTGTTAAAGAACCCTAAAACCGAGAAAAATTTGGAAGAAAACAAAATCTTGAAATTAAATACCTTGTGGCGGTGGTGGCGGCGGTACAGACGGTTTATTGAATGGTACCGAAGGTGGGGCCCCAACCTTCGACGCTGGATGATCATTCGCATGTGCGGCAAACATCGCTGGTGGTCTTGAGCTCTGAAAATTGTTAGTTTATGGGGAATTGGTTGAACCGGAGCGTAAAAAAGTACCTGAGGTGCTGCCGATGATCCGTACCCTGAATCAGAGTGCTCATCATATCCTCCAAATTGACGTTTTGGTTGATAGTCACCCTGGAAAATCGATTTATAAGATGTATTGACTTTTTTTTCAAATTTTGGGATACATTTTCTGGTAAAAACGGAAAATACAAAATTTTTAGGTTCTGCGTAGGTGTATCAAAATGTTTAAAAGGCTAAAAATTTTGAAAAAGCCGAAAATTTGGAAAAATTCCAAAATTTAGTAAATTCCAATTTAGCAATGGATAAACTTCAAAAAATTCAAAAAATTTGAAAAAAAGTTGATTTCGACTTATTTTGCGTCGTATTTTTGTTCATTTCATTTCTGAAAACCATATTATTTAAAGGGGCATGGCAATTATAACGGAAAATCTAAATGAAAAAAATATTCATGGAAATTTTGATGAATTGGGCGATTTTTTTCAAATTTTCGGTCAAAGGGGGCTCCGGAGACCTCTGAAATGGATTTCAGATGAATAAGAAGACGATTATCTACCGTTTGATACCAAAAACACATTTTTAAGTCGAAAAAATAAGAAAAACCAATTAAAATAAAAATAAATTAAAAAATCGAATATGGACAATGGCCGAAGAAATACAATCTGGGTTTCTAGGCCATCTTTCGGTTTCTTCCTTATATGGCCTAGAAACCTAGTTTGCAATTCTTCGGCCATATTCGATTTTTCAAAAATTGTTATCGGTTTTCTTATTTTTTCGTCTTAAACATTATTTTTGATATCAATTGGTAGATAATCGTTATCTTATTCATCTGAAGCCTATTTTTGATCTCTCCGAAGCCCCCTTTAAATTGGAATTTACTAAATTTAAGAATTTTCCAATTTTTAATTTAATTCGGCTTGTTTTGCTTGAAAAAAGCAGATTTTTAAAAATCATCCAAATTTTCAATTAAAAGTTTTTTTTTTATTTATATTTTTTGAATTTTAACTAAAAATGTTATAAAATCAATATTTCAAAATATTGATTTTTTGGAAACCTCATTTCCAACACTCACCTTCGATTCAGTTTGTGAATGAGCAGCGGATGGGAACATTGGCTTTGGCGCTGGCGTTCGCCAAGTGTCATTGTTGCGACCTGTGCGCAATTCATAATAGACAATTCATTCAGAAGAGGGGTAAAAGGGTATTTTTCAAATCAATGAACATTATAATAAAAACACACCATTTGGTTGTTGGCTATTTTTTATATAATTACCACCAGGAGGTGCGGGAAAAAATTGTGACGGCGGTGGTGGATTGTAGAAAGATGGCGGTTGTGGCGGTTGAGCTTGTCGTGGATTCGTCCAGTTATTGCCTGAAAAAATTATTTTTTGGTACATTTTTCACCAAAAAATGTGCTAAATACCCCAATTTTGATGGTGTTGCTGTCCATGCCATTGCTGTTGATGATGCGGTGGATAACCATGCATCTGACTATGCACTGGTACGGATTGCTCTTCTTGCTCCTTCATTGCCATCCATTGCTGAGCTAATTGAGCCCAATCGACTGAAATTTCTTTTATTTTATTTTTTCGCACCCCGAAATTTATAGTTTATACCATTTTCTGCTGGCTGAGCCTGATGATAGGCAGCCCATTTGTCCATGGTATAATTTCTAGAAATGTGTATTTTCTTGTTCACTTTTTGTTAAAAATAAATATGTAAACGTGAAATAAATTCTATTAATCGTTTCTACTTAATTATTTAATTCAAACAACTAAATAAATAAGAAAACGTCGATAGAAAAACGGGACAACAAAAATAAAGAGCAACGCTGCTCCAATGAGAAAAGGGGGAAGTTTTCAGGCCATTAGTAATTTGTAAAGTTGTTAGGCCATTTAGAAAATGATGAAAAGAGATAATTCGAGCTATGCATTAGGAAAATCAATAAACGTAATGTTGTTCGACAATTTACTCTTTTTTTTTGCTTTGAGGGTGCTTTTAAACGTTTCAAATCGCAAAAAACTAAATTTAAAATCGTTTTGGACCATTTTACGATTTTCGTTGCGAGACCCAATGTTAAGTTTGCTGCTTGTTCCTTTAATATTTTACCGTATCTATTAATTTTTTTTTCATTAAAAACTAAATATTTTTTTAACAATTCTAGGGGTTCGAAAAAAATGGGTAACAATGGATATGACAGTTTCATAGAATACGACTATTTCTACGTAGATGATAGTTATCAGGGATTTAGTCAGTGCTATCCAGTGGTATGTTGAATTTTACAAAAAAACATTTTTTAATTAAAAAAAATACAATTTTATAGGAATGCTTCGAAGTAGAAACTTTGCAATATAATAACGACGAGCCGTATGTTCTAGAAACTTTGAAAAGTGTCTACGCCGAAGTGCCTATCGAGGAATACGAGGAAGTCTACCATGACGATTCTGATGAGGTTGCCCAGCAGGAAAATGAGGATAGACCCGTTTTTGAGGTATTTTTTGAAACGAATATATTTTAAAAAAATAAAGGAATTTTAGTGCCCCGAATGCGACAAAAAATACACATCTGAACGTCGTCTCAAGCATCATCTCGAACTACACAAAAACAAAGAAGCATTCAAATGCGATAAATGTGGGTATTGTTATCAAAGTCCGGATAGTCTTCATCGTCATTTGAAGGTATTTACTAAACTCTTATTAAATTTTTTTAATGAAGCTCTTCCTTTCAGAAATCCAAAGAATGCTCCACATCAACTCAAGAGCTCGAATCAATTAACACCGAGTCTATGAATACCAACGGAATTCTTCAAAATCTCTAATCTAATCATTTTTTTGTTTAAGCACCCTTGTTTGTTTGTTTCTTGTTTTACTAGTTATTTAATAACTCATCCCGGTTCACATGCGTCATACTTTGCAATAATATTAAAATTGTTCATTTTGTTAAATATGAATTTTTCAAAAATCGCCAAAAGTCGATTTCATATTTAAATACAATAAAAAGTCTCTGATAACCTAATTTTCTAATTTTTTTTTGGTTCAGAAGCAAAAAGAACAAAAATTTATGAACACGAAATGAATAATAATTTTTAAAAGACAGAAAAATATTATTTCCAAAAAAAAACAGCAAAACGAACAACAGCGAACCATTTCCAGTGGCGACACCTTCTCATCACCCCTTCCACCCTCCTCGTTTCTAACTCTATCTCGTTGTCGTCGCCCCTATTCGCAATTGATTTACCAACCCGCCTTTTCGCTCCATTTTGGACCAATCAGCGTGCGATTTCTCTAAATCTAAAGCCTGAAGAATGTAAGTTTTGGTATCGTTATTCGTAAGTTTTTTTGGAGGTGTTATTGTTTTTTAAACTATTTTTTAAATAACTGAAAAATTGTTTTTTCAAAAATTCAGGATTCCTTCTCGAAATACGCCATCATCCCAAGCGTCAACTTCTACAAAAACTGGTGGATATGCTCTACAACCAAGTCTTTTTCGTTTCATGCCAGCGCCAATACCGAAAAATAATGTGGGTTTTTTGCTATTTAGAAAATCGCAAAAGTTTATATTTTTCCAGAATACAAGTAGCACACAGCCAAATCTAGCGTCTGATGCCGCAACCACAACCAAGCCGAGTTCTTTGAATTCGTCACAATTTAAGGCACCGGTTAGTATAAGATATTTTTAATTAAAAAAAAAATCAATAATGGACCTACCCATAAACTAAAAATGCTGCAAAAATAGCGAAAAATAGCAATTTTTGCAGCAGATTTACGGGAAATCTTTAATCGTTGCTCTTGAAAAATTGAGTTTTGGCAGTTGGCCAAAAAAATTATAAGTTAAAAAATATTAATTTTAGTTAAATATTTTTTTAGAAATCTGCCAAAGAATCTAAAATTTTTAGAAAAATTCAAATGACTCGTAATTTTGCAGGTTGTTGAATAATTCCAGAAGATTTAAGAATTTTTTGTGAAAAATTCACTTTAGAAAGTTATTTCATATTTTTCGCCTGTAATTTTTTTAAAAAACTAGCAGTTGATGTTTTCAAAACCATCCTGTAGCGACGAAATTGCTGAAAAGTCCTAAAAATTCTTGAAAAACTCATTTTTTCATTGATTTCACCCGTAGTTCGGTAGAGCGCGCTTTCTGACACAACTTTCAAATTTTTTCACACTTTTAAATGTGCTCTGAAAAAAACAAGAGGGATTTTTAAAAAATCCTAATACTCTTAGAATTTTCGACATTTTTTCCAGCTGAACAATGTATTCTCGTCGTCATCGGTTTTGCCACCCAGGCCGTCACAATATACGGTACAAAATGAATCGTTTAGGGTAATATTTCATGTTTTTTTTGTACAAATTTCAAATCAAAATTAATTACAGAAAAGAGTACAACCATCACCTCCACAATATGTCGCACAACCGAAAGAGCCGAGAAAAGAGGATCCTCGAGTTTTTCAACAGAATTCTAATAATACACAAAGAGTGAGTTTTTTTTTTGATTTGAAATGTAAAATTGCATATTTTTTTGACAGGTTCAACAAAATCAAGCGGATTTTTCAACACCGGCCTGCATTCGAGTGAATCCTGAACCTATTGATGGTAATTTTTATTCAGGGAATAAAAATTTAAAGAAATTGATTAAAATTTCAGCGGATATGCTTATTCAGTCAGCAGAAACGGTTATCACACTTCCGGAAGGTTGTAAAGTAGGATTTTTGACAAAAATTGTGAGAAAATACGATTTTTTGCAGCTTTATCGAATATATTATGAGCATATGGGAGTTTCAAGAGAATTTGTGATTCCAATGTTGGGTGCAGATTCGTTGGATGATGTAATGGTAAGGGTATAATGTTAGGAGAGCCCATCAAAATTAGATTTTTTAGAAAAATATGCCGCCACTTTCTGAGATCACATCATCGTTATTAGCAAAGGA
Source organism: Caenorhabditis virilis (assembly GCA_964036255.1). Classification (NCBI taxonomy): domain Eukaryota; kingdom Metazoa; phylum Nematoda; class Chromadorea; order Rhabditida; family Rhabditidae; genus Caenorhabditis; species Caenorhabditis virilis. The sequence goes on along the minus strand of OZ038415.1, from coordinate 2,655,024 downwards.
AAAAGAGGAGCAAGAGATGAAGGAACAAGCAGAAAATGTAAATTTGTTTATGAAGCACCAAAATGTTTTGTATTTTTTCCTTCTCAGCCGAAAGAGGAAGTTCTGGTGAATCCGAAACAATTTGATCGAATCATGAAAAGAAGGAAAATGAGAGAACGATTACTGGCGGCTGGAAGGATACCGGCAGAAAGACGCAAGTATTTGCATGAATCGAGACATCGGCACGCGTTGTCGAGGGTTCGGGGAGAGGATGGACGGTTTGATAAAAGTGAGGGTTTTTTTCTTTTTTTGAAAAAGAATTTAGGTTTTAAAGAAAGTAACTTGAAAAACTACTCTAATATACTGAATTTGGAAGTTTTCTTTAAAAAATTAGGGTTGTGGCCTAGTTTTTCATTTTTTTAGGCCATTTGACATTTTTTCCGATTTTTTTTCTTTAAATTGTTTTGAAAATAAAATTTAGAAAGGAATAAAAGGGATGGTCTGGCCTAGAAACCCTATTTTTGGGTTCCCAGGCCACATCCCTAATTTAGATTGAAAGGGGGCTCCGGAGAGCTCACAAGGGAAGTGCGCGAAGTCACCATCGCCAATCGAGTTGAGACGTATACCATTCGATAGAGCTTTAAAGATAGGTCTAGAATCCATTTTAAAAGTCTGCCGGTTCGACCTGTGAGCCGGTGAAACATGGGCTCAAAGTTCCCTGAAAAATAGGTGAGTATATAAGCGCACCTGAACCCTGCTACCCCACGTGGCTGCGTGGTCAAGTGGGTTAAGCACTTGCCTATGAAAATATTTTCCAAAAGTTCGATTCCAACCGGTTGGTAATTGTTTTGCATACTTTTCTCTTTTTGTTTTTTTTGTTTAAAAACGTATTAATAAAACAATTTTGAATGAAAATAGTAATATAACGATTTTGATTATTGACAACGGTGAACATTTACAAATTACCAAAATTAAAATTGACAAATGAATAACGATGAAAAATGATTAAAATTGGCAAACTTGTAAATTGTTTTATTAATACGTTTTTAAACAAAATAAAACAAAAAGAAAAAAGTATGCAAAACAATTACCAACCGGTTGGAATCGAACTTTTGGAAAATATTTTCATAGGCAAGTGCTTAACCCACTTGACCACACAGCCACATGGGATAGCAGGGTTCAGGTGCGCTTATATACTCACCTCTTTTTCAAGGTACTTTGAGCCCATGTTTCACCGGCTCACAGGTCGAACCGGCAGACTTTTAAAACGGATTCTAGACCTAGCTTTAAAGCTCTATCGAATGGTATAGGTCTCAACTCGATTGGCGATGGTGACTTCGCGCACTTCCCTTGTCAGAAATGGGTTGCAGACGAATAAGAATATGATTATCAATCAATTGATAGCAAACAAATTTTTTAATCGAAAAAATAAGAAAAATCGATAAAAATAAAACATTTCCTAAGCATTGTAATTTGGGTTTCTAGGTCGTATAAGGGAGAAACACGCAAATATGACCTAGAAACACAAACTGCAATTCTTAGGAAATTTTTAGATTTTCTATTATTATTATTATTATCGATTTTTTAATATTTTTACGACTTAAAATCGTTTTTCTATAAATTTATATCTTATTATTCATCTGAAACCCATTTCCGAGCTCTCCGGAGCCCCATTTAACCTAAAATTTGAAAAAAAATCCCTATTCATCAAATTTCCATGAATATTTTTTCAAATGGTCAAGAAAATTTAGCTTGACAATATTTAGCTGGAAAAATTGTAGAAAACTTTTAGTCGGGGGGGGGGGGGGGGGGGGGGGAAATATGTAAGAATTTTCAGAAATTCCGGTTGAAATTTGGAAAATAAGAAATTTAGCTAAAATGTCCCGAAAAAAGTATTGCGAATCGTTTTAATTTTTCAATGCCATTTTTTTTTATTTTGAATTGATTGAAATATTTAAAAAAAATTTAAAAAAAAAAAGTATTTTTGACCTCTAGAAAGTGGATTTTAAGCATAAAAGTCCTTTCCTATGTGGATTTACGAATTCTTTTAGTAAGGTTAGGAAAAAAGTTTGAAAAATGGAAAAAAAACTTTCCAAAGATGATTTTTTACAATTTTTCGAAATTTTGGTTTTTAAAATGCCCAACAATATTGAAAAAATGAAATAAAAACGGGAAATTCTTATATTTTTCAGAAGCTATGAAAATAGAAGATCCAACAAGTCCAAATTCCACTTCGCCTTCTAATCAACAACGTGTGGAAGTTATGCAGAAAGAGAGACAATATACACAATATGTAAACATCAAGTGAGTTTTTAAAGGAGGAGTTTAGAGAGCTTATAAAAGACGTCCTACTCATTCCAAATCTGTTTTTAGAATTTTCTAAAAATACGTAGAAGCCGAGAAAATGAGCTTCAAGAACAATGGCCTAGAAAAAGCGCCGAAAACTAGTCCGCGGAAGTTTTTACGTGAAAAATGCAGAAAAATTAAGTTAAGTGAAACTAATTTAAGTATTTTATATAATTATTCATCAAAATATCTTGCAAAAACTCAATGGAAAATGTTCGGCCAACTTTTTCTAGGCCATTGTTTTGGAGCGCGTTTTCTCGGCTTCGAGGTGGTTTTGGAAAATTTTAAAAACAGATTTGGAATGAGAATGAGGCCTATTTTCATCCTAATTACATTTATAAGCATTTTTAGTTTTAAAAAATTAAAAATTAATGATTTTATGTAAATTCATGGAATTTCTCAACCCCTTGATTTTTTCCAGGCCAGCACCAGACGTCGCACACTTTGAACATATATCTGCACACCATGTACCGAATTATCATCAACCGATAGACCCAATGGCTGGAATGATGTCTCAACACCATTTACATCAACCACAACAACAGATGCATCCAGATTTGAATAATTCGGCGGTATTGTGATGAAAATTTCGAAGTTCAAGATTTTTGAAGCTTTAATTTTTAATTTCTTTGTTTTACCGATTTTTATTAATTTGAATTTTACCTTGGTCCCCAATTATCGATTTTTATTCGCACACACAATAAAAATAATTAAATAATTATTGCCCGATTCAAACTTTTTTCAACAATTTCAGTTTTTCTTATCTCTTTGAAAATGTTGCGCTTTCTTTTTGATGATAAGAATTTTTCTAGAACTTTTTTATAATTCGATATAATTTTTTTTTGATTTCAAAAAAATTTCTAAAAAATGTTTTTTTCTGCAATAAAAAAAATCCCATAAGAAAAAAGGGCTTAAAATCCGTTTTGGCGAAAAAAAGAAGAAGAAGAAGATGATGGGAGGAGAGGAGGAAAATTTCAAGAATGTTCTCATGTTTCCAAGTACGTATTGATGGCGGACGGCGGCGGCTCGAAATGGCAAAAACACATAATTCCAGAAAAATGAAGCCGCTTCTTCTTCTTCTTCTTTTTTTCCTTCAATTTTTTGCTCGTTTTTTTTTGAGGAAGCTCTGAAAAATAGGGGGAAAAAAGTGCAGCGAAATATAAATTTCCACCCCCCGCCCCGCCACTTTTACATGTACACTTCAAGTTGGTTTTAAGACGTTTTAATATTATCAGACAAGAGCTTCTCTCTTTTTTTTCTTGTTAAATTTTTTTATTGATGAGAAATTTTATTTGAAAAAATTTTGAAAATTACTCGATTTTTTGGAAAATTTGAATTTTGCGCATTTTTTTGGGTTTCCGGTTTTTTAATTCCGAGAAATTCAAAATTGAATATTCTAGGAATTTCAACTTTTAAATGATTCGCTTCAAGACCCGAACTATTAAATAAGTGTCCGTTTAAATAATTTTCAGGAAAACAATTTGTTTTTGTGTCTATCTTCGTGGGAAATGATGAGAGATGAGTCCAAGTGAACCCAGGAGGTCCGATAAGCTCGAAATAGCCCAATAAACGTCGATTTAGGGCGAAAAAATATGAAAAAAGTATTATCAACTCAATTCTTCTTGATCATTGCGTTCGGAAGGCTGCTCAACTTCATAGCCACTCCGCACGCACGCGACGCGGCTGCCGACAGTCAACACACTGGAAAATTTGAAAAATTCATTTTCCCGCCAATATTTCAGTGTGTTGAGTGGGAGGTCACCGCGTCGCGTGCGTGCGGAGCGGCTGTAAGGTTGAGCAGCCTTCCGAACGCAATGATCAAGAACAATTGAGTTGACAATAGCAAATGTTTTTTTTTCAGTCAAGACAGACTTGTTGTGCATCTACAGACCGGAAAAGATCAGGAAAAATAAAATTTTGCCAAATTTTTTGTTTTTCTGCCTTTTTTCGGGTAATTTCGGATTTTTTCCCATGAAACTGTTTAAAGGGACATATATTTAACTGTTTGGGTCTTGAAACGAATCACATTAAAATTGAAATTTCGAGAAATTCCAAGAATTTAAAAAAATTTTAAAAAACGGCGCAAAATTCAGCTTTTCCAAAAAATCTAGTAATTTTCAAATTTTTTAAATAAAATTTCCCATCAGTAAAAAAATTTTTTAAAAAAAGAGAGAAGCTCTTGTCTGATAATAAAACGTCTTAAAACCAACTTGAAGTGTATTTAAGCGTGGCGGGGGGAAATTTATTCGCTTCACTTTTTCCCTTATTTGTCAGAGCTTCCTCAAAAAGGAAATTTTCCTAATTTTTTTGTACTTTTTTCGGGTAATTTCAGAATGAATTGTTTCCTTGAAATTTTTTAATGAACGCATAGTTAATAGTTTGGGTCTTGAAGCGAAAACTGAAATTCAAAAAAAAATCTGTTTGAAAATTCGAATTTTATGACAAAAAACTATTTTTTAAAAAACATTTTTGCGAATAAATTAAGCATTATGATATTTTTGTCTATTTTGGTGCATTTATTTTTATATTGATACGATTTTCAATGGAGATTTTGTCGATTTTTAAATTTTTTGACCGCTCTCTATATTTCCCACTCTGCCCCATTATTTGCTATTACTTTTGGCAAAAATCTAAGCTCCGCCTTAATGATGGAGCTTTGAGGAGCTAACCAATGTAGCGGAGATGAAAATAGGGTTTGAAATTATCATAAATGCCGAGAAAATGGGTCTAAAAACGGTTCAAAACCATCGTGTCCCTTTAAAAGGTTACAGTAATTTTTTAAAATTCTCTAGAGCTTCAATAGACTCTGAATAAAACATCTATAAATGTGACTTCTTTGAGTATTTTTCTTTTCTTTCTGAAATTGAATATTCATGTCATATTTGCATTTGATTTTCATTGTCCATTTGAAACAATCAAAAATTCTGCGGAGCGTGTATGTGCATGTGTGTTCTTCTATTGTTCTGAAAGATGGAGTTTCAAATGCGCCCTTAAAATTGGGGAAAAGTTCGAAAATCTTCATTTTTCGCGAAATTCGGCTATAAAAAAACGATCTATGATAAAAGAAAAATTTATTTCGAAGAAAATTAATGATTATCAGTTTTCTATCTTCTTTTCGGGAAATATAAAATTGCAGAAAATTCCATTTATTATCATCCATTATTTTATTATTTTTTTCTTATAGAACAAATCTTTTTCTTTTGGTTTGGCTAAGAAAAATGGTGAATAGAATTTTTGAAGTAGTCCTCGTTTAATTTGTTCTCGAAAACGAAAACATTGCGAAGAAGAAGACGAAGAAAATTTCAGAGAGGTCCTTGAAAAATACAGAACCAATTCTTCTGACATATGACGTTTTTCAAGATTTCCATTTTGTTTCTTGCTGTATTGGAAAATTTACAAAAAAAACTTGTTGAAAAATTGCGTGGTGGAATTTGAAATACAAAAATTTCCGAAAATGGGTTAACAGTTCATTTCAAAAATCTTCATTCTTTGAGGTGAGTCAATTTTTTAAACAAAAAAATTCTTCGAGCGAAAAATGATCTGAAAATACATTTCTCAAGTTTTTAAAAATTACATTATTTCAATTGTTTTTAAAAAAAGTCAATTTAATTTAAAATTTTGCATTTTTCACCTGCTTTAAAATTTTAAGTCTATATTAATTTTTTCTTCAAAAAAAAATCATTTTTCGAAATTTTAAGCGAAGACTACTGTAGACAATTTAAAGGAACATACTGTTTTGAGGAATTCGTGTTGGAACCCAGCGATAAAATAAGGTGTGGTTCTTTTTGTTATACTGTATTAAATTTTTACTGTAGAAAATTTAAAGGAACATTGTGGTTTTTATTAATTCGTGGGGGGGCGCGGCGATTAAAATAAGGAGCGGTTCTTTTAGTTATATTATCAACTTAAAAATTTTGGATCATCCATTTTCTACTAAAAGACCGCAGCGCAGCCGCTCGCGGGTAAACATAGCACGACTTCGTGAGAGATTTAGATTTTCTGGGTAGATCAAAACCAACTTGAATGATCAAGAATATTTGAGTTGACAATACTGTATTAAATTTTTTACTGTAGAAAATTTAAAGGAACATTCTGGTTTTTGTTAATTCGTGGTGGGACGCGGCGATTAAAATAAGGAGCGGTTCTTTTAGTTATACTGTATTAAATTTTTTACTGTAGAAAATTTAAAGGAACATTCTGGTTTTTGTTAATTCGTGGTGGGAACCAGCGATAAAAATAATGTGTGGTTCCTTTAGTTATACTGTATTTAATTTTTTTTTTGAGAAAAAGGAAAAAATAACTAAAATATTTTGGATTCACGGGGTGGACGCTACGACACTCCGCTGTGTTTGTGTGTGACCGGCAAATAGCAGTATAGCATTGTGGCGTGTTTATTTCAATTTTCTCGAGAAATTTCAATAACTTTTTTTTCAAAATTACCAGGATTATAGAGAAAAAAATTCCGCATCTTTTGAGACTACTCTTACTACCAGAATTTGCTTTTGTGCCGAGAAAATTCACTTTTAGACCTTTGAAACCTCATTACTCAAAAATTTTCAATAACTTTTTTTTAAAAGTTAGATATTCTTAATCAGCGTGTAAAATGCTATTGGAAAACATTTATCTCGATTCCAGAAAAACGTTTTCGAAAAAATTTTTGTTTGGTTTTTTGAAAATTTTCTCATTTTTTCTTAAGGAAATTTTCTGAAACTCATAGATTATGTTTGGAAAATCTTTCGCAACAATTATCAAAAAGAATCAGTGGCAAAAATGCTGCTGACATCCGGCAAATTCGATTTTAAACATGTCAATTCAACACTTCACTGAACCACATTACCCCCAGAGGCGTCCAAAATTGGTATTCGGAGGGTTCTAATGTAGTTTTAAATACTTGGACGATGTTCGCCAATATCCAAAGTAGATTATTTTTTGCAAAACGTTTAAAGGGAATCGAACTTTTGATGCGCATCTATGCCATAATTTTCATCTGTTTTATCCACTTTGCTAAAAAAATGTGTGGGCGAGAGACGCAGAGAAAGATACAGTTGCACACAGAAAGGGGGAAGGGTACACTTCGCCACGCCGTGGATTCCGACCCCCGAAACCAAGTGATTTTTTCAGAGGTTTTGGATAAGAACAAAATCGAAGTTAAATTTCTAGACAATTTGTCACTTTTCACTTTTTTCTTCCATTCGTTCTATCTCTATCTTCTTGTGACTAAAGAAGAAGAAAAAAGAAATTGTTAGAGGAAGGGGGAAATCTTGAAATGTTTCGTGCCAACCAGAAGATAAACTTTAAGAGATGGAGAAAGAAGAAGGGGGGGGGGGAGGTCGTTTAGTTCACAAATTTCCAGCGATTGGAGTATATCTAGTGGTGGTAGTTGGTTGGTTGCCTGTGTGTATTTATGTGTGTGTGTGTGTGTGTGTGTGTCTTTCTGTCATCAGAGTGTGGTACGAGTAGTGCTAGCCCACCGGCCTTGGCCTTTTCTTTAAATACTTGAAATAGTGTGTGGGTCATAGAGATTTGTCCGTCTTTTTTCCACCCGACCCCCCCCCCCCCTGAGGAGAAGGACAACCCCAAAAACTCTGCGCCGTTTGTCCATTACATTCATCCCTATGGTCTTGTTTCGGTTCCCGCTCTTTTTTTTCCATCGTATTTTTTTTTGTCTGTTTCGTTTCCATTTTTTTCAAAGGAGGGGTTTAGCTAGAAATGAAAAAAAAAGTGGGCACACACAAGTTGAAGGAAAAGAAAAAACCGAGGAGAAGAAGAAACTCTGAGCCTGGAAAAAAGAAGGGGAAAAAAAGGACTCTGAAAATTGCACACTATTTTAGATTTTCGCATGTTTCGGTCGGTTCGTTCTTTTTTTTTGTGCTCTTCTAGTTCGACCAATTTCAGCTGTTGAGGGAAAGAAAAGAAGGGGGGGGGGGACCTTTTTTCGCTTTTTTTTTCTTCAACTTGTTTCCGGTTACTCGGTCTTGAACTTCTTTACACTTTTGGAGACAAGTTTCGACAAAGCTTTTTTTTTGCTGAAATTCTTCTTATTTTTTTGTGTTTTGATGCGGATATTTTGACGAAAACTTGAATTTTTTGAAAAACTAAGAGTTGAGCAAAGCTTACGCGAATTTGAGAGAATTCAAGCTTGTAAAACATTTTTTTGTACTTTTTCAAAATTTTTGGCAGAAAAAATGTAAAAAATGGAATTTTTAATGTCTTTAAAAATTCCAATACATAATTCTGAGCCAATTAAATTGAAAAATTGTTGAAAAAATGCAAAAAATACTCGAAAAGTTCAATTTTTCATTGATAGCGCATGGAGTTCAGTGGAGCGCGCTTGGTGATAACGTTTGCCCGCGAAAATTGATTTTTAAATTTTTTTTGTTAATTCCAAAAATTTTGAATATGAAAAAAATTCGTTTAATGTTCGTTCAATTCGATTCCAAACGCGCACCACTGTTTTCGCAAGCTTCTCTTGCCTTTTCCGTGTCCGTACGTGTTTAAAATATTATTTTTGAGTTATAATTGCATTTTTAGTATCTATTGGACGAATTATGAGAAATAATTTTTTGTGTCCGTGCACCAGAACACCACAAAAAATCGAGGTTTGTCAGTAGAGCGCGTTTGGAATCGGTTTGCTTCTACAGTAGCACAGTAATTCTCTCATTTCAATTTGTTCCAGGTTACGGTAGCGAGAGATTTTTGTGTGCAAACACCGTGACGTGAAATTACAGATTTTTTTAACAACAAAAAAAACATTTATTGGGCACATAGTTGTTGTTTGGTAAATTTTACGTTTAATCGTTTCAAAACCAACGTGGCCTAGGAATCCAAAGTACGGGGACTAGAAATTTTAAAAAATCGGATTTGTCTTTTTTCTCGGCCATTTTTGCTAACAAAATATTGTTCATGCTACCACTTGATAGAGAATCAAATTTTGCATTTTCCAAGCTCCGCCCATTTTCAAAAAAAAATTTTTTTTAATTTCTGAGTGCAAATTGGACGCCGAAAGGCAAAATTAGAGCAAACGCACATTTTGTTGAACTTTTCAATCTTCTACCGCCGATTTTAATCGTGCTATTTGCTCTAATTATCCTCAGAACTCTAATTTCCAGCATTTCTGAGGAAAAATATCGATTTTCTTCAGAAATTCGCTGAAAATTGAAGAACTGCAAGATTGTTCTTTAGGAGTCCTGCTGAACGAACATTATCTGTTGAGTCTAAGCTTGAGATTTGGAAAAACAATAGTAAGATATTGTTCGAGACTTGAATTTTGATGGTATTTTAAAGGAGAACTTTACGGCGCTCATGAATGCGTCTGGGATGAAAATAGACTTCATACTCATTCCAAATCTGTTTTTAAAATTTTCTAAAACCACGTAGAAGCCGAGAAAATGAGGATTAAAAATAATGGCCTAGAAAAAGTGGGGAAAACTAGTCCGCAGGCATGAAAAATCCAAAAAAAACATAAAAAACATTTAAAAAAAGGACTAATATAAGCATTCTGCATAACTATTTATTAACGAAACACGGAAAAAGCTTATAGCAAAAAGTTCTGTCAGCTTTTTCTAGACCATTGTTTTGAAACTCATTTTCTCGGCTTCTAGGTGGTTTTAAAAAATTTTAAAAACAGATTTGGAATGAGAATGAAGTCTATTTTCATTTAAGCTACATTTATTATCTCCGTAAAGCCGCCATTTAAATTTTTTAACCATAAAAACTCTCAAATTTAGTGACCGTTAAACGTTTTCCAATGTGAAATTGGAAATGGCACACTGTCAATGGTAATCTAGAAATATTTCAAGATCTAACGGCAGTTTTATTGCCAGAGCATTGATCATTGGTTTTCTCTGAAATTTAACGAAATTTCGAGAGAAATGTTCTAGAAATGAGAAAAGTTGACTTAATCTCTTCTCAATTGTTTGATTTCCGTTGTGTGTGCGTATAAATATATATATTTGTGTGTGTGTGTGTGTTCTGTCACGAATCAGATCAGGCATGGAATTTGAGTAGTATATCGAGAAAGAAAAGAAGAATAAGAATAAGAAGAAGAAGGAAATTTCCATCGTCTTTCTTTTTTTTTTTGCTGTCCATGTTGCTGCTTATCTTGAAAATGCGGTGAAGAAACTAGCAGACACCGATTGCTGACATACATTTTCAGCGGTCGACAGTTTTTTTTGTTCGTATGTGTCGTGTTGGTGACCATTGAGGCGTTTTTCTGGTTTTTTTCTTCTGTTGTCGTTCTATCTCACCACTCCCGGCCCGCGCTTTTTTTTTCGGTTTCTCCTTCTTCGCTTTTTTACATATTTATCGCCTTTTGCTTTTCAGTTCTTTTCGTTTTTCACGACGCGTCGTTGGTTGTCTTGTCTGGAACAGTTCGAAACTTGTTTTGTTCTCTGAAAATTTGTTTATTTTCAACAAAAACATGAAGTTGAACGAATTCGTTCGCGAAAAAGTAATAACAACAACATCTGGAAGGATTTGTTTAATTGTTCTGTTTCTAGTCAGCATGTGTTTTCATCCCCGAAATCTTGAAAACCTCGAATTATTTGAGAAATTTCGAAAAAAAATCTGTTTTCTGATTTTTTTTTTATTAAAAATTTAAATTTCCGCCTAAAAATTGATTACCGTAGTTTTTAAAGGCGCAAGCGACATTTGAATGATTACCCTTTTTTTTTTGAAAATTTCGATTTTTTCGAAAAAATCCTGTATTTTGGGGATTTTTAAAAAATACGGAGTTCTTATCAAAATATTAAAATCATTATTTTCTATGTTGTCTCGAACGAAATTTGGAAAAAAGGTTTTTTCTGAAAATTTTAAATTCCACATAATTACTTACTACGGTAGATAATTAAAGGCGCATAATAGATTTGTTTTTGTGATTCTCAAACGGATTTTGAAAAATTACTGTATTTTTTTGAAATTTTTGATTTTTTCGAAAATTACTGAATTTTTGATATTTTTTGAAGTATTCTTCATTTTTTACCAATATTAAAGTCCAAATTTTCTATGTTGCCTGGAACAGACTTGGAAAAAGTTTTGTTTTCAATTTTTTCTCTGAAAAATTTAAAATTCCGCCGAAATATTTACTACCGTAGTTAAAGGCGCATAGAGGATTTGTTTTAGTGAGTCTGAAGCGGATTTTGGACGATTACTGTATTTTTTATTATTTTTTTTGAAAATTGTTGTTTTTTATAGTTTTTTTTTTTGAAATTTTCGAATGGAACTAAAATTTATGAAAAAAAATAGCATTTTTGAAAAATTTTCGTTCGTCAAATTCGTAAAGTCATGTTCATTCCATGAAAATCACTATTATCTACGAAACGGGATTTTTAATATGGCTGCGGTTGTTGTTGATGGGTGGTTAACTGGGGCTGTCAAATAAATCCATTTTCGGTGGAAAAATTTATGATTACACTTCGAAAAAAAGGGCAGACAAAAAAAAAGGTCTGAAGAGAAGTACTGGGTGAATTTTAAGCCCGTGCGCGCGCGCGCTCGCGCATCTTTCCACATAAAAGCAAAACGTTTTGCGGGTGGTGCGGCGGAAAACAGACAGAAAAACGAAAAGCTGACGAATTTGTTTGCAATAAATTTGAGCAACCGTAGTCGATGATGATGATGATGGTGGTGGGGTTTTTGTGTGTATGTGCGGGCCTCCTGCTACTACTTAAAGATCGTTGAATTAAAAGAGTGCGCCGCCGCGCGACGAGCAGTCAGGCGGGTCGGGGAGGAAGGAACAATGTTCAAATATAAGAGACACGAAACACAGAATTTCAGTCAGTCTCCCACTCAGTCAGTCAGTCCGTTTGGCGATGGACAGGGTCAATCACCCCTCTCCCCGCCAGTGTATGCGCCCGGGTGGTCTTCGTCGTCTCTTCGATTTTTAGAACTATCTCTCTCCAATTTCTCTCTCTCTCTTTTTAGCGATTCGGACCGAGATGGGGGGAAAATAGTGCATTGTGGGGGGTAGTGTAGTGTGGCGATGTGTGGCCTTTCCAGCACCACCAGCAACAGCACCCACCAATATAATACAACTATACGCGCTCTTTTCTCTTATTTCTTTCCATCCCCATTTCATTCCCCCCCATCCAATCGCGCAAATCGATTGATCTGTTTCTGTCTTCTCTTGCTATTTAGTTCGGTTCTGCTGCAATCGGAGTGGTGGTGGTTGCGGGGCTGTGAGTCGTAGGAGCGACTGAGATGATTCGAGGAGAGGAGAGAGGTTATTATGTGTTGGTTGAGGGTTGAAGAGGGATTAGAGAAAAGGAATTGGGAAAGAAAAACAGAAAATTTCGGGCTGACTATTCAGACTGACAGCAAACCAACCTTTTCTCTCTTCCACATCGAAATCGCGACGGACGACCTACACAAGTCGTGCACAGTTCGCTCGCGCTCATTTGTGTTGAAATTCGGGTCTCTTCGTTTTTCGTTTTTTTTTTTTGGCTAGAAAAATTTTCAACCCCGATTCAATCATCCGTTATTCAAGGGCGTTTTTGTGGTCGACGTTATTTTTTTTTAGAAAGTTGCGTGCGAAACATTTTTTTTCCTTCTTCTTCTTCTTCTTCATCGGTTCCGTGATTTTTTTTTCTCAACTTTTGGTCAAGTTCTAGACGTTTGTGTTTCAGAAAATGTCATTTTTGTTGATTTTGAATAATTTTTACATTTATCTTTGATTTTTTAATAATTCTCACTGTTCCTAATTCTCACTGTATTCGAATTAGCCACCCGATTTTCTATTGTTTTCACGCTTTAAATCTACAGTAACGCTTTTTAAAGGCACATGCGAATTTTCAATTTTTCGTGTCAAGACCCATGAAAAGTTGTTAATTCATATGTTCCTTTAAAAACGGGCTCAGAAATGGGCTTCAAAGGGGATCATCTATTGAATATATAAAAATATTTAAGAAGAAATGAAATATAGACATTTTGAAGAAAGTTAGTCCGCCAAAATTTTTGGTTTTTGGGTCATATTTAGTATTTAGAGAATATATGGCCTAGAAACCCGATTAAATGGCCTAAAACCCCGATTTTTTGCCCTATAAATGTTCCGAGGTTACAATATCCCATTTCGGTGCTCTTTGGTCCCGAAAAGGGACAGAAAAGCCATTGATAACTCGCATGTCCCTTTAAGGGCTACTGTACCCTGCTAGAGTAGCCCTTAAAGGGACATGTTAGAAAATTTCAAAAATTTACCCCCTTTTTTTTATTAAAAAATTTTCCTGCGCAAAAAATAGGGATCCGAAAAACAGAAAAATCTGAAATTTCTGATCAAAAATCGATACCATCTTTTTTTCGTTTTAAGCTTATTTATTGTCATCCAAAATCATTCTCTATCCCACCGAAAAGGTACCATTTTATATATTTACCTGAGGGATATAAAATGCCCCCTTTTCTACCATTTACATCCATTTCTCTCTAATTCTCTAAAATTTCTGAAAAGGCGAGGTCACGGCCTTGAAATAATTGAATATAAAACTAGCTCTTTCTCTTCTCATTCATTATCTTTATTTCAATCTCATTGTTTTTTTTTTCGGTGTCCACAAATTTATATATATATATATACATATATATAACCAAATCTGGAAATTGTCTAAAATTTGATATAAACCAATAGAATAGTCGCCCCCTGTCGTATTTTCCCACCGACCCGGCCACCAGCACCAACCATACGTATTATTCCAGTTTTTGTTTGTTTTATTCTAAAAGAAGGTGCTTTTTTATGTACTTTTCTGATCGATTGATTTGGTTTCTAGGGCTCTCTGTTTTTTTTTCTTTCGTTTTTTTAAAATGATAATTTCTTAAACGCTTTTTTTGGATTTGAAAACGTATTTTTTTTATCAGTTATTTTTTATTTTAGAAAAATTAATGCAAAAATCTGGTTTTTAACAATTTTTCATTGAATTTCAATGTAGTTTTGAATTTTTTGAAGAGTTCAAAAAAAAATTTCAAATTTTCAGCAGAGTTCACGTGTTTTTTTGAGTTCAGGGGGGAGACACGTGGATTTGATGAAAATTTCGTTGAAATTTTGTGAATTTCCTACTATTTAGTTGTTTGTTCTTCTTCGCTTCAAAGTGGTGGCATGAGCATTCAGGTCTCACCACGAAAAAGTTCTTTTTTTTTTCAAGAATATGTTAGAACTTGTCAAAATCCATTTTTTGCGGTCAGGCCTTTATAATGCGTGTGTGGAGTTGAATCTCAGCTTTTCGTTGCCTCAAAATTTGAGTTTCCGCGTTTTCTAGGCCATTGTTTCTAGTCCCTCTACGAAATCTTGCTGTTATGGTCTATAGTTTTGGTTTTGATGTTAGAATTGGTTGAAAAGAGTGAAAATAGGCAATATTTGTGTTTTTCTTTACTTTCTTGACACCTTATTCAACATTTTCGACCATATTTCTTCCCTTCTCAGTGAGTTCCCACGATTTTTGATAAAATTGAGACTTTTTCTAACTTTTAAACTGAGCTAGGGATCGTTCTTGCCGCTCCTTTAATGGAAGAGTGTACACAGATTGTAAATATTGTTAAATCGAATTGAAAAGCGGTTTTATTTACTAATTTTGAGTTTTTGTTTTATTTTTAATGGTTTTCGCGATATTTAAGAACCTAAAAAATCAAAAAATTGCTGAAATCGCTCGTTTTTGTGGCATTTTCGCTATTTACGGCGAATTTTAGAGCGTTCAGCGCCCTAGACTGGAATTTTTGCACCCTAAAAACGAGAAATTTCAATTTCAAAAATATTTAAATTCCGTAATAGATTCTTTTAAATAAAATAAAGTGAACGCTGAAAAATAGTAATGGATCATGATCAGTTTAAGTACATAAAATTGAATTTTTAGAATCGATCTAGATTGGGAGAACATTTGCAAGCTGGCCGCAGATTGAGAATGTTCTCTCAGCCTGGTCTTCCTTTAAAGTGTTTGTTCTGGTCTTCCTTTAAAGTGTAGTTTTAAATTTTTATTTTAATCAACTCGAAATCACCAATTATAAATGATTTTAACAAAAAAATTGTTTTTCGGGAGGCCATTGACCAAAAATGGCTCTTCCAAATGTTCGGAAAACTGTAGTTTTTCGCGAAATGAAGCTTTTAAACCAATTTGTTTGCTAATTTCGTTAATAATTGGTGATTCTGAATAGATTAAAAACTAAAATTGAAAATGAGTAAACAGCAACTTTAAAGGAAAATCTGGAAAACTCACAAATAGGGTTATAAAGACCCAATCTGGCCGCAAAATATAAAATGTCGAGAAAAAATTGAAAGATGGACAAGAAGTTTATTAAAAAAAAGTCCATCGCGATCATCTGTGTGACATCATTTTATAACTTTTGATCCCTTGATGAACTCTTTGATGAAAAATCGTTACACTTTTTTTTTCTCGTTTTTAGAAAATGTTTATCTTCTCTCGAAATGTGAGTTGTTTTTTTTTCAAAAACTTGTTTCTTTCTAAATTTTGTTGGAAACAACATTGTCCCCCCCCCCCCCCCCCCCACCAGATTTTTCTAGGGCACACGTTTTCCAAAGCAGTTGGCGGCTAGTCATTCGGCTGTCAATTGGCTTGAATAATCCGTAATTATGCGAGTTTGTATCCGGGGGACCCTTTTTCTTTCTCAACCGCACCACCCTCGTCTCCCGTTCCGTTTTGTCCATCTTATTTCATTGCGTTCGTTCAATTTTCCTCATCTCCTCCTCTTTTGGTAAAATGTGCGCCAAAATGGTGTGGCTGCAGCTGTCGTTGTTTTTTTCTCCCCCCCCCCCTTTCCTTTTTCCTTCGTTTTTCATTGGCACTTGAATCTTATTCTCATTCTCAGTTTATTTCTAATTCCGCCTATATTTCAGGTAGAATAGAATAAGGAGAAGATCGAAACACCTGAAGATCTCTTTCTTTCTTTTTTTTTTTGGAAAAAAAGTAACAACGGAAACACAGAAAATGGGGCCTGAAAATGTGGTGAATTTGGAGTATTTGAAACAAGCGAAGGTGTGTATTCAACAGTTTTTGGATGATTTTAAGAAGACGAAGGATGTTAATGGAATGGTGGGGAGTAATGGAGAGGAGGTGGAGAAGGTGAATAATGGTGGTTTTATTGAGGTATGTGTCAAAAAATCAAAAAAAATGGGCTTGGAGCTTAAAAATGTTAGCTTGACCAATTTTCTAGTTTTTTTTCACAAAAATGCGACAAAAAGCTTAAAAAATTATTGATTTTTAGACGAGTTACAAACATTTTTAAAAATTGGATAGTGTCTACAGTTCAACGAACCGGATCCGAACACTGATACGAAAAAATTGCGATTTTCTCGAATTTTGACAAAAATTTGTGAGATTTAGGTCCTGCGGGGGTCTTGAAGCGAAATGTTGTCGCGAAAACATTGACATTTTAGGATTTTGTCCCATAAATTTCGAAAATCGGATAATTTCTCATATTCCCCCGCGAGAACTGCGTGAAAAATTCGAAATTGAATTATTTTAACTGGAAAATAATCCAGGGAAGAGTTTTTTTGACCAGAAATTGACAATTTCTTGATAGAAACATGTGAAAAATGCGGTTTTCTTGAATTTTGACCAAAATTTATAGAGAAATTGCAAGATTTGGATCTGAATTGTGAGATTTAGGTCTTTGGGGGGTCTTGCAGCGAAATATATCGGGAAAACATTCGAATAAAGCTCCATTTTTTGAAATTCTAGGATTTTGAACCAAAAATATCGAAAATTGGACAATTTTTCGTGTTCCCCCGCGAGAACTGCGTGAAAAATTCGAAACTCAATTATTTTTACTGAAATATAATCCAGGGAATCGGTTTTTGACTAGAAATTGTCAAAATTGTGATTTTCTTGAATTTTGGCAACAATTTATATTTTAATATACAAAATTTGGACCTAAATTTAGTGAGATTTAGGTCTTGTCGCGAAAACATTCGAATAAAGCTCCATTTTTTGAAATTCTAGGGTTTTGTATCAAAAATTTCAAAAATTGGACAATTTTTCGTGTTCCCCCGCGAGAACTGCGTGAAAAATTCGAAACTCAATTATTTTTACTGAAATATAATCCAGGGAATCGGTTTTTTGACTAGAAATTGTCAAAATTGTGATTTTCTTGAATTTTGGCAACAATTTATAAATTAATATGCTAAATTTGGACCTGAAATTAGTGAGATTTAGGTCTTGTCGCGAAAACATTCGAATAAAGCTCCAATTTTTGAAATTTTAGGGTTTTGTACCGAAAAATTCAAAAATTGGACAATTTCTCGTGTTCCCCTGCGTGAAAAATTCGAAACTCAATTATTTTTACTGAAATATAATCCAGGGAATCGGTTTTTTGACTAGAAATTGTCAAAATTGTGATTTTCTTGAATTTTGGCAACAATTTATAAATTAATATGCTAAATTTGGACCTGAAATTAGTGAGATTTAGGTCTTGTCGCGAAAACATTCGAATAAAGCTCCAATTTTTGAAATTTTAGGGTTTTGTACCGAAAAATTCAAAAATTGGACAATTTCTCGTGTTCCCCTGCGTGAAAAATTCGAAACTCAATTATTTTTACTGAAATATAATCCAGGGAAGCGGTTTTTTGACCGGAAATTGTCAAAATTGTGATTTTCTTGAATTTTGACAACAATTTTAGGAGAATATACAAAATTTGGAACTGAATTTAGTGTGGTTTGACTAGATGACACATTTTAAGCTTATTAGGGGAAATTTAACCATTTTTGCACAGTTTTTCAATAAATTTATATAGAAATAACTGTATGTCTTCAATATTAAGCAGATTTATTGAAAGAAATGGTTTTCGAAGCTTTTAGAAACTAAAATTTAGTTTTTTTTGAAATTCTGAAAATTGTGAAAGAGCGCCTTTGATTCTCGAAGAAAAATAATTTAAAAAAACCGGAAAACCCCGAATTTTAGCGAAAAAATATGAAATTCGACTAAAAACGCCAATTTTCAAAAAAAAACCTACAATTTGTAAAAATCGAATTTTTGCAACTTTCAGGAGGATGTAAATGGACACAACAAATCAGACGTATTGGGTGAGCTTTCAAAAATCACAAACACCTTGAATCAGCTGATGGAATGCCACAAAAATGGACAACTGATGGTGGGTTTTTGGCGCATTTTTCGTTTTACAAAAAATGCTCGAAAAATTTTCAGAAGTGCACAGCATGTGGTGCAATTCCGAATGGTTTAACCAATGGACACTCATCAGAAATGCATATTAAATACGAGGAAGAGGATGATAAGAGCAGCTCGGCAGCGGTGTCAAGAATTGCGTCCGTTGACAGTGTTGATCATCAGTCGGTTGGTTTTTTTAAAAAAAAACTTGTATACATTATTTTATTGATTTTTTCTTTAGCTATTTGAACAATCGATCAAATCGGTTGCCTCTTCGATTGGACTTCCAACGGAAGATGATGAAACGATGAAAGATGAGGATTTAGTAGTGAAATCGATATTTGGAGTCAATCCGTATTTGTTTGCGAATCTTAAGCAAGAGGATAATTCGGTAGGTGTTTGTAATGTTTGAATTAAAATCCAAAATTTGGGTTTTCCATAAAAATTTTGGAAAAATTCAAATTTTAGCTAAAAAGGAAGTGTTTTTACGCATATTTAGTTTTCAAGAGATGAAATATGGATAATTCGACTGAAATTAGCATTTATTTATTAGAAAAAAAGAGAAGTGGGGTTGAAAACGGTCCGTAGAGCTCAAATATCTGAAAATAGTCGAAAATCGACCTTTGAAGAGCTATAACTTGGCCCAAACTCAATTAGAGCATCTTAAAATCTTAGGATGGAAGGTTTTCATATGGAAAACATCCTTCTTACCAAATTTTCTAAAATTATTTTTTGAAACAGCAATTGTGCTTGTCCTAAATAATTAAAAATGTTATTTTTCATGAAATTTTATGAAAATTGCTCCAATTTGGCCCTAATTTTATCAATAGGAGTTCGCCATGCGTTGTGCTCCATTTTGTGCATGATTTTTGAGATTTTTGACGGAATTCTCAAAATTTGCGATTTAAAAATCATGCTCGGAATGAAATTACACTTTGCGGCTCGTTTTGTAGACAAAATGTTAATTTTTCTGAAAAAATTTAGAAAATTGGACACATTTTTACAGATGGACAATTTTTTGCAAAATGCAATTCTTCCGGACACGAATAAAGAACAACATCAACAACAACAACAACATCAACAGCCGATTAAACAAGAGCCGACTGCGGCAACCGTAATCGAAGCGGTTGCTAAAGAGGAAGAAGCGACAGATGAGAAAAATGATATTAACAATATTTTGGAGAAGATTTTTGCAAATGTAAATTTATTTTTTTGAATATCAGAATTATCCCCGCATTTTTCTAGCAAATGAACACTGACACCCCACCAAAGAAGGATACAACAAACGAAGCGACGCCGGATATTTCGAGTCTTGAGGGATTCGGATTCTTGGAGGCGTTTTTCAACGAATCGATGTATGGATTTGAGCCGTCGACGTCCGATGTGAAATCAAGGAAGAGGAAGAACACGCCGATTAAATTGCCGAAGACTGAGAATGGAAATGGATATGTTTGTCCGATGGAGGGGTGTAATAAGGTTTTTAAAGAGAAGGGGTCAGTACATCGGCATTTTGTGACGCATATTGGAATGAGATTTAATGTGAGTTTTGGGGAAAATGTAATTTTTATCCAACAATATCTATATTTCAGTGTGATCAATGTAAAGCAAGCTACACACAGAAGCATGCACTAATGCTGCATCAGAAGATTCATTCAAATCCAGACGCTTATCAATGCAGAGGATGCGGAACGAATTACACAACCCAAAATGGGTTAAGACTGCATAGACAAAGAAATCCGGCGTGTATGGAATTGTCGAATGATATAAGCTTGTCGTCGGCGACGTCATCACCGAGAGTTTCGAACGGCTCACCGAAGGTTCGTATTACAGGATAAAGAGATCCATTGAAACGAGCTCCTAGAAATTTAATAAGTGAGTTTTAGGCTCCCCCCCCCCCCATTATTTTTTTCTAAATTTCGCGCAACGTCGGTTTTTGTTCTTAAAGGCAAGGTGGCACCAAAGCTTAATTATCATTTTTGACCATCTATTATTAAGAAGTCACCTTTTTTAAACCTTTGAATTTATCCCCAGAAGAGATAAAATAGTCAACATTTACCTTTCGATGCTTAAAGGCAAGGTGTCACAAAATTTTAAACTCTTATTATTTTTATTAATTTTACCCGTGGGGCAAGGAATTTTTACTAATTTGTATATAAAAAATGACAAAACGATAAAAAAAGGTGAGAAAAAGTTGTTAGAGAGATTGAATCTGAATTTTTTGACGAAATTCAATTTTGTGGTATTTTAAACTATCCAATTTTCAGTAAAGGGACCCAAAACATTTAAGAATACAGTGACCTGGTTTCCTTTTAAAATGTATTTTTTTTCAGAGAAAATCAGTCTGCACTAATATCGCTAATCAATTGAATAATCTACTCAACTCGGCTAATAGTCCATCACCAGTGGACCCCTTAACTTAATATTATTTTGTTAGGTGCATTTGTTGAAGCATCGTTTTTTTTTACATCAGAAACCCAAAAATCATTTTTTCGACCATAATAAGGCACTGATAAGTTGTATTATCGGAAAAATACCTCAAAAACTTTATCTGTGCGTAATCTATTTTTGTTTTTATTTTATCGTATTTGTGTGTTATTCAAAAGATATTCCTATTCCTATGCACTCCTTTTTTTCCAAATTGTTTTGTGTTTTTTTTTTTGAACCTTTTGTCTTTAATCTATTGTTTTATACGCAATTCTCGAGCATTTTGTTCATTATTTTAATTTCTCTTTTTATTGTCGCAATACACTTGGTTTTTATTTTCTGGATGCATTTATTGAATGACCCTCGAATTCACTTTATTTCCCAATACAAGTCCAATATGTGCATTGCATTTTTTCTTCCGTTTTGTCTTAATGTTTCTCAATATTTGTCATGTAAGTTTAATATGAACTATTATTAATATTTTAAACAGAATGTTATGTAACGATGTACCCCCCTCGCAATATTGAATGTGTGTTTCTCTTTACTCAGTAATGCCTTCATACGATTTTTTTGTTCTCATTTTATTTTCTTTTTTTATTAATTGCAGATTATAATACTACTTTTTCTTTGTTTTTGGTTGGTGCTTGGTTTTATACGATATGGCCTTTATTACCCATTATTGAAATGAATATTCAGTGTAGATTATGTTCGTGTTGAAATTTTTTTCGGGAGCACCCACGTTTTTGACATTGTAAAAGGAGCAATATTGCGTTCCTCTTCTACGATTTTTGCCGATTTGTAAAATCGAAACACTCGTTTTTCAAAAACTTTGAAGCTCTTTTTCTCGGCTTCTACGTGGTCTTTTAAGTTTAAAAACATTTTGAATGAGTATGAATTCTATTTTCATCCAAACTGCCTTCTTTAAATCACGGAACTACTTATCTTCAACCGAACTTTCAGAAATTAAAAATTTAGAACCGAATAAACTAGAACCCTACTGCGATCAAGGAACACCAACGACCTTAGCAACTTCAGAAAGACTCATTTTCAGACCGTTTCTTCGAATCCTTCTGAGAGCCTGAGGATTAAAACAAATTACTCCCAGAATTCCCTTCCTTTCCAGTTCCGACAAGGGTTGTTCAGTTCCGGACCTGATCAACCTACGGACACTGGAATGGATCGCTGTGTTGAGAAGCTCCCCTTCCCAACTTTATTAGATTTCAACAACAGCGAAATTCTAGGATCCAAATGGAGCATGAAACGTTCAGCTTGATTTTTCAGAACAGCTGAAAGTTCGTTTCAGTCCCATTACATTTCTAGAATATCACTGTTGGGAGCTTCTCAACACTAAAAAACGGATAAAGCAATTAAAATTAAATTGATAAGTTATATATCAATCATTCGTCCTTCAGTGATCCTCTTCGTAGACACAATTCGATCTGCTGACGCTGCGTGGATGATGAAAATTCGGCAATCTGGAAAAAAATAATAATTGAAGAATAAAACCAAATTAGAAGAACAGTAATTGAATTTCATATTCACAAAACGAAATTGTAAATCAACTTTTCTTCCTCTTGTGGAACGAAATGTCTCACCTCTCGTTGCTTCTGCCATAAGTGAAAAGATCCTTCGAAGATCTGTGGCAATGCTGTTGGATGCGATGTCTGGAAAAACAAACCATTAATGAAACAATAGTCAATTGATGAGTTCTTGATTGCAGTCTGACTCTTCTAACTGGAAAATTGTCAAATTTTTAAAGTTTAAACTAAAAAATAATCACGAACAGTGTTTCAATTATTTTCAACTCTAATGCATCCAATTTAGAAATACCGATGTAATTTCTTTTAGCCTTAATTTAATCAATAAACTGCCTTCGATCTAAAATCGCGAAATTACCCTGTCATTAAAGGCGTTCCGAGATTTTTTTTTAAATCTCAACGTTCAAAAGTAACTTGTAGAAACAATTTTTCAAACAGAGTCATAATAAAAACATAATCTCACCAAAACGCTTCGTCGAATGAGATTGCTCTTGATTCTATACGTCCTTTGATTCATTGTCTTCTAACTTTCGGTTGTGGATTTTTCGGGTGACAATGTCCTTGATGAGCAGGTTAAGTAGCTGAAAAATTATTGATATTCCATTATTTTAAAACAGTTAAAAGCAACTAACCAAGTAGAATATATGTGACGCCGCTAAAGTTTTACTCCAGCTATCCGGGTGTTGTAGAAATGCCCGACTGCGTTGCTGAGTATAGAAAATCATGGTTTTGAAGCGTCGAACATTGCAGCCAGCCTTTCGATAATTCTTTCATCGCACATCATCCTTATCATCAGTCATTCGGAATTCGACTCAATTGTTGAATACTTCTCGATCAAATCGACATTTCTAATACATTTTCGAAGTCGCACACACTGTTAAAACTTCGACAGCGTCCAAATCGCCCCACTAAATTCGCTTGAACATCCTCGACTCTTCAGTGTGCAAATCCATAAAACCACGATTTTTCGATCAACTTTAAAAACACCGATAATGATGATGCGGCGATGTTTGACTTCATGACTGGCGAGTGGATCACAAACTGGATTTCTCTGAAATAATAAATGTTTAGTTATTTTACTATCATAGAATACGTTACCATTGAAAATTTCAGTGAACAATCTTTTCAAAAAGCTCCGCTCTAAGTCATTCATCGACGCCATCTCGAAATCCATATAAAGACGATGCCGGCGTTCGCTGATTTTCGGCTGAAAGATAAAATTGAGCGCCGAGACATATTTTACGCTGTCGGACTGATAGAACGCAACCATAAATCCCGTACAAACCTCTATCATCTTCAGTCCATCTTCGGCTTCGAAGAAAATTTCCTTGCTGTTCAATAAGTAACGGGATCGGTGCTTCCAGTGCTCCAGATACCGTTGCCAAGACTTTTGCCTAAAATTGCTCCTGAAATGTGTAGACAGAATACAAGTTTGATATGAAATAAACTATTTATTTCAATGGCAAAAAGCCCGGCGACATAAACAATTGATTGGCTTATTAGGCCGGAATTAAAGTGAGGGTGAACAAGTAAGAAAGGCAACCATAAGCTCCGAAAAGCTTATAGTGGGTGGCATAGTTAAGGTGATATTTTTAACTGAAGCGCCGGCCTGGATTGATCGTGCGGCCGGTTTATATAGTCGTTGACGTTGTTCCGCTGGTGTCTCTGGAATTTAATATATTTGTGCGGATGTGGGCGATTTTAGGCTTTCTGAAAACATTCGGGAAGCGTGATAGCGTACATTCCGATGTTCGCAGATTTTCAGTTTTGCAAGCTTTGCAAAACCTTTGAGCATTTCATCAGATTGCGAAATAGTTATTGTTTCGAATGTTTGGTCTTTTGGTTTGCGATCTGATGAAATGTTGGGAACGGGGATTTACTTACAAATACTACATTACGAAAACGTTCATGGTGCTTTGGGGTGGGGGCTTCCGGCACTCAATCAGCAGTCTTATTCGAACCGTATGGCGAAATTGATGGCGTGGCGTTTGGTGGCTTTTCAACTTGGGTCAAGCTTCCAAAATTCCTTGAGATCGAAGAGGCAGAATTTCGATTTCCTCCGATCTTCTTCCATGATTGATCATCTTCCGCGATGCTCATATTCCTGTTGAATTGAGCCAACCGTTGATAGTCGCTCGTTTCCGGACTTTTATCACTATTTTCAAACATGGAAACGTTGATGGTGGTGAAGATGTAGTGGTGTGAAGTTTGGTGGCTTGAGCTGAAAATATAATATTGATTATAATAGTAAGGTTTTAAGTGAGCGAACTTCTTGATCACACTTTATTCCAATTTTGAGCTTCGCCTGATTGTCTGTGATTCCATGGCTTGCAGGACAACTGATGGTGAAGCTTTTTTAACCTCCAAGCAATCATGTGCTGAAAATTAATAATCTATTGTAAATTTGATATTTTTGGCTTTCAAACTGAATTAGCGAAGTACATAATCCATTGAATCGATCGGCCTTTCACTCCATCCGGTCCTTGCTATGCGTGTCATATGAACTGTCGATTGATCATGGAAAGTTTTGAATTAGTACTTTGAATAATATGAAATCTTTAAATATAACTCGTAAACCTAGGTTTATAGTCTGCATGCTGCCAACGACCCAAGTTAAAGAATTCGACAGGAAACCCCTGCCTCTACCTTGAATTTCGGTACCGCCCCATACGGGGTTGCCTCATCTGACGCTCATGGCAGTGATGCGTCAGCGTGTTGGCGGCGGGCTCCTCCGAGTGCTCAGGCACAAAGGGGGGGGGATTGATCGTGCGGCCGGTTTATATAGTCGTTGACGTTGTTCCGCTGGTGTCTCTGGAATTTAATATATTTGTGCGGATGTGGGCGATTTTAGGCTTTCTGAAAACATTCGGGAAGCGTGATAGCGTACATTCCGATGTTCGCAGATTTTCAGTTTTGCAAGCTTTGCAAAACCTTTGAGCATTTCATCAGATTGCGAAATAGTTATTGTTTCGAATGTTTGGTCTTTTGGTTTGCGATCTGATGAAATGTTGGGAACGGGGATTTACTTACACCTATCCCCTACCGAACAAGATCGTCCCTGATCTGAACTATAGAAATGGTGATAGGACTCTTTAAAAAAAAATTTGGAACTGTACCTTTTTGATGAATTTCTTACTGCTTGACTAAGTGTGAGAGTAATCCTTCACATTCTTTGCTTCTTTTGCAAACCGTACATAATTAAGATAATGGTAATGTGACCTCTTGTTATCCGAATCGTCCATGTTATTCAACGTGCGTTCTGAGCGTTCCGCTTTCACTATAATATTGGGTTTTGGATCTTTTGAGTTGAGGCAAATTTTGAACACTTTCGACAGTTTTCTCCATATTATGAAGAATATCTGCCATAATGTATTTAAACTTTTCCTCGCATCCCCTTCGGCAGTTTTGAGCGTGGATGACTCGATATTCTCGCCTTCCATTCCACCGAGATAAAAGCAGCAATAACGAGCAATGTATGCAATCTCATGTTCACTATAAATACCCTCGTTAGTTCTTTGACAAACGGATGGGAATTTTCATCAATCAGTTCTTCAATAAACTTCTCAATCCCATTCCCCAAAATCCATCTCGAATCCCAAGAAACGATGGCATGATTTGATCAATTGATAGTTCCTCAAACTTGGGTAACTAAACCTTTAAATGTCTGTTTCCGATTTCTACAAAACCATTCTACTGGTTTTCGCATGCCCATTCAGCGAGATGCTTTCCTGTCAATTTCTTAATCTTCTTTACAAACAAATGTCTAATCGAATAATCGACAGAATCCTCAAATAATTGCTCATGTCTCTGGTGTATAATTGAACGAAATTCTCGAAAAGGATGAATTTCTCTAGCTTCGCTAGAACGGATCTCAACTTTCCAATTAATGATACTTTGGGGTATCAGTGGGAGGGGGCTAAAATAATGGTTTCGGGAAGTCCTGGCTCGGTTGTTGGATCGGTAATTCTCATGCAAATGGTGGAAGTCTGTTATGTCTTGTATTTTTGGATATCTGCTGGATTCGAATCGTCTAAGGCTGAAGATAAACGATTGGAGGTGTTGTTGTTCTTGCTCTTGATGTGGATGATTTTGACGGGTGTCGATTTCCGTTAATCAGAGTGAACCAAAGAATATTGGTTTGTTGATTTGGAAAGCGGCGATGATTTGGAAAGCGGGGATCGCTTTGGATATGAGTTTCATGTTGTAAGAGAATATGGTTGCATTTTGGATTTTTGAATTTTGGATTTCCCTAGGGAGATGAATAAAATTGAGTTTATGAATAATCATGGTTGACAGGAGTGACCTTGTTTTTCTTGCTCTTTTGAAGTAAGGAAGTCGATGGTTTGTGGTTTTTTTTTGGTGATGAAGGATTGACTACGGATTCTGGGTCTCGAGAGCTTCTGGATTCGTTTATTTTCAAAATTCGATGGATGTTGTTCGGAATATTGGTCGTGATATAAGTTTTGATTTTCTGAGGATTAGTTTTGGACTATTTTAGCTGCTGCATTTCTGGAATTTACTGTTTGATTAGTTGGATGTTGACGGGTGCCGGGTTCCGTTAATCAGGATGAACCAAAGATTATTGGTTTGTTGATTTGGAAAACGGCGGTGATGGGATCGCTTCGGACAGAAGTTACGTATTGTAAGAGGATAAGTTTGATTCAGTGAAAATAATGATTCAATGGAATTATTCGGTGGAAATTGGATTCTTAAATTTTGGATTAGCTTCTTTGACTTGAATGGTAGACGCCTTCTCGATCCGCGGTTTTGACGGAGTATTTCTGAAATCCAAGAGTGATGATGATATTGTCAGTAACTTATCTCTGATTCGATTTGAAGTTTGGGCTCTTCGATGTGAATTGCCTTGTTGAAGCTGAATTTGGGTTGAATACTGTAGATTTTGATGAATTTATCAAAATCTTTGGTTTGCGAAATAAATACAATCCGCCATGTAATGATTGTCCTCTCCGCAATATAGACAAATTCTTTCTGTGTCCTCGTTCTGATCGAATTCCTGGTTCTCGTCGGTGAAACTTGCGTTTTCGAGTTGGGAAACTGGTACGACTTGCGGTGAAATTGTATTGGCTCTAGCTGCCTCTTGAAGAAGAATCTCGAACTTGACGGCCGCGTTGAGTGCTTCTGAAAAAGTTTGTGGATTAGTAGATCTTACATGGAATTTTATGTCGAATTTCAAACCGTCTACGAAAGCTTCGCAGGTTTTGCTTTGTATGGTCTCTCGGCCTTTTCCAATATAGGCTGCGCTGGTTAGCTTTAGCAATCTTGCTGCAAGTTCATCGACAGATTCATTGGTAGTCTGGGTGCAATTTCGAAGCAGCTGCCTTGAAACCTCAGCTCGGGCAGGATCTTGAAATGTGAGCTTTAGATGATCGGTTAAGTCTGAAAAAGTTGCGTTTGGATTATCTTCCAAAGCTTCATCGGCGGCGTCTCGGGCATTGTCGGAGAGATAAGTCAAGAGGATATTTCTCTTGATGTCGTCGGCTGGCTGGGGACTGATCGTATTCAGTTGGTCCTTGAAAGATCTGAGAAAATTGGCGAAGTTTTCGCCTGGATTACCGGCGAATACATGTTGTTTATTACCAGTCCGCAGACTGATATGTAACATGTTGATCCGGGCCTGCGGAGCAGCCCGGACCGGAGAAGGTTCCGTTCTTTGAACGGTGAGAGAGTGTTGGTTACCTGTAGAAGTCGGTGCGATTTGAATCGCGTCTGGATCGGAATCTTCGTTGTTGTCCTTGGATTTGAGGGGCATCCTGCAAATTAGAAAAAAAAGAATTGCATGGATAAACATTACAAATTTGCTGAGAGAAAATCGAACGCACAAAATGCAATGTTCAAACATTTTGAATGAATGTGAAGTGAGGCAAGGTGCGTCTTGCACCATCTTTTGGGGTCTGAAAGGGCAAAATTGCGTCTACGTCTCTTAGGCATTCTTTATTCTCTAATCGGAAAAGGGCGCTCAATTGCTAAGAAGCAGAAGTGTAACTTGGTTGCTTGCGTGATGGAGGAGAGGGTACGGTTGAATTTGTTGAACTTTTGACGCATAAACCATTTGGTTTTGAATGAATGTTGCAACGCATGAATTTAAAAAAAAAATTTTTTTTTAGAGGTAATAGAGAAACGCGAGATGTACTTTTGGTACGAATAACTGTATAGAATATGAGAATGGGTCCTTTTCTTTTCAAAATTGAAATGTCGAGAATGTTTTATCGGATGATGAAAAAGAAAATTTCAGCAAAAAGAAAATGGTTTAATACCAGAGCATTTGATAAAAAGAATGATTGTGCTGGTGACCAAATTTTTGGTTGAACAGTGTAAAGCGGGCGGTGCTTGGTGGAAAAATGATTTGTGCTGGATTATTGTAATTGAAGAAACAAAATAATTTCAATAAAAAATATATATTGCAAAGGATTTTTGATTAAAGCTTTCGATAAAGCTTTCCGGTGTTAATCAAAACATTGAAAAATATTTAGCGATTTGTCGTCCTCTTGTTTGTTTGTTGGGAACGAAATTAAGAATTGGTTTGAGATGGGATTGAAAATTGATTTGGAACGAATTTGAGGATTGATTTGGAACAAAATTGAAACTTGATTTGGATCGAAATTTGAGAATTGATTTGGGACAAAATTTGAGAATTGATTTGGATTAGATGAGGAAATCGGATTGGTACAGGGATTAACCGTTCGAAAACAGTTTGTTTGCACAGAATTTCAGAATTCGGCGTAGTGCGGACCAAATTTGGTCAGATTTTCTTGTAGATACGATGGAGAATCGTTTTCTGGAATGACTGATGAAAGTGGTACAAGTATTAACCGTTCGAAAACAGTTGGTTTGTACGGAATTATGGAATTCGGCGAAGTTCGAATAAGATCATTTAATCAATGATTTTCGGAATTTTGATGCAAAAGAACATAACTTTTGGACTACCTTGGTTGAACTTCCTTGGTTTGATTGATTGGCTCGATTGAGATGTCGAGCGTCAATTTGCTGGTTTCAGTGATTGGCGCGATTGAGATGTCGAACGTCACTTTACTAATTGTGCTGACTGCAGTTGATTTCACTTGGCGGGAAATAGAAAATGGAGATCCCTAATGGTCTCGAGTCAGTCTTGACTGGAATGGTCTCCAGTTTCCGGGGTACTCTTACAGAGCTGAATCTTCTTCTTTTGCGTTCTCTGACGCTGCAAACAACTTAAGGCTGCCAAGGTTTGAATCTGAAATGTGGGTGATCTTGACGTGACTACTCTTGGTACCCAAATGAACTTTGACACGACTGTGTCCCGCTTGCTGACCGGAGCTGTTCCTCTACATCTGCTGCTCCTTCCGGATTGGTCATCAGCCTCACGTCCCCACTTCTTAACCGGTTCTTCTGCGACGTGTTGATAACGGCAGGCACTTGAAATATTAGCTTTTAGCCCCTTCCCCATGGCCTTGATCATGGGGGAATCCCTTCTGACTTCACTAAATGGGCTAGCTCTTCCACTCTATGCAGTGGGGCGATCGCGGCTCGGCTCTGAAAAAAAATCTATTTGTCACCTCGGTATATAGCTGATCCTAAATTGTGCACAGTGGATCAGATACATATTGGCTGCTCTCCTTCATCTCCTTGTTCTCCTTGTTGATTTGCTGCTACCAGTGTCTGCCTTGGCAGAACACAAAAACTGAGTCACAATTGGCCGATTGTGATTTTCAGTTTTCAGATCGTTTCACTCGCTGGTTAACAAAAACCAGTCCACTCGCTGCTATCAGTAACGGGATCGGTGCTTCCAGTGCTCCAGATACCGTTGCCAAGACTTTTGCCTAAAATTGCTCCTGAAATGTGTAGACAGAATACAAGTTTGATATGAAATAAACTATTTATTTCAATGGCAAAAAGCCCGGCGACATAAACAATTGATTGGCTTATTAGGCCGGAATTAAAGTGAGGGTGAACAAGTAAGAAAGGCAACCATAAGCTCCGAAAAGCTTATAGTGGGTGGCATAGTTAAGGTGATATTTTTAACTGAAGCGCCGGCCTGGATTGATCGTGCGGCCGGTTTATATAGTCGTTGACGTTGTTCCGCTGGTGTCTCTGGAATTTAATATATTTGTGCGGATGTGGGCGATTTTAGGCTTTCTGAAAACATTCGGGAAGCGTGATAGCGTACATTCCGATGTTCGCAGATTTTCAGTTTTGCAAGCTTTGCAAAACCTTTGAGCATTTCATCAGATTGCGAAATAGTTATTGTTTCGAATGTTTGGTCTTTTGGTTTGCGATCTGATGAAATGTTGGGAACGGGGATTTACTTACAAATACTACATTACGAAAACGTTCATGGTGCTTTGGGGTGGGGGCTTCCGGCACTCAATCAGCAGTCTTATTCGAACCGTATGGCGAAATTGATGGCGTGGCGTTTGGTGGCTTTTCAACTTGGGTCAAGCTTCCAAAATTCCTTGAGATCGAAGAGGCAGAATTTCGATTTCCTCCGATCTTCTTCCATGATTGATCATCTTCCGCGATGCTCATATTCCTGTTGAATTGAGCCAACCGTTGATAGTCGCTCGTTTCCGGACTTTTATCACTATTTTCAAACATGGAAACGTTGATGGTGGTGAAGATGTAGTGGTGTGAAGTTTGGTGGCTTGAGCTGAAAATATAATATTGATTATAATAGTAAGGTTTTAAGTGAGCGAACTTCTTGATCACACTTTATTCCAATTTTGAGCTTCGCCTGATTGTCTGTGATTCCATGGCTTGCAGGACAACTGATGGTGAAGCTTTTTTAACCTCCAAGCAATCATGTGCTGAAAATTAATAATCTATTGTAAATTTGATATTTTTGGCTTTCAAACTGAATTAGCGAAGTACATAATCCATTGAATCGATCGGCCTTTCACTCCATCCGGTCCTTGCTATGCGTGTCATATGAACTGTCGATTGATCATGGAAAGTTTTGAATTAGTACTTTGAATAATATGAAATCTTTAAATATAACTCGTAAACCTAGGTTTATAGTCTGCATGCTGCCAACGACCCAAGTTAAAGAATTCGACAGGAAACCCCTGCCTCTACCTTGAATTTCGGTACCGCCCCATACGGGGTTGCCTCATCTGACGCTCATGGCAGTGATGCGTCAGCGTGTTGGCGGCGGGCTCCTCCGAGTGCTCAGGCACAAAGGGTGGTGACAACGGCCGTTAAATAACGACCGAAGAGCCACGCCATTCATACCCAAGCTTGTCACGGAAACATAGGACGTTACATGCCGACTTTGCAATTGCCTTCTTTCGACACAATTTAACTATCATAAACTCACCGTGTCCTATCCTTTGGAGTTGGGGCGTTGCCTTTGGGCCGTTCTCCTTGTTGTTTGATAAGTTTGATCCAGCTGAAAATAAAAAATACTTATTTTTTTGGTTTTAAGCGAAATTGAGAAAAATGAAGGTTGTGAGATTTAAAGAAGTGGTTGAGGGACGTAAAGAACTGAAACTGTTTAACTGTTCATGAAAAACTGGGAACAAAAGCGGAAAAATTCAATGAAACATTCCAAAGAAATCGGGAACGTCCCAAAAACGTGAACTTCTAATGGCAATTACTTCAACAGCCTGGCTGTCAGGCGAATTCGATCAGCTTATTAGTCTAAAATTCAAAAAACATAAGTTCAAATCCAGCTAGTTTCGTATACTTGTATCGTATCTTTCAGATTAAAAATGCCTCTAATCCATGAAAGTCTCATCCTAATTACAATCTCGCTGACACCCAGCCCATCCCATTTCAGGCACCTGTCAATGATAACTTCCAAATATTTTCTTGAAATTTCCATCCTAAGGGTTCCAGGCAGCTTCTGTCAGTTTACCAGCTCTCACAAGGGAAGTGCGCGAAGTCACCATCGCCAATCGAGTTGAGACCTATACCATTCGATAGAGCTTTAAAGCTAGGTCTAGAATCCGTTTTAAAAGTCTGCCGGTTCGACCTGTGAGCCGGTGAAACATGGGCTCAAAGTTCCTTGAAAAAGAGGTGAGTATATAAGCGCACCTGAACCCTCCTACACCATGTGGCTCCGTGGTCAAGTGGGTTAAGCACTTGCCTATGAAAAATTTTTTCCAAAAGTTCGATTCCAACCGGTTGGTAATTGTTTTGCATACTTTTTTCTTTTTGTTTTTTTTGTTTAAAAAACGTATTAATAAAACAATTTACAAGTTAATGCACATTTTAATCATTTTTCATCCTTATTCATTTGTCAATTTTCCAATCATGTTTCAGCGATGATTATTAAAGGCAGCTTGTCAGTTAACACGATCCAAAATCTAGGCAAAAATTCAAAATTCGAATGGGAGCCCAGGTGGTGCAAAGAACAATGCCAATATGTAGCCAAATTCAAATAATTGTGTTTCGCGCCAATGCCGACCGCGTTGCACGGACACCGACCGCGTCGCACGGACACGCGGCAATTCAAAATTTTATTTTTTCAACTTTGAACCGCTACTGTGACGCGTGTATTTATCGGTGTGATTTCGCATAAGTTGCATTGTACTAATTAGACTACGCTCTAATTTTTGAAACTAAAACCAGGTAGGGTCAAATTAACTGAACAGCTGTCTTTAAAGGAATCTTGTGGAACTCCATCATGAGTTCTCAACACGAACTACATATCTACTGTTTTTAAACAAAAAAAAACAAAAAGAAAATAGTATGCAAAACAATTACGAACCGGTTGGAATCGAACTTTTGGAAAAAATCTTCATGAGCAAGTGCTTAACCCACTTGACCACGCAGCCACATGGTATGGGAGGGTTCAGGTGCGCTTATATACTCGCCTCTTTTTCAACTCAAGGAACTTTGAGCCCATGTTTCACCGGCTCACAGGTCGAACCGGCAGACTTTTAAAACGGATTCTAGACCTAGCTTTAAAGCTCTATCGAATGGTATAGGTCTCAACTCGATTGGCGATGGTGACTTCGCGCACTTCCCTTGTCAGTGGCGTTCAGTTTGCTTTCTCATGCCACACAACATAAAAATACAAAAATAAAAGATGATTGTTTCGCTCCTAAACTTTGCGGCCTATATATTTTACACACTATCTCAATTCAGGCAAGATTTATAATTTTTTTGTAGTAATTTTAAACAAAAACTTCTAAAAATGAGCTTAATGTTGAACAGCAGTTACTAACCAGATTTAAATTAAGAAATGATGATTCTAAATTTAGCAGAATGTCACGGAACGTTTACAAATATTTTAAAGCTCTATTTTCAAAGAAAAACAATCGGAAATGTGTCTGCAGAGGGACTTCAGACGTATTAAGCCTAACAAAAAGAATTTTAAAAGGAAAAAGAAGAAAAAAACGCATGAAAGCTGAAATTTTAGGAC
This sequence comes from Caenorhabditis virilis, assembly GCA_964036255.1. Lineage (NCBI taxonomy): Eukaryota > Metazoa > Nematoda > Chromadorea > Rhabditida > Rhabditidae > Caenorhabditis > Caenorhabditis virilis. The sequence continues at coordinate 2,621,286 of OZ038415.1, read as the reverse complement.
AAAATTCGAAAAAAATCACAAAGAAATTCAAAAATGAAAAAATGGCGGCTGCAAACAAGTGGGGGCGCCCATCTTCAAATTCAAAAATGATGATTATCAATGGAGCGCGCTTGCTCACGATGACGCGATATTGCGAAAATCGCGGGTTTTTGCAGATAGAAAATTAATTTCCGGGGGAAATAATTGCAAGTCTGAGGTTTTGAACACCGCTGATTCTGAATTTTTATGTCCCGAGTTGTGAGAAATGAGTTTTATTGCAGAATGCAATTGAAATTTGAAGAAATTTAAAAAAACCGAATATATGATTTTTAAAATTTCCAATTCATGTAATGTTGAGTATTTCCAGGAAATGAGCTCACCGCCAACGTAATTTATAAATATGTTCTCTGAACGACACCAAAAAAAACTACGGTAGACATTTTTTCACTCGTTTTTTCCCCTGTTCCCTTCTCCATGTCAAAGTAGCAACAAAAAAAATCAGCAGCAGCACAAAAGTAATCGAATCAGCGCGAACTTCGTAACACTGTTTGCCTATCATATCATGTATACAAATGTATCATTAGTCCCCTTTTTTTGTGTGTGTTTTAGTGCTTCAAAATTTCTTTTTTTCCCCCTTCTCTTGCCTCGAAAAGCCTCTCAAGAAAACGAGAACCATTCATTCGCGGGTAACTTGGCCACCCACCTACATTCATCTGGTCTTTCGTTTCTTGGAAAATATTTTTTTATTTCTCTTAAAAACAACAAAATCTGAAACTCACTAATATTATTCTGAAACTCAAAATCGCGGCAAGATGAACATCCTTGGAAGCATGTTTTCGATGGTCAAACCAAGACTGGATGATCTTGGAACTGACCGACTCAATTATTATTATTCTACACTTATTATTATGGGAATGTCTTTGACGATTACAGCTCGACAATATGTCGGCTCGCCGTTACAGTGTTGGGTTCCGGCGCAGGTGAAAAATTATGGATTTTCAAAACCATTTTTTGCAAATTATGTTGCGGAATTAGGCCTTTAAAACAGATTTCTAGAAAAATGGATGTGATTTATTTTTCAAGAAGTTTAGAAAGTTTAAAATAAAAAACCAAAAATCTGAAGTATTTAATAAGGGCATTACAGAAAATATAAATGACGTTAAATCACTGCGAAGTATTTTGACAAGGAAAACTGATCATTTTTGAAATTAAATTCATTTACTCCGGCAGAGGATTCTTTTCCTATCTTGCTCCCACTTGGAACCTTCATCGATGTTCGTTGAGTATTTCAGAAGCCATTAATTGCTTGTTCATTCGAAAATAGTGGTCAAAAATAGGTAAAAAGTGAAGAACTGTCAATTAAGTTAGTTTTCTATCATTATTGAGTTCAGAACAATTTTCTATAATATTTCAATGTGAAAACATGAGATAAAACGCGCTCTATAGAGCTAAATTGAAATTTGATTTCAAAATGATCAGTTTTCCTTGTAAAAATACGTCGCAGTCGTTAAATCACCGAAAAATGGCATACTTATGTTAAAAATGGGCTTAAAGCAGGCTTTACGGATATAATATATGTATTTTGAATGAAAATAGACTTCATTCTCATTCCAAAACTGTTTTTAAAATTTTCTAAAACCACATAGAAGCCGAGAAAATGAGCTTCAAAACAATGGCCTAGAAAAAGTTTGGGAAACTAGTCCGCGGGCATTATTAGGTTAATTATGTTTTTTTCATTTTTTTTTCACATATTAATGTGCGCGGACTAGTTTTTGATTCTTCACATATTAATGTGCGCGGACTAGTTTCCGACAACTTTTTTTCTAGGCCATTGTTTTGAAGCTCGTTTTCTCGGCTTCTAGGTGGTTTTAGAAAATTTTAAAAACTGATTTCGAATGAGAATGAAGTCTATTTTCATTTAAGGTATTTAAATTTATTATCTCTGTAAAGCCCTCCTTTAAAAATTGTTTAATTCGCGGAAGAAACAAGCTAAAATAGGTTCCACCGCGGAAGAGTTTTGGTTTTTAGTTTTTTTGTTTAAAAACGTTTTAATAAAACAATTTTGAATGAAAATAGTAATATAAAGATTTTGATTATTGACAACGGTGAACATTTACAAATTACCAAAGAAAATTGACAAATGAATAACGATGAGAAATGATTAAAATGGGCAAACTTGTAAATTGTTTTATTAATACGTTTTTAAGCAAAATAAAACAAAAAGAAAAAAAGTATGCAAAACAATTACCAACCGTTTGGAATCGAACTTTTGGAAAATATTTTCATAGGCAAGTGCTTAACCCACTTGACCACGCAGCCACATGGGGTAGAAGGGTTCAGGTGCGCTTATATACTCACCTCTTTTTCAAGGAACTTTGAGCCCATGTTTCACCGGCTCACAGGTCGAACCGGCAGACTTTTAAAACGGATTCTAGACCTAGCTTTAAAGCTCTATCGAATGGTATAGGTCTCAACTCGATTGGCGATGGTGACTTCGCGCACTTCCCTTGTGAGAGCTGGTAAACTGACAGAAGCTGCCTGGAACCTTTAGGATGGAAATTTCAAGAAAATATTTGGAAGTTATCATTGACAGGTGCCTGAAATGGGATGGGCTGGGTGTCAGCGAGATTGTAATTAGGATGAGACTTTCATGGATTAGAGGCATTTTTAATCTGAAAGATACGATACAAGTATACGAAACTAGCTGGATTTGAACTTATGTTTTTTGAATTTTAGAACTTATGTTTTTTGAATTTTTCATTTTTTTGGTTTTTTGCATTTAAATTCGGAAAAAAAACGATTGTTCGACAAAATCATTAGGACGGTAGAGCGCGTTTGCTCCCATCGCATTTTGTTTGCCAATTCGCTTGGTTAGAAAAATTTTCTTATACAAAAAAAAAACATAATTTAAGAGTTGGAATATCAACAATTCGCTTTTTATTCACATAAAGTGCAACAAAAAGGATAAACGAGTGACATTTCGGCAAACAAAACGCGAAAGAAGCAAATGCGCTCTACCTTCCTAATTATTTGGTCGAAAAAAATTGTTTTCTTTACAAAAATGGTTTTTCCCAAAATTGTTTTGTCAAAAAATCTTTTTGCTTCATAATCTTTCAACCTATACTCTAGAAATGCAGAAATTTAATAGGTGGCCTAGGAACCCAAACTATCGCGGACTAGAATCCAAAACGCTTCCGCGGGGGGTGACTTAGCTTGTTTTTTTTTCGTTTTTTTCTTCTATAAACTTTTTTTTTAATTTTTGAAACCCTTTTATAACATAAATATGTAATTTATATTCTCTGTAATGCCCTCTTTTAAAATTGGCATAAAATTCTTCTGATAAACAATTTATCTCTTTATTTTTTGACGTTGAAACCTATTTTAAATCTAAAAAATTTGGATTTTTAACAAAAAATTGAGCTAACGTCTTATTTGAAGGTCCGGCATAAATTTGAAAAACCTAATTTGAATAGAAATTCATAAAAATAAGCCTTTTTCAGTTCACCAAAGCATGGGAACAGTACGCAGAGGACTATTGTTTTGTGTATAATACGTATTGGGTCAAACCCAATGATAAAGTTCCATCTTCTGTTGAGGATAGGTGAGAATTAACTCCCGCCCCCCTTTAACCATAAAATCACCAAGTTTCCAGAGTTTCCCAACAACTTATTTATTACCAATGGGCGCCATTTATCATGGCGATCGAGGCCGCCTTCTTCTATCTACCGGTCATATTTTGGAGCATGTTATCCGGTAAAAGCGGGATAAATATTATTAAAATCGTCGAAACCGCTCAGAAAGCCGAAGGAGCGGAGGTACTGTTATTGATTTTATTTTTTTGTAAATATTAAATATCACAGTAAAAATCAATAATATTGATTTTTAGAACGAGGAGCGCAAAAAACAAATCGACATCATTTGCCGCCATATTTCGAACAATTTGAGAAAGAAACGAAACGACGAGGAGAAGAGCAAATTGGCGAAGATTCAGAAGATTTTTGGCATGCAGCATGGGAAATATATTACAAAGTATAGATGGACTTCAGATGAAAAAGATAACGATTATCTGCCAATTGATACCAAAAAATGTCTAAGTTTTTAAAAAATCGATAAAAACTCAAAAAATCGAGTAGGGCCGAAGAAATGCAATTTGGGTTTCTAGGCCATATAAGGAAAAATGACCTAGAACACACAAATTGTATTTCTTTGGAAATTTTTCTACAAAATAATATTTTTAAAAAGTTTTTAAAGGTACACCATCAATTATGAAAAACCATTTTCTCGCCGAACACTTGAAACATGTTGCAAATGCGCTCTATTGCAAATCGACGTGTTCCGAAGAGTTTACGCACTGTTATGACCCCCTAAAATAACTTTTCTCAATTAAAATCCGATTTGGCACATTTTGAGACGCCAAACGAATGAAATTGACCTTCTGGAATCCTGTATACAATCCATAATATAGGAAAAATCGTAAAATTACTAAAATTTCAGCTTAACGTGTTTTTTAAAACGCATTTTCAATTTTTTGTTCCACTCAGAATCCCAAATTATTTATGAATTTATCAAAAACACATTTTTTTCAAACGCGACGTTGAAAATGTTCATAATTGATTAAATACAGCGTTAAAACAACTGACCGTTTGCCTTTAAGTCTAAAAATATATAGAAAAATCAATAAAAGTTTTAAAACATAGAAATATACAAAGATATACAATTGTTCGTTTCTAGATCATTTATCCTTATATGGCCTAGAAACCCAAATTGCATTTCTTCGGCCATGTTTCATTTTTTTCAATTTTATCGATTTTTCTCATTTTTCGACTTAAAAATGATTTTTTGCTATTAATTGGTAGATAATCGTCTTTTTCTTCATCTGAAAAACTATTTCTGAGCTCTCCGGAGCCCACACCCCTTTAAAAAACTCATCATTTCCAATTCCGAAATTTCCAGTGTCTACCTGGTCACAAAATTCATCTACATGACGAATTCGTTCCTTCAATTCTACTCGACGAACAAATTCTTGGGACAGAATGATCCGTACTGGGGAATGAAGATTTTTAATGATATCCTCCATGGCACCGATTGGGAGCATTCCGGAAATTTCCCAAGAATTGCGATGTGTGATTTTCAGGTTGGGGCATCTTTTTTTCTCTCGCGAAAACGAGGCTTCAAAGAAATGGCCTAGAAAAGATTCCACATATGGCCTAATTTTTTCTTATGAGATTTTTGCGTTGTTTTATATTGATGAATATTCATGGAAAAATTCAATGAAAATCAATTTTTTGCTTTTTACTGGATTCTTCGCCTAATAATTACCGCGGACTAGTTTCCGACAACTTTTTCTAGGCCGTTGTTTTGAAGCTCATTTTCTCGGCTTCTAGGTGGTTTTAGAAAATTCTAAAAACTGATTTGGAATGAGAAAGAGTTCTATTTTTATCACATATACATTTGGAGTATCCTAGGCCACCGTTTGGGGTTCTAGGCCACTGATTCGGATTAGGAGTGAAAATAGTTTTTTAGTTTTTCACATTTTTGTGGCTTTGATAATGACCCCATAATAAATGGGAATTCTCTCAAATTTTGCGAACTAGTTAAAAATGATGCCAAGATGAAATCCACAAAATTTAAGCCATCACTGGTACCTTTGAAGCGAGTCACGGGATGTCAAAGAGCAAAAGTCGGTTGAGAATGAAATGGGTTACTTTAAATATATGTAACTCGGCTGGAACTTGTGAAATCGTATTGAAAATTTGTAGATTAATTTAAGAAATAAATATTAGTTGGACTTCAAATTTTCAAGCAAATCCATTGGTTTTTGGATGATTTGTAGCAGTGCAAATTTTAATAAAATTGAGAAAATTCAAGCGATTATAACTCGGCTCAAAATTGTTTCTGTACTTCGAGACCTGGATTTTCAGATTGTTGGAAACTTTTTACATTAGTAATTTTAGAAATTAAACAAATTGAACAATTTTGAAGAAAGTTATGATCTTTCAAACATCACCTATTTTTCTCGTGTTCACTGCGAGAATTTCGACAGAGTTTCACGTGTTGAACACGAGAGACTTCATGAAATTTTCAACTCCTCATAAATTGACTTAAAATCCATATTTTTTCGTGGTTTTGCTTGGATTTTATGGGAAACAACTCCAAGTTTTCAAATTTTCAAATTTTAAAGCAAATTTTGCCAAAAATGTGGCCAATTTTCCAAAAAAAAATCAATAAAACTACATGTTCTACTCGTAATCTCTTTCCCACACTTCTACACCAAAAAACAAACAGAGGTCTTCAGCTTTTTCCCCCCAAAAAAAAAAATTAAATTCAAATTGATCTTTACCCGCCCATATCAAATTATCAAAGGGCAAAATGCCAATTGTGCTTTGAAAATGATCGCCCGATGTCATCAATTTTCAATGTTTGTTCAAAAAGAAAAAGGAAGAACATAAATGAACAACTCCCTTAATTCTTTTGTTTGAATTATTCCAAAGATCGATGATTTTATAGGAAAAAAGTTGAAAAATTCCAACAACAAAAAAATTCCAGGTTCGAGTTCTCGGTAATCTTCAACGCCACTCGGTTCAATGTGTTCTCACTCTCAATATGTTCAACGAGAAAATCTTTCTTTTTCTCTATATGTGGTATTTAAATAGTTTTGCTTTCGCATTTATAAAAATTCTTCAGGTTCATTTTGGTGTTCTTCGTCACACTTATTGATTGTGGCTTTTTGATGTACAACATGTTCAATAAGGAGAAGATTATCGAATTTTTGAGACAGTTGGTTTTTGGTTTTGTTTAACACCGCACACTTGAATCAGCAAGCGCGCTCCACCGAAATCTATGCGAAATTAATGAAAAATCAGTGTTTTTCTATAAGTTTTTGAGTAAATATGATGGACCAATTGAGTTGGATAAAAAATGATTAAAAAATCCGATGGAACGTGTCCCGGCGTTTGGGGGAGCTCCCCGTTTTGTCTAGCAACTTTGACTGGCTATAACTTTGCTTATTTCCCGAACTACGAGTATAAATGTATATTATTAGAAAGCGTTTATTAAGCTCTATAACTTTCTTGTTGGCAACAAAGCACAAAAAACATTTTTTGAGTGTGAAAATGTTCAAGATAAAAAATTTGATTCAGTTTTTCATGATTTTCAAATTGAAAAACCTATTTGTGCGTAAGTAAATTTACGATTTTCTTGTAGAAAATTATTTTTTCTATCGATTGATATATAAAACATCAAAAACTGGAAAGACTATAGTTCTGAAAAATAGCCAAACATGCGAAAAAATGACACTTTTTGGCCAAAAATGCGCATTCGAACGAGCTGTAAATACTTCAAAATTGAGCTTTTTGTCTCAAATTTTAACTTAATTCATTGCTTTTATTTTTTTCTTCCACTTTTATGAGAAAAATCGAAAAAAAAAGTTTTTTTGAAAATTTTCGATGACTTTTTCTTGCTCAATTTTTCGAAAAATTCTGAAAAAAAAATTTTAGCAGATTTTCCCCAATTTTATATCATAAACACAATATTTGGTCTTTTTTTGTAGCAACAGAAACATTTTTGAACAAAAAATTTTTTTTCAGAATTTTTTAAAAAATTCTCAAAAAAATCAGAAAATTTTCAAAAAAAAATTTTTTTTTATTTTTTTGACAAAAATAGCGCAAAATGGAAGAAAAATTTAAAAACTATAATTCAAGTTAAAATTTGAGACAAAAAGTTAAATTTTTAGGTATTTACAGCTCATTTGAATGTGCAATGTGCATGTTTGGCCAAAAAGTGTCATTTTTCGCATGTTTGGCTATTTTTTGAAACAATGGTCCCCTCAGTTTTTGATCTTCTATATATCATTCGATAGCAAAAAGCATTTTCTACAGGAAATCTTGAAATTTACTTACGCACAAATTGGTTTTTCAATCTGAAAATCATGAAAAACTGAATTGAATTTTCTATCTTGAAGATTTTCATACCCAAAACAATTTTTTTGCGTTTTGTTGTCAACATCAAAGTTGTAGAACTTAATGAGAGCTTTCTAATAATATAGATCACTGCTTATAGTTCGCAAGATGAGCAAAGTTATAGCACGTCAAAGTTTAAAGGCAAAACGGGGAGCTTCCCCCGAACGCCGAGACACTAGTCACAGGTTTTGTAGCATGAATGTAATCTTTGACCCTGACGCCCCGCGAAATTCAAATTCAAATAATTCAAATATTCACAAAGCGATGCAAAAATCGATTGATCTCTTTTCAGATTTCTTGACAATCAAGAGGAATCGGACAAAAAACTTGCCAGAACTTTTAAGCGGGAACAATTGAAAGTCCTAGTTCCGGAATTTTGTCTCCACAAGTTTACACCGGATATTATTATTGTAATTTGTTTCGAAATGATTTCTAAAAAAAGAAGCCAAAATTTATTTTTTTCCAGCTTCTAAAAATGATCAACAACCATACTGGTGAAATTGTGTGCACGGAGGTGGTTGGCAGGATGTGGAATGAATTTTTGTAATTTTTTTAAAAATCAAAAATCTTATTTTTAAACAAACAACACCATTTAGGGAAAAAGACGCGGAACTCTTCCTGGAACGACTTGCTATAAAAAACGGAGATGGTTCTCAGATATCAAGTGTCAAGTCTGTGGAAACATTGGATGAGACGGCTAGATTAGTGTCATAGGGATTTTTGTTCAATTTTTGGTTTTTTGTGATATTTATTGTTTTTTTCTAGAACTTCATTTAATAAAAAATAAAAAATTTTGATTGTTTTCAGATATAAAACGCGAAAAATGAATATAAAACTGCTTACCGTAACTTTTTTAAAGGCGCACAACATTTATAATCCAAACTATGATGTTGCAAGTGCGCTCCATCTAAACGCAATGTTTTCAGAACGGTTTTACCATTTTTGACGACTAAAATTAACAGATTTTCTTGAAAACAAAATTTGGCACGTTTCCAAATACCAAAATAACTTTCTAAAAACTCTAAATTGGAAAAAATTGAAATTTTAACCTGAAATTAAAACCCAAGCGACTGGAACGGTCATTTAGAATACAAAAACAGCATTTAATGAAACTTCAGGATCTGCCAAAGTGGATTAAACATTTTTTTTAAAACATTCCTAATCTTAAAACTAATTTTTTTCTGAAAAAAAGTAAATTATAATTCACTGTCTGAAAAAATATTTAAAATGAGAGAAAACAAAAAAAATAATTTTTTTTTAAAATTGTTGTTCAGAGAATTCAGAATATATACGGTGGGCTAAAGTTAACCGACTATAACAAAGAAAATTCACTACCACAATTAAAAATTGAACGCAGAAAAGCGGGTGTGGAATTTTTGCAATCGTGCGGCACGGTTACATAAAACGCGTAATATTCAGCTATTCAGTTTGTAATTCGGATTTTAAAAAATTAGATTAGGCCACACTCTATGTATTTAATGCAAAAACTTCATTTTTTCATTCATTGTAGGCGTTAAAATACCGTTTGTAAAAATTCTAATTTTTTGTGTGTGCAATTTGTCGTAACGGTGTACACACACAAACACGTTGTTCGTGATGACAATTTCGGTTCACTTTATCCCACCGTCAATATGTTAGTAGTCAAAAAAATGGCATAAACATTTTGGAAAAAAAATGAATTGCAATCGAGCGCACTTGCAACATGGCAGTGCAATTCTCAAATATTATTGACCTAACCAGAATATCTAAGTCTCTCACAAAGTCATGTTATTTTTACCTTCGAGCTTTTTTTTACCTGTTGGGCTGCGGTCATTCAGTAGAAAATGGATGATCCAAAAAATTTTAAGTGGACAATATAATATTGGAATTGCGCTCTATCGAAATTTTACCATGTACACAACATTGTTTACATTTCATATTTTGAAATTTTGAAAATAAACTCTTTTGTTGGTTTTTTAGAAAAAAAAAAGAGATTTTGGATGTAAAAACTTTATTCTACAATCATTTCTTGATCTTTAAGCCAAATTCATTATCTGTCATGGTTACATTAACTTCTTCGCCAGATTTTTGGTTTCTGAAACGAAAATCATCATAATTTCTAAATTCAAATTGAATTCTTACTTCTTCTTCTTCTCGCCTTCAGTTTCTTCAGCTGTTCGATCAACACCGTATGAGCGTTCTTGTGTCACGCCTGATGTTTCACAAGATTTATTCTCCTGAAATTAATGGTTTTTTGATCGAAAATAGGCGTTAAAGACAATTTCTAACTTTTATTCATTTTTTTGTTGTTTTTTGCATTTTAAATGCAAAAAAAACAACAAAAAAATACAAGTTTAATAGATGGCCTAGAAACCCTAGAAACATTTATATTCTCTGTAATTCCCTCCTTTAAATCGATTCTTTCGTTAGACTCACCTTCGATTTGTTGCTTTCCGTTGTCTTTGATTTTGCAGTACGTTCTTGTTTCTTTCGTTTATCAGTTTCTGTAGGTTGAGTCTTCTTTGTTGATTGTGTACTAGTGGACTTATTTTTACGCCCACTTTTTTTTTTCTTTGTAATACTCGTTTTAGTAGTATCGTTTTCATTTTTGTGCCTTAAAGATATCGTATGCTCTGATTTTAAGCTTTCATCCGAACGCACACCAAGTAACCACAATAATCTTGTCCAAAAGCTCACAGGCGGCTTTTTATTCGCCGGCGACTGTGTATTCACCGGCGACTGTGTATTCACCGGCGACTGTGTATTCACAGGCGACAGTGTATTCACATGCGACTGTGTATTCGCAGGCGACGTTGTTCCTGTTTCCGATGTCTGCAACAATACTCCCTTCGAATCTGGCTCGCCAGATTTTTTCTGGTCTTGTCCGTGATTTCCCTTGCATTTTATCCAAACCCAAACGGTGCCGCCGATTAAACAAGCAGCAACAAACACTAAAAGGGCGTAGAGAAAATACCACAAAATGGAACTTTCTTCCGTTTGCTTCTTCTTTAACGGATTCAAAACACAACGACGCTCATCTCGAATTCGTCTCACACACACTTCATCCGTTTTGCAGTCACTGAAAAATCAAAAATGTTGATTCACATGAATAGAGACAAAAAATAAGACATATTCGGGCTAATATGATGGGCTCAAGAAACTAAAAATATTCCAAAAAATAGCCACTTACGTATTTAAAGTGCAGTTATTTCCATCTGTTTCAATCTCATCTCCATTAACAGTATGCGTGCCAATTATTACAATATTCTTGCTATTCGGATCACAGAAAGCATAGTGGAAGTTTGATGGAATTGGTTCATCCGATTTACAAGCCATATTTGTGATGTAGTTCTTCTTTGCCAGTGAAAAATCATCTGTATTCGTTCGAACCACTGCAAAAAAAGATAAATTTTTGAAGGAAGCAAAACAAAATCATACATGGTGGACAACAATGGCCATGCCTACAGATTCCTCCGTCTTTTGAGCATTTTCCCGATTCGATATCTGATGAAGAATAACCATCGCATTTTGGTTCGTTGAACAATGGTGTCGCACCGTCTGAACACGCCCACAATTTGTTGTCATTGTCTGAAACTTCGATTTTTTTAAATTATAGAATTATCTAATTATACCTTGACAACAATGATTGCTCTTTTCGTCGCACCACTTGTTCATAACTGTCTCGTTTCCGCCACTATTACAGTTTTCAAAATTGGAGCATTCTTTGAGTGGGTGTTCAACTGTGCCAACTTCACATTCAATGTCGTGCTCTAAATTTTATTGTTTTAACAATTTTTTTTCAATTTTAAAAATTACTGAAACAACACATCTTGGCTTCCGGCATTGTGGCAACGGCAACACATTCAGGCCTGAAAAAACAGATAATACAAAACGATGAGACTAATTATTAGGTTTTAAGGAAAGCGTTTCAAAAAACTGAATTCGTCACTTAGAAATTAAAAAAAAAATCAAAGTCCCTTTTCTGATGGTTTTCTCGATTTTGAGCAAAACTCAAGAGCCAGGAAGTCGAAGTCGACGTCTGAGATTTTCGACATCAGACCTATTGGCTATGGCACAGTTGCACCAACGTGAAGCTAGGATCTTGATATTTTGTATGGAGGGTACCTAGGCCCCTCTTAGAAAAAATACATAATTTATTTGGCCACGCCCACTTTGGCCTAGTGAAAAAAAATCCGGGTGGTCCCAAAATCGAAATTTATAGTTTTAAAGTTAAAGTCAAAATCTCTTTGGGAATGGATTACACGCACATTTTTGAGTGTTTTTCACGTTGACATCTAATTTCCAGCTCGTCGACATCATGCCGAAAATTTGCTTTTTCTGAAAAAGTGGTCCAAATTTTCCAGTTTTTCCCATTTTTCGATATGACGAAGTACTTGGGCCCGACTGGAAATATGGAAATTATGAATCCTTATGATGTTTGTCATCATCACATTCCATCTTGATTTAGCGGAATCTCTGTAACCTTTTTGGGGTTTCAGGGCAAAATAGGTGAGATTTTAGCAACATTCCAAAGGGTCCCCCACATGGAAAAAGTTTGAAAAAACATAGAAAATTTTAAAATCTCCTCATATTCTCAGAGGGACGCTTACTAATAAATTTTTAGTGTTTCCCAAAATATCAGCCATCTTGTGGACCTATGGGCGACATGGCAACAGCTCAAATACCTTCAGTCCCATACACAGCAATCTGTTGCCTGTATTGGAAATCGCGATATTGACTGAAGGGGGGGGGGGGGGGCCAAGTACTTCATCATATCGAAAAATGGGAAAAACAATTTGGACCACTTTTTCAGAAAAATCAAATTTTTGGCATGATGTCGACGAGCTGGAAATTAGATGTCAACGTGAAAAATACTCAAAAATGTGCGTGTAATCCATTCCCAAAGAGATTTTGAACTAAAAATTTCGATTTTGGGACCTCCCGGATTTTTTTCACTGGGTCAAAGGGGGCGTGGCCAAATAAATTATGTATTTTTTTTCTAAGAGGGACCTAGGTACCCTCCCTGCAAAATATCAAGATCCTAGCTTCACGTTGGTGCAAGTGTGCCACAGTATGTTCGACTTTCTAAGACATCGACTCTTAAAAGCCAGGAAAATAAGTTTCAAATGAGTTACAATGAAACCTAGTTCAAAAATGTTCATAATAACCTAACAAATTGAGGATTTCTCAAAATATGAACCCCCTTCCAATTTGGTGATCCTCCCCTTCTAAATCTCTCTTAAACTTACCCCATTCCAGGATGTTTTTTTGCGCCGGAACTTCCTTCACAATCTGCATTTGTTTTGCAAAATTCATTACTTTTCGACAATGAAGCAACAATTGATCCATGTTTTGTAAGATCACAAGAATGGGTCTTTGCACAAATTCCGGACTTATACGTTACTTTTCCATCGTTTGCCGCGATGCTTACTTCCCTCCCTGGTTTTATGAGACAAAATGCTTCAGCTCCTCCATCTGGAAGGCACTCGGCGTTGTTGTTGCATACTGTTATTTCCTTCTTGTTCGCGTTGATAATCGGTTTAGCATTAGTATATCCAAAGTTTTGGACTGAAACATGTTTTTTTAAGCATTGCTCTCAAAAATTCTAGAAAACACACATTTATAACAGAATCCTAATGGTGCACCATCTGTTCCACTTCTATCCACTTCGTTATCGTCTGCAGGATGAGTTGGTGCGCCACAGAACTCGTCACTGTCCGGGTTACATTCAGAATTCACTTTGCATTCTTTGGGTTTTGAGCTGTCTGGTTTTGTCGCATCAAAATCTGAAAGAAATTTGTTTTTTAGAGATTCTATGAATTTTTAAATGTCGTAAGCCTAAAAAAAGACAGGTGACATCGAGTACAAAAGAGACATCAAACAATAAAAAACTGACCAGCTGGGAAGACCTTCAACTCTTTGTATTCTATATAAGCGAATGAATAGGGAATCGCTAGAAAAATGATGAATTTTATGAAGTTATACTTGAAAGGACATACGACAAGCGACGATCTCATTTCCCAGTTTAACATCGTACCATTTTTTCTTGTCGATTGTATTACTCGGTCCCCATAAATACGAACCACTCTCTTTCGAATTAAATGCATGCATTTTCGTTGGACAAAATGTGTCTAGATCTCCTGAACATTTTAATTATTGTTAATTTGTGAATCATTTTTACTACCACAACAAAACTGTTCTTTATCATTGCGATAACACTTGGAACTTGACGGGCATGGTTTTGAACCGCTGCAAGAAGACTGTGTGCTTGGTTTTCCAGTCGGACATGTTCCTTGACCATTTATCGCAAAAGTACAAACCACAAAGATTATGAATGCAGTAAGACAGTGCTTCATCTGAAATATCCTTATTGTTGTTAAATGGTTCATTTGTATTCTCACCTGTTCCAATAATTAATAACCAATTCTGGCAGACGTGAAAATTTTCATTGGTAATGTACACTTTTTTGCTATCTTTTTGAATGACCGAATAAAAGTTCACGTTGGTGTTATATTTACTCTCAAAGGTTTTAAAACCTGTTGAAAAATGCTATCTTTGATTTGCTTAATTTCAATTCAAAAAAACAGTTTCTCAGTTGATTGAAAATTCAAGTGTTTTTGTTTAAAAACGTCTGAAAGCCATAATAATCTCGTTTTTCACAAAAATATTTTATGTCAAAGTTTCAATAGAATTTGAAAGTTTTGAATTCCAATAATTTTTAAGAATCATAAATGTAGTAGAATATGATCCAGTTCCAGCTCAAAAAATCAATTTTCTTTATTGTCAAGATGAAAATTCCTGGCCGCTCGTTTTCCGTAGCATCGTAAGGAACTTCCTCGCAACGCAACCGCAACGCGTAAGACCACCTGAGAAAATTGAATTTGAGTGCGTTGCGATCGCGTTGCGAAGAAGTTCCCAACGATGCTACGCAAAACGAGCGGCCTGGAATTTTCATCTTGAAAATAAAAAATGATATTGGCACTTTGGAAAGCCATAACTTTCCAGAAATGCAATATTTGTAGGTAAAAATCAGAGGGATTCACAAATGGAATATTTATGGCCAATAAAACATTCATAGCAAATTGTATTAAAATTCTTAAATTTTTGAAAAGCTTTCACAAAAGGATAAAAAGGAAAAATTTGTAAAAAAATTTTATTCAATAACAACAAATATGATAAATTTGTTAACATGTAGCATACAAGAAGCGACTAATTTCAAATTAAAGATCAGTTAATTTTACTCGGTTCGATTTTAAATTTTTCTAAAATTAGAGCTTTCTCTCATTTGTACATTACAATTTATGCGAAATCACAACGAAAAATGTACGCCACTCATAACAGCGGTCCAAATTCGAAATAATGAAAATTAGAACGCGCGCCGGACTGTGCAAACGCGGTCGGAATTGGCGCGAAACGAAATTATTTTAACGTCGCTACATAGTGGTATTGTTGTTTCGCACTTCTGAACCCTCATTCAAATTTTTAATTTACACTTTCAATTCGATCTAGTGCTTGCAAACGAAACTATGATGTTGCAAGTGCGCTCCATGGAAACGCAGTGTTCTCAGAACGGTTTTACCATTTTTTGACGACTAAAATGAACAGGTTTCTTCGAAAACAAAATTTGGCACATTTTCAAATACCAAAATAACTTTCTAAAAACTCTGAATTGGAAAAAATTGAAATTTTAACCTGAAATTAAAACCCAAGTGACTGGGAACGGTCATTTAGAATACAAAAACAGCATTTAATGAAACTTCAGGATCTGCCAAAGTGGATTAAACATTTTTTTAAAAACATTTCTGATCTTAAAACTAATTTTTTTGTGAAAAAAAGTAAATTATAATTGACTGAATGCCCTGGAAAAAAATTAAAATGAAAGACCTTTTTTTCTGAGCATAAGACCTTTTTTTCTGAGCATTCAGTAAATTATATTTTTTTAAATTAATTTTTCAGGAAAAGTATTTCGGAAAATGTTAATTTTTTTTTCATATGACGATTTCAGACATTTGGAGACTTAATTTTCAAAACATTTCTATTTTTATGACTGTTTACAGGGCTACAGAATGTTATTCTTGTTCGTTTCGCATTTCAAAATGTGTCAAATCGTATTTTCACTGGAAAAGGACATGTTAGTAGTCAAAAAAATGGCATAAACATTTTGGAAAAAATGATTTGCAATCGAGCGCACTTGCAACATGGCAGTGCAATTCTCAAATATTCTTGACCTAACCAGAAAATCTAAGTCTCTCACAAAGTCCTGTTATTTTTACCTTCGAGCGGTTGGGCTGCGGACATTCAGTAGAAAATGGATGATCCAAAAAATGTTAAGTGGACAATATAATATTGAAATTGCGCTCTATCGAAATTTTACCATGGACACAACATTGTTTACATTTCATATTTTGAAATTTTGAAAATAAACGCTTTTGTTGGTTTTTTAGAAAAAAAAAGAGATTTTGGTTGTCAAAACTTTATTCTACAATCATTTCTTGATCTTTAAGCCAAATTCATTATCTGTCATGGTTACATTAACTTCTTCGCCAGATTTTTGGTTTCTGAAACGAAAATCATCATAATTTCTAAATTCAAATCGAATTCAAACTTATTCTTCTTCTCGCCTTCAGTTTCTTCAGCTGTCTGATCAACACTGTATGAGCATGATGAGGGAACGGTGCTAGATTGGAATGATTAGTAAATCATTCCAATTTTGAATATTTACGGTGCGCATTTCTGGGTGCGACCGTACGCAATTGCTCGTCACGGTGTTTACACCAAATTCAAATATATAGTGAGGAATTGTTATATGTAACCAGTTCTTGTTGCATTTTGGATTTTTTATTGTTTTCTTTTTATTTTATAGTAATAAACTTGTTGTGTAAACGTTGTGTCCGTCTTTTTCGTAGACATTCGGTCAAAAGTGATCAGTTGCCACTTAGAATTATCTTAAAAGGGTTTTGGGAAGTAGAGACAAGTGAGCTTGAAACCCGAACTACCCGCTACTGATTCATTAAAGATAAGAGATAAGGGGAGAGCCATTGAGATACAGCATCTATGTAATAAATAATAATTAATGCAATGAGGAGTGTACCCACACTTAAATGGAAGCTTTGAGAGGTATTTAGAGACTATGTGAGGATAGAAATGGAAAGAAGTATTGGAAGGATGGGATGTTGATGCAGGAGAGGAAGTGGAACTGGGTTTATTGGCAAAATTGAAAGCAAATGTTCAACTAAAAATTTCCGATTTTTCAACATTAGAAACATATATGCTTCTTCTTCTTCTCGCCTTCAGTTTCTTCAGCTGTCTGATCAACACTGTATGAGCGTTCTGGTTTCACGACTAATTTCTCACAAGTTTTATTCCTCTGAAATTAATGGTTTTTTGTTCGAAAATAGGCGTTAAAGACAATGTCCCGTTTTTATTCATTTTCGTTGCTTTTTTGCATTTAAAATGTATTTATATCGATTTTTCATTTTAAATGCAAAAAAAAACAAAAATAAATAAATAAAAATGTACAAATTTAATAGATGGTCTAGGAACCCAAACATTTATATTCTCTAGTCTTGTCCATGATTTCGCTTGTACATTATCCGATAGCAACCGTAGATGCAGAAGCCAAGAGGAATCGCCGAAAGGAGGAAGAGTAAATACCACAAATTGGAACCTTCTTCCGTTTGCTTCTTCTTTAACGGATTCAAAACACAACGACGTTCATCTCGAATTCGTCTCACGCATACTTCATCCGTTTTGCAGTCCCTGAAAAATCAAAAATGTTGATTCACATGAATAAAGACAAAAAATAAGACATATTCGGGCTAATATGATGGGCTCAAGAAACTAAAAATATTCCAAAAAAATAGCCACTTACGTATTTAAAGTGCAGATATTTCCATCTTTTCCAATCTCATCTCCATTAACAGTATGCGTACCAATTATTACAATATTCTTGCTATTCGGATCACAGAAAGCATAGTGGAAGTTTGATGGAATTGGTTCATCCGATTTACAAGCCATATCTGTGATGTAGTTCTTCTTTGCCAGTGAAAAATCATCTGTATTCGTTGGAACCACTGCAAAAAATAGATAACTTTTTAGAACAAACACAACAAAATCATACATGGTGGACAACAATGACCATGCCTACAGATTCCTCCGTCTTTTGAGCATTTTCCCGATTCGATGTCTGATAAAGAATAACCATCGCATTTTGGTTCGTTGAACAATGGTGTCGCACCGTCTGGACACATCCACGATTTGTTTTCCTGGTCTGAAACTTTAATTGTTTTTAAATTACAAAATTCCCTAATTATACCTTGACAACAATGCTTGCTCTTTTCGTCGCACCACTTGTTCATAACTGTCTCGTTTCCACCACTATTACAGTTTTCAAAATTGGAGCATTTTTTGAGTGGATGTTCAACTGTGCCAACTTCACATTTGATGTTGTGCTCTAAATTTTATTGTTTTTAAAACTGTTTTTGAATTTTAAAAATTACTGAAACAACACATCTTGGATCCCTCCATTCTGGAAATGGCGACACATTCAGGCCTGAAAAAAAGCAGATAGTACAAAAGAACATGAATTGGGTTTTAAGGAAAATTGTTCAAAAAACTGAATTCGTCGCAAAAAAATAAAATAACCAATTTCCTTTTTAGTTTTTGCGAAAATAAGGCCCAAATAAGTTACAATGAATCCTAGTTCAAAAGTTATTAACCATCAAGTTTTTATTTAAAAAAGATTTCTATTAAATTATTGATATCTCAAAAAGTGAACCCCCTTCTATTTTGGTGATCCTCCCCTTCTAAAGCTTTCTTAAACTTACTCCATTCCAGGATATTTTATTGCACTGGAACTTCCTTCACAATCTGCATTTGTTCGGCAAAATTCATTGCTTTTCGATAATGAGGCAACAATTGATCCATGTGTTGAAAGATAACAAGAGTGGGTCTTTGCACAAAATCCCTTTTTAAGTGTTATTTTTCCATCGTTGGCCGCAATTCTTACTTTGTACATCCCTGGTTTTATGAGACAAAATGCTTCAGCTCCTCCATCTGGAAGACACTCCGAATTGTTGTCGCACCCGATCAATTTCTTCTTGCTCTCGTTGATAACCGGTTTCGCATGAGTATATCCAAAGGTTTGGACTGAAAAATGTTTTTTTTAAGCATTGCTCTCAAAAATTCTAGAAAACGCACATTTATAACAGAATCCTAATGGAGCACCATCTGTTCCACTTCTATCCACACCGTTATCGTATGTCGGATGAGTTGGCGTGCCACAGAACTCGTCATTGTCCGGGTTGCATTCCGAATTCACTTTGCAATCTTTCGGTTTTGAGCTGTCTGGTTTTGTCGCATCAAAATCTGGAAGAAATTAGTTTTGTAGAGATTTTATGAATTTTTAAATGTCTTAAAGGCAGCTTGTCAGTTAACACGATCCAAATTCTAGGCAAAAAATCAAAATTCGAATGGGAGCTCAGGTGGTCCAAAGAACATTACCAATATGCAGCCAAGCGCCAATTTCGACCGCGTTGCACGGACACCGACCGCGTCGCACGGACACGCGCGCATTCAAATTTTGATTTTTTCAACTTTGGACCGCTGCTATGACGCGCGTATTTATCGGTGTGATTTCGCATAAATTGCATTGTACTAATGAGAGAACGCTCTAATTTTTGAAACTAAGATCATATAGGGTAAAATTAACTGAACAGCTGTCTTTAAGGCTAAAAAAAAAGACAGATGACATCGAGTACAAATGAAAAATCAAACAATAAAAAACTGACCAACTGGCAATACCGTCAGATCCTTGTATTCTATATAAGCGAATGAATAGGGAATCGCTAGAAAAATGATGAATTTTATGAAGTTATAATTGAAAGGACATACGACAAGCGATGATCTCTTTTACCAGTTTAACATCGTACCAATCTCGTCCGCCTGATTGAACGGGTCCCCATAAATAAGAATGAGACTGTTTCTCCTCAGTATGGAATGCATGCATTTTAGTTGGACAAAATGTGTCTAGATCTCCTGAACATTTTAATTACTGTTAATTTGTGAACCATTTTTACTACCACAACAAAAATGTTCTTTATCTTTCCGATAACACTTGGAACTTGACGGGCATGGGTCTCCTCCGTCGCAAACTGATTTTGTGATTGGTTTTCTAGTTGGACATGTTCCTCGACCATTTATCGCAGAGGTACAAAACAAAAAAATTATGATTGCAGTAAGACAATACATCTGAAATATTCCTTATTTTTTATTGATAATGATGGTTCTTTGGTATAACGTTTCAGTACTTTTTTGAATGATAATTTCGCGTAAATTGAAAGTTCACGTTTGTGTTATATTGAGCATTTCAAAATGTGTCAAATAGTATTTTCACTGGTAAAGGATATGTTATTACTGTTAGTATTGTCCCACAAATTCGGCTTCATAAACATGAACTTCCCTATTTTGCGAAATAGTGTATGGTGAGGGATAATAAGACAACGCAACGCATCCCTTCCAGGGGTGCCGCCGAAAAAGGTTTTGGCCGAAAAAAAAAATTTTTTTTCGTCGGCCAGTAAAAAATGCCGAAAAAAAATAAATTTTTTCGTCGACCAGGAAAAAATACCGAAAAAAAATAAATTTTTTTTCGTTTTATTGGAAAAATACCGAAAAAAAAATTTTTTCAGCGTTCCAAGTGATTAATGAATCATATTTCATCAGAAAAAAAACGATTTTAAGGTTTTCTACCTTCATTCAGTTAAAAATTAGTAAAATAGTTGGAAATAGATGTAAAAAAATGGTATATTCAAATTTAAAAATCTGTTTTCCGTCAGACGGAAACACCGAAAAATATTGAGGATAAAAACCGAAAAAAATAAAATAAAATTTTTCGCGCTTCGCGCAACCCGAAATAAATAAAACTTTTTCGGCGTAAAACACCCGAAAATCACGAAAACCGAAAAAAAACCGAAAAAAAACGGCAACCCTGATCCCTTCCCATTGCCCTCACGCGTGGCGTGTCGATTTTTTTGACACAGGTTTTTCACGTTTATATAACGGATTTTGTAAACAACTACTGTTGCCTCATTTCTATTCCAAATGCGCTCCATAAACTGGCACTTTGCCGGCACCCCTTCCAAAAAAAATGCAAACGCTCCACGTTATTCACGTGAGAAATCATTTGCATTTTGTTTTTTGGAAGGGGTGCTGGCAAAGTGCCAGTTTATGGAGCGCGTTTGGAATAGAAATGAGGCAACAGTAATAGTAGTCAAAAAAATGGCAAACATCTTGGAAAAAATGATTTGCAATCGAGCGCACTTGCAACATGGCAGTGCAATTGTCAACTCAAATATTCTTGATCTAACCAGAAAATCTAAGTCTCTCACAAAGTCATGTTATTTTTACCTGTGAGCAGTTGGGCTGCGGTCATTCAGTAGAAAATGGATGTCAATTTTAGTGAGTAGATGAGTTGATTTTTGTGCATTGTTTAGTAATTGGGCAAATGACGAACTCGTCTTGATGGACCCTTGGTTTTAGAAGCACAATTGAAATAAAATATTTATTTTCCAACGTTTCGGTTTATAAAACCATCATCAGGGAAACTGGCATAATCACCTATAATACAGAGTATTGAGAAATTGGAAAAATTGAAAAATTGTAGGAAAAAGTTTAAGTTTGAGATGAAAAACCCGAATTATATACAAATTAAAAGAAAATCACATAAAATTACATAAAAATTATTTACAAAACCGGTTAGAGATTATTGTGGACGATGAGAGTATGCAGGGAAGCTATACAAAAACACTAGTTTAAAGAGTATTGGTGTCTATGAGACTTAAAGAGAGGGGGATAGATGGAAAAGAGTGGTAATTCAAAAAGGAATTCCCGAGCTAGTAGTAGAGACTTCAAACTTTCCCCAAGACTCCCAGGTTTGCAACCATATCAGTAAGCTCTTCTTTTGTGTTCAGTGTAGGATTTTGTGACTTTATATAGATTCCTTCCAATATTTTCCTTCTAGTTGTATTTCTCTCCACATCAACGATCTCTAACGAAAGTTCCAAAGGTATTCCATTGTGTTTTTGGTTTGAATGTTTTGCCCAAACAGTGGTTTGATAAGAGACTGTTTTTGGTTTTTCAGCTGCTCTAGCATGTTCGTTAAACCTTTCGGCCAATGGTCGTCCGGTTTCACCAATGTAAAATTCCCCACATCCACATGTTATTTTGTAAATTACTCCTTTCTTGCAACATCCACCTTCACCTAAGTCCGGACATACTCGACAGTTTCTCCTCTCACATTTAACATCGAAAAGTCTGTTTCGGACAAGAATATCCCGTAATGATTTGCCTTTAAGCTCCACTACGGTGGCTTCTAAACCAACTAGACTAACAAGGGAAGTGCGCGAAGTCACCATCGCCAATCGAGTTGAGACCTATACCATTCGATAGAGCTTTAAAGCTAGGTCTAGAATCCGTTTTAAAAGTCTGCCGGTTCGACCTGTGAGCCGGTGAAACATGGGCTCAAAGTTCCTTGAAAAAGAGGTGAGTATATAAGCGCACCTGAACCCTCCTACACCATGTGGCTCCGTGGTCAAGTGGGTTAAGCACTTGCCTATGAAAAATTTTTTCCAAAAGTTCGATTCCAACCGGTTGGTAATTGTTTTGCATACTTTTTTCTTTTTGTTTTTTTTGTTTAAAAAACGTATTAATAAAACAATTTACAAGTTAATGCACATTTTAATCATTTTTCATCCTTATTCATTTGTCAATTTTCCAATCATGTTTCAGCGATGATTATTAAAGGCAGCTTGTCAGTTAACACGATCCAAAATCTAGGCAAAAATTCAAAATTCGAATGGGAGCCCAGGTGGTGCAAAGAACAATGCCAATATGTAGCCAAATTCAAATAATTGTGTTTCGCGCCAATGCCGACCGCGTTGCACGGACACCGACCGCGTCGCACGGACACGCGGCAATTCAAAATTTTATTTTTTCAACTTTGAACCGCTACTGTGACGCGTGTATTTATCGGTGTGATTTCGCATAAGTTGCATTGTACTAATTAGACTACGCTCTAATTTTTGAAACTAAAACCAGGTAGGGTCAAATTAACTGAACAGCTGTCTTTAAAGGAATCTTGTGGAACTCCATCATGAGTTCTCAACACGAACTACATATCTACTGTTTTTAAACAAAAAAAAACAAAAAGAAAATAGTATGCAAAACAATTACGAACCGGTTGGAATCGAACTTTTGGAAAAAATCTTCATGAGCAAGTGCTTAACCCACTTGACCACGCAGCCACATGGTATGGGAGGGTTCAGGTGCGCTTATATACTCGCCTCTTTTTCAACTCAAGGAACTTTGAGCCCATGTTTCACCGGCTCACAGGTCGAACCGGCAGACTTTTAAAACGGATTCTAGACCTAGCTTTAAAGCTCTATCGAATGGTATAGGTCTCAACTCGATTGGCGATGGTGACTTCGCGCACTTCCCTTGTAAGTGACGTTTTTATGAGGGAAGACGTACTGTCAGAGACGAAAGGAATAGGGAGAATGGATTTTATGCTCTTTTCTTTAGAAAATACTGGGTCTTTATTTGAATAAGTAGATTTTTTATTGAAATCCGAATTATATCCATTTGTCCACAGTACTTTCCTGGCTAAATTTCTAGAATATTGTTTGAATTCGGGGGAGGAAATGCTGTCCGCCGTCCGTAAAGTAGTTTTGACCGTATTAACTTTTTGTTGTTTAGGGTGGCAGGAATCAAATCGGACCAGGATGTTTTTATTGCTTGGTTTTCTGTACCATCTCGTGACGAATTTTCGTACACCGAATCTTATTTCGCAATTCAGAAAAGCCAACCATCCGTCTTTTGGAGATTCTCTAGTTAAACGAATATGTTCAGCTTGAGAATTGAGACTGTGGAAAACTTTGTCTAAAGTTGCTTGGGATTCAGCGACAATTATATAGTCGTCAATATATCTCTGAAACAGAATGGTAGGAAATGATTTGCTAGGTGTTTCAATCCTATCCATGTATAAGACTGCAAGAACCGGCGCCAAACGACTTCCCATTGCTAGGCCTCGTTTTTGGGCATAGAACTTGCCGTCAAACTGGAAAAGGTTGAAAGCCAAACAACTTTTTAGAAGAAACTTAATGTGATTCTTCGTCATCCCGAACCACTCAATTTCAGATTCGTGCTTCTCGAGTTTGTCAACAACCGCTTCAAAAGCTGCCGTGTTATCAATATTGGTGTATAGAGATTCCACGTCAAAACTTTCGTAAAGAAGTTTACCATCATGATTAATGTTATTAAGTGATAACAACAAATCAGAGGTGTTTTTGAGGTGGCAACCAACAAACTTTAGAAGCTGAGAGATTATGGTACATACTAACCAAGATGGTCGATCTGTGGGCCCGCCAACACCCGATATAATAGGTCTGATTTTTACAGATTTTGGACAAGCATCTTTGCCCCGTTCCAGAAATTTATGAGTTTTAAAAAGAGCATAAAATGTATTGGTAGAAGGGTGACAATCAACCAGGCGGTTGACAATCTTCTTCTCCCAGGAGTGAAATACAAAGTCTAAGTCATTCCGCAAAGATTTACAGTCCTGTTTATATTTGGTTTTTGTTACTTCAGCATATACTGAACTATCTGCCAAATGAGAAAGGGCTGCTTCTTTGTAGAATGCCTTAGTCGTAACAACAAATTCACCCCCTTTATCAGACGTCGAAAAATGTAGATCAGGATTAGACCTTAGATTTTTCAAAGACTGGCGTAGGGAGGTTGGGAGGTTGTTAGTGGATTTTAGAGTATTTACATTGGAATGGAACATAGCTAATGCTGCGGAAACCTTTCTGTCAGTAGTTTCCACTGAATGGGGAAGCCAAAAATTGGAATCAAAAGGAATTTTTGGGAAATTATTAGAGAGACCATTTTGTTGGGAGAGAAACACGCTTTTCCGGAGACTAATGGCTAGAGAAACATATCCGGTACAAATCCTATTAAGAACCCAATTTCCAAGCATATCTGAAGGTGTAAACTTTGGTCCTCTTGAGAGGAGTTCTAAGTCCCCATCACTAAGCTTAGGAATACCCAATACTGAAACCAAGTCCTTAACAACTGGATGAGGCGGTGGTTTAGGAGAAGAAGATGATAAAAGGCTAATGAATTTCTTAATGAATAACTTGGAAAAGTGGTTCCTTTCTAATTTATAAATCCTACGGGAGAAAAAATTAATGAAAGTCAAAAAATTAATGAAAGTCAATTTAGCCAGGAAAGTACTGTGGACAAATGGATATAATTCGGATTTCAATAAAAAATCTACTTATTCAAATAAAGACCCAGTATTTTCTAAAGAAAAGAGCATAAAATCCATTCTCCCTATTCCTTTCGTCTCTGACAGTACGTCTTCCCTCATAAAAACGTCACTTAGTCTAGTTGGTTTAGAAGCCACCGTAGTGGAGCTTAAAGGCAAATCATTACGGGATATTCTTGTCCGAAACAGACTTTTCGATGTTAAATGTGAGAGGAGAAACTGTCGAGTATGTCCGGACTTAGGTGAAGGTGGATGTTGCAAGAAAGGAGTAATTTACAAAATAACATGTGGATGTGGGGAATTTTACATTGGTGAAACCGGACGACCATTGGCCGAAAGGTTTAACGAACATGCTAGAGCAGCTGAAAAACCAAAAACAGTCTCTTATCAAACCACTGTTTGGGCAAAACATTCAAACCAAAAACACAATGGAATACCTTTGGAACTTTCGTTAGAGATCGTTGATGTGGAGAGAAATACAACTAGAAGGAAAATATTGGAAGGAATCTATATAAAGTCACAAAATCCTACACTGAACACAAAAGAAGAGCTTACTGATATGGTTGCAAACCTGGGAGTCTTGGGGAAAGTTTGAAGTCTCTACTACTAGCTCGGGAATTCCTTTTTGAATTACCACTCTTTTCCATCTATCCCCCTCTCTTTAAGTCTCATAGACACCAATACTCTTTAAACTAGTGTTTTTGTATAGCTTCCCTGCATACTCTCATCGTCCACAATAATCTCTAACCGGTTTTGTAAATAATTTTTATGTAATTTTATGTGATTTTCTTTTAATTTGTATATAATTCGGGTTTTTCATCTCAAACTTAAACTTTTTCCTACAATTTTTCAATTTTTCCAATTTCTCAATACTCTGTATTATAGGTGATTATGGCAGTTTCCCTGATGATGGTTTTATAAACCGAAACGTTGGAAAATAAATATTTTATTTCAATTGTGCTTCTAAAACCAAGGGTCCATCAAGACGAGTTCGTCATTTGCCCAATTAAGAAAATGGATGATCCAAAAAATTTTAAGTTGACAATATAATATTGGAATTGCGCTCTATCGAAATTTTACCATGGACACAACATTTTTCACATTTCATAATTAGAAATTTTGAAAATAAACTCTTTTGTTGGTTTTTTTAGAAAAAAAAGAGTGTTACGTCCTGGTTCCTCAGGGACGTCTCACCTGAACTCCCATACTAAACTAGGGTCGAATAACAAGTCTTGAGTAGATAAGGTTTATTCATGAATATATATACATAAGGTTAAATATAGAAGAAATGGAGAGTGGAGACCTACTTCCACTCTCCCGGGGCCTCTAAGTGAGGGTTTGCCAGCAAGGGCAGCGGCATTGCATAGGGGGAGGCGTCAAGGTCTCGGGTTGGCCCGGGACCTTAGAAGAGATTTCGGTTGTAAAAACTTTATTCTACAATCATTTCTTGTTCTTTTCGCCTCCTTCATCATTTGCCATGGTTACATTAACTTCTTCGCCAGATGATACGGCACCACTAGATTCAGGTTTTTGGTTTCTGAAACGAAAATCGTTATTAGGATTAGTTAAGGTTGAAAAAGGCAAAATCCAAATAAAGGATAAACTAACAAAAAACTTCGATCAAGAAATTTAGGGGAGGGGAGCGAAGCCGGAGGCGAGCCGCAGAAAAAGTTATTATTATGAAATTAGGATGAGTTTAGGTTACTGTGTTTTAACCATTAAACCATTTTAGGTATCAACAGAAGCATAATCAAATGTGACAATAATAGTTGATTTTGATTTTTGATAATGTTCCCGTGAAATTCTCTCTTCTGTGCCTTCGGCTCGCATTCCAATATTTTTCGATCAAGATATTTCGGTCCCGACTAATATCAAAGGGTGTGAAATCGCCAAATAACTGAAAGTGAAGTAGCACGCCGAAGGCGTGTAAAGGGCGAAGCCGTAGAAAAAGTTGTAATTAAGATTATTTTAGTTTAAAAAATCCAAATTTACGATAAAATAATGATTTTAAAAAATAAATGCGCATTTCCTAGCTCGAACTACGATCTTTTTAAATTAAGCTCATTTTTTCTGAAAAGCCGATTAAATTTTAAAGGAATTTAAAAAAAATTTGGATTTATATTTTATCAAAATGTTTCGAACCCACAAAAAGAAACCCGTTTTTGAGAATAATTTAACAACAGCGACACGCCGCAGGCGTGTTGGAAAGCGAAGCCGAAGGCGAGCAGTAATCCAGGAGTTTTGCCGCGTAGCGGCAGGGGACTCCTGGTCCTATTATATATTTGATCCTATTATATATTTCAAAACGATGGGAAAGTGTCTGTTAACACAAATCTGTTCGCAATTTTTTGAGTTTCCGAAGCCTTTTTCATAGTAAAATTCGAAAGTTATTAGAATTGAACTCGCATCGGTTCACGTAAAGAAGATTACTTAACCGGTAGACCATAGAAGTCACAGAAAGAGGATGAAATCAAAACTCGAAAAAAATGATCGTTCTATAGTGATGACTAGGTGAGGTAAGCTAGAGTAAAAGAAGAACCTATTTTCAGAAGAACTTCTTTTCACATCAACCTCTTTTCAGATTAATTTCTTTAATTTATACCTCTACACGAGGTTTTTTTTAACTACAGCTAGCATTGAAAAAATAGACCGTCATCGATAGAGCGCGCTTACAGATTGCGGCCTAACTATTGTGCAAAAATTCTTCCATTTGTTCTTCTGCCATTTATTTTTGAACTGGGACAAACGTTTTGAGCATTTTTCTTTACTTCTACAAATTGTCATGTTTATTCAAGACCAAATTCTTATTTTTGTGATGCCTGGACCTGTTCTAAAGAAAGAATTAGTGCGATCTAAGCTGTATCTAAAAAGCCTTAGCAGTTTAAAATTTTAACACTAAATTTGCTAATTTTTGAGAGTTTTTCAAACTTTAAAAAACCAAAACGGAAATTTAGAAAAAGTTGAGACCAAAAAGGTGAAGGTTAGATGTCTACACGCGTTTTGAAAGTAATTTCGGAAGTTTCGGTGTTTGTATAAAAATTCCTTAGGGGAATTAATAGTTACCATTTTACATTTTTTGAGTTTCATCGCAATTTTTCCAATAATCCTATTCCTTTTCAGTAAATTTGCTTTTTTCACACATTTTCATACTCCACATTATCTCAGAAAAGAAAAAGCAAAATGTATATTTCAATTTATTTATTCAGGGGGAACCGATCCAGCGGCTTTCTTACTGCGAACACACAACGAGTGTCGTGGCCGATGCAAAAAGGATGAAAGGTCAACGTTCGCGTGAAAACGTGAACCATGTGAAGACGCGCGGTCAAGGCACACAGCCGAAGCTTACACTTGCTGTAGACTTCTCTTAAAGTGTTTGTTTACTGATTTTCAATTTTTGTTGTAATCTATTCAGAAGCACCAATTATTAATGAATTTAACCAAAAAAATGTTTTTTCGGGCGCCCGCGGGTCCGAAACAGCTCCCGAAAAAGTGCCGGAAACAGGCGGTGGCAGTGCAAAACGGGAGGTGCCATCACCTGTTTTTGGGGTTTCCGAGGACCGTTTTTGGTGAAATGAAGCATTTAAACTTTTTTTTTGCTGATTCCGTTAATTATAGGTGATTCTGAGTCTATTAATACGAAAATTGAAAATGAGTAAACAGACACTTTAACTCTTCGTGTTGTGTCACCTTATTTTGCGGCGCTTATAACGCCAAACCGCGTCATATCCTTTATGATGGTTTTCCTTTATTATAATGATGTTAGTAGACTTAATAAACCTTATATATTAATCCCAAGACGTGTTCTCTTGCTTCTACCCTTTCAGAGTCCGCCACAAGGCCGCTGGCCACCACAACAAGACCACTAGACTATTGCGTTTTCTTCATAGAGAGTGTGTGTGCGCGCAAAGTGCGCTCTATCTCACTCCGGTCCACTCTCCGTAGTAAAACAAAACCCCGTGCTCTAATTATAACCATTTTAGAAGATTAAATAATTCGATAAATAATCAAATGTGACAATTATGGTTGGTTTTATGAGAATATTTCAGTGAAATTGTTAAACTTGAAATTATGATCATGTCGCCGCGCAGTGGCGTTGGAACACCGATCAAAAGTATTGGAATGCGTGCCGAAGGCACGGAAGAAGCGAGCCGCAGGCGAGCTTCTTCTGTGCCTTCGGCTCGCATTCCAATACTTTTCGATCAAGATATTTCGGTCCCGACAACTAATTTCAAAAGGTGTGAAATCGCGAAATAATTGAAAGTGACGCCGAAGGCGTGTAAAGGGCTAAGACGGAGGCGAGGCGTAGAAAAAGGTATTAGGTAATTATGAGGAGCTTAGGTTAAAGAGAGCGGAGTGTCGTTGGGAATTTCCTCGCGACGCGACCGCAACGCGCTCAAATTCAAATTTCTCAGTTGGTCTTGCGCGTTGCGGTCGCGCTGCGAGGAAATTCCCAACAACACTCCGCAAAACGAGCGGCCAGAAATTTTTATCTTGACAATACCGAATTTTAAATAAATTTATGGTCGGACATATAGAAGCAATACAATGTTTTTCAACACATATTATATCGGTAAATGACATTAAAATATTAAAGTAAGACTTTACGGAGCTGATGAATGTACCTTAAATGAAAATAGACGTCATACTCATTCCAAATCAGTTCTTTTAATTTTTAAAACTACGTCAAAACCAGGAAAACGAGCTTGGAAAAAATGGCTGAGAAAAAGTTTCAACCGGCGAAAACTAACTGCTTCTTAATTAGAATGACGTCTATTTTAATTTAAGGTACATTTATTATTTCTCCGTGAAGTCCTTTAAGTGTGCCGAAGGCGAACTACAAACCAGGAAAACCACCGCGAACCGGTGACAGTCTTCCTGGTAGATAAATAAATAAAAATGTACAAATTTAATAGATGGCCTAGGAAGCCAAACATATATTCTCTGTAATTCCCTCCTTTAAATCGATTCTTTCGTTAGACTCACCTTCGATTTGTTTCTTTCCGTTGTCTTTGATTTTGCAGTAATTTCTTGTTTCTTTCGTTTACTAGTTTATGTGACTTCGCACCATTCACATTCAACGGTGTAGGTGACGCAGTGACAGGAGGAGGCAACAATTGGTCTTATTTTTAATTTCTAAATTCAAATTGAACTCATAGTTGCTGCCTTTAGTTTCTTCAGCTGACTGATCAACACTGCGTTGGTCTTTTTCAGCGAGCGGTGGTTTGGAGTCGAATGGGTTGCGCATCTGATTGATGATTGACCACCTTGAAAATATAAACTGATAAGATAAAGATGTTTGAGAGCGGAGAAAACAAAAAGTTGTTAATTTTTTCTAGGACACTTTTTTTATAATTTACTTGTTTTTATGTAATAGCTATTTATTTATTTTTTAAATCACCAACACTTGCAATAAATGAAGAGAATGCGAAGAAGTAGTGATGCTATTAGAATGATAATGGTCCATAGTAGCACCATGACTACAATTTCCATTACCCTCCAATTACATTGTTCCGTTTGCTTCTTCTTTAACGGAGTCAAAAGACAACGACGTTCATCTAGAATTTGTCTCACACATACTTCATCAGTTTTGCAGTCACTGAAAAATCAAAAATGTTGATTCACATGAATAGAGACAAAAAATAAGACATATTCGGGCTAATATGATGGGCTCAAGAAACTAAAAATATTCCAAAAAAATAGCCACTTACGTATTTAAAGTGCAGTTATTTCCATATGTTTCAATCTCATCTCCATTAACTGTATGCGTACCAATTATTACAATATTCTTGCTATTAGGATCACAGAAAGCATAGTGGAAGTTTGATGGAATTGGTTCATCCGATTTACAAGCCATATTTGTGATGTAGTTCTTCTTTGCCAGTGAAAAAGCATCTGTATTCGTTCGAACCACTGCAAAAAAAAGAATAAAAAAAAAAACAAAAACAAAAACATACACGGTGGACAACAATGACCATGTCTACAGATCCCTCCGTCTTTTGAGCATTTTCCCGATTCGATATCTGATGAAGAAGAATCATCGCATTTTGGTTCGTTGAACAATGGTGTCGCACCGTCTGGACACGACCACAAGTTGTACTCCTGATCTGAAACTTTGATTTTTTTAAATTATTGAATTATCTAATTATACCTTGACAACAATGCTTGCTCTTTTCGTCGCACCACTTGTTCATAACTGTCTCGTTTCCGCCACTATTACAGTTTTCAAAATTGGAGCATTTTTTGAGTGGGTGTTCAACTGTGCCAACTTCACATTCAATGTTGTGCTCTAAATTTTATTGTTTTTAAAACTGTTTTTGAATTTTAAAAATTACTGAAACAACACATCTTGGATTCCTCCATTCTGGAAATGGCGACACATTCAGGCCTGAAAAAAAGCAGAGAGTACAAAAAACATGCATTGGGTTTTAAGGAAAATTGTTCAAAAAACTGAATTCGTCGCAAAAAAATAAAATAACCAATTTCCTTTGGGTTTTTGCGAAAATAAGGCCCAAATAAGTTACAATGAATCCTAGTTCAAAAGTTATTAACCATCAAGTTTTTATTTAAAAAAGATTTCTATTAAATTATTGATATCTCAAAAAGTGAACCCCCTTCCAATTTGGTGATCCTCCCCCCCTTCTAAAGCTTTCTTAAACTTACTCCATTCCAGGATATTTTATTGCACTGGAACTTCCTTCACAATCTGCATTTGTTTGGCAAAATTCATTGCTTTTCGATAATGAGGCAACAATCGATCCATGTTTTGAAAGATAACAAGAGTGGGTCTTTGCACAAAATCCCTTTTTAGGTGTTATTTTTCCATCGTTGGCCGCAATTCTTACTTTGTACTTCTCTGGTTTTATGAGACAAAATGCTTCAGCTCCTCCATCTGGAAGGCACTCTGAATTGTTGTCGCACCCTGTCAATTCCTTCTTGTTCGCGTTGATAACCGGTTTCGCATTAGTATATCCAAAGTTTTGGACTGAAAAATGTTTTTTTAAGCATTGCTTTCAAAAATTGTAGAAAACGCACATTTATAACAGAATCCTAATGGAGCACCATCTGTTCCACTTCTATCCACTCCGTAATCGTATGTCGGATGAGTTGACGTGCCACAGAACTCGTCATTGTCCGGGTTGCATTCCGAATTCACTTTGCAATCTTTCGGTTTTGAGCTGTCTGGTTTTGTCGCATCAAAATCTGGAAGAAATTAGTTTTGTAGAGATTTTATGAATTTTTAAATGTCTTAAAGGCAGCTTGTCAGTTAACACGATCCAAATTCTAGGCAAAAAATCAAAATTCGAATGGGAGCTCAGGTGGTCCAAAGAACATTACCAATATGCAGCCAAGCGCCAATTTCGACCGCGTTGCACGGACACCGACCGCGTCGCACGGACACGCGCGCATTCAAATTTTGATTTTTTCAACTTTGGACCGCTGCTATGACGCGCGTATTTATCGGTGTGATTTCGCATAAATTGCATTGTACTAATGAGAGAACGCTCTAATTTTTGAAACTAAGATCATATAGGGTAAAATTAACTGAACAGCTGTCTTTAAGGCTAAAAAAAAAGACAGATGACATCGAGTACAAATGAAAAATCAAACAATAAAAAACTGACCAACTGGCAATACCGTCAGATCCTTGTATTCTATATAAGCGAATGAATAGGGAATCGCTAGAAAAATGATGAATTTTATGAAGTTATAATTGAAAGGACATACGACAAGCGATGATCTCATTTCCCAGTTTAACATTGTACCACTCTTGTTCGGTTGATTGAACTGGCCCCCATAAATACGAACCTCTATCTTGCGAATTAAATGCATGCATTTTAGTTGGACAAAATGTGTCTAGATCTCCTGAAAATTTTAATTACTGTTAATTTATGAATAATTTTTACTACCGCAACAAAAACGAGCATCGTCGTTCCGATAACATTTTGAGTCAGACGCGCATTTTGCGAGGGTACATTCTTTTGTGCTTGGTTTTCCAGTCGGACATGTTTGTTGACCATTTATCGCAGAAGTACAAACCACAAAGATTACGAGTGCAGTAAGCGAATACATCTGAAATATTCCTGTTTTCGTGAAATGGTTCATTTCTATTCTCAATAATTAATCAATAATCCATTAATTAATAACCAATTTCAAATACTGTTGCCTCATTTCTATTCCAAATGCGCTCCATAAACTGGCACTTTGCCAACACACCTCCCAAAAAACAAAATGCAAACGCTCCACGTTATTCACGTGAGAAATCATTTGCATTTTGTTTTTTGGAAGGTGTGTTTGCAAAGTGCCAGTTTATGGAGCGCATTTGGAATAGAAATGAGGCAACAGTAGATGAGCAAATTTTTATTGGTAATAAATGGTTCTTTTAACGTTTCAGTACTTTTTTGAATGATAATTTCGAGTAAATTGAAATTTCACGTTGGTATTATATTTATTCTCAATGTTTTGACAGTTTATAAACATCCAAAAATGTTATTTTTCATTTTTTCCGCTTCTGGCATTTCTGAAGATTTGATTCGTTCACGTCATCAGTTGGAACGGACGACAGTTATTATTTTTGAAAATGGCGAAATTTTCGCCCCTTCTGGGCGGTTTTAGTGCGGTTCTGTCGGATGGAAGGGCGATTTTGTTGAAATCAACGGATGTGGAGTTTTTTGCCGAAGGTTGGTGAGCATTTTTGTAAAGGAGGGCTTTAAGGAGCTAATGAAAAGAGCTAAGGAGCAGCTGGGATGTAAATAGACTTCATTCTCATTCCAAAACTGTTTTTAAAATTTTCTAAAACCTCCTAGAAGCCGAGAAAATGAGCTTCAAAACAATGGCCTAGAAAAAGTGTTCCACCTGACCGAACTTTTTTCCTATGAGGTTATTGCGTATTATTTTTACAAACATTTTTGGAGAGTACTTAAATTAGTCCATTTTTAACTTTGAGCTTTTTGGGTTTCATGACGTAATAGTGCCCGCGGACTAGTTTTCACCCGATGGAAACTTTTTCTAGGCCATTGTTTTTAAGAGAGTATTTTCTCGGCTTCTTCGTGGTCTTAGAAAATATATATACTTTTTTTAAAGATTTTCTTATTGATTTTTATAGCTTTTATATTTATTATTGTTTCTGAAAATTATTTATCGTCACTTTTTAACAGTAATTCTAAAGGAATTAATTGAATCTTGATTCTAGATTGCAATTAGCGATAATTGTATTAATTTCAAGGATGTATGACGTATATAAAGTACTTAATGTAGTACAAGAAACCATTTACTTAAGTATTCACTTTTATTTACCAACGGTTATCCAAAAGTGCGCCAGCGTTTTTCAAACTGCGTCAGTCTACATTTCCCTTGGTGCAAATGTTTCATGTTTGTGTTCTTTTATTGAAAACAACAATTTTCGACTGTTTTGCGTTTTAAGTCAATAACTGCTATTTTTAATACTTCAAATTTTCCAGAACTTCTCAATCCTAATAGTCCGGAGCGGTTTTAATAGGGGATGTACGTTTCGCGGCCAATTCTTGCACTCTGCTCATATTTACCATAAATATTCGATAAAGGTGAGCTTTCGCACATATTCGGCTATATATGTCACAAAATTCAACATTTAGATGCCTTCCACAGACACCGAAACTGCCATCGAGGCCCGATCGCTGACCACCTCACCACTAAACACAAAAATCAGCCCGTTTCACCAAAAAGAGAAACTTCTTGTGATACAATGGGAACATTTGAATCTTTACAAGTTTTATCCAATGGCGTTGTGTAGTTCATGGACCATACGATGCCTTTTATATCCGATGTCAGTTGTAAAAAGTCGTTTACAACTTCAACGGCAGAATAACGTCTACAATGGGATGAAAGACGCGTTTGTGAAAATAATCAAACAAGAAGGAATAGGGGCATTGTATAAAGGATTCTGGATGACACTTCCTCAATTATCTGCCTCTTTTCTTTACTCGTCGGCTTATGAGAGGGTTCGAGACCTGCTGCAAACTCATTTACATATTAAGAATCATTCGGTGGTTTCAGCGTTAGCAGGTATCATAATTATACTTAAAATGAACCTTTTAATCCCCTTTTGGTTGCAGGTGGTATCGCTTCCCCGTGTGCTCAACTCATTTTCGTGCCAACTGATATTGTTGCCCAGCATATGATGGTCCATAATAATCCAGAAGCGTTTGGAGGTAATTTAGATGTTTTAATCATTTTATGCGATTTCAATATATAAACAGAATGCAATTAAAAGTAAGAAAACTCTTCGAAATTGTCGAGTTGCTTTTTATTAAAGGAAAAATGAAGTTCACTACAATTTTTACCTAATTTTCCCATATCTACGTTGTTTATTCTGATGTTTCTATCAATATGGGGAAAATGAGCCGAAATTTTTATTGAACTTCATTTTTCCATTAAAAAACCTGATAATATTTATTTTGAAGAGGTTTTTTCTACTTTTAACTATAATAACAGTTGAAAAACCTATGTAAAGTCCCAATTTAATATAAAAACATTTGCAGGTGGTAAAAAGAACATTCCTGTAGCCGATGTTATTCGTAAAGATGGATTAGAAGGGAGACGGACCCTTGGGCTTCGTGTTATCCGGGCGGTGTATAAAGTTGATGGAATTTCGGGCTTTTATAGGTATTTTTGTCATCGAAATTAGAATTTAACCCCCCTAAATCTTGCAGAGGTTTCTTATCAGCTATCATGTTGTATATACCATCGACAATGATGTTCTGGTCGACTTATTACAATTCCTTGGCAGTTTTCAGAATGATTAGGGAAAAGGTTTGGTGGAGATGGATTTCAGCAATTTATTTGAAAACATTTAATATCTTGTAGGTGACAGAGTTAGAATACGGTTATAAACCAATGTCGGCGTCAGAAGTGGATGATCGGAACTTGTTCCTGGATCAAGCGGTGAGCGGATCGATTGGTGGAATTGCAAGTGCGATTGTTACCAATCCATTGGAAATGCTGAGAATTCGTTTGCAGGTGAAAATTTGGTGTTTTTGTTAAAAGTTCAAATTTTGTTAAAGGTTCATCGAACTACTTATCGCGAAACTGTCAGTCGATTATGGAAGTACGAGAAGAGTCAAGTTTTTACAAAGGTAGGGGGGTTTTTAAAGAGAGGGTGTTAGTAAAAATGAGGTAGAAGGAAAATACTAACAATAATTCAAAATAGAACTCGTTATCGATCCATAACTATTTTTTAATCAAAAATTGAGTAGAAGCCCTTTATTTAGCAAAAAAAAGCAATTTAAGTCGGAAAAATAAGAAAAGCCTATTTATTAAAATAATGATCGATTATTAACATTTCCTAAAAATTGCAATTTGGGTTTCTAGGCCATATACGGAAAGGTGGCCTACCTAGGAACACAGATTTAAATTCTTCGAAAATGTCTGTCTTCGATTTTTCTTTTTTTAAAGTTTTTCTATCAATTGGTATTCTTATTCATCTTAAATCCATTTCTAAGCTCTCTGCAATTTTTATCAATCGATATTTGAATTTTCACGACCGTTTTAAGAATTTTAAAACTGTTAAATATGTCCCTTTAATGAATACGGTATTTTCGCGGGTTATTTTTTTAATGAATAATATTACAATACGTTTTACACGATTTTTCATGTAATTAACGCTAGAGATGCAGTTTGCAAGCGGAAAAAGCTTTTTTCTAGGTTATTTATTGTAAACCCTGTTTTGTCGATTTTTCGAAAATTTCAGAAATGTATCTGAATTTCAGTAGGAGCGCTATTTTCGACTCAATCAAGTACAGTTATCTAGAGTCCTTTTTAATAAGTACACTTTCTGATGTTCAGATTCTAAAGGGCCTTTCAGTTTGAAAAAAAATTCAAAAAATACAGATAAATAGCAAGTTTTCGGTGTACTGTAGTTTTTTTCAAGACCCAAACGATTACTGTAGCAACAAACCGATTCCAAACGCGCTCTACTGACAAACCTCGATTTTTTAGGGTGTTCCGGTGCACGGACCAAAAAATTTTTTTTTCATAATTGGTCCAATAGATACCAAAAATGCATTTATGACTCAAAAATAATATTTTCAATACGTACGGACACGGAAAAGGCCATACAAAATTGCGAAAACAGTGGTGCGCGTTTGGAATCGAGTTGAACGAACTTTAAATGTGTGTCTTTTTAAACAATTTTATGGAAAAAATTTGTTTTTATGTCTATCTCTGCGGAAAAAGATCAGGTATGCGCCCAAGTGAACCCGGGAGGTCCGAAAAGCCCGAAATTACCTTAAAAATCCGATTTAGGGCGGAAAAAATGAAAAAATGAGCAAAATGTAATTTTGTTCGGACCAGATAGCTTTTTTTGGTGTAGATCAGATATTTTTGGCCTCTATGGGTCATTGGGACTCACTACTCATCTTTTGGCAAAATATTTCATTTTTTGGTTTATGTCGGGCTTTTGGGGGCTTCTGGATCATTTTCTGGGCACAAAAACACATTTTTTCCATACAATTGTTTAAAGGGACACACATTTAATCGTTTTGGTCTTGAAACTCTGATAAAATCCAATTTCTCGGTATTTGTTGAATTTTTTCTCAAACTGAATAGGTCCATAAGTAATTATCGATTTTTTTGATTGATACAGATAGGGGAGCAATGGGGGTAAAATTGAAAAGTAAATTACCGGTTCCCTGTCTTTAATTTGAAGGTTCGCCAACAAAAACCATATTTTTTTCCAGGGTCTCGCCCCCAGAATGGTAAATAATGCGCTCTATTCAAGTCTTGTGATGCTCGCCTATGAAAGTGTCAAGAGATTTTCGGTTTTGCCAGAATACAAAAATAAAATTGTTTGGTAAACGATAAGTATTACTTATTGATTTTTATTAGGAATCTTCAGTGTGTCACTGAGCTTCATCGTTTTTTCTTGTACTTATTTTCTGTTCCTTGATTTCATGATTTTCTTTCACGTGTAACCAATTTCTTCTTTTTTTTTTGTTTTCTCCGTTTTTTTCGCATGGTTAGTCAGCTATACTACCCTTTTTTTTGATACAAAGTTGTAAATTTTTGAATGGTGTAATTAGTATTGATTTTTCATTGTATACTTCGACTTCTTGCATACCTTTTTACTTGGATGAAAATATATTTTTCGAATTTTTTTTTCGTTTTTATATATATGTGGTTTTAACCTTGAAAATTACTTTGTTTTTTTTTAAATTGTAGGAAATTCAAAAATGTTCAGATGTCTGCTCGAAGAGTTGTCTCAAGGTTTGATCGGGTAAACCAGTGGTTGCAGTTTTCGAGACAATGGCATGTTATTGATGCAAATCAGCAGGTATTTTAAGATTAAAAAAAAATATATGAAAATGAAGTGGGATAGTGTCTTTAAAAGAGGGATTTTGAAAAATTTAGGGGTTTTTCAAAGTTTTTCTAGAAAAAAGAAGATTTCACTTATTTTTCTGAGAAATAGGCATTTATTATGGATTTCCTGGTTTTTCTCGGCAATCGCTTCAAGACCCAAACAATGAAATATGTGTCCCTTTAAAAATTATCAAGGAAAAACAAAGGAAAAATTGTTTTTTGTGAATTTTTCCAAAATGTCGGAAGGTGATATTTATTCATCTGAGTCTTGAAGCGATATGCGAAAAGATATGAAATTCGAAAAAATTCCAATTTCCCGCAATTTTCTGAATAGATAATCATCGAAATTGGGGTTGAATCAATTTATATCCGTTCTATGTTCGAATTTAGACAAATTTTCGAATTTAGTGCTCAATAATGAAGCTCGAAACCGTTTAAAAACTTGCAGTTGCTATTTTTGAAATTATAAGCCAAAAATAGTGGGTTTCTACAAAAGGCAACAATTTTAGTCTAGTGAAAGACTGCCAGTGTAAGAAATATCATAATAAAACATTTATTTCTATAAATTATCGTTAAAGACAGTGTGCCAGTTAAATTTGACCCTAAATTATCTTAGTTTCAAAAATTGGAGCGTACATATTAGTACAATGCAAAAAAATATCGAGAAATGCAAGCTTCATAGAAGTGGTCCAAAGTTGGAAAAAAATCTAAATTTGAATGTCCGCCGGACCTTGCAAGGTGGGAATTGGCGCGAAACACCAATATTTGAATATCGCTACATATTGGTATTGTACTTTGGACCACCTGGGCTCCCATTCGAATTTTGATTGTTCGCCTTGAATATGGATCGTATTAACTGACCAGCTGCCTTTAAAGCATACCCATTTTCAAATATATTTTGTTTTTTGCAGGACGCCGAACTTCTCGGAGAAAAAGTGGCAAAATATCTCGCCGGAAAGCACAAACCAATCTTTCACCCCGAAACTGATTGTGGTGATCATGTAGTTGTGACGAATTGTAAGGACATTGCGATGCACGCATTCGACTGGAAACATACGATTTATAAGTTTAATAAGGTATTTATTTTAAAGGAAATTTGAATCATAATGGACTTGTTCAGTTTGAGATTAAAATCCCTAGAAATTGGAAAGTGATTCGCTTCAAACGATTAAATATGCGTTTTTTTAAACAATTTTATGGAAAAACATTTGTTTTTATGTCAATTTTGGTGGGAAACGAAAAGAGATGAGCCCAATTGAACCCAGCGGGCCCGAAAAGCCAGAAATAATCCAAAAACAGACAATTTAATGCTAAAAAATGAAAAATTTGGCAAAATATGCATTTTTTTCGGCATCAGACGACTTTTTTGGGCCTTTATGGGTCATTGGGACTCACTACTGATTTTTTTGGCTCAAATAGACCCAGAAGGTCCGAAAAGCCAGAAAAAACCCAAAAAAGACAATTTAATGCTAAAAAATGAAAAAATTGGCAAAATGTGCATTTTTTTAGGCCTCAGACAACATTTTGAGCCTTTATGGGTCATTGGGACTCACTACTGATTTTTTGGGCCCAAATAGACCCAGAATGTCCGAAAAGCCAGAAATAACCTAAAAAAGACAATTTAAGGCTAAAAAATGAAAAATTTGGCAAAATGTGTATTTTTTTCGGCCTCAGACACATTTTTTGCGCCTTTATGGGTCATTGAGACTCACTACTGATTTTTTTTAAGGCTCAAATAGACCCAGGCTCAAATAGACTCCGAAAAAATAAGATTTTGTTAAATTTTTCGGTTTTTGGGGCCTTCCTGGCCCTCCTGGGCTCATTCCTGACTGTTTTCCACAAAAATGGACTCAAAGACGAATTTTTCCATGAAATTGGTTAAAGGGGCGTTTAATTTCTTGTGTGGGTCTTGAAGCGAATCAATTGAGAGCTGAAATTCAAGAAAATTGAATTTTTTCAATTTAGGTCCAAAACGAAACTGTTCTTCTTTTCAGGAGTACCCAAAAAGTAAAGCAGATATTCCGGCGTGGCAAATTCATGAATATGATCGATGTCGTATCGCATTTTTGTCAATTTATAAAGCATTGGGAAACAATTTACTCAGACGAAGGCATATTCAAAGGCTTCACTTGTTCCCAGATGAGGAGATGCCGGAATTTGTTAGAAAGAATATTGGAAGTCAGGTAAAAATTGAAAAAAAGTGAGAATTTTTTAAAAAATTGATTTTTTCTTGCAGCTTCGTCAAGTTCAAGAAGTCGTCAAACGTGCAGATGAATATACGGATGAGGAGAGAGCAGCGTTCCCGAAAATTGTGAAGTTTGCTGAGAAACACGTTGTCGATTGGGAGAAGGGGTTGGAGAACCCGGGAAGATATCAGAAACCAGTACCTGGACAGAAGAATAAATAATTCTTATAGATCTCTTAGTTTTTAGGCGTTTTTGTTGATTTTTATTGATATTCTTTTGTTGAAATGAATGGTTATTTTATGCTTTATTCTCATTGTTGAAATTAAGACGTTTTTCGAAGAATTTCCACCTGAAAAAATTAATAGAAGAGAAAATAACGAGGTGGCCTAGAAAACGCAGCTTGTCGGATTCTAGGCCAGCTCATCGGACGCTGTGTAATATTCGCGGAATTTCGCACTAGTGCACCCTGCATATCTATCCTTTTGCACTTTTTTCATTAATCTATTGATTTTCGAGTTTTTAAGAATTAAAAAATGAGTGCGGAGCTTTATAATGATCGAAAAAATGGTAAGAAAATTGATTTATTAAAAAATAAATTTATTTTTTAGGATTTTTGAATTATGACACGGAATCAAATAGCTCTGTGCGGTCAGGATCACTGGGGGATGATGAAGGTAAATTGTAATATTTTTTAAAATTGTTGAAATTTGAATTTTTCTAGAGAAAAATGAGGAAATTGTGCGAAATTGGCAGGAGCTAGGTAATTTCCTAAAATTTTGAGAAAAATCCATAAATTGTGTTTAAATTTTTGCAGGAACTAATAATAAAAGTACAGCTACTAATGGCAAAATGTTCAGAATGAAATTGAGGCAAAAAGGTAGTTAGAAATTAGAAATAATGAGAAAAACGTATGTTTTGCCAGAATTTCCAACACAAGGACGTGTGAAAATGACGCCGGAGGAGAAAAAGGAAGGAAATCGGTTGAGAATGCAGAGATTGAGGGCTAGAAGGAAATGTAAGCGAAAAATTAGATTTTTCTTAAGAAAAAATGGATTTCAGTTGCCGCGTGGTTGGAGGAAAATGGTTATCCGGCAGAAGATGTGGAACAGTTGAGTCTAGAAGGTGAATTTTTAAAAAATATAACAAAAAAATTGATTTTTTGTTTTTTTCAGATATAGCAGAGAGACTGAAAAAATTAGGCGCTGAAAATATGGAGAATCTGGTTTTACCATTCAGAAATGTGAATTCTAAAGCTAGGGAGCAGAAGAAAGAGCAGACGGCGAAGAAGGAAGTAATGGTGGTTCATGGTGAGCGTTTTTCTTAATTTATTGATTTTCCGTTTTCATATGATTCGCTTCAAGACCAAAACGATCACATATATGTCCCTTGAACAATTTCATGGAAAAAATCGGTTTTTGTGGTTATATTTCTGGAAAATGATCCAATTGGTTCCAGGAGACCTGCAATAGCCAAAAAAAGCATGAAAATAGCTCCAAAATGTTATTTTTTCGGCAATTTTGAGCTTTTCGTGAAAATGTTCACCTAAAAATGGCGAAAGCCCGAAATAGACCTAGAAATTAAATATTTTGCCAAATGATCAGTAGTGAGGCCAAATGGGCCACAGATGTACAAAAAGCCAGATTTAGTTTAAAAAAGACCATAAGAGGTCCAAAAAAAATAAAATTTTGCCAAAATTCTCGTTGTGATTGTCCTAGAGGTCAAAGAAGTACGAAATAGGGGTCTTAGGGCCGTCCTCTGGAATTCACAGCAGAAAATTGGAAATTTTCCATTTTTTTTAAAACTAAACGACCTATGGGGGGCCTAAATCGGGCTTATTCCTCTGGGGACTCACTACGGACTTTTTGTCGAGCTTGGGGGGCCTTATGGATCCATCACTTCCCACAGACGTAAATCCACTTGATCCACTTCAGCCCATCCCATCACTGATAGTTATCCAGAAAACTAAATTTTGGGTTCAACTGCGAAAATTCCCAATTCGAGAAAAAACTAATTGAAAATTTAACGTTTTCCAGATTCCTCACCATCTCCATGTTATTCACCTCAATTACCAGCGGAATCGTATTTTGATACAAATGGTAAAATCCCAATTTATTCGATTTTTTCCATAAAACTAGACATTTTGTAGGTATTCTTCCAGGAATGGGTCACTACAATAATATTGATTATGGTATTTGAATTTTTTGTTGTTGTTGCTAATTTTTAAAAATCGATATTTTTCCAGAATACACCCCACTTCGATATGAGTACTCTACAGAGTTGGAAAGTGTCCCGGAGAGAGTGAACCTTATAGAACATGTTAGGCGGAGCAATTATTCGAATGGTCTTGAGACGAATTTTTATTCAAATGAGAGTTCTTATATTCCTAATGGAGAGGAGGTTAATTACCTTAGATGATGTTTTTTGTTTTAATTTTTGTTTTTTTGTGTAATATTTACATTTTGTTCCCATTGAAAAATACTTTAATAACATTGTAATCTCAATGAAACACGTTTAACAATAATTTTTTTTGTGAATTTCTAAAATATTTTTTTTTGGTGCGTTACCATTTTTGTTTTCAAAAAATACCTTGAAGCTTCTTCTCAAAAATAATATTATTGAAAAATTTGTTTTTCAGAAATTGTTTTAGTTTTTTTTATTAATCAAATATTAATAAAAATGGAAACGATTTTAGACATTTGCCGGGACACGTTCATTAGGAAAACTTGTAGGGATTTTATTCTAAAAAATTTCGGGATTTTTTTAATTTTCGAAAAAAAATTTCAGTTGATGATTATCTGCAAATTGTTGGAGTGGCGAATCATCATGATTTTACAACATCTGGTAATTTTTGGAAACATTTTTTCATTTAGGGGGGGGGGGCTCCGGAGAGCTCAGAAATGGGTTTCGAAAATGTAAGATAAAAACTAAAATTTAAAAAAAATTCGTATATGACCTAAGAAATACGAATTGGGTTTCTAGGCCGTATAAGGAAAAATGAGCTAGAACACACAAATACTATTATATATTTGAAATTTTCTATATTTTAGCACTTTTATTGATTTTTCTTATTTTTAGACCTAAACGCACACGGTCAGTTATTTTATAGCTATATTTAGTCAATTGTGAACATTTTCCACGTCGCGTTTGAAAAAAATTAGTTTTTCGATAAATTCATAAATAATTTGGGATTCTGAGTGGAACAAAAAATAGAAAATGAGCTTTAAAATAACACGTTAAGCTAAAATGTTAGTAATTTTACTATTTTTTCTATATTTTGAACTGTATACAGGATTCCAGAAGGTCAATTTCATTCGTTTGGTGTCTCAAAATGTGCCAAATCGGATTTTAATTGGGAAAAGTTATTTTAGGGGGTCATAAAAGTGCGTAAACTCTTCGGAACACGTCGATTTGCAATAAAGCGCATTTGCAACATGATTCAAATGTTTGGCGGGAAAATGGTATTTCATATTGATGATGTGCCTTTAAAAACTTTAAAAAAATATTAATTGGTAGAAAAATTTCCAAAGAAATACAATT
Organism: Caenorhabditis virilis; assembly: GCA_964036255.1. Lineage (NCBI taxonomy): Eukaryota > Metazoa > Nematoda > Chromadorea > Rhabditida > Rhabditidae > Caenorhabditis > Caenorhabditis virilis. Next base: position 2,576,995 of record OZ038415.1, on the reverse strand, counting down.
TATGTTTCTAGGTCATTTTTCCTTATATGGCCTAGAAACACAAATTGCATTTCTTCGGCCACAATCGATTTTTTGAGCTTTTATCGATTTTTCTTATTGGTAGGCGGGGTCTGAGTGCAATTAACGCACAGTTTTGCGTAATTTTTTTTGATTTTCACAAAAAAACCGAATTACATCTGGTTTTCGACAGAAGACATATTTTTCAAGTTGTTTTCCCAATTAATACACAAAATAAAGCAAAAAATATGGGATTATCATCAAAATTTGCGAAAAAAAGGGAGCTAAACCCATCTAAAATTAGAAAAAATGACTTAAGTGGTGAAAAAGTTGATTTGCAAATCGATTAAACTTATAAACTCAAATTAATCATCGAATTTGCATTTAGTTTCATGATATCTTGATCAAAAAGCCCTTTTTTGATGAAAATCGGAATAAGCTTTCATACTCTTATTCTTATTCATCAGAAACCCATTTATGAGCTCTCCGGAGCCCCTCCTTAACAGAAATTGCACAAAAAAACATTAATTCATGCTTAGAAATGATCACCACACTACAAAACTTGAAAAATTTGATGAAAGCGAAAATTTTTGACAAAATGCTGGAGAGGAATTGGAAGGAGGAGCAGTATGGGGATGAGATAATGGGATCGAGTGAGTTTTTGGAGGAAAATTGGGAATTTTTCAAAAAAACGCTTTTTTCCAGTGCTAGCAACATTTAGTAATGAAGGAGAAAGTATTGGAATTGAAGGTAAATGACATTTTTTAAAGAAAAATTGCAAAAAAACCAGAAATACGATATTAAAACGGCGCATTTCAATTTTTCATTGATTTCACATTGTCGCTACCATTTTCAAACGAATTTCAGGTCTTAAGCCGCATTTTTTTCAAAAAAACTTAAAATATATTTAAATTTTCAGATTCTTCCAATGAAATGGCACTCAGTGCACCAGAAGGATCGAACAATTTAGAAACTTTGAATGATATTCAAATAAATTTGAATTTGGTAAAGGATGAACCGATTGATGAAGAATCGTCATTTTTAGAGGCTTCAAAAGGTGTTAATAGTATATTTTTTGAATAAATTATTGGAAATTTTATTTTAGCCCTTCCTACAGATGGAATAAAAGAGGAAGTAATCGAATCTGGCGAAGAAGCAAGTACTTCTCAAGTTGGAGGTAATATTTTCTTATTTTAAAACAAAATTCTTCAAAAATTCCACAGAATTGATCAAATGCTACAAAGTTAACAAAGGTGGACACTTGAAATTTGACAGAGAAGCTATTAAAGGAAGTGGGTATTTGTTTTTTCATTTGAAATTTTAAAAAGTAAAATTTAGGCAAAAAATTGGAGAATATTTACAAAAACTCAAAGCAGCTTAAAAGACAAGGTATTCTTTATTGATTGATTTAATACGGAAGGAAGTTGCAGTTTTAGAACCCAAAATCGATGGAGAGGAGCCGCTAACATTGGCACAGAAAATGGTTTTGTATAGGAAGGAGAGATTGGAGAAGGGTGAGGAAATTGAAGATTATTTGAATTTGGATTGAAAATTGAAGATTTAAAAAACGATTTCTAAAGAAAAATGACGTGGCAAAATAGAATTTTTAAATTGGAATTGAAATTTGAGAAAATTGAAGTTTTCAAGTTTTCAAAAACGATTTCTAAGGAAAAATGAAGTGGCAAAATCGATTTTTGAAATTTGAATGGAAAATCTAAGTTTTTTATAAATTTTATCTTAGAAATGACGTGGCAAAAGAAGGTTTTAGATAATTTTTCGAAATTTGTTTTTTTTTCTAAAATGACGTGGCAAAATCGAATTTTTTAATAAATTTTATCTTAGAAATGACGTGGCAAAACAAGAGTTTGGATGATTTTTCGGGATTTCACTATAATTTTGTTTAGTTTTCTAAAATATCGTGGCAAAATAAGGTTTTAGATGATTTTTCCGAATTTGTTTATTTTTTTTAAATGACGTGGCAAAATCTAATTTTTAAAATAAACGGTATCTTAGAAATGACGTGGCAAAACAAGGTTTTAGATGATTTTTCGGAATTACACTATAATTTTGTTTATTTTTCTAAAATGACGTGGCAAAATTGAATTTTTAAAGTAAATTTTATCATTAGAAGTTTTTTTTATAAATTTTATCTTAGAAATGACGTGGCAAAATAAGGTTTTAGATGATTTTTCGGATTTTGTTTGTTTTTCTAAAATGACGTAACAAAATCGAATTTTTAAAGTAAATTTTTATCATAGAAATGACGTGGCAAAATAAGGTTTTAGATAATTTTTCGAAATTTGTTTATTTTTCTAAAATGATGTGGCAAAATCGGATTTTTTATTAATTTTATCTTAGAAATGACGTGGCAAAATAAGGTTTTAGATAATTTTTCGAAATTTGTTTATTTTTCTAAAATGATGTGGCAAAATCGGATTTTTTATTAATTTTATCATAGAAATGACGTGGCAAAATAAGGTTTTAGATAATTTTTCGAAATTTGTTTATTTTTCTAAAATGATGTGGCAAAATCGGATTTTTTATTAATTTTATCATAGAAATGACGTGGCAAAATAAGGTTTTAGATGAATTTTCGGATTTTGTTTGTTTTTCTAAAATTACGTGGCAACATCGAATTTTAAAAATAAATTTTTATCTTAGAAATGACGTGGCAACGCAAGACTTTAGATGATTTTTCGGATTTTGCTTGTTTTTCTAAAATTACGTGGCAAAATCGAATTGTCTAATAAATTTTATCTTGGAATTGACGTGGCAAAATAAGGTTTTAGGCGAATTTTCAAAATTTCACTTAAATTTTGTTTAGTTTTCTAAAATATCGTGGCAAAATAAGGTTTTAGATGATTTTTCCGAATTTGTTTATTTTTTTAAATGACGTGGCAAAATCGAATTTTTAATAAATTTTCTTAGAAATGACGTGGCAAAACAAGGTTTTAGGCGAATTTTTAGAATTTGTTTATTTTTTTTTAAATGACGTGGCAAAATGGATTTTTTAAAATAAACGGTATCTTAGAAATGACGTGGCAAAACAAGGTTTTAGATGATTTTTCGGAATTTCACTATAATTTTGTTTATTTTTCTAAAATGACGTGGCAAAATTGAATTTTTAAAGTAAATTTTATCATTTGAAGTTTTTTTATAAATTTTATCTTAGAAATGACGTGGCAAAATAAGGTTTTAGATGATTTTTCGGATTTTGTTTGTTTTTCTAAAATGACGTGGCAAAATCGAATTTTTAAAGTAAATTTTTATCTTAGAAATGACGTGGCAAAATAAGGTTTTAGATAATTTTTCGAAATTTGTTTATTTTTCTAAAATGATGTGGCAAAATCGGATTTTTTATTAATTTTATCTTAGAAATGACGTGGCAAAATAAGGTTTTAGATAATTTTTCGAAATTTGTTTATTTTTCTAAAATGATGTGGCAAAATCGGATTTTTTATTAATTTTATCATAGAAATGACGTGGCAAAATAAGGTTTTAGATAATTTTTCGAAATTTGTTTATTTTTCTAAAATGATGTGGCAAAATCGGATTTTTTATTAATTTTATCATAGAAATGACGTGGCAAAATAAGGTTTTAGATGAATTTTCGGATTTTGTTTGTTTTTCTAAAATTACGTGGCAACATCGAATTTTAAAAATAAATTTTTATCTTAGAAATGACGTGGCAACGCAAGACTTTAGATGATTTTTCGGATTTTGCTTGTTTTTCTAAAATTACGTGGCAAAATCGAATTGTCTAATAAATTTTATCTTGGAATTGACGTGGCAAAATAAGGTTTTAGGCGAATTTTCAAAATTTCACTTAAATTTTGTTTAGTTTTCTAAAATATCGTGGCAAAATAAGGTTTTAGATGATTTTTCCGAATTTGTTTATTTTTTTAAATGACGTGGCAAAATCGAATTTTTAATAAATTTTCTTAGAAATGACGTGGCAAAACAAGGTTTTAGGCGAATTTTTAGAATTTGTTTATTTTTTTTTAAATGACGTGGCAAAATGGATTTTTTAAAATAAACGGTATCTTAGAAATGACGTGGCAAAACAAGGTTTTAGATGATTTTTCGGAATTTCACTATAATTTTGTTTATTTTTCTAAAATGACGTGGCAAAATTGAATTTTTAAAGTAAATTTTATCATTTGAAGTTTTTTTATAAATTTTATCTTAGAAATGACGTGGCAAAATAAGGTTTTAGATGATTTTTCGGATTTTGTTTGTTTTTCTAAAATGACGTGGCAAAATCGAATTTTTAAAGTAAATTTTTATCTTAGAAATGACGTGGCAAAATAAGGTTTTAGATAATTTTTCGAAATTTGTTTATTTTTCTAAAATGATGTGGCAAAATCGGATTTTTTATTAATTTTATCTTAGAAATGACGTGGCAAAATAAGGTTTTAGATAATTTTTCGAAATTTGTTTATTTTTCTAAAATGATGTGGCAAAATCGGATTTTTTATTAATTTTATCATAGAAATGACGTGGCAAAATAAGGTTTTAGATAATTTTTCGAAATTTGTTTATTTTTCTAAAATGATGTGGCAAAATCGGATTTTTTATTAATTTTATCATAGAAATGACGTGGCAAAATAAGGTTTTAGATGAATTTTCGGATTTTGTTTGTTTTTCTAAAATTACGTGGCAACATCGAATTTTAAAAATAAATTTTTATCTTAGAAATGACGTGGCAACGCAAGACTTTAGATGATTTTTCGGATTTTGCTTGTTTTTCTAAAATTACGTGGCAAAATCGAATTGTCTAATAAATTTTATCTTGGAATTGACGTGGCAAAATAAGGTTTTAGGCGAATTTTCAAAATTTCACTTAAATTTTGTTTAGTTTTCTAAAATATCGTGGCAAAATAAGGTTTTAGATGATTTTTCCGAATTTGTTTATTTTTTTAAATGACGTGGCAAAATCGAATTTTTAATAAATTTTCTTAGAAATGACGTGGCAAAACAAGGTTTTAGGCGAATTTTTAGAATTTGTTTATTTTTTTTTAAATGACGTGGCAAAATGGATTTTTTAAAATAAACGGTATCTTAGAAATGACGTGGCAAAACAAGGTTTTAGATGATTTTTCGGAATTTCACTATAATTTTGTTTATTTTTCTAAAATGACGTGGCAAAATTGAATTTTTAAAGTAAATTTTATCATTTGAAGTTTTTTTATAAATTTTATCTTAGAAATGACGTGGCAAAATAAGGTTTTAGATGATTTTTCGGATTTTGTTTGTTTTTCTAAAATGACGTGGCAAAATCGAATTTTTAAAGTAAATTTTTATCTTAGAAATGACGTGGCAAAATAAGGTTTTAGATTAATTTTCGTGATTTCACTATCATTTTGTTTATTTTTCTAATATGACGTGGCAAAATCGAATTTTTTGAAAATTTCATCTTTGACATAAAATGAAAATTTTTTAAAAATTAGTTTCGTTTTTTATGAAATATATTTTTTAAAAATACCCAAAAATTTTGCAGACCGAAAAAAGAAGCCAATAACCGACACAGTGGAGGACATACTCGCGAAAGTGCCGAGAATCAATCCAAGCTCACTGCTGAAAATTGACGAAGCCGACAACGCGCCGATAGTGGTGCCAAAAGTGGAACGAGAAGACTCGTCGACGTCGTCAGCGTCGAGCTCGAGCTCCTCCTCGAATCTTTGCAGTATTTATTCGTCATTCTTCCAATCGACATATACCAAAAGTTTACCGGCAAAACTTGAAGAAATGAAAAAAACCGACGCTGCTCCTCCATTGCCGACGAATATCAAGAGAGTTGTGAGAAGAACCATGCCAAGGAAATATCATCGAGGAGGTGGGGGTTTTTAAAGGGAGGAGAGAGGGCTTAGAAATGGGTTTCCTATGAATTGGCCTAGAAATCCAAAAAGTTGGATTTCTAGGCCATATAAGGAAAATGGGGTATATGAAAAGAGCTTGAAATATTTATCATTCCCATTTATGATCTCTCCGTTAAAAAAAAATATAATTTGCAAAAAAAAATCAATTTTACAGGCGTCTAAACAAAAAAACCCCACTTGTATTGCTTGTTTGGTTCAAATTTTAATAATAATCAATTTAAACCCATTTATTGACATGTTTTTCTTTTCACTTTTTCACTGATGAAAATTTTTAAATAAATAATTAAATAACATTTGTTGTTTTTTGTTTCATTAGCGCCGCCATCTTTCACCGTTAGTTAATAATACCCGCAAAACAATTGGATCAAAGGACTGGTAAACAATTACAAGTCGTATCGAGAAGGACCGCCTTCGAGCTTGATTTCCTGGGATTCGAAACGCATGCAGAGATACTCGCCGAGGACGGTGCAGACGGTTGTGGAGATTAGTTGGAGAATCCACCTGGAAAAATAGGGATTTTTATGGAATTAATCATTTTTGAAGGTTACAAGTGTATTTTGATTTGAATTCAGAAGTTGGTTTTTTGAAAAAATATGAAAAAATCAATATTTTCCATATTTTTAAGCTGAAATATCGAAATAAATGGTTTCAAGGCTCTTAAATTAAGCATAGTGAAAAACATAGCTAATGGAAAATATAAAAACACTCGAAAACTGCCATTTTTCAGTGAAAATGGTCCAAAGAGGCCCGAAATAGCCAAAAAGAGCCGAAAATTACACTTTTCAGTCTTTTTCTGGCTATTTCGGGCCTCTTGGGACCATTTAGATAATTTTAGAGAATTATAGGCACAGAAACAAATGTTTTCCATGAAAATGACCCGTATAGGCCCCAAAAAGACTGTCTGGGCGAAAAAAAAACAATTTTGCTAAATGTTTCATTTTTTCGCCCTAAACCGGCCTTCTTTGGGTTATTTCGGACTTTTCAGACCTCCTGAGTTCACTTGGGCTCATATCTGATAGTTTTCCGCAGAGATAGACATAAAAACAAGTTTTGTTGTATAAAGGGACACACATTTAATAGTTTGGGTCCTGAAGCGAAACAAGTAAAAATTTAAATTTCTAGGACTTTTTTTAGAAACTGAATAAGTAAAATCAAACACGTGAAAAAACCATAGTTGAACAACGTTTTTAAATTTTAAAAATTATTTTTCATTTCAAAAATAGGAGTAATTTTCGAGAAAAAATTATTTTCAAAGACTCACCACGTCCACTGCGTTGGAAACGATCGATTGAAAATGATCACAAAAATCAAGTGGAAAATATGCACGGTACACGCGAAATCAAGACATTGTTTTGCTCTTTGTACAACATGAGCAAGTGCGAATGAAACTCCAACTGACGCCAGAATCTGGTATACAGCCGAAATTCGCTGTGTCTAGAACCCAAGGGATTTATTTCTTCTAAATTGAATACTATAGATATTATAATACTTACCTGAATCGAAAATATAGCCACCAGTGAAGGATCGTATCCGAAGAAGCTTGAAATTATCATAGCTGCAGTTTCAACTCCATAAAACGTTGTTTGCATAAAAATCATTTGGCTTATAAGCAACGTTGGATCCCAGATAAACTGCCGAAATGATGACATACTGAAAAATTCAAGAAAATCCGTGAAAATTGAGAAAAGGCGCAAAAATGTGTCCCACGTATTTCGACATTCTTTTGGGATACGGTAAACATTTTGCATTGTGTTTGCAGAATTTCGAATTGTGCATGCATCACATTTTACGACATTTATTCGGTATTTTTTGAAAATTTAGTTTGAATTTCATTTTAAAGGCAGCTTTTTTCAGAAAATGGCTGACAAGGAGAACGAGAATTCTTCTCAACCTTCTGTTGGTGAGGTGACCGCGAAATTGGAGAAAATTCCGAATTTTGAGACTTTGAAAGGGATTGTAAGTTTTTTTTTTCTTTTTTGCTTGAAAAAATTATTTTTTTAAAAATTTAGTCGGTGGATGATATCGCATTCGAGGAGGATATTTTGCGAAATCCGACTTTGGTGAATTGCTGGCAACGATATATTGATCATAAGAAACAGAATAATTCATCGCCGAAGCAGGTGTTTTTGGTAGGTTTTTTGACTTTTTGGAAAAAAACGAAGGGAAATTGTTTCAGATCTATGAAAGAGCATTAGCGATTTTCGACAGGAGTTATAAGCTTTGGTTTCATTACCTTCAATATCGAGAAAGTTCGATTAAGAACAAAAGCCCGACGGATCCAGCGTGGGCGTCGTTATGCGATACCTACGAGCGTTGTTTAATGCGCTTGCACAAAATGCCAAGAATTTGGCAATGTTTCTGTGAAGTTATGATCAAAAGAGGTCTGATCACTGAAACTCGACGGGTTTTTGACAGAGCGTTGAGATCCTTGCCAGTTACCCAACATATGCGCATTTGGAATGTTTATATCGATTTTTTGACAACTCAAGATCTTCCAGAAACAACTATTCGGGTTTATAGAAGGTTTGTTATTCTAGATTTTGCTAAAAAATCAATAAATTTTGAAGATACTTAAAATTAAACCCGCGAGCTCGTGAAGACTACATCGAATATCTAATTTCACGCGATCAAATCGATGAAGCGGCAAAAGAGCTTGCCACCCTTGTGAATCAGGATCAAACCATGTCGGAGAAGGGAAAAACTGCCCATCAGCTGTGGACCCAGCTTTGTGATCTCATTTCTAAAAATCCGGTCAAAATTTTCTCATTAAATGTTGATGCCATTATCAGACAAGGAATTCATCGATATACCGATCAAGTGGGATTCCTCTGGTGCTCTTTAGCAGATTATTATATCAGAAGTGCGGAATTTGAGAGGGTATGACGATTTTTATTGATTTGGAGCGCTTAAAAGGAGGTAATTTTCAGGCTAGAGATGTTTATGAAGAAGCGATGACGAAAGTTGCAACGGTTCGAGATTTTGCACAGGTTTATGATGCGTACGCGGCGTTTGAGGAAAGAGAAGTGTCGATTATGATGGAAGAGGTTGAACAGAGTGGTGATCCGGAAGAAGAGGTTGACTTGGAATGGATGTTTCAAAGGTATGTTGTTTTTGATGTTTTATAGAAAAACGAAGATTAGAATTTTTTAAAAAACGAAAATTAATTTTAAAAGAGGCCTGGGGGACGATAAATGGCTTAAAATTGATAAAAATACGATTGTTGATCAATAAATGGAAAAAATTGAAAAAAATTCAAAAAATTCAAAAATGAAAAAAAACGATAAAATCTTAGATGTCCCTAATGACCGAAGAACCGCGTTTGGTTTTCTAGGCCATTTGTTTTGATTTTTTTGAAAACAACTTTTTTGTGCTTTTTTCAAATATTTTTTGCAAAAAATAGATTTTACAAAGATGTTAAAGGACATATTTTTAAAGCCCAAATGTATTGTGTTTCTTTCGATTTTTGGAACTTTCCGTATTTCTTTTCATTTTTCGAATTCTAACGGATGCAACAGACTCCCAAAAAATTGAAAAATTAATAAAAAGAGAGAAAAACGTGAAAAATTATTGGAAAAGTGGAAAAATGGGCAAAAAAGCTGTAATGGCCTAGAAAACCGAACGCTTTTTCCACTTTTTACCCATTTTTCAATATATTACCATGTTTTTCTCTGTTTTTATTAATTTTTTAATTTTTTGGGAGTCTGTTGCACCCATTCGAAATCGAAAAATGGGAAAGAAGTACGGAAAGTTACAAAAATTGGAAGAAACACGAAACCTTTGGGTTTTAAAAAATATGTCCTTTATTTTAACATCTTTGTAAAATCTATTTTTTGCAAAAAAATATTTGAAAAAGAGGAAAAAAGTGCAAAAAACTGTGTTTTCAAGAAAAATAAAAGCAAACGGCCTAGAAAACAAAACACGGTTCTTCGGCCATTTGGGACATCTAAGGTTGTATCGATTTTTTTCGCAATTTTCGATTTTTTTTCCATTTATTGATAAAAATCATACTTTTATCAATTTTAAACCATTTATTTCGTCCCCTCAGGCCTCCTTTAATACCCAAAATAGCAGGGCTAGTCCTGGGAAAGGTTTTTCTGAATCTGATCCACCTAATTGAGGATTTTATCGAAAAACTGGACTTTTTTATCGAAAAACTATTGACAAACGCCTAAAAACCGGAGGGTTGGAGCTGAAATTGAAATTCTTCTGCTCTTCGAGCCGATTTGTAGCCTCCCCCTTTAAGATTTTCATTTTTGGACACCCTCGTTTGAAGAAAATTGGAAATATGTTCCATCTGGCACATTCCTGCTGGAAATGAGGCATTTACTGAAATTTAGCAGTCTTGAGTCTGATTTTTAAGAAAAAAAGATAGTGGTGGTCCGATTTTGAAATTTTAAGCCTTTAAGAAGTGAATTCATTAAAAAAAATCAAAATTCCAGATACCAAAACCTAATGGAACGGAAAAATCTGCTGATGAACAGCGTTCTTCTACGTCAAAACCCGCACAATGTTGGAGAATGGTTGAATCGTGTGAAAATCTTTGAAAATGACTATGACAAACAGATTGAGACGTTTAAAGAGGCGGTGAAATCGGTGAATCCGAAAATTCAAGTGGGAAAGGTTCGCGACTTGTGGATTGCGTTTGCAAAGTTGTACGAGGATAATAATGACCTGGAAGCGGTAAAATTCATTGTTTTATTGGATTTTTAAATAAAAATAATATTTTCAGAGCCGGAAAACGTTTGAAGCGGCGGTACAAGCACCATTTGGCGGTGTCACAGAATTGGCGAACGTTTGGTGCGCTTATGCGGAAATGGAGATGAAGCATAAGCGCGCGAAAGTTGCGCTATCGTTGCTCAGAAGAGCGTGTAGTGTTCCAAAACCGGGAGATCATGAGAATGTTCAATCGGTTCAAGCAAGAGTACACCGAAGTCCGATTCTGTGGGCAATGTATGCGGATTATGAGGAGTGCTGTGGAACGGTAGGGAAATTGTCATTAAAGATAGGGGGGGGGGTATTCCGAAGCGTAAAATTTTGTTAAAAACGATTATTTCAGGTGGAATCGTGCAGAAAGGTCTACGATCAAATGATTGATTTGAGAGTTGCGTCGCCACAGATGATCATGAATTATGCGTTGTTCTTGGAAGAGAATGAATATTTCGAATTGGCGTTTCAGGCGTATGAGAAGGGTATCGGATTGTTCAGATGGCCGAGTGTTTTTGATATTTGGAATACGTATTTGGTGAAATTTATCAAGAGATATGTGAGTCAATTGTTTATTGCTTTTTTTCTAGCAGATTTTCCTGAAAATGCCATTTAGAAACCGAAAAAAGCGAAAATTCACTAAATATAGATCACCTTATGAAAAAAATCGTTTTTTTAAGCCATCCGGAGCCCCATCTCCCTCTTTAAAGCTCCAAAAACTCAGATTTCACTTGAAAATCCAATTTTAGACCGAAAAAAGCGAAAATTCACTAAATAGGCCCTCGTTAGCCCGGGTAAACCTGAAACAAGCTCGGAATGACCTTATTTAGGCCGATATGAAGGCTTTTTGTTGAACATTTTGAAATTTTCAAAAAAATCAATTTTAAGCGCTTTTTGTGCAAATTTTGAGGTTGCAAAAAAAGAGTTTTCATCAAAAATTCCAAATTTGCCATTTGCTTGATTTTTTGACATTGAAAATTTTGAAGTTTTAGGGAAAATTGGGATTTTTATGAATACTCTTTTTTCGAACATCAAAATTTGTATAAAAAGCTCTTAAAAATGATTTTTTTGGAAATTTTAAAAATTCTCAATGAAAAGCTACCATTCAGGCATGAATAAGGCAATTCCAGGCTTTTCTCAGACCTGTCCTGATTAAGAAGGGACTCTTTAGTGAAAATTTCGCTTTTTTTGGTCTCAAATTGGATTTTCAAGTGAAATCTGGTGTTTTTGGAGCTTTAAAGAGAGACGGGGCTGCGGATGGCTTAAAAATGGGGTAAATCGATAGAAAGTTTGGGTTTCTAGGTCATTTAAAGGAAAAAAACGAATGTGGCCTGGAAATCCAAGAAAATGTCTTTTTTTCATTTTTCTACCTAAACATTGACTGAAATTTGTACTATAATTTTTATTTTTTTGTCTTAAAACTACAAAAAATTGGTTTTTAGGAAAAAAAGTTCAAATAATTTGTATTTCCCGCCATTTTTTGACTTTTTGAGGTTTTTTGTAACATTTTTAAAATTTGGATCGCAAAACCTAACGAAAAAATTATTTGCCTATTTTCAGGGTGGAAAGAAGCTGGAAAGAGCAAGAGATTTGTTTGAGCAGTGTCTGGAAGGATGTCCGCCGAAACATTCGAAATGTAAGACTATATTGATTAGTTGGAAAATATATAAATAATGTTTTCAGACATTTTTCTGTTATATGCGAAACTTGAAGAAGAGCACGGATTGGCGAGACATGCGTTGTCGATTTATAATCGAGCGACATCGGGGGTGGATAGGGCTGATATGCACTTGGTAAGTTTTCTATTGAATCTGTTTCTTTCGAATATAAGCAAAAATTTGTTCAGATGTATAATATTTATATCAAAAAAGTTCAAGAGATGTATGGAATCGCGCAATGTCGGCCGATTTTTGAAAGAGCGATTAGTGACCTGCCGGAGGATAAATCGAGATCTATGAGCTTGAGATATGCACAATTGGAGACGACAGTTGGGGAGATTGATAGGGCTAGAGCGGTTTATGCGCACGCGGCGGAGATTTCGGATCCGAAGGTATTATAAATAGCTAGGTCTGGAAAATAATCGATAAAACATGTTTTTAAAGGTACATGTCAAGTTTTGGGATATTTGGAAGAATTTCGAAGTGGCACATGGGAATGAGGCGACTGTTCGGGATATGCTGAGAGTGAGAAGATCGGTTGAAGCGTCGTATAATGTTAATGTGACGTTGACGTCGGTTCAGATGAGGGTTGATGCGGAGAGAAAGGCTCATGAGGTATGGTTTTTGGATTTTAGGGGATAGAAAATGGATATTAGGGGTATTTTGAAGGTCAAGAACACGGTTGTGATAGAAAGTGAGACATCGTCTTTAAGATTAGGAATTGTAATTTAGATTTGAAAAAGTTGGATACTGTCTTTAAAGGAGGGGTATCACAGAGAATATAAATTACGGTAAAACGGAGAAAAATGACATACTTATGTTATAAATTGGTTTAAAAAATTTTTAAAACCGAAAAAACTAGCAAGTTTCCACCGCGGAAGAGTTTTGGGTTCCTAGTCAGCGATGGTTTGGGTTCCTAGGCCACGTATTAAATTTGTGAATTTAATTTTTTTTTGCTTTTTTTGTGGGACATTGTCTTTAAGAGTAGGAAAATAGTCAGTGTTTTCTTAGAAAATAAAATTGTAGTAATTAGTGGGATACTGCCTTTAAGAATATAGACGTCATTTTTAACATATTCTTTAAAATAAATTATAGAAAAACTAAGAAAATTGGCGTTTTTTCATAAAAACTAATTTTTAAAAAGCTCGTTTCTCATTTAAACCAAATTTGAAAATTTATAGCTTTTTTTAAAAAATAATTTGAATTTGTCTTAAAAACGCTAGTTTTTGAAGTGATCCGATCTGGATTGGATTTCGGATCAATTAGGGAAATTTTTAAAAAAGGTTTGAAAAAAATATAAATCAGAGGAGTAAGTAAGCATTTTTTGAACTGATAAATAGGCGAGTGCATTTTTGGATTTTCGCCAATATTTAAAAAAAAATTGATTTTTTCAGTCAACAAGTGTCGGAAATCCAATGGATGCTCTGGATCAACAAGCACAACCGGTAAGAATTTTGAAAATAAAATTTCAACAAAAAATTCGAGCATTTTTTGCAGTCCGATGGTGGTACAGTAACCCAAATGACAATGAACAAGGGGAATATCTCATTTGTACGCGGAGATTCGAAAACTGTTCAACAAGATACGACAGAAAATCCGGATGAAATTGATTTGGGCGATGATGACGAGGAAGAGGATGAAGAAATGGATATTGACACAAAAACGGTGCCAGCTCAGATTTTTGGAGGATTGAAGAATGATGATGAAGCCTAAGTTTTTGTTGGTTTTGTTTTATTTATTTTACTTTTTTTTCAGAATTTTTTTTTAATCGCAAAGTTGTTGTTCTTGATTTTTGAATTATTATTGTAAAATGAATTTTTTAATGCGAAAAATTTTGAGAAATTGAATTTTTTAAAAGCTTTTTTGATTGTTGCTAACAAATTTAAGTATCGTGTACCGTTAAGTTGAGTTGTGATGTGAAAAATGCGGGTTTTTAAAAATAACTATAGAACTAATGGACGAAGAAATAGATTTATATGATTATGCATTGGCTGATGTGATACCGGATGAAGATGAAGCTGGAAGGAAGGGAGCGGCGAAAATTGAAACGGTAAATTTTTGAATAGAAAATTTTTGAAAATATTGATTTTTTTCTAATTTTCCGGTACGGTGGGGACTTTTCTTGAGTTTTTTTCTGTTTTTCATTTGCCATTCTTTTAAAATCCCATTCATGCACTTATTGTCAACTCAATTATTCTTGATCATTGCGTTCGGAAGGCTGCTCAATCTCACAGCCGCTCCGCACGCACGCGACGCGGTTGCCGACACTCACACACACTGAAATATCGGCGGGAAAATGGATTTTTCAAATTTTCCAGTGTGCGTGAGTGTCGGCAGCCGCGTCGCGTGCGTGCGGAGCGGCTGTTAGGTTGAGCAGCCTACCGAACGCAATGATCAAGAATAATTGAGTTGACAATACTTCAATGTTAAACGAGAATTTTTGGAAAATCCAAAAACTTCATCGAATATTGTCTGAAACCGTGATTTTTCACAAATTTTTGGAATTTTTCAGCAATTTCTGCATTTTGTATACGTTTTGAAATTATTATTGTTTGAACGTTTTGTAATGGATTAAAAAATACTGATTTTTTTGTTGAAAATGTCAGGTAATTGTCATTTACAGCATTATTTTCAGACATTAATCATTCCCTGGCATACCCGAATTGTTGATTTACTTAAAATGTAGGATTTTCTGATCATAACGGTACATTTTCCGACTTCAGACGAGTATTTTGAGCAAAGTTACAAAATGTTCAAAACGTTGACTTTTTTTGTTGAAAATTTCAGATTTTCCTCATTTTCAGCATAGTTTTCATGCATTAATCATTTTCTGACATATCCGAATTGTTGATTTTATTAAAAGATAGGATTTTCTGATCATAACGGTACATTTTCCGACTTCAGACGAGTATTTTGAGCAAAGTTACAAAATGTTCAAAACGTTGACTTTTTTTGTTGAAAATTTCAGATTTTCCTCATTTTCAGCATTATTTTCAGGCATTAATCATTTTCTGAGGTACCAGAATTGTTGATTTTCTTAAAATGTAGGATTTTCTGATCATAACGGTACATTTCCCAATTCCAGACGATTATTTTGAGCAAAGTTACAACATTTTCAAAAAATCTGTTTTTTTTTGTAAATTTTTGATTATCCTCATTTTCAGCATTATTTTCAGGCATTAATCATTCTCTGGCATATCAGAATTGTTGATTTTTTTAAAATATAGGATTTTCTGATCATAACGGTACATTTCCCAATTCCAGACGAATATTTTGAGCAAAGTTACAAAATTTTCAAAAAATTGATTTTCTTTTTTGTAAATTTCAGATTATCCTCATTTTCAGCATAGTTTTCAGGCATTAATCATTTTCTGGAATACCCGAATTGTTGATTTTCTTAAAATATAGAATTTTCTGATCACAACGGTACATTTCCCAATTCCAGACGAGTATTTTGAGCAAAGTTACAACATTTTCAAAAATTGGTTCTTTTGGAAAATTTTAGCTAATTGTCATTTTCAGCATTGTTTTCAGGCATTAATCATTTTCTGACATACCCGAATTGTTGATTTTCTTAAAATATAGAATTTTCTGATCACAACGGTACATTTCCCAATTCCAGACGATTATTTTGAGCAAAGTTACAAAATTTTCAAAAAATTGATTTTTTTGTTGAAAATTTCAGATTATCCTCATTTTCAGCATTATTTTCAGGCATTAATCATTCCCTGGCATATCCGAATTGTTGATTTTTTTAAAATATAGGATTTTCTGATCATATCAGTACATTTTTCGACCAAGAAATAGCCAAAAAATCCTAGAAAATACAAAAATTGAAATGTTGGAATTTAGGCCACGCCCACTTTTGGCGTTTGAAGGAAATTTGAGGTCAAACAATCTTATATATTTATTTTTTTAAATGCTTTGTGCATATTTTGATTAGCTATAATACAAAAATGATGAAAATGAGCGGAAAAACTGAAACTGGCACCAAAATTGCGGAAAAGTCAAAAAGGGGCGTGGCCTAAATGAAAACATCGATTTTTCGATTTTTTTTTCGAGATTTTTGTGTTTTTTGTTCATTTTTCGAACCAAAAGTGTTTTTTAAACACCAATCGGGTGAAGAAGCATGCAATATTAATACCAAAATTATTGGGATCTTTTTTTTTAAAATATTCCCAAAAAATACCAGAATTTTTGCGAAAAATCGTTAAAAAATAGCCTATTTTTGAAATCATCTGGTGTAAAATATAGCGGTAGCTCCCCCTTTATTTTTTTCATCATTTCAGAGTGAGAATTTGACGGAAAAATATGCGGCAAAAATTCGAAAACTTATCATTGGATCAAGGAGTACAATAATGCGATTGAAAAGGGAAAATGAGGAGTTGAAAGTGAAGTAATTCGAGAATTTTTGAAAAAAAAGGAAAAAAATGCAATTTTCAGTCTTAAAAATGCGGTAGAATCGAGTGGAATTGCCATCTGTCCCAACTGTACGCATCACTTTAAGGATCGAGCATGCTCAATGAAGCCGAATAGGATGAAAACGTTTCGCGCGAATAAGTGTGTGGAGATTGAGTTTAATACGGTTGATGACTTGAACACGTGGCTTTATTTGAATCAATTGGAAACGAACACGGACGGAATGCCGACGATTTTGAAAGATGCGAAGAATAAGGAAGTGGAGAGATTTGTGAGATTTGATTATTTATTTTTTGAATTTTCGACTTGCCCAGAAACTAAAAATGCTGCAATAAATAGAATTTTCAGACTTTGAGCTCAAAAAATCATGCTCAAAGGCATATTTAACAGTATTTGAAAGAATTTTATGATTCAACCGATTGGGCTCCTAGGTTTCATCAAAAACGAATGAAAATACTGCCTTTTCGTAAAATTTGGGTTTCAGACGACTCTTAAAAGTGTTGGAAGCTTGATACCAACACTTTTAGCGGATTCAAAGGATCGGGGGAAGGATCGAAAAAGGAGGATGGATGAGGATGTTGCGAGGATTGATAAGAAACGGAAAAAGGAGGTGATAAGGATTGGAATAAGGAAAGAAGAAGGAGATGATGAGAAAAAGGCTCCTTCAAAAGCGGAAGGGAGAAAAGAGGTTAGGGAGCTCCCGCAGAATAAATCGAAATTGTCAGAAGAGCGAAAGGTTTCTGAGAAAAGCGGAGAGAGAAGGATAAAAGAGCATAGAGCTTTACCTCAAGCAGTTCATATTGAAAAAGTGAAAGAAGCTGAAAAAAGAAGAGATCACTCGAAAAGGATATCGGAAGGCAGTCGGACAGAAGATCCTCGACGTTCGTCTCGTGATAGAACTCCGAAAAAGAAGGAAGATGAAGGGAAACGAAGGAGTGTTGCGTCTAGAATCAGTTTCGTGGGAACGTCTGGTGGAGGAGAATTGGGTGAGTGTTGGCGTCTTAAAGACAAGGTGCTTGTTGAATTAAATTAATTTTCTAAATTGTTAAAAATACGCTCTACTGCAATATGTGGATTTTTAAGAAATTCCGATATTTGAACAGGCCCGAAAAGCCTGAAATAATCAAAAACGGGCCGATTTAGGCCGAAAAACTAAATTTTGCGCCAAAAGATCATTAGGGAGTCTAAATGATCCGCCCAGGGCCATAAAATCGAAGTAATACGAAAAATTCGGCCCAAGACAGGTCGCGGGCCTAAATAAGACCTAATGAGCCTAAATCAGACCAAGAATAGTTGAATTACCATTCCCTATTTCGATTTTCCATCATTTTAAGCTAGAGATCATCAGAATCGAACTAGTTATCGATTGGTTAAATACCAAATTTTGAAAATATCGATTTTTGGTAATTTTTAGACCATTTTTAGGTCTCCAAAATTTTTTTCGGAAAATTGTTCCGTTTTTAAATCAAAATTCTTCATTTTTTTCAGAACCACGTGTCCCTGTCGCCAAATCATCTTCAGAGCGAGACGTTCAGAATTCCAAGTCTAGAATTTGCTCTCGATTGACATTGCCCATTCCGAAGACAGAAGAACCGATTGAAAAACCACAGCGGCCAGAAACATTGTCAAAAGCTGAAGAGAACAAAAAAGAAGGTTTCAAACTACCGACTAGGAAAAATGGCTGGAAACCGACGAAGGTTTTGAAAGAGGAACGGAAAGAAGGGGGTTTGCAAAAATTGGGAAATATTGGCAATAAGATGGCGGAAAAAGGTTTAAAAAGTGGGAATATTTGGAAAAATCAATAATTTTCATTTCAGAAGTGGTGAAAAAAATCGAGATGTCTAATGAAGGGAAAGAGAATACGCCGATTGATGAAATGAAAGGAATTCGGGAAAATGAATCGAGGAAATTGGAAAAAGGTGAATTTTTGAAAAAAATGTTTTAAAAATTATTTAGGCCACGCCCACTTTTGATTTTTAAGGAAATTTCAGTTCAAACAAACCTATATATTATTTTTTTAAACGCCTTGTCTTTTTTTAAATTTGCTATAACACAAAAATGTGGAAAAAGAGTTGAAAAAACTGAAACGGACGCAGAAATTCCAAAAAAGTGGGCGTGGCGTAACATTTTTTCAAAAAATTTATTTTTTAGTGTTTCTAGAACATTTTTCACACGAATAAAGACAATAATAAACAAAGAAAACACACATGACTTTTCAGTTGGTCTGGAATTGAGCCAGCAATTTGAACCAATTGAGAAGCTGCCGAAGGAGATTACCACAGAAGTTTATAGGAATGTTTTGAGGATCTCTAACGGAGGTGAGTCCTGGAATTAAATCTTTAAAAACACGGAATATCTTAAAAAAGCAAAATTTTTGGGTCAAACAGTCCGCTCTTCGAATTTCAGAGTTAAGGTGGTTGCCAATAAGAAAAATGCGAACTTGAGCGTTTTTGCAAATTTTAGACCGAAAAATGTTGAAATTCGATATTAAAAATTTTTTTCGAAGTTTTAAAGAATTCTGATATAGATATTGTCAACTTAAAAATTTTGGATCATCCTATTTCTACCAAAAGAACGCACCGCAACCGCTCGCATTTAAAAATAGCACGACTGTGTGAGAGACTTAGTTTTTCTGGGTAGGTCAAAACCAACTTGCATGATCAAGAATATTTGTGTTGACAATATCAACTTCCAACTGTTCAAATATAGTTAAGGGCACTATACAAGCCTAAATTAAGCTGATAAAATTTAAGACGTCTCCGAAGGTCAGACACAAAGCCAGGAGCCCTATCAAACCGAGAAGGAAGAAGTCGAAGGAATTCAGTGTACTTCAGTAACTGGTGAAGGAATTCAGTGTACACGACCATCAAACGGAGGTAAATTTTGAAAAACATTGGCTGAATTAAATTTTAAAGTTTTAGACATCTCGCAAACCCCAATCCAGAATAAAGTACTCGAGCCGGAAGATTGGCAAGAAATACTGGAGCGTCGACGAATGAATATTGTCAAGAATTTACCGTCGCCGGAATTTGTGTTCCCGAAGGTGGTTGAGACGCTGAAAGAGAAGGAGGTGAAGAGACAACAACCACCGCGGCGGAAAATCACGTTTGATGAGGAAGAGAGAGGTAAAATTGAGTTACAAAGAGAGTCTTAAAGGGGGGGGGGGCGTTTAAAGGAGGGCTTTACGGAGAATGTAAATTATGTTAAAACGCAGAAAAATGACATATTTATGTTATAAATGTGTTAAAAAAATTTTTTTTTTTAAGTTTATAGAAGAAAAAACGAGCTACCTGCAAAAAAATTGCCACCGCGGAAGAGTTTAGGGTTTCTAGTCCGCGATAGTTTGGGTTCCTAGGCCACCGTTTTTCGATGAAAATATAATTTTTTAATAAAATTTTAATAAAATGCTGCTGTTTTTAAAAGATTTCAGAAGTTTTCGAGTGGTTTTTATCAAATTATGGATTTGAAAAAAATTCTAACAATTTTCCAAATTAAAATCTACACATCTCGGGGGAAAATTTTGCTAAATATCGAAACTCGATTCGAAAGCGATAAAAAAATACGTATTGTTTTAAAAAATTTAATTTTTAGGTGAAAAAAAGCTAATATTGACGATTTTTCCAAGTTTTGAAAGAAACTATTGGTTTTATGTGGCACCATGTCTTTAATTCGCAAAAAATTGTCAAAAAAAGCTATTTTCAAAAATCCTAGGTCATTGTTTTTAAGAGAGCGTTTTCTTGGCTTCCAGGTGGTTTTAGAAAATTTTAAGAAATGATTTGGAATGAGAATGAAGTCTATTTTCATTTAATTTACTCCGTAAAGGGTAATTTTTGAATTTCGAACTTCTATTTTCAACATACATATTTACAGAAGCTCCACCAACGAGTAGGTCTGAATTCAAAGTTCCGAGCCTAAAAAAACGACTATCCAATGAACAAGACCCGTTTTTCGAGTTTTTCCCAAATGTAAAAGCCGACGAATTGTTTGGAAAAGGGGAAAATAAAGAAGAAGAAGAGGATGATATGTCATATTGGTTGTCGGGAGATACCGAAGTTGAGGCGGGTGATCTGAAGGATGGAGATGTGGGAATAGTGTCGGAAAATGAGGATAACGAGGAAAACGAGGCTTCCGATGATGAGTTTGATGAATTGGACGAAGAAGAAGAAGTAGAAGAACCAATTGATGAGCCGCATCCTGGTAAGAACGGTTTTTTTTGCAAAATTTGTATTTAATGAGAAAAAAATTCAGAAATATCAAAATCGCCAGCCAAAAACGGGCTTAAAGATGAGGAGCAAGAAGAATTGGATTGGGGATTTGATGATGAGGAATTGGTGGGAAAAGGTGAGGAAAAATGGTTTTATTTGAAAGGAAAACCAAAATTTATGACAAGAAATGATTATTTTCCCCTTCCGATAATGACATCGAGCGGAATGTCGCCGCCACCATTTGCACATCTTGAGCAGACGCATGTTGGTCGTCCGCCTCTTTTTTGGCAGTAGCCGGTACTGCAGTTCTGAAATAGGGAAGCAGTGAAAATTGAAAATTGCGCTAAAGTTGAATGGGGAATCTCTAAAGGACCCGCAGAAATGGTTTTAAAGACGGGGTTTTAGAAAAAGTTGATTTTAACAATTTTTGAGGTTTTAAAGACAGCGTGTTAGTTAATTTAACAATATCTGATTTCAATTGGATTTGGATTGGGTAAACTTTAAATAAGTCTAAAAATCTTTTGAATCGATGAAAATTCAAAATTTAAAGTGGAATTAGAATCTACGGCGCATTCTCTTTCGAATGGTACTAAAATGACTGAAATCCTATGTGTCAGTCTTGAGATATGATTTTCTGAAATATATGGTTCGTGACACTACACTGTTAATGGGGTAAACTTTAAATGAGTCTAAAAACCTTTTGAATCGATGAAAATTCAAAATTTAAAGTGGAACGGTTAGTTTTTTTTTAAAACAATACCAATACCTAGTTAATTTAACAATAATTGGATTTGGATCGTATTAACTGACAGGCTGCCTTTAAGAGGGTTTCTTGAAAATAAGAAAATTTAAATGTTTTGCAATGAAAAATAAGAATTTCAAAAATTCTGGAATTAGCTGAAAATGTTATTATTCGACTTTTGAAGGGAATTAGCTGTTTAATTACTAATTTTTGAAAATATCCCCCGATTTTTTAAATTTTTACTTTGAAACTGTAAATTTTTAGGTTCTTATAAAAATGTGTGTTTTTTTTTAAATTTCAAAGTTTCAGTTTAGTTTCAGAAGGTTGTTATTTTGGGATTAGTTTCATTTTTTTTAAAGAGAAGGAAAAGCTCGAAATAGTTTTAAAAAAATGGAATATTAAATAGAAAAATTGGGGATTTGGACACTTTTCGAGGTTTTATGGGTTTTTCGGAAAAATAGGATAAGTGAGAATTACTGGGCATCAAAAAATTTTTTAAAAAGCTGGTAATTTTGGGAAGATGTTTTAAAAACAATTTTTAAAGTTGTTAAGATTAATCTGTATTTAAAAGCAATAAAAAACATTATTTCAAGTTTCCAATATTTTTAAAAAATCGATACTGTGCATATTGATCTGAAAAAGAGAGAAGGAACCAGCAATATGAAAATTGTGCTTAATAATTCATTGCGGAAGCTCCCGAACGCAAAAAAAAACTAAGAAGCGTTTGATTTTGTACATACCTGCATGCTACAACTTGTGATGCACAACGCGCGAGCAGCCTTGTCTAAGACTGGAACATCCATTCGTGCACACGTTGACAAATCAATTGCATAAAGGGTTGAAATTAAAAAAGCGAAAAAAATGAATCGAACGAACATTTTTTGGATAGAAATTTTGAAAATTTGGCAACCTTTTTATATTTGCTTTGTTTTTTGTTTTGAACTGATTTTTTGGTGTTTTAAGTTCCGGTTAATTGTTGACGGATGCTTGATAGGCAAATAGCTACATTATTGGGTGTTTTTCAGACTGATTATTGAAGTTTTATAGTTTCAAAACACAAAAAAGTGACAGTATACTCTATAAATAAAAGTAAAAATACTAAAAACTAAGTAGACCGTTTCGCCCCTAAGCTAAGACGCTCTACCAAGGGGTTGGGGCTCTTCAGTTAGATCCCCTTGGAGTTCTATTACATAATTTAAAGGCGGCTTGTCAGTTAATACGATCCAAATCCAAGGCAAAAAATCAAAATTCGAATGAAAGCCCAGGTGGTTCAAAGAACATTACGAATATGTAGCCCAATTCAAATAATTGTGTTTCGCGCCAATATCGACCGCGTTGCACGGACACCGACCACGTCGCACGGACACGCGCGCATTCAAATTTAGATTTTTTCAACTTTGGACCCCTGTCGATCATCATCGGTGTGATTTCGCATAAATTACATTGTACTAATGAGAGAACGCTCTAATTTTTGAAACTAAGAACAGGTAAGGTCAAATTAACTGAACAGCTGTCTTTAATGCATACTAAGTATATAAAAAGTACAATAACGATAAAATTATATACTGTAGCAACAAACCGATTCCAAACGCGCTCTACTGACAAACCTCGATTTTTTAGGGTGTTCCGGTGCACGGACCAAAAAAAATTTTTTTCATAATTGGTCCAATAGATACCAAAAATGCATTTATGACTCAAAAATAATATTTTCAATACGTACGGACACGGAAAAGGCAATACAAACTTGCGAAAACAGTGGTGCGCGTTTGGAATCGAGTTGAACGAACAGTAACTTACTTCATTTTTGTAAACAAGTGTTATAGTAAAACTGTCGAATCCTTTTGATGACTAGAAGTATGTTTGTTTTTTGAAAATTGTTATTAACACCCAATAAAGCTGAAACAGAAATGTATTTTCAATTATTTTGAAAAATAAGCATAGTTTTGGTTTTTTTTAAAGTTTTCGTATTCCGACATATTAAAGAGCTAAGGAACTTTCCTGAAGTATTTTTTAATCAAAATTGGAACATTTTTCAAAGGATTTTTAAATTCTAGATTTTTTTGTAATTTTAAATCTTGGCGAAAAAATCTCATGAAAGCATTTAAAAATGTTCTAAATTCAAATTTTGATCCTTTTTTTTGGGGAAATCGGTCAAATTTGAACAACAAGCCCTCCCGCCACCCAAATTGAGCTAAAACAGTTGAAACAGACGACTTTAACGATGTTTAAACAAAAATTCAGTTTTTTGAGACTTTTCTGAAGTTTTTTTGAGCCTTCTTCTGTTTATGGTTTCGTTTTACTTTATCCGGACTCCGTACTAAGCATTTCGAAAAAAATGCATATTAAATATGTTCTAATCGATTTAAAAATCTTAAAGACAGTGTATCACTTATTTGTAACCTATTACGTTAAACTATGAGAAAATATTATCTTTCTTTATAAATCTAATGAAATTTGTGAGGAATAATCAAAACTGATAATTTATAATTAAAATGTTTAAAAAATTTGTAACTGGAACCTTACCTTTAATATTGACAACTCAAATATTATTGACTCACTGACGCTCCGCACGCACGCACGCGGCCGCCGACACACTGGAAAATTTGAAAAATTCAATTTCCTGCGAATTTTCCAGTGTGCTGAGTGTCGGCAGCCGCGTGCGTGCGTGCGGAGCATCTGTGAGGCCTCCATAGGTGGGATACCGCGGATTTCGGCTAGTAACGACCTTAACTTTTTTTTCACTTGGAAAGGTGTAACGACCTTAACTCGAGGCGGATTCGAAGGACAGTTATGAAAAAATTGGTCATATATTCGTTTTTAAGCGTTTTTCAGCGTTTTTGCTGCATTTTTCGTTTTGTAGTCGCCTTAACTTTTTTAAAAATTTTTTTGGATCGAGCTTAACTCTGAGATTTCGAAATGACCCGATCCCACCTATGGAGGCCTCAAACGCAATGATCAAGAATATTTAAGTTGACAATGGCAAACAACGATTAGAAGTCGAAAAAATAAGGAAAACCGACGAGATTTTTTAAAAAATTGGGAAAAAATCGTTGAAATTTCCTAAAAAATGCATTTTTTGCATAGAAACCGATATTGCAATTCTTCTGCCGCCCAATGTCTATATTCGATTTAATTTTCCAATTTTTTGGATTTTTTTCAGTTTTTTCTTATATTTTCGACTTATTTTTTTAATTCTATCAATTCTTATTAATCTGAAGCCCATTACTGAGCTCTCCGGAGCTTCCCCCTTTAAAATATGAAAAATTGGATGAATTATGATTTTTTTTGAAGTTCAAAATAATAAGATTCAATTGGAATTTATGTATTATTTTCCTTTTCCTTTAGTAAGTGCGTCGAGTGGAATGTTTCCGCCACCATTTGCACATCTTGAACAGACGCATGTTGGTCTTCCGCTTCGTTTCTCGCAGTAGCCGGTTCCGCAGTTCTGAAAGAGAGAAATCATGAAAATTGCGGTAAAATTTACTGCGGAAGGTCCCGCACTTAGAAACTATTGGTTTTTTGGAGTCTTACCTGCATACTACAACTTGCGATGCATAATCCGCGGGCAGCCTTGTCTAAGACGGGAATATCCATTCGTGCACATGTTGAGAAATCAATCGCAGCATAAAGGGTTGAAATTAAAAGAGAGAATAGAATGAATCGGAGGTACATTTTTGGTCAACAAGAGTCAATTGCCGTCTTCAGAACTTTTGAAATTTTTATGTACAAGTTTGTACAGCTGGGAAGGCGGAGGGAGACGTTGTTATTGTTTATCGTTGGAAGATTATAGTTTTTTGATCCTTACTTGTTCCTTTGTTGACTTATTAGACGGTTTTTATCAAATGGTGGAAATAGGGTATAATGTTTAATTTTAGTAGTGGCAAAAATAACGGAAGCACATTTTAATTATAGATATTCAGAAGGTTTCTATCTCTTCAGGCTTTTAATATCTGCGTAAGACTAGTTTATCTTCTCAGAACTGTTATTTTGGGCAACTGGAAGCTGCTAGAGCTAAAATGAAGCCCCCCAGCTCAAAATAACGAGCTGACAAGCCAGTCAAAGACGTTTTCTTGAATATATTGAAAATTGCAAATTTTCAAAAAGAAACCAGTATGATAAAAAATTTTAAAAGTGGTTTTCGACACCCAAGTTTTAACTCGGTTTTAGAAATTTTTGGGCGCTTAAAGGAGAGCTTTAGGCAGATTATAAATGAAGTTAAAACGCAAGAAAGAGACATAATCATGTTATAAATGGGTTTTAAAATTTTTTTTTATTTCGGAGAAGAAAAAAAAACGAGTAACCTGGAAAAAAAGGGACACCGCGGAAGAACTTGTGTTTCTAGTCCGCGACGGCTTGGTTTCCTAGGCCAACTATTAAATTTGGCGTGTTTATTCATTTTTTAACCTTTTTTTTGCTTTTTTTGCATTTAAAATGAAAAACAGGGCAAAAAGTAACATTTTGCTATTATTTAGTTTCTAAACAAATACAACACTTCCTAGTTTTTTCCATTCTGAAAAAAATTGTAGAAAACAACAAAAAGCACCGTTATAAAAACTAAAATTAAAAAGAAAAACATCAGCTTGTTTTTCATGCAAAATTATAACGTTGTTTCATTTTAAATGCAAAAAAACAAAAATAAATTTTAAAAATAAATAAAAACGCACAAATTTAATAGTTGGCCTAGGAAACCAAGCTGTCGCGGACTAGAAACACAAGTTCTTCCGCGGTGTCCCTTTTTTTCCAAGTGGCTCGTTTTTTCTGTTTTTTTTTCTTCTCTGAACTAAACATTTTTTTAAAAACCCATTTATAACATGAGTATGTCTTTTTTTTGCGTTTTAACTTCATTTATAATCTGCGTAAAGCTCCCCTTTAAAGGGGGACTATGCGCAGGTTATAAATGTTGCTAGATCGATTTAAAATTCAATTTTATATACCCTGGGAAAAATTTGCAAAAAAAAATAGACAGGGCACACTTGTCTGCCACAGCTGGAAACGTTTACGTTTTTGAGAGTTCGATTCCGAATGCCATTTTTTTTCTAATTTTTGCGATTTTTTTTCACTAGGCCTATAAAATTGAATTTCAGAGCGATTTAGCAGCATTTATAACTCATAGAAAAACTGTTTTTTTCGTTCTAATTTTTTTGGCGTTATTTCGGAATTATAGAAGTAAGCGAAAACTGTGTCCTATTCAAAATATGAAATTTAGAAAATATAAATTCATGTATTTGAAATTAAGAATATTCTCGAAAATCGCTTTATTTCCCTTTTTTAATAAGAGCAACGAGTGGAATGTTTCCGCCGCCATTTGCACATCTTGAGCAGACGCATGTTGGTCTTCCGCTTCGTTTTTGACAGTAGCCGGTTCCGCAGTTCTGAAAGAGAGAAGCCATGAAAATTGCGGTAAAATTGACCGCGGAAGGTCCCGCGCTAAAATCAACTATTGATTTTTTGGAGTCTTACCTGCATACTACAACTTGTGATGCATAATCCACGGGCAGCCTTGCTCAAGACGGGAACATCCATTCGTGCACATGTTGAGAAATCAATTGCATAAAGGGTTGAAATCAAAAGAGCGAAAAAAATGAATCGAACGAACATTTTTGGTCAAGTGATTGGGTTTCGACGCAGCGTTTCACCGAAAAGTAGGCGGCGCATTTGGGGAACCGTGTTTAATGGTTTTTTTAAACATTTGTTGTTTATGTATTCTCAGTTCAAAAGTTCAAATAATGAAGCTCAGAAATAGAATTATACTTTTGAACACGTACGTCTGAAATTAAAGTTCTTTGACCCTAACCTTGGTGGATTTTCTTTTAATTAAAGGTAATAAAACACTTTCTGCACTTAATAATTTTATGTCAGAAAAAATTCTAAATTGTTGTAAATTATGACTACACGCAGGTTATAAATGTGGCTTAATCGATCTGAAACTAATTTAAAAATTAGGCTTAAATTAGGCTTAACTTAAGCGAAAATTATGGTTAAATTAGGCTTGAAATGGGCTTATGTTAGGCTTAAATTAGACTTAAATTAGGCTTAACTTAGGCTTAAATTAGGCTTAAGTTAGGCTCACACTAGGCTTAAATTAGGCTTAAGATAGGCTTAACTTAAGCTAAAATTATGGTTAAATTAGGCTTAAAATGGGCTTATGTTAGGCTTCAATTAGACTTAAATTAGGCTTAAGTTAGGCTTAACTTAAGCTAAAATTATGGTTAAATTAGGCTTAAAATGGGCTTATGTTAGGCTTAAATTAGGCTTAAATTAGGCTTAAGTTAGGCTCAAACTAGGCTTAAATTAGGCTTAAATTAGGCTTAAAATAGGCTTCAATTAAGCATTTTCAAAAATTTCCAAAAAAAAAACTTATTGTTTTTAGAACTTCCTCGGGGTCATTTTGAAAATGTTTGTCTTTAAGGAGTTTTTGGCCCACTTCATTATTGTTAAACAATCACGTTTTTTGGCCGTTTAGACAAAAGTAAACTAAATACGTTTTTGGTGGGGGGGTTCTTTGAAATTTTCTCACATATAAAATGAAATTGTTTATGTTGTTTTTTTTTGCTGAAAGTTCAAAAGACGAGCATTAGTCATAGGGGAACAGTTGTTCGTCAAAAAGAATAGCAAAAAATACTGTTTTTTTTTGGGGGAATCACATTTTTTGAAATATGATCCTTTTGATAAGGGTTTGTGTTTAAAACAACTTTTTTTTTAAAAGTTGACATCATTGCCGGAAATGTATAGGGTTTTGAAAAAATAAATTTTCAGGTTTGGAAGTTGTTGGAAATGAAGAAAAAGAGGGGGAAGAGGAAGAAGCTGAAATTGGGAAGGATGACGAGATTGAAGACGGAGAAATTTGTACGGATGATGAAGGAGAAGAGAAAGTGTCCGCCGAGCCGATAATAAGTAGTAAAAATGAGTCTAAAATGGTAAGAAAATGCAGAAAATGTAAGAAACCCGCGGATTTTTCCAGGATAATAAGAAACGTGGTTATCGACAGAGCCAGCAAGTTGTGGAGTCGTTTTCGAAGAATGGTTGGTTTTTAATGTTCTTTTTTTTGAGGAAAAAGGGGGTCCTCATATCTTCCAGTGAACCTAGGATTTTTCTGAAGGATCTAGAAAATTTCCTGAAAACCCCAGGGTTTTTCAGAAGGTTCTCAATTCGTCCAGTGATCCTGGGATTTTTCAGAATAATCTAGAAAATTTCCTGAACATTCTAGGGTTTTTCCAGAAGCTTCTCAATTCTTCCAGTGATCCTAGTATTTTTCAGAATAATCTAGAAAATTTTCTAAAATCCTAGGGTTTTCCAGATGGTCCTCAATTTTTCCAGTGATCTTAGGATTTTTCAGAACTATCTCGAAAATATCCTGAAAATCCTAGGGGTTTTCAGAGGATCCTCAATTCTTCCAGTAATCCAGGGATTTTTCAGAATGACCTAGAAAATTTCCTGAACATTCTAGGGTTTTTTCTGAAGGTTCTCAATTCTTCCAGTGATCCTGGCATTTTTCTGAAGAATCTAGAACATTTTTCTAAAATCCTAGGGTTTTCCAGATGGTCCTCAATTTTTCCAGTGATCTTAGGATTTTTCAGAACTATCTCGAAAATATCCTGAAAATCCTAGGGGTTTTCAGAGGATCCTCAATTCTTCCAGTAATCCAGGGATTTTTCAGAATGACCTAGAAAATTTCCTGAAAATCCTAGGGTTTTGAGATTTTCATATTTTTCAAAATTTCGGGCTGAAAGTCCGTTTTAAGCTTTAGAAAGCCTATAAATTTTCATAAATTTGGGTAATGGTGGTTGCGGCGTAGATTAGAGGTTGAAAGGTAGGTAACCAAAGTCACGTTGGGTCATTTATAGTCAATACAGTCATTTTTTTTTGAATTCAGATTTTTCAATGAAATCAGAAAAAAATTCCAAAAAATGTCCGCTGACAATACGTTTCAAGGCTCAAAGATTATAATTACCTGAACTTTGAGAAATGGTTGGTTATCTATTCTTATTCCCGGTACCTGTTCTTTTTTTTCAGATTTTAAGTTACAGTAGTGGTCATAAAGATTGTCACAAATGGTTTTTTGAGTATAACTTTTTTTAAAGTTAACCGATCGAGCTGAAACTTTCAGATATAGTGTAAAACGGTAAAATACATTGTTTGAACAACTGTATCCCGAGAAATTAAAAGAATCGGTAAATAAACAACAATTTCTAAGAAACACTGAAAACCGGGAAATATGCATTTTACAATTTTTTTTGATGTTATTACAGAATTTTCATGGAAAACCATATTTTTTAGCTTTATTAAAAGTCTGACTGCATTTTCAGCTCGTAATAATAGAAAAAACAACATTCCGAAAAACTGTATCGATGAAAGTATGAGAGCGAGTCGGTGCAAGAGGTGGAACACAGTAAAACCGACTAGATCTTTGAACCAAGTCGATCTTTTTAACTTTAAATATTGTTTTTAAACACCCAATTTAACAATAAAACAGAAAAATAATGTTAATATTGCATATATCATTTATTATAACAAACAGAGGTCAGCATAGTCCACTAGTAGTACAATTTTGAAGTGAATCCGACACATTCAACGCTGAATATCATAACGGCAAGAGCTTGAATTAATAAAAACTAACCTGTATTTGAAAGAAAAATATTTTTAGATTATAATATACATAATTTTAGAAGTGGACCTTAAAGATACCCCGTTTTATGAACGGGAATTCATGAGATTGTGTGAAGCAAACCTGACGTGATACTCGATAAATGTGAAGCGACCAGTTAGCGCGATCTATACACTATTTTTTTTTGTCAATTTGTGATTAATTAGCCGTTTTACATAATTAAGTTAATTATCATCATGGATCTGACCTTTTTACGCTTGATTTCGAGCGCGCAAATATGACGTCCAGGCTTGCTTCAGACAAATCCATGAATTCCCGTTCATAAAACGGGTTACCTTTAAGGTCCACTTCTCAAATTAAGTATATTATAATCGAAAAATATTTTTCTTTCAAATACAGGTTAACTTATATTAATTCAAGCTCTTGCCGTTATGATATTCAGCGTTGAATGTATCGGATTCACTTCAAAATTGTACTACTAGTGGACTATGCTGACCTCTGTCTGTGATTATGAATGTTATATGTTAAATTAACATTATTTTTCTGTTTTATCGTTAAATTGGGTGTTTAAAACGAATATTTAAAGTAAAAAAGATCGACTTGGTTCAAAGATCTAGTCGGTTTTACTGTGTTCCGTCTCTTGCACCGACTCGCTCTCATACTTTCATCGATACAGTTTTTCTGAGTGCTGTTTTTGTTATTATTTTGAGCTGAAAATACAGTCAGACCTTTAATAAAACTAAAAAATATAGTTTTACATGAAAACTCTATAATAACTTCTAAAAAAATTCGTAAAATACATATTTCCCGGTTGTCGGTGTTTCTTAGAAATTGTTGTTTTTTCACAGGTTATTTTAATTTTCGGGGATATAGTTGTTAAAACAATGTATTTTACCGTTTTACACTATATCTGAAAGTTTCAGCTCGATCGGTTAACTTTTAAAAAAGTTATACTCAAAAAACCATTTGTGACAATCTTTATGACCACTACTGTAAGTAACAAAAACGAAAAAAACGGTAAGAAAACCAAAAGATCGGAAATACAGAGGGTATACTCATTGGATACCTCAGGGGTATTTAACGCGATAGATACCGAAATTATGCAACAGTAAGGAATGCACCAAAAAAAAGTAGTTGCAGGCTGTCAGTACCAGTTTAGGCTAACTTTGTTTTTTTTAATTTTGATCCTTAAAATTTGATCCAAAACTTCGATGGTTCGTTGTAGTTAAAACATATTCGCGCGGGTGGTTAGAATTGATTTGGCATCTACCGAAATTAATAAAGCAAAAATAATTTGAAATTTGAAAAAATTAGAATTTTAAGATTTTTTTTCGAAATTATCGATTTTTGTAAATTTAGGAGGCTTTTACAAAATTTGACCTATCTCAAGTATTGATTTGAAAAGGTCCATTTAGGCCTAACCTAATTCTGAATGACAACTAAGCATGATAATTCAGGTGTAGGATCCTAATGAGATCCCTCCCTTAGTACCAGGAGGGATCCCCAAACACACATCGGAGAAGTTCGAATTACAGGTCATAAAACATTATTTTTTCCAGAAAACACTTCCCAAAGACGTCGACGAAGAAGTTCTGATGAAAATATTCGAATCGAACAGAATAATGTAAAGCATCACCACCATCATCAGCACGATGAACGACGTCTTTTAAAACGTCGAAATTGATAAAAATTTGTAGGTTTTTCAATTTTTTTTTGTAATTTTTTGTATGTACTTATACCTCACATTGGTTTTTTAACATTCCTCACCATTTTTTGGGGTTTTTTGTTCAGTTTTACTTATATGTTTTAATCTCGAATAATAATTTAGAAAATAAGCTTTATTTGGATGTATTGTCACCGTACACAAAAATAGTTTTGGAGATGGGTACGGTAAGGTTGAATAAAATGGCATATTTAAGTAGAAGTATGCGTTTCCCGTACAAAAGAATATTATTAAAGGAGAGGATTTGTTGAAAGAGGAGAGGTTTCTTTTTAAAAAAAATTAGATTTGTACTGTAATTTTAAGCAATCTAGTGTTAAAGACAAGGTGCCAGCTGGTGGGGAAGTGAGAAAAAAAAGATAGCACACTGTCTTTAACGAGAAATCAGAAAAAAATTATTTAAAAAAGAGCCGTATTCTAAAAATGGAATTGTTTAATAAAAACACTTATAATTAATTGAAACCTCGCCGCCGGACCAAGATTCGATGGATTTGCGGGTGAATCCCGTCTGACAATTGCAAAAGACGACAGCGTTTGAAACGTCCTGCACACCGTCACCTGCAAGAAGAATTTGGGGGATTTTAATTTCATTTCGTATATAATCGATTTATCATCGATTTGATTTTGCAGAACGCGATTTTATATACATGTTTCCGGTGGCAATTGTTGTGACATTTGTGATGTAATGGGTTTGAAAGGGGGGGGGATTAGGAGAAAAGATGATAAAGAGCTTCTAATTGCAATGATGAAGGGGAGGAGATGAGTCATGGTACTTAAATAATAAAAAAAGAATGGAGGAACAGGTGCTGGTTAGGTTTTTTCTTTGTTTATCGAGACACAATGATTGGTTTGTGATGTGTTGTTGTTGTTTTTGAACGAAGAAATATATCAAAAGAGTATAATTACAATTTGCTGGTGCAAATAGAGCTCATACTCATTCCAAACCTGTTTTTAGAATTTTCTAAAGTCACGTAGAAGCCGAGAAAATGAGCTTCAAAAGGATGGCCTAGAAAAAGCGTTGGGAAACTAGTCCGCGGGATTTATTATGTGAAAAAAAAACACAAATATAAGTTAAACTGAACTAATTTAAGTATTTTTTCATAAATATAACTCGCAAAAAGCTCATTGGAAAAATTTCGGCCAGGTTGACGAACTTTTTCTAGGCCATTGTTCGAGGTTCATTTTCTCGACTTCTAGGTGGTTTTAGAAAATTTCAAAAACAGATTTGGAATGAGAATGAGCTCTATTTTTATCGAAAGTTACATTTTTGATACGCTTCCTAAATTTCTCCTTTAAAGACAGAGTGCCACTTATTATATACCCGTATTTTATTTTTTTAAACCTATATCCTTAAAATTTCAACTGGTACACTGTCTTTAAGCTAAGTGTTTCTTTTTTTTTTTGAAAAAAAAACAACGATTAAACGAAATATGCTAGGTAATACAATACGAATTCAAGGGTTTAAAAGAATTAAGTTTGAAAGAAAGTATTTGTAAAAATTGGATTTTCTCATTCAATTCTGACATACTAAATATAATTGGCACAGTGTCTTTAATCGGGGGGTTCTTTTTTTTTTAAAAAAAAAATGATATGTTTAAAGAGAACGCGCTAGTTGATAACGTACGAAGATTTCAAAGATTTCAAAAAAAATTAAGATTTCAAAAAATAGTTGTAAAATGCGATTATATAATAAGTGGCATACTGTCTTTAAAGAAGAAATTTTGGAAGTTTATCAAAAATTTAATTTTCAGTTCATTCTCATTTCAAATCTGTTTTTAAAATTTTTTTAAACCACCTAGAAGCCGAGAAAATGAGCTTCAAAACAATGGCCTAGAAAAAGTTCCCCTTTTCCCAAACTTTTTCTATGCCATTATTTTGATGCCCGTTTTCTCGGCTTCTAAGCGGTTTTAAAAAATTCTAAAAACAGTTTTGGAATGAGCATGAGCTCTATTTTCATCGCACATGCTCAGAAAATTGCCATTATACTCTTTTGATATATTTCTTCGTTCAACAACAACAACAACACATCACAAACCAATAATTTCGTCTCGATAAACAACGAAGAAAAAAGCTAACCATCACTTGTTCCTCCATTATTTTTTATTTTTGGACTAGTTTTCCAAACTTTTTCTAGGCCATTATTTTGAAGCCCGTTATCTGGACTCCAAAATATTTTATTTCAAAAAACCCACCAGACTCCTGCGATTTTCCAATAACTCGAAGAATCGGCAGATTCTTCTTACAAGACGTCGGTATGCTTGAAATGTCGCAGAATCGTAGAGTTACATGCTGAAAAAATAGTGAATTTCAGGGTTGTTTCAAGGAATTCGGATACGAGAAAAAAACCCCTACATGATCCACTTTAATCGCATTCGTATCGTCCTCAAAATCACAAGTCTTGTCACCGTCACATGAGCAGAGGGTAAAATTTTTGTGCTCTGGAGCGGCGTTTAGGTCGTAGATTTCGTGCTGAAAAATTTTCGGGTTGTTTATGATTATTTTTAGATGATGTTTGGAATTTTAAGTCTGAAAATCGTGTTGTTTATAAAGCTGCAAACACTTAAAAAAGATTAAAAACCGGTTTTTTTTGGAATAACAACATGTTTATAACTTTTGAGTTGTTTGATTTTTATGCTTTAAAGACAGTGTGCCACCAATTTTTTAAAAACTTACAGAACGATTAGAAAAAGCTGCTGAATATAAAAGGAAACAACCAAATTTTATAGAAAACGAAAAATTTCCACTGACCCCTTGTCTTTAAGATCTTCCAAATAAAGATGCCAAATATTTCCAAAGATCTCAGAATTTCAAAAAATAAATAACGAACCGTTAGAATCTCGTCATAAACCGGCACCATACCACTACCAAATCCTGATGACTCCTCGGCGTCCGGTTCAAGCAGCGGGTACGTGGAGATTGTCGCACCGCATGGGTTTATCCTTTTACATTGGCTTAGGGCTGGTTTTATCTGGAATTGTGGTAAGCGTTTTGGGGGATAAATCTTGCTGAAAATTGTGAATTCGGCACACTTTTTTAAAACTTCTTTGGGTCAATTTTTAGGTGACAAAAAGTCCTCTAAAATCAGCTTTTATTAATAAAATCATCGAACTTTTGAATAAGCTTAAAGACAGTGTCCCATTTATCAATTTCATCTGGTATCGTGTCTTTAACCCCAAAGAAGTTTTTAATTGAAATTTACATCTCTTTTTTTAATATCTAATTTCTGGGGCCACTTAAAGACAGTGTCCCACCTGCGGAAAATTCGAAAAAAAACGAAATTACACCATGTCTTTAACTCTAATTTTTTTCAAAAACAAAAAAAGCAACACAAACCTCAACATCAGAAAGGGGTTCATCATCAGCATAGCAAAAAATCATAAAAATCGAAAGAATCAAATAAAAGCCGACAGTATCATAGGTACGCATTGTTTCCTAAAAAATACATAAATATGATATAATAATAAGAAAACAAAGAGATGGTGGGGGGGGGGGGACCCCATAATATGACACAACAACGAAATAAATTTGTTTTGAATGAAAAGATAAGAAAAGATAACGGACCCAAGTGATTTGGATGGGGGATTCTCGATTGATGATATAGACTCCGCCCTCCCTCGCCTTTGGAGTCAGTTGGGTGGAGAGGAGAGTTCTAGAAAAACATATTATAAATTGAAGAGATGGGTCGACGAAAATTTCGAAAGGGTAACAACACATGTCAATGACATAAAAATGAATTTGTCCTCCCCTCCAAATCGTCGTTTGGCTTATGAGCAATTTTGATTTGGGAGGATGTGTTGCTGCTGCACTGGAGGAGATTTTAGTGTGTTTTTTTTTGCACCCCGGTGGAAAAGGGAAAAGGTTAATGGGGGGAAGAAAGGACAGACTCTGGGGGCAATGTTTTGGGAGATGAATCATTTGGGGGGGGGGGGGTAAAATCGAAATTTATATGCAAAAATTATATGGAAAAGCTAAATCTTTAGAAAAGCTATTGTCACCTCAAATATTCTTGATCATGGCGTTCTAAGGGCTGCTCAACCTCACAGACGCTCCGCACGCACGCACGCACGCACGCGGCTGTCGACACTCAACACACCGGAAAATTTGCGGGAAAATGAATTTTTCAAATTTTACAGTGTGTTGATTGTCGGAAGCGTCTGTGAGGTTGAGCAGCACTCAAAATGCAATGATCAAGAATATTTGAGTTGATAATAATGATTCACGATTTGTGTCGAGTGCGCTTAACTCGCGCTTGAGGGTTTTTTAGCTATTCATGATTTCTTAGGATTAAATCTACTCGTTTTGAAAATAGGAACCCCCAGTACATTCGTGTATTTCAAAAAAAAAATCAAAAAAATTTGGCTGTACAAAAAAGTGAAAAAAATGAAAGGGGACTAACTTTGGGAAGTTAGTCCTTCGAACTTAAAAAAACTTCAGTGGTGATCCAAATTGCATTTTTTTCTTCTATTTTTGTTCCAATGTCTTTTTCGGCCACTGATTCTCAGCGGGAACTTTGTAAACGCAGAGGGACTTCATGTTTTCTGAATTTTGTCGATTTTTTGCACTTTTTTGTATCTCAGGCATTAAAAAAAATTTTTTTTTGTTTTAATGTTAGGCTGGTTTGCTCAAAAAGCGTCCAGATTTTATAAGAAAACCAGGAGTATATTTTAAAAATCTCTTAAAGAAGCGGTGTTACAAAATTGACTTTTAAAGATATACGGACTGAAAATCGTAAAGTACCATTCGTTTGGAAATGTGATTTAGAATTTAAAAATACTTGACGTAGAATTAAAAAAAATAATTTTTATTTTTTGCCAATTTAAACATTTTTTAGAACATTTAAAAATTTCAGCCTCAGACATGACTGCAAATGAGGGGTGGGCCGGTCGAATTACCATATCTCATGAT
This sequence comes from Caenorhabditis virilis, assembly GCA_964036255.1. Taxonomy (NCBI): domain Eukaryota; kingdom Metazoa; phylum Nematoda; class Chromadorea; order Rhabditida; family Rhabditidae; genus Caenorhabditis; species Caenorhabditis virilis. The sequence continues at coordinate 2,540,161 of OZ038415.1, read as the reverse complement.
TGAAGCATAGGATTTTAATAATTTTGGTACCAATCGAAAGAGAATTCGACGTAGATTCTAATTCCACTTTAAATTTTCAATTTTCATCGACCCAAACATTTTTTAGACTTATTTAAAGTTTACCCCCATTAACAGTGTAGAGTCACGAACCGTATATTTCAGAAAATCATATCTCAAGACAAACACACAGGATTTCAGTCATTTTAGTACCATTCGAAAGAGAATGCGACGTAGATTCTAATTCCACTTTAAATTTTGAATTTTCATCGATTCAAACGATTTTTAGACTCATTTAAAGTTTACCCCATTAACAATGTAGTGTCACGAAGCGTATATTTCAGAAAATCATATCTCAAGACTGACACACAGGATTTCAGTCATTTTGGTACCAATCGAAAGAGAATTCGACGTAGATTCTAATTCCACTTTAAATTTTGAATTTTCATCGATTCCAAAGATTTTTAGACTCATTTAAAGTTTACCCCATTAACAGTGTAGTGTCACGAAGCGTATATTTCAGAAAATCATATCTCAAGACTGACACACAAAATTTTTTAGACTTATTTAAATTTTTTGACACTTTCAGTGTAGTGTCCAGAACCATATGGTCGAAAAATCATATCTCAAGATTGACACATGGGATTTTTATAAATTTGCCACATCAATCAATTCGTTTTTCGATGTATAGATTCTAAAAATATTTGAAATTTGAAATTTATGTCAATTTTTAAATCTGTTAGCCCATTTTTAAATTATTTCAAATTTTCAGCAGTAGTGAAAATAATACCTCTGAATTGAACTTATTGAAATTCTTGAAGTTCATATTTTAGAAGCCAAAAATTTAGGAATTTCAATTTTTTGTGTTCCAAAACATCCCGTTTTTCCGAGTTTAAAAATTGTTTATTTTTCAGTGAAAGAAAAACATAAATTCTATGACACAACATTGCTAAAATTTGCCAAAAAAATGTGTCTTTTAATTTATGTCTTTAAAAAACTGTATTTTAAACTAAAGAGGTAAATTTTATTGAAAATTTAAAAAAAAAGTAAAAACGGAAGAAAATGACAACTCAAATCGGAAGTTTTCTTTGACATGTTATCAATTTATGATGTAAATGATGTACATAACTATAAAATTAAAATTTATTCGTTTTTTTTTTGAAATTTTAACAAAAAAAAAATGTTTTTCATTTTTTTTTTTGAAAAATAAAAGCTTTACGAACTTGGATTCCTAGTCCGCATTTTTCGTTTTTTAGACCGTTTCTAACTTATTTAAAAAACATATTTTTCATAGGAAACAAGTGTAAAAAAATTGTTTTCAAAAAAAATGGCCTAGAAAAACAAACGCGGTTCTTCGGCCATTAGGGAGATCTAATATTTTATCGTTTTTTCGCCATTTTCGATTTTTTTCCTTTATTGATAAACAATCATAATTTTATCATTGTTAAACCATTTATTTCGTCTCCTCAGACCTCCTTTAACTAGAAAAATGATTTTTTTCAATGATTTTTCAATGCCAAAAAAATAGCCTAATCTTGACATTTTTTTTTCTTTGAAAATTGTTCCAAAGAGGGGAAAATCAATAATTTTGGAAAATTTATGAAATTAATGTTTATGGCCTAGAAAACCAATTGAGGACTAGAAATCCAAGTTCGGCCAAATGTTTTTAAACAAACGGAAATTTAAAAATCAAGTTTTTGCTTTTTTAAAAATTATGCTTTATTTGTTAAATTTTCGATGTACATTTTTTGTTATTTTGATTCCGGGCGCTCTTATTTTCTACTTTTTTGCAAATTTTTTTCACTAGGTATATAAAATTGAATTTCCGATCGATTTTGCAACATTTATTACCTGGGTAAAGTCCTCCTTTAAAACCCTACCCAGTAAATTGGCGCTTTAAAAAAACATTAAAGGAGGGATTTACGGAGATTATGCATGCGTCTGGGAAGAAAATAGGCTTCAGACTCATTCCAAATCTGTTTTTAAAATTTTCTAAAACCACCTAGAAGCCGAGAAAACACGCCTCAAAACAATGGCCTAGAAAAAAGGGCCACCTGGTCGAACTTTTTCCTATAAGCTTTTTTCGTGTTTCGTCAATAAATAGTTATGCAGAATGCTTATAGTAGTCCTTTTTAATGTTTTTTCATCTTAATTTATGTTTTCTTTTTCATTTTTTTGGACTTTTCATGCCTGCGGACTAGTTTTCGCCGGTGGCCCTTTTTTCTAGGCCATTGTTTTGAGGAGTGTTTTCTCGGCTTCTAAGCGGTTTTAGAAAATTTTAAAAACAGATTTGGAATGAGTCTGAAGCCTATTTTCATCCCAGGCGCATTCATAATCTCCGTAAAACCCTCCTTTAAAATCAGTTTTAACGTATTATGGCTTAACCCGCGCCAAACGCGCGCTAAATTTAACGTCAACAAAATGTAAATTTTTCCAGTGAAAAATATGTAAACTTCGGTTTTCACATAACTTCAAATTTTCAGTACCAAATATGAACCGATTTTCCAGTTTTTTAAACCAATTTTAGAATACGCGCTTTTATTACGCTTCATTGACTTTTAATATTTTATTTAAAGTGTTTGTTTATTGATTTTCAATTTTTGTTTTAATCTATTCAGAAACACCTATTATTAATGAAGTTGTCAAAAAAACAATTTTTTCGGGCGCCCGTGGGTCCAAAACAGCTCCCGGAAAAGTGCGGAAAACAGGCGGTGTCAGTGCAAAACGGGAGGTGATACCACCCGTTTTTGGGTTTTTGAGGGACCGTTTTGCTCAAAATTAAGCTTTTGAACTGAATTTTTTTGTTGATTCCGTTGATAATAGGTGATTCTGAGTCGATTAAAACAAAAATTAAAAATCAGTAAACAGACACTTTAAAGGGAAGGGGGCTTTACGGAGATAATAAATGTGCCTTAAATGAAAATAGATTTCATTCTCATTCCAAATCTGTTTTTAAAATTTTCTAAAACCACCTGGAAGCCGAGAAAATAAGCTTCAAAACAATGGCCTAGAAAAAGTTGGCCGAACTTTTTCTAGGCCATTTTTTTAAAGGTTGGTTTTCATGAATATTTATGGAAAATGGTTAAATTAGTTTATTTTACCTTCTTTTTTTTGTATTTTCACCTAATAACACCCGCGGACTAGTTTTCCCCATCCTTTTCTAGGCCATTGTTTTAAAGCTCATTATCTCGACTTCTAGGTGGTTTTAGTAAATTTTAAAAACAGATTTGGAATGAGAAAGAGTTCTATTTTTATAGAAGGTATACTATGTAAAAGAAATTTCGGTCCAGAATATTTGTTTGTTTAGAAAAAATTTTTAAAAGTACTTTCAACAAAAGGTAACCAAAATGTCACATAACCAAAAAGTGATGATTTTTAAAAAGAAACTTACAAATGGTTCTTTTTCGCATAAATTTTAATTGGGCCATGATCTTTAAAACAGCAATTTTGTTCTTTGAAAAAATTGTATTCTCAATATTTTCAATAAAATAGACAGAGAGTCTATATTTCTTTGAAAACAAACTCGACCTTTTTCTATTGTAATATACATTTTTTTTCCTTTTTCGTTCAAGAAATTTTTATCATAAAGAGGGAGTTTAGAACCAAAACTGATGACTGCATTATTTTCCCAATGTTATCATTTATAAATAATATACTTATAAATCATTTTGAGCTTATTTTATTTTGTTATCAATTGCTCTTATGCCTCTAAAACGTCAAAGATGTTTCAGATTTTTGAGTCCTTTTAAAAAATATAGGTGTATATGTTTCAAAAAATAATCAAAACAATTTTATTTTATTGCCTTATTACAATCTTACAAAAATAAATAAATAAACCTACTCATTTCAATTTTCTGAAAATGATAAGAACACATTTTTTTGATGTATTTCAGGTACAGAAGGAGGAGGAGAAGAAGACCGCGGAGGGAGGAAATGAATAATTTTAGGTGAGTATTTATAGTTTTTTGAAACAAAAAACAATTTTTTTTCAATGAAATTTTGAAATTTTTGAAAAAATGGGGGGGGGGATAATTTAAAATTTTGTTTTAAATAAATTTTTTTAGAAAAAAAAATGAAAAATCGGAGCAATTTGGGGAGAAAATTGTATTATCGATTTTTTAGGTATAGTACTTCTTAATTGAAAAAAAACCAAATATTTTATTAAAGACAGCTTTAGTTAATTTGACCCTACCTGTTTTTAGTTTCATAAATTAGAGCGTTCTCTAATTAGTACAATGCAATTTATGCGAAATCACACCGATAAGTACACGCGTCATAGCAGCGGTCCAAAGTTGAAAAAAAATCAAAATTTGAATGCGCGCGTGTCCGTGCGACGCGGTCGAAATTGGCGCGAAACACAATTATTTGAATTTAGCTACGTATTGGTAATGTTCTTTGGACCACCTGGGCTCCTATTCGAATTTTGATTTTTTGCCTAGAATTTGGATCGTGTTAACTGACAAAATTCCACTTTTTCAAATTTGTTGCAAATTTTGCTTTGATTGATTTTTTAAATTCCTTAATTTTTAATTTTAAAAAATTTGTTAACAAAAAAAATTCAACATTTTTGAATTGTTAACTTTAAATTATCGATTTTTTAAAACTATTCTCAGAAAAATCGATTTTTAAAAATTAATTTCATATTTCGGAAAATTTCAATTTTTTCAAAAAATTTTAAAAATTATGTTTTTTATTTGAAAATTCAATGTTTTCCTATTATTAACTTTAAATTATCGATGTTTTTACTATTATAAAAAAAATTGATTTTTAAAAATTAATTACAGAAAAATCAGATTTTTAAAATTAAAATTTTGATTTTTTTCAATTTTTTCTTTAATTCGAAAATCTGAAAATTTCAGAAAAAAAAACTAAAATTGCCGAATTTTTGTTTTAAATTTCAGAAAAAAACGGATTTTTTAAATTAGGAAATTTTAAATTTTTTTTTCGAAAATTTTAATTCAAAGATCTGAAAATTTTAGATCAAATTGCCGATTTTTTGAATTATCGATTTTTAAAAATACTTTTCTCAAAAAAATGCAAATTTTAAGAAATTATAATTTCGGAAAAAATTGATTTTTAAAAAATCGGAAATTTTCAATTTTTCAAAAAATTCCCCGTTCCAAATACGTTTAATGTTTAATAATTTGCAAATAGATGTATTGCAATTTTGATTGAGCTGATTCTTTTGAACTCGCAAATTTTCTGTGTTTTCAAATAATTTTAATTCGAAAATCTGAAAATTTCAGAAAAAAACGGATTTTTTAAATTAGGACATTTTAAATTTTTTTTTAGAAAATTTTAATTCAAAGATCTGAAAATTTTAGATCAAATTGCCGAATTTTTGAATTATCGATTTTTAAAAATACATTTTTCTAAAAAAATGCAAATTTTAAGACATTTTTATGTCAGAAATAATCTGATTTTTTAAATTAGAATTTTTTTTAAAATTCCCCCGTTCTAGATACGTTTAATAATGTGTTTATAGTTGCTTTGACATTCGGTTCGAATTTTCGAATGATTGATTATTAAAAAACCTAAATCAAAAAAAATCAATTTTTAAGAATTTTTAATTTCAGAAAAATTTGTTTTTTTAATTCGGAAATTTTCAATATTATTTAAAAAACGTTTTTTAATTGGAAAAACTGAAAATTCGAGATTCCCAAATTTTCGGATTAATAACCTTAAATTATCGCTTTTTTAAAACTTTTATCAAAAAAAATTCGATTCTATCAAATTTGGAAATTTTCAAATTTTTTCAAGAAAATTTCAATCTGATAATATGAGATCCAATTGTCGAATTTTCGAATTATCGATTTTTCTTTTTAAATTTTTGTAAATATTGAAATCTATTTCAAACATTACAATTTTTCCGTTGTCAGCGAAAACTGGTTACATACTATCTTTGAAAGAAATTAGTTACACCCTGCCTTTAAGAACTTTTAACTTCTAAAGAATCCGTTTTCTTGTTGTCGGTTCACACCTGTTGCTCAAAACAGTTCAGTTTGTTTACTCGAGAATGTGATGATCTCTTCTCCCCAATAAAAGGAAAATTGGAAAACGGAGGCCTCCCCTCCTCTCTTTCTAATACCAAAACGTTCTTGCGTTTTTCGAAAAACCCAATCCGAAATACAAACAAGATCTGGAGCATCAGAAGCAGAAATTGCGTTATAATTCGTCAAAGTTCACACATACACTCACTTACTTTTTCTCTATGAGAGAAATTGTTTGATTTTTGTTTAGATTTTTGGTTTTACAGAAACAACTCACTTTATTATATGGACCAACCAAGGAGGCCCACAGTGATATCATCAACGAAAAAGGGCTCGGTTTGTTTTTAAAAGTCTTCCTTTAAAAAAAAATGGTAAGATGTTTCAGGTCCAATTTAGTGCTGATAGTTTCGATGATGAGATTACTAATGAGCCATCTTCTTCATGCGATTCGTCGACAATTGATGAAAATAATCAACCTAGTATGAAGTGAGTTCAAAATTGATCGATCAATATAACAACTTTTTTTAAAGCATCATTAAATCAATAGGGTTCTAGAAGTTTCCATTGTTTTTTTGTTTTACGTTATCAGTGACGATTAAAAAACGTCATTGATTAGAATAGAAAGAACATTGAAAACTACAAAATATACTAGACAAATTTAAAAAAAAATGGGTCATGAAACCCGTGCTTAAAGGCATGATGTTACTTGACATCATGTCTTTAAGCATAGGTTCCATTGAGTTCTAGATTTACAGGGTGGTTCCTAAATATATTGTCGTGATTAAAGGGAAGGTCCCACCACAAAATGACCCAACTTTGCTCCAAAAAAGGTGTTCATAAGCTCACTATGTTTGAAAACAAAAATTATTGAAAACAATTCTAGACATAATTTCTTATTTTCAATTTTTCTCATCTAAGAAAAACTTTTTACATTTTGCTTCTCAAGGAACGGTTGTAGCGCTTGATGAGCGCTTTCGAATAATATATGCATGTTTGCATATAAATCAAGCAGTCCAAAGTTATAAGCTGCCAAAGTTCAACGAATTCGTGACACCGGCTCTTGTGGGACACTGTCTTTAAGTATGAGCTTCAATGCGATTTAAAATCTTAAATGATGCAATATGTTCAACAGTTATAGCTGTTTTTGGCATGTACAGCTATTTAAGACCCGTAATGTAACTCGGGAACATTGTCGGAATGTGGTACACTGTCTTTAAGTGCAAGTGGAGTGTTTATTTCAAGCATAGAAGGATGGACAACTCAATTTTCGAAGATAGCTCATTTCATTGAAAAATCAAAATATTTATTCGCAAAAATATTAATTTTCAAAATCATTTCATGATTTTTCGTTTTAAAACAAACATATTGAGCGGCGAATTCGCTAAGCAAATGCGCTCAACTGCATTTCTTAAAGACATCGTGACAGTTAAACACGTCAAGGTGAAAAAAATATGTCATTTGGAATAAATAGCATTGTCCTAATGAGAGAAAGCTCTAATTTTTGAAATTGAAACCAAGTAGGGTCAAATTAACTGGCACACTGTCTTTAAGGAGTTTTTCGTGCCATATTTTTGTTTTTAAAAATATTTTCTTTTTTTGAGAATAAATATTTCGGGGTTTTCAATGAAACAACCTCATCTAGTCGTTTTATTGATTTTTTTTCGCTAAATTATATATTTCCGACCCTCCAAATTCCTCCAATATTTCCAGACCATCACCAAGCAAAGGCTCATTTTTCTCCGAGCTCAAACCATTTTCCAAACGGGCGTCACAATTGATAGTGGACTTGCCGGTGGCGCATTTGCGAAAGATTAAAAATACCGAGGGAGTTTCATCGATAACCAGGGAGTCGGAGCATTTTTCAAGTGAGTTCGGGTGCTTCCGGGGGAATATTTCGAGAGTGAAATTTGCAGATAGTACAACGTTACACGGGCCGAAAAGAATATACAACGGTAAACGATGGTCAATTATGTTTTGGATTATTATAATGGTTACGTCTATGATTTTATTATTAGCTCAAGTGTCATCGCTTATAAATATGTTTCTTTCAAGGCCTACAGTTTCACAGGTTGGTATTTTTTGGGATTAAAAAAAATAATTTTCCTTTTTTTTCAGGTTTCTTTTTTATTAAGTGAAGGTGGAATGAAATTCCCAAGAGTTACGGTTTGTAGCTTTAATCCCATTAAAAGGTCGTATGTTGAAGGTGAAGCGAACTTCTCATAAAAATTTTTAAAGCCCCAAAAACCATTCCAGGCTTAAACTCGACTAAAGATCTATCCGACGATCTTTTGGATTATTTAATGATGTTTAATAGTGACGCGATGACGTTGTATGGACGAGCCGATGGACAACAATTGCATTCTGGCGATAATTTTTATAAGCAGTATGTTAAGAATCATACCAATTTTACGGCTGATAGCTTTTTTATGGATGCGGGGTGAGTTGGTTTTTGAATTTTGCATTTTTTTGGAGGGGGGGGGGTGGTTCTAAAAATATGTGTTTTCAATTCTGACACAAGTGGCACATTGTCTTTAAAGGAGGGCCCTCTCCCCTTTTGGAGAGGTTATAAATGGACTTGCATTTACCCTGTTAAAATAGGAATTTGCTAAAAAAAAATTTAAATTAATATGACTTTGATAAAAATAGAGCTCCTACTCATTCCAAATCTATTTTTTAAATTTTCTAAAACCACCTAGAAGCCAAGAAAATGAGCTTCAAAACAATGGCCTAGAAAAAGCTTGGGAAACTAGTCCGCGGGCTTTAGTACGTGAATAATAAAGAATAACTCAAAATAAACAAATTTAAGCATTTTTCATAAAAATCCATTAATATAACAGGCAAAAAGCTCATCGAAAAAAGTTCGGCCAACGTTTTCTAGGCCATTGTTTTTAAGCTTGTTTACTCGGCTTCTACTTGGTCTTAGAAAATTAAAAAAATATATTTGGATAGAGAATGAGTTCATTATTTATCAGGTTACGCAAAATCACACTAAAAAATGAACCGACAAGCTATTTTTAAAGACAGTGTGCCACGTATACATTTACGGTTTCAGTAAGCACTGCATGTGCGCTCCATTGCGGAGCCTTATGCGCATAAAGATGTCTAAAGACAATGCCCCACTTATTTTAACATCATACAATTTTAAAATTTTAAGACAAAACAAATGCTCATTGTTAATTAATTCTCGTCAAATCCCTAAATAAATATGTGCACTGAAAATTCTAGTTTGAATGTTGACGAACGTTCTGTCTTCATTTCTTTGGGACACTGTCTTTAAGTTCAAAACTCAAAAGCTAAAAAAATAACAAGAACGTTGTCTTTAAATCCAGTTTTCAAAGCAGCAGAAGTATTTTACGTTTTTCTTGAAATTTTTCCATAAACCCCTTTTCACCCACTTCTTTCCTTTACAATACCATTTTTTTCCAGATTCGCCTGCTCGGACATGTTCAAAATGTGCTCATTCGGTGGCCGTCGATTCGATTGTTGTAAATACGCGACGCCAGTATTCTCAGACCTCGGGAAATGTTTCACACTAAACGTTCAAAACAGCGACAAACCGTGGATGAAGACACAATCGGAGCCCGGAATTGCAGCAGGGCTTCAGATCATTCTCGACTCGCACCTTGAGGAGCAATTCGATTCCGAGGCGGATGGAGTGACTCCCGTGTTTTCGAGCGCTTTTGAGAATGGCTTTCGATATTATGTGCATTCGTCGGATGAGATTCCGTTTTTGGCGTCGGAGGGGATTGCCGTCTCGCCGGATAGTGTGGTTTATTCAGCGCTTTCTAGTTCGAGGGTCAGTTTTAAAAAACAATTTTTTAAAGATGAGGTGTCGGTCGTGGAGAGTTTATGACCTTGAATTTGACAAAATTTACCAAAAAATCTCAAATTTTGAATTTTTCAGCTGAAAAACATCCGATTTGCTTGAAATTTCTAGAAGAATTGACTATTGTGAATTTTATTTCAAATTTTCATGATGACTGGCGTTTTGAAATTTTGAATTGACACCTTTAAAAAATAAGAATTTGAAATTAAAAAAAAATTATATTTTCCAGAAAAAATTATAGCATTATTTAAAGATTTTAAATTTTAAAAATATTTGGATTATCAAGTAAAAATCCTGAACTTTCAGATTTTGATATAAAAACTTATTTAACTTTTAAAACATCGAAATTTTAAAAGAAAATGAATGTGATTTTCAAATTTGAATTCAAAAAACAATTTTTGGATCAGCTTCTGCTTCAGTAAATATTGAATTTTAAGATTTCCAGGCAAAAATTTTCAAAACTTGCAAAATGGATTCAGAAATTTTAAAATTAATGTGATTTTCGAAAATTAAAGGAGGACATTAATAAGTTTAAATGTACCCGAGATAAAAATAGAGCTCATTCTCATTCCAAATCTGTTTTTAAAATTTTCTAAAACCATGTGGAAGCCGAGAAAAAGAGCTTCAAAACAATGGCCTAGAAAAAGCTTAGAAAACTAGTCCGCTGGTTGTTTTTATGTGAAAATGACAAAAAATTAAGTTAAAATTAATTGATTTAAGCATTTTTCCTTAAATATTTATAAATATAATATGCAAAAGGCTCGTAAGACATTGTTTTTTACATTATTCCTTATTATTCACGAATTAATGACCGCGGACTAGTTTTCTAAGCTTTTTTTTAGGCCATTGTTTTGAAGCTCATTTTCTCGACTTCTAGGAGGTTTTAGAAAATTTTGAAAACATATTTGGAATGCGTATTTTCTCTATTTTCATCCCAGTAACATTTACAAACCCTCCTTCAATATCCATTTTTCAGTACTTGCTACTCTCCTCCCATTCGTGGGGAAATTGCACAGAAACCTGGCCTCCAAACTATAACTACGATTTCCCGTACACAGCCGCCATGTGCTCAACAGTTTGCAAAGCTCAATATTTCAACAGCACGTGCGGTTGTAGTCCGAGTATTTATAATCATGAGAATCGTGGAAGTTTCCATTATTTGCCTATTATAATAAATATGGTATTGTTTAGGATTTCCGGATTGTACACCTTATGAGACGTATCGATGTCTGGATACAAAAATGAAGAAAGTGAACAATGGGGTGGTGAATATTGAGATGCCGAATTGTGAGGAATGTCGTGTGGAATGTAACAGTCAGGTTTATCACTCGTTTAACTCGTATGGAAAAGGCTTGTCGAGGGGTGCTTTGATGTGGTTGCATAAGCAAGGTGGATGGGATATTTTGCATATGAAGTGAGGAATAAGAAACAAAATATTATTGTTATTTAAAAAAAAACAGTAAAAATAGCGAAAGCTAACGAAATTTGCTTTTTTAAATGCATTGACCAGTTTTCAAATGGATTTTTAGACCTCTTAGCTAGTCAAACTCAAATTTTTCTGTTGTTTTCAAATGCTCATAACTTTGTTCAATTTTTCTCGATTTTCATGAATTAAATACTATTTTAAAGCAAAAAATCGAAAGAATAAAGAAATTTGGATTAATTTGAGCTAAAATTAGTAGAAATTCATCTAGTTTTCGAAAAATTACACCACTTTGAAATTTTATGAATTTTTCTATTGTTTACCAATTTATTCCATTTTTCTTGATATTCATGATTTTAATAGCATTTTAAAGCTGAAAACCTGAAAAATAAAGATGTTGGCTTTTATTGAATCTAAAAAATGTAGAAAATTATCGATTTTTCGAATAGCTACAGCTGTTTGAAATATTTGAATTTTTCAGCAACTGTCAAAATCTTACAGCTTTATTGATTTTTTTTTCGATTTTTTTATTTTTAATTTCCTTTTAAAGTATAAAATCTGAAAAATAAATACTTTAGCTTTAATTCGAGCTGAAAATCGTAAAAATACTAGATTTTTCGAAAAGTTACAGCTATTCGCAATATTTGAATATTTTCTGCAACAGTCGAAATTTCATAATTTTAATGAATTTTCTCGATTTTTTAATGATTTTAATATCATTTTAATGTAGAAAACTTTAAAAATCAAGATTTTGGCTTTAATTCAAGCTGAAATTAGTAGAAATTCATTTATTTTTCGAAAAGTTACAGCTGTTTGAAATTTTGGAAATGTTCATTTTTTTTTCAAAAGCTTTTAACTTCATTGAATTTTGCTCAAATGTTTTTGATTTCAATATTATTTTAAAGGATAAAATCTGAAAAATCAATATTTTTGCTTTAATTCAAGCCAAAAATTGTAGAAATATATCGATTTTTCGAAAAGTAACAGCCGTTGGAAATTTTTGAATTTTTTTCCCAATTTACGACCCCCCGGATCGCTCAATTAATTTTTTGCAGATCAAATTTCCAAGTAGTGAACGTATTCTTCCGTGACATGTCCTACACAGAATATATCCAAGTTCAAGGCATGTCACTCACTGAATTACTCTCAGATATCGGTGGAAACATGGGCATGTTTATGGGAATGTCCGTGTTCACAATAATTGAGGTCACAATGTTTTTGACAAAAATTGGATGGATTGCATTTTCAAGAAAACGCCGGGATTATATGTACAGTAAGAAGAAGAATGAAGAGGTTGGTTTGGTCGGGGGTTTCGGGAAAAAATTCTACAATTTTCAGCTTCATGAAAAAGAGCTCGAAGACGTGGTGACGGGCTTCAAGAATATTCGAACACGAAAGAATGACATGAGCCATTTGAGGGAGAAGGTTCGAGGATTACCGATGAATCGGATCACGTCAGAACAGTTGAATGTCTCGAAAATCGCGTGGGAAAATGAGCCGGATGTTGAGAAGCAATTGGCGAAGGTGAATCGACAGAATTCGGCGTTGAAAGAGTTGAAGCGCGAGGAGTCGATGAAGATTATTTTGCCTTTTGATATTGGCCAGATTTCGAGAGCGAGGGCTGCCACTATGTTTAGGAATCGGAGGAGTCGATCGGAAACTGCGCCTTCGACAATTAGTGAGAAATAGGTCAATGAATGGCAGGGTTGTCGGATCAAAAAAGCTTAAAGACAGTGTGCCATTCAAATTATATTAAAATTTAAAAGAATGTGTTGAAAATCAAGTCAATTGGGACTCTGTCTTTAAGCATTTGTGTCGTATTTATATGTATCTAATATTTGTCCTTGTATGTACATAATGTAAATGTAAAAACCGGTCTAATAATAACAAATTCTGAAAAATAAAAAATTTCTTTATTTCGAAAAGTTCTAATTTTTGTGTCGAATGCTCCGTCGATTGCTCCGTCGATTTATGCAAGAAGACGACGTTGTCGATAACCTCCAGCTCCTCCGCCGCCTCCGGATGGGTATCCACCACCTCCGCCGCCACCTCCTCCAGCTGCTCCTCCGTAGCTTGATGGAGCTGGAGCTGGTGCTGGTGGTGGTGGAGCAGCGGCGGCACCACCTGAATATCCACCACCTCCACCTCCAGCTGCTCCTCCGTAGCCTGATGGAGCTGGTGCTGGTGCTGGTGGGGGTGGAGCAGCGGCACCACCTGAGTATCCACTACCTCCTCCTCCAGCTGCTCCTCCGTAGCCTGATGGTCCTGGCGCTGGTGCTGGCGGGGGTGGAGCGGCGCCGCCGGCACCACCTGAGTATCCACCACCTCCTCCTCCTGCGGCTGCTCCTCCGTCATAGCCTCCTCCTCCACCTCCTTGAGTTCTTGGTGGACATGGGCAATAAGCGGCATCGGTTCCCGGTCCTCCGTCAGTTCCTGGTCCTCCTGGTTGTCCTGGACCTCCCGGTCCTCCGTCGTTTCCTGGCGGTCCTGGTGGTCCAGGCGGTCCTGGTGGTGACGCTCCACCTTGTCCGTCTTCTCCAGGCGGTCCAGGTGGTCCTGCTGGTCCTGGTGGCCCTGGTTCTCCTGGAAGGTTGGTGCTTCTGGTTCCTGGGTTTCCTGGTGCTCCATCTTGTCCTGGTCCTCCAGGCTGTCCGTCGGGCCCTGGTGGCCCTGGTGGTCCGCCCGGTCCTGGTTCACCTCCGCCTCCTGAACTTCCATCGTCTCCTGGTGGTCCATCGGGTCCTGGTCCTCCTGGGTTTCCATCTGGGCCTGGTGGTCCTGGCGGGCCAGCTGGGCATGTGATGCAGTTTCCAGCAGCTCCGGCGTAGGACTCCGCTTGCCCAGATCCGCCAGCAGATCCATCTTGTCCTGGCTCTCCCGCTTCTCCTGGTTCTCCGGCCTCTCCCGGTGGTCCCGGTGGTCCTGGTGGGCATCCTGAAGCTTGAGCACCGCATTTACATTGTCCACCTCCGCCACCACCACCGCCGCCAGTGGCGTATCCTCCGCCTCCACCACCTTGGGAGTATTGTCTCTTGGCACGCCTGAACAATCCTTCAAAAGCGACACGTTCCGTTGGTGACTCGACACGTCTGGCGACCATCATTTGAGACCATGCGTCGTTGGCTTTGGTCTGGAAAAATATGGATCGATAAACTACCGAAATTGATTTTCTGAATTTAGCGCGAATTTGGCGCAAAAAATTGAATTTTACTCAATTTATTTCAAAAATTGATATTCCCGTGCATGGATGTGAGTCGATACGCAGTCGATACGGTATAAGGTTGATACGCAGCGCAACAGGGCGCAAAAACCGCACATATTACCCGTTACCGCCTTAAAGTTTACCTTAAAAACACGCATCTCACTCGAGAACTCGGTCTCAAATTGCTGTAATTCTCCAAGAATCGAAAGATACGAAAAAACGACGCCAGTCACAATGACGGCCGCGAGTCCGGTGACGCCGGAAAGCGCGTAGAACGAAGTGTTTGAGGACATCTGGAAAATGTTTCGAATTTCAAGGGGCTTAAAATTAAGGGTACCTAGAAAGATGCCTTAAAGGACTCAAACTTCTCGACAAATGTAGTATCATTTGGCGGTTAACCAATGCCTTTTATAGTACAATTTACGTATCACTAATCACCAAAACAAATTAATTATTCATTTAATTATTCAAAGTGAAAGTTGGTTGTTTTTGTTTTTTCCTTTAGCTAGTCGTCACACATTAAACTAGTTGTTTTGTTTCGTATTATCTAAACAAACCATCTTGTCTGCGTCTCTCAATTCCATCTAATCTTTAATAAACCGTAGGTAAATTTAAAGATAAGCAAAAAGTATAAAACGTTCGAAATTCAATGAAATGGCACTTGATTTCGAAAACTCGACTAATTCAAAGGATTTCGCAAAAATAATAATAAATCCTAGGTTTTTTGTTTTTTTTGTTAATTTGATCCAAAAAACCAGTTTTCAGAAAAATGTCGAACGCGGTGACGATGTATGCATTGTCTGCTGGAACCGCAGTGGCGGCGATCCTTGTCACTGGAACCATGTTGTCGATGGTCAGCATTGTTGGCGATTTGCAGTTGTTTGAGAACGAGTTTGTTGAGGAGATGAGTGTATTTAAGGTGCGGTTTTTTATATTTGGTGAAAAAAGTGATCAGAACTTTTGAATTTCGAAAAATGAAAAAATTTAAGGATTAGTGTTACCTTATGGATCGGATCGGATAACGTCGACGAAAATTATTTAAAATGTGATTTTATGAAAAAAAATTCATGAAAAATTCTAAGATATTAGTCGATACGATCCGATCCGATCCGATCCTGTTACTGATAAGGACTGTGCATCATATTTTCTACCGTACCTTCAGGTCTCACAGTGAAAAATCTTTAAAAAAATCTTAGAACTCAATCTAAGATCCAAAAGATCGGATCGTATTAAAAATTTGATCCTGAGGAAAATGTTTTCACAAGAATTTCAATGTCAATACGATCCGATCCGATCAGTATGACACATCAATTTATTCCAAATTTCTTCCAGATGAAAGCCAACGACGCATGGTCTCAAATGATGGTCGCCAGACGTGTTGAATCGCCAAACGAACGACAAGCCTTCGAAGGATTGTTCGGACGTGTAAAGAGACAATACGCACAAGGTGGCGGAGGATATGCAGCCGCCGGAGCCGCAGCTGGCGGAGGAGGTGGTGGATACGCCACTGGTGGCGGTGGAGGTGGCGGAGGTGGGCAATGTAACTGCGCTGCTCAAGCTTCGGGATGCCCAGCGGGACCACCAGGTCCACCAGGAGAGGCTGGAGAACCAGGAGAGGCGGGAGAGCCAGGGCAAGATGGATCTGCTGGCGGTTCGGGACAAGCTGATTCCTATCCAGGAGCTGCTGGAAACTGCATAACATGCCCAGCTGGGCCACCAGGACCACCAGGTCCAGATGGAAACCCAGGAGGACCAGGACCCGCTGGACCACCAGGACAAGATGGAGAAGCTGCAGGATATGCTGCACCAGGACCAGACGGACCACCAGGACCACCAGGACCGAATGGAAACCCAGGAGGTCCAGGACAAGACGGCGCACCAGGAAACCCAGGAACCAAGACCACCAGCATTCCAGGACCACCAGGACCACCGGGACCAGCAGGACCAGCAGGACCAGCGGGAGAGACCGGATACGCTCAGCCATCACCACCAGGACCACCTGGACCACCAGGACCACCAGGAAACAACGGACAACCAGGAGGTCCAGGACAACCAGGAGGACCAGGAACAGACGGAGCCCCAGGAGCCGACGCCGCCTATTGCCCATGCCCACCAAGAACCGCAGCTGCTGGCGGAGGTGGCGGTGGATATGAAGCCGCACCAATCGGTGGAGCAGCCGGAGGTGGTGGATATTCCGCTGGAGGATCTGCAGGAGGAGCCGCACCAGCCGCCGCACCTTCTGGTGGAGCCGGAGGTTATCGAAAACGCCGTGGAGGTTACAAGAAACGCCGTGTCTTCTAATAAAGTGAACTTGAGTCCTCCTAAATTGGTTGACTCGTTGCTTTTTTTGCCCCCAAATGTAGAATAAAAGGTTCCTTAAAAGCTTTTCCATTTTCTTTCTGCTTATTTGCACAAAATTGCTAATTAAGTAGCATTTTGTGATTTTGGTTTTTTTGTTCAGGTTTTTGGTGCTTATCCAAATGGGATAGTGTCTTTAAGAAGGTTCAAAAAATTTCGCATTTTTTTCAGAAAAAGTGCGCGAGACGGCTTGCTCTCCGCCTAACTCTATTAGTATTGTGTATGTGTGTGTTTTTTGTGCCATCTTCTCTTAGGGGGGATATGAGAGAGAGAGAGAGAGCAGCTTTTCTACGCCTTTTTACGTTTTCTTCTTCTTCTTCTTTGTGTGCCACTTTCACTCTTTTCTTTTTCCACATGAGCAGAATTCCCAATGAAGCGCGAGAGGCGTGTGCCACCGCCGCCGTAGTCTCCTTGAATTTCTATTTTCTGCGCTCTCACACACTTAACAAAAGAGAGAGAAAAAAAAACACGCTCAAACTCACTTTTTCAGTCGTATTTTTCCTTTCACTTGCGGATGCTTTTTCGGTGGGGGAGACAATTCATTTGTTTTGTTTTATTTTTTATTTTTTCGGCCAAAATAATTTAAAAAAAAATTAAGCGTGAATAAGGCGCGCGATACTTTTAAAATCAATGAATTTCAGTCGGTTTTGCTCATTTTCAGATGAAATGGAGATATTTTGGTTTTCTAGATTTTTTCCTACATTTTAGCATCGAAAAAATCGTGAAATTTTAACTAAAGTCTGAAATTTTCAGCTCTTGAAAAACTGAAAGTCGCATTTTCCCCCCAAAATTGGAATGGCCGCTTAAAATCAATAAATTTCAGCCAATTTTGCTCATTTTTAGATGGAAATTTGTGTACGTATTTTCTAGATATTTTTCTACGTACTTCTCTCAAAAAAATCCTGAAATTATATTGATATTCTAAAATTTTTAGCTATTGAAAAACTGTAAATCGCATTTTCGTTTTCCCAGCTTGAAAATGGCCCTTAAAATCAATGAATTTCAGCCAATTTTGCTCATTTTCAGCCACGAGCTACGAAAATTGGTTTTCTAGATGTTTTTCTACGTATTGGCAGTGAAAAAATCCTGAAATTTCGTTAAAATTCTGATACTTTTAGCTCTTGAAATACTCAAAATCGCACTTTCAAAATTCTATTGAACGCTTAAAATCAATAAATTTCAGCCATTTTTGCTCGTTTTTAGATAAAAATTTGTGCATAGATTTTCTTGATATTTTTCTGCGTTTTTCTCTCAAAAATTCCTGAAATTATATCGAAATTCGGAAATTTTTAGCTATTGAAAAACTGAAACAGGAATTTCTCCCAAAATTTTAATGACCGTTGAAAATTGCACTTAAAATCAATGAATTTCAGTCAGTTTTATTCATTTTCAACGACAAATTTGAAAAATAGGGTTTCTATATGTTTTTACACGTTTTGGTTCTGAAAAAATCCAGAAATATTTAAAAAATTCTGAAATTTTCAGCCCTTGAAAATCTGAAAATCGTATTTTTTTCCCAATTTGGAATGGACGCTTAAAATCAATAAATTTCATCCAAATTTGCTCATTTTTAGATGAAAATTAGTGGATAGATTTTCTAGATATTTTTCTACGTGCTTCTCTTTAAAAAATCCTGAAATTTTAACAAAATTCTGAGATTTAAAAACTGAAAAACTGAAAAGTTTTTTTCTCGAATTGAAAACTATGTTTTTTGGACCCACCGTTTTCAAAATGTTCTTAAAGACAGGGTGATACTTTTTTATCCAGCAAATTCGGTCCAAAACCATTAAAAAAATGTGTATATGCGTATGCGTTTTTTTTTGTGTCGAAACCCAAAGGAAACGATGGGATAGAAATGGAAAAAATGAGTAATGGACGTTGGGTCCGCCATTCTCTATTCTCTGTTTTTTCATAGGGGGTTCAGCTGTTTGTGAACAGAACAGAGTAAGAGGAAGTGATTTTCTGAAATTCTAGATAAAAACGGGCTTAGAAACAAAGATCCGAAATCCGATTTCGTTTTTTTGTTACTGCTTGGGAGAGAAATATCTTTTTGCCTTAGAAATTTTGAAAATCGATGTTTTTTTCATGATTTGGAATGGGTCCTTAAATTTCTTAAAATTCAGCCAATATTGCTTATTTTCAGCTAAAAATTGGCATTTTGTTTCTCTAGATGTTTTCTCATGTTTTGATGTAATTAAATACCTAAAACTCTGCGAAAACCCTAAACTTTTTAGCCGTTAAAATGCTTAAAATCGATTTTTTTCACGATTTGGAATGCCTCCTTAAATTTCTTAAAATTCAGCCTATTTTACTAATTTTCAGCTAAAAATTGGGATTTTGTTTCTCTAGATATTTTTCGACGTTTTTAAACAATAAAAATCCTGAAATTCTGTCAAAAACCTAAAATTTTTAGCCTTTGAAATTTTTAAAATCGATGTTTTTTCACTATTTGGAATGGGTCCTTAAAATTCTTGAATTTTAGCCATTATTGTTCATTACCAGCTGAAAGTTAGAAAATTATTTTTCTAGATGTTTTTTCAACGTACTACCAGAACCAAAATTCTGAAATCCTGTCAAAAATCTGAAATTTTAAGCCGTTAAAATGCTGAAAATCGAGTTTTTTCAACATTTGGAAAGGGTCCTTAAATGTCTTAAATTTCAGCCTATTTTACTCCTTTTTACCTGACAATTTTCAAATTATTTCTCTATATATTTTCACATGTTTTTAAATAATAAAAATGCTGAAATCATGTCAAAAATCTGTAATTTTAAGCCTTTGAAATGGCGAAAAATCGATTTTTTTAAACGATTTGGAATGGGTCTTTAAATTTCTTAAATTTCAGCCAATTTTGTTAATTTCCCGCTGAAAATTCGAATATTTTTTCTCAAGACGTTTTTCCACGTTTTGAATTATAAAAATCCTGAATTTCTGTTAATAAACGCAAGTGCGCTCCACTGAACTAGCTGTGGATGTTTTTTTAGTAGTTTTCGACAGTGTTGACCTATTAGAAATTTTTTACAAAATCAACAGATGTATTTCTCAAAAAAGTAGGGAGCTGAAAAATAAGAAAAATATGAAAAAAGGTCAGTTTTTCCAAATTTTCCAGTTTTGATAACAATTTTTAGTGGTACACTGTCTTTAAATTCTGCGAAACGTTAAAGATGCCCCCCCCCCCCCCTTTAAAAATGTTTATCTTAACAATATTAACTGTTAAAAGTACTTGATTAAAGTGTATTTTCGATTATTTCGTGTGTCTGGGAGACCCATTCCACCTCTATATCATATCCATTCCTCTATTCTTCGCCATGGGGGGAGGAGGAGGCTTGTCGGCGTCTATTGACTTTACATTGATGAAAAGCATCTCCCCCTTTTTCGTTTTTTCTCGAGCTCTCTACACTTTTGCTCTTTTTCTCTTATTCATCTCCTTTGCCACATAACATCACGAGCCCCCCACCGCTTTTCAACTGGATTCAAGTAGTGTAGTGTATTGGTGGGAGCGGTTTCTTTCGTTTTTTCCATTTTTCTTTTACTATTTCTTGGAAGTGAACTTATTCTTTTTTTTTGACAAGTATGGATTGTTTTTATTAAATATTCGTTATTTTTTTGCTTTGAAGAATTCCGGAATTTTTTTAAATTTTTCTAATATTAATTTAATTTTCAATCAAATTTGACTGAAATTTTGAGATTTTTAAAAAAGCTATTCTGAAACAGTAAAAAACTGGATTTTTTATAGGAAAAATACAGAAATTAGAAAATATTTCATCTAAAATTGAGCAAAATTGGCTGAAATTTATTGATTTTAATAAAGCTCATTTCAAACGTGAAAAAAAAGCGATTTTCAGTTTTTCAATAGCTCAAAATTTCAGAATTTCAATAAATTTTCAGGATTTTTTTGAGAGAAACACGTATAAAAATATCTATAAAATTTATCCACTAATTTTCATGTGAAAATGAGCGAAATTGGCTGAAATTTATTGATTTTAAGCGTCCATTCCAATTTTGGAGGGAAAATGCGATTTTCAGATTTTCAATAGCTCAAAATTTCAGAATTTCGATATAATTTCAGAATATTTTAAAGAGAAGCACGTAGAAAAATATCTAGAAAAGCGATTCGCTAATTTTCATGTGAAAATGAGCGAAATTGGCTGAAATTTATTGATTTTAAGCGTCCATTCCAATTTTGGGGGGGGGGGGGGAATGCGATTTTCAGTTTTTCAAGAGCTGAAAATTTCAGAATTTTGTTAAAATTTCAGGATTTTCGTGGCACCAAAACGTGCAAAAACATCTAGAAACCCTATTTTCTTAACTTGCCGCTAAAAACGAGCAAAACTGAGTGAAATTCATTGATTTTAGGGCAATTTTCACGCTGGGAAACATGAAATGCGATTTTCAGATTTTCCAGAGCTCAAAATTTCAGAATTTCGATATAATTTCAGAATTTTTTAAAGAGATGCACGTAGAAAAAAATATAGAAACTCTAGGCACTAATTGTCATCTAAAAATGAGCGAAATTGACTGAAATTTATTGATTTTAAGCGTCCATTCCAATTTTGGCGGGAAAAATGCGATTTTCAGTTTTTCAGCAGCTAAAAATTTTAGAATTTCGATATAATTTCAATATTTTTTGAGAGAAACACGTAAAAAAATATCTATAGAATTTATCCACTAATTTTCATGTGAAAATGAGCAAAAATGGCTTAAATTTATTGATTTTAAGCGTTCAATAGAATTTTGGGGAAAAAAGCGATTTTCAGTTTTTCAATAGCTAAAAATTTCAGAATTTCGATATAATTTCGGAATTTTTTCAAGAGAAGCACGTAGAAAAAATCTCCAGAAAATCTGTGCACTAATTTTCATCTAAAAATGTGCAAAATTGGCTGAAATTTATTGATTTTAAGCGTCCATTCCAATTTTGGGGGGAAAAATGCTTTCAGTTTTTCGGTTTTTTTCAGTTTTTCAAGAGCTGAAAATATCAGAATTTTGTTGAAATTTCGGGTTTTTTCGATGTCAAAATGTAGGCAAATTCTAGAAAACCTAGTTTCTCAACTTGTTGCTGAACATGAGCAAAACTGGCCGAAACTCATTGATTTTAAGGATAATTTTCAATTTTTGGAAAATTGCGATTATCACTTTTTCAAGACAAGAAAATTGCAGGTTTTTGGCAGAAATTCAACATATTTTTTGTATGGAAATATTGAGAAAATCCTAGAGATTATATACGTGAAATTTCAGCAGAAAATATGGAACCTTGGCTGAAATTTTGAGATTTTAAGGACCCCTTTCATGCGGTGAAGAAAAAAATGAATTTTCGTTTTTTTTTAATATTTTTTTCGTATTTCAAAACCTAAAAATTTAAAAATTTTCTTAAACTAAATTCTAATTTTTATAATGTTGTAGATTTACGAGTAACGATAAACACAGTCCGCCGTAACCCCGTAGTGTTGTCGTCAATTTCAAGCTTCAAAAAAATATCCGATTATTTTCAGTATTTCAAAAATCCGATTAGTAAAAAAAAATGCGTCTCTCAATTTCCGTTTTTCATAAATTTCCCCCCTAATCCCTCTCTTCCTTGTCTTCTCGAGAGCAGTAGCTAGCTCTCGAGAAGAAGAAAAAATCCTTATTTTTTGCTCTTTTTCCACGCCCGACAACCAAAAAAAACCGAACTGACATCTGACACTTTCGCCATGAATAACCAATTCTTGTTCCCTATTTTTTGTTTGTCTTGTTCATTTGAACCAGCAACAAAAAAAAAACAAATGTTTCTATGGCGGCGGCACTTAAAATTCATGTAGTTTCTCAATAGTTTCTTTGCGAATTCCAGCTGGATCGGAGAAGTGAAAATAAGACGGAAGTAGAAGAATAGTAGGGGGGCTCCAAAAAAAAAACGAATAACAACGACGACGCTGCTCGGAGAGTTTGATGGCTTTTCGAAGAAGGGTGAGTGCCTTTTTTTTATTTGATTTTTTTGGGGGGAATTTATTGCAAAAATTTGAGCTTTTGATCCTTTTTTAGACGCAGTTTTGTCAGTCGCGTCGCGTATCTCAAAAAATTAAATATAAGCCCCTTATTTTTCAGGGAAGCGGTGATTCGAATTTCAGTCATCATGATGATCTTGATCTAGAAGCTGGAAATCGGGAAACGCTTAGACGGGATGCTGAAAGACAGGCCGCTTTGCAGCTGGAAAGAGCCAAGGTTTTTTTATTGATTTTTTTAGTAATTTATTGATTTTTTCCAGTATAAACCCGTCGCTTTTGCTGTATGCACAAATGTTGAATATGATGGAAGTTTAGATGATGACTCGCCGGTTCATGGATGCGCGGTGTCGTTTAAAGTCAAGGATTTTCTTCATATTAAAGAGGTGGGGGTTGTTTTTAAAAAATTGTTAACACATTGAAAAAAATTTGAGAATCTTCTTACTGATTTTCAGAGAAAGAAAAAACAGCAAAATTGACCAGAGGACCCTGTTCTATCAGTGAAAAAAGAGCGATTCTCAGGGTTTTAAGAGCTAAAAATTTCAGCGTTTTGTCAAAGTTTTATCGTTTTTTAGTGCAAAAATATAGAAAAATGCCTACATATTTTATATACAAAATTTTGAGCTAAAAAAATAAACATGTGCTGAAATTTAGGGATTTTTAGAACCCATTGCAATCAGTGAAAAAGGAGCGATTTTCCCATTTTCAGAGATAGAAATTTCAGAATTTAGTTAAATTTTCAGCATTTTTTTAGTAAGAAAATGTAGAAAAATATCCACAAATTCAATTTACAAAGTTTCAGCTGAAAATATTGAAATGTCGCTGAAATTTAGTGATTTTTAGAACCCATTGCAATCAGTGAAAAAGGAGCGATTTTCCCATTTTCAGAGCTGAAAATTTCAGAATTTTGTTGAAATTTCGGCATTTTTTAAGTACGAAAATGTAGAAAAACGCCTACATGTTTCATATACAAAATTTTGAGCTAAAAATAATAAGAATTGGCTGAAATTTAGTCATTTTCAGAACACATTTCGATCAGTGTAAAAAGAGCGAATTTCAGGGTTTCAAAAGCCGAAAATTTCAGAATTTAGTTAAATTTTTAGCATTTTTTTAATACGAAAATGTAGAAAATGTCTACAAATTCTGTTTACAAAGTTTTAGCTAAAAATAAGCAGAATTGACTGAAATTAAGTGATTTTAAGGACCCCGTTCAATCAGTGAAAAAATAGGAAGGTTCAGTATTTCAGGGGCGATAATTTTCATATTTTTACACATTTTCAAGTTGTTTTATATTGAAAAATGCTAAGAAATATTTATAAAAATTTCACCATGCCTTTAAATAGTAAAAGCTACTGAAATTTCAAGGCGAATTTTCAAGCTCTGAAAAAACGATAATTTCGGTATTTTGAGTTCCAAAAAATCTAAAATTTCTCGATATTTTCTGGAATTTTTTGATACCTTCGCACAGAAAAACATATAGAAAATATGTGTACCCATGTGTGGTAAAAAATATCTAAAATTGACTAAAAGTTTATGGTTTTAAAACCCTTTTTCAAAACTTGAAAAAAATACACAACCCGGGATTTTTCTCAGAAATACAACAACGACTGGTGGATCGGGCGGCTGGTGAAAGAAGGACACGATCTCGGCTTCATTCCATCACCCGTCAAACTCGAATCCCTTCGACAACAGACGGCAAAATCTGGGAAGTTTAAGCAATCCACATCTGCTTCGAATTTGGGCGCGTTGGATAGTATGATGCCGAGAAGTGGATCACGGGGTTCGACACCGCCGACACCTGGTAGGAATTAGAATGTTATAGAAAACAAAACAAACCATTTTTTGCAGAAGATGATGAATATTCGGCTAAGAAATTAACGAATATTGTTACCACTCCTCCGACTAAAGAAAAGAAGAAGCTGATTTTTAAGAAGGTATGTATTTTGAAATTTTAAACAAAGAAAATATTCCCAAAAATTTTTTATCTAGAGTTTTTATTCGTTTTTTTAAATAATTGTGACACCATATCTTTAAGGAAAAAAGTTCGGCGAAATTCAATACTTTTAGAAAATTGACGTTACAAAAATTTAGTGCTACCTTGTCTTTAATAAAAAACTTTTTAATAGGGTTTTAGCTTCAAAATACTATATTTTTCATTAAATTTTTAAAAATTTAAAATGTCTCAAAAATTCTGGTCTTTTTTTCGAAATTTCACCTTTTTTTGAAATATTTCTTTAAAATTTCCAAAAATCCATAAGTTGTGACAAAATTCTAGACCATTTTACGTGAAAAAACTTAAACCTAGTCAAAATTTCATTGTTTTATGAATTTTTTATTTACTTTAAAAATATTAGGCTCTCTGAAATTTTTTTTTCAAATTTCAAATCGTTCCAACTTTTCGAAAAATTTATCAATTTCAAAGTGCCATATATCATTTTAAAGCTGAAATTCTGATTTTTCAGATTCTGAGCTTCACAGAACGCTAAATTTCATGAAAATTGGTTTACTTCTCGAAAACTGGGAGCGATTTGAAAAATGCATATTTTTCTTGAAAAAATTGCTGTTTCAAAATTTTAAAAAGTACTTAATAAAGGCATCTAATAACCTAATAAAGTTATTCTCGATCCATTCACGTTAAAAATAGTATGGCGGTCTTAAAGACACAGTGCCACTTAATTTAGATCTTAATACGTCGAATTTTAATGAATTGATGGTTAATAACTTTTTTTTAAACAAAATTTCAAATCGCTCCAACTTTTCGAAAAATTTATCAATTTTCACGTGAAATATATAGTTTCAAAGCTGAAATGTTGAATATTTAGATTCTGAGCTTGAAAGTACGCTAAACTTCAAAAAATTGATTTATTTTTCGAAAAGTTATGATTATTTGAAAAATGCCTATTTTCTGGAAAATGTGCTGTTTCAAAATTTTTCGAAGTATTTATTAATGGCATCGGGAACCTAATCATGATATCCTCCAGCGGACATGTAAAAATAGAACGGCGGCCTTAAAGAAACGGTTCCTCTTAATTTGGATGTTCAGGTTTTTTGAGAAAAATTTTAAAAATAGGCCAAACTTTCAAAAATTGATGTTTAAAATAATTTTTTCTACAATTTAAAATCGTTCCAACTTTTTGAAAAATGCATAAATTTCCATGTGAGATATATTACTTGAAAGCTGAAATTCTGAATTTTCAGATTCTGGGCTTCAAAGCACGCTAAATTTCATGAAAATTGGAGTATTTTTCGAAAAGTTATGATTATTTGAAAAATAGCTATTTTTCTGGAAAATGTTCTGTTTCAAAATTTTTACAAGCTTTTATCAAAGACATCGAGTAAGAAAAACTAGCAGACTTAAAGACTAGGTGCAACTGGACTTAAAGATAAGGTGCCACTAAATGTTTATATTTTATAAGAATTCTTTGTCGGATAGCATCTGGCATCCTGTCTTTAAGTTCATGTTCAAAATTTTCAATAATTCTAAAGCTTTTCAGCAAGAAAACATCCCACCATACGACGTTGTACCATCAATGAGACCTGTCGTCCTAGTCGGTCCATCATTAAAAGGTTACGAAGTCACGGATATGATGCAAAAGGCAGTTTTCGACTATTTGAAGCATCGATTCGAGGGACGGATTATTATCACCAGGGTTACCGCTGACATCTCACTAGCAAAACGATCCTTGTTAAATAATCCGAATAAGAGAGCGATGATGGAACGAGGAAACTCTAGAACAAGTAATAGTTTAGGTCAGTGTTTTCAAATTTCGGTTTCATTCCCCCCTTTACTAACATTTTGATATTTTTGATATTTGAATAACGTTTCGGAATTGGACTGATTTGAAATGCTGGAGTTTTTAGAGCAATTTTCAGAATTTTTATTTTTCTTTGCAGCCGAAATTCAAACGGAAATTGAAAGGATTTTCGAGCTGGCTCGATCAATGCAATTGGTTGTGCTAGATTGTGACACTATTAATCATCCATCTCAATTGACGAAAACAAGCTTAGCTCCAATTCATGTTTATATCAAAATTTCTAGTCCAAAAGTAAGTCATAGAATAGGTGTTAATCCTCAAAACCTAATCCTAAATCCTTTTCAGGTGCTTCAAAGATTAATAAAATCCCGCGGAAAGTCACAAAGCCGAAATATGAATGTGCAAATGGTGGCCGCCGAGAAGTTGGCCCAATGTCCGCCGGAATTGTTCGACGTGTTGTTGGATGAGAACCAGTTGGAGGATGCTTGCGAGCATCTGGCCGATTTTATGGAGGCTTATTGGAGGGCCACACATCCGCCCGTCAGGTCACCGCCGAGAATTAAGAGGAATCCTATGGAGAATCGGGGGCCTTCGACACTTTTCACACCGGCGCAGATGATGCAGGTGAGTGGGGTTAGGGCGAGTGACCTCTGCCTGTAACGCTGTAATAATCGAGCTGAAATTCAATTTTGTAAACCTAGGGTCAAAATTTGCAAAAATTAGTAAAAAGGGTGTCGCGGAGGCCTAAATCTGAAAGTAAACTAAAAGATGAGCGAAATATAACTTTATAAAAATAATAAAAAGATGAGAACACAGTTTTTAAGATAAATCCGCCTTTATTGTGTTTTTAGTCATTATTGACTACCGATCTCGATAAATAACGATTAAAAGATATAAAAAGGATATTATAAAACGGGTAGAATATTAGGAAAGTGTAAAATATGAAAGATTAAGCTAAAAACTCATTAAAAAACCGATTATCTTAACTTGCTCGTCAACTCCGGTGTTTGCGTACAATATGGTGTTTGCGTACAATGCTCGCACACTGCTTGGCGACCGTAACCTCAGGATTAGTGGAAATCCCATATTTTCTACCATTGTCTTATTTTCTACGAAATTCCGTATTTTCTACCATTGGCAAGGGGCATCTGGAATCGAACTCTCAAAAATGTAAAGGTTTTCAGACAAGTTCGATTACAGGTGCCCTTTTTTGCAATTTTTTTCCCAAGGTATATAAAATTGAATTTCAGAGAGATTTAGCACCATTTATTATATCCTTCATTTACATTTCGAAATTAATGATACACTGTCTTTAAGATAGCCAACAATAAAAATTTATATTTAATTTACAGGGAATGGGCGGTCAAATACCAATGATGCAAACCCAACAATCAGTCGCATCAATGTCACAAATGAATCCATCAATAGGGCAATTGAGCACAATGAACCCTCCCTACCTAGCTCCACCGATCCAACAACAAAGACAAGCGGGAATGCCAAGTATCAATGTTCAGCAATCAGCAGCAAACTATGGACACATTCAACAAATGGGCGGTAGTGGAGGCGGAGGATCTCAACCACCGTCACAACCACAGCGACAAACATCCTATGATCGTCACGGATTCGATGAATATGATGATGTTGACATGTCACATACTTATGAAAGGGGAACATACCGGTATTAGAGAGAGAGAGAGAGATGACCTTATTGTTCAAATTTTACTAGAATATATTTGAAAATTCTTCTGCGATTTAATTGCTCCTTTTTTTGGTATTTGAACATCAATTTCGATACGAGTTTTATTGAATTGTTTCATATAGAAATATATTTCAGTTTCGTTTTTCCCGCTCATATTTTTCAAATCTTCTTTTTTCTGGCGCAAAATGTATTTCAACTTTGTTGTTTTTTTGCATATCTTTGTCTTTTTGGACAGAAATTTTATATAATCCTATTTCTTTTTGAAAATCATATGATAATAAAGTATAGTGTACAAGAACTTTTGAAAATCTCAAATCACAGGACAAGAATGGATTTTCAGCTAGGCGACAAATTAAAAGAGGCCATTACGGAGCTAATGAATGCATCTGATATGAAAACAGAACTCGTTCTCATTCCAAGTCTATTTTTAAAATTTTCTAAGACCACCTAGAAGCCGAGAAAATGAGCTCCAAAACAATGGCCTAGAAAAAGTTTGCGAAAACTAGTCCGCGCGGCATTATTAGGTGAAGAGTCCAGAAAATTTTTAAAAACGTTAAAATTAAGCATTTTCTATAAATATTCATCAAAACCAACCTTGAAGAAAAAAGTTCGGCCATTTTTTCTAGGCCATTGTTTTGAAGCTCATTTTCTCGGCTTCTAGGTGGTTTTAGAAAATTTTAAAAACAGTTTTGGAATGAGAATGAAATCTATTTTCATCCTAGATGACTTCATTAGGTCAATAAAGTCCTCCTTTCAAGACATTGCACGATCCGAGCCGCATTCAAATTTTGATTTTTGCGACTTTGGGGCGTGATTTCACATAAATTGCAAGGTACTAATGAGAAAACGCTCTAATTTTTGAAATAAAAATCAGGTAGGGTTAAATTATCTGACACACTGTCTTTAAAGAAAAACATTTATTGAAAGAGTTCACTATGACAAAAACCGGCTTTACGCAAAAACTAGGTGATTTTCGGCACCCCGTAATTGAATTTCTAAGTACTTGTGTTTTCAACAAAAAAAATCTGGACTCTTATACATATAACATTTTTTTTAAACTCCCATAAACAGTTATCATCTCTTTTTCAATGCAACAGTTCCATTCGAAAACATCCCGATTTTCTTCCATTCTTTTGGAAAGAAATCAATATCATTTATCTGATTTTTCACCTGAAATATATATCGAGTTTATTTCCATTTAAAAATGCTAAAAACTTACTTGATCATTAGTCTCAAAAATATCACGATAGTAGACTTCTTTTTGATTTTTTGATAAATATGACAACCACCATCCGAATGTTGAAGAAGGTGCTGTGATTAGAAACGAATCACACCAAATTTGCGAAAAATATAGATCTTCAATTGCTAGTTCTGGATTTGAATTTCGTATCTAAAATTTTAAGCTTTAAAGAAAAAAAAAGGAATTTTCTAGATCTTTACTTCAACTTCTATTCCATCTCGAAGATTGTTCGTAATATTTATCATCACCCAATTAGGATCATTGCTGAACATGTAAAATACACCATTACCTGAACAAAGAATAAGATCTATTCAAAATGTGAATTTTTATACGTTTTTTCTCATTTAAATATTCTATGGCATTTATGGTAAATGTTGCATTTGTTCCTTCATGTTGTCCATCTTCCAAAAAATCGCCGCGTCGAACATGCACACAAGTCCTAGAAGCTTATATGATATTATTTATTGATTAAAAAATATTACTTGAATTTATCCTTATATTCCTCCTTTATCAGTTTAATATTACCAGATACAGGTTTCAATAATTCTCGAATGGTCACTTGAATATTTTCAAAATATTTAAAACTCTGAAAACTTTGGAAATAAATGACAATCTCACACGAAATCGATCAAGCCGTTTTACATAAAACATATCTCGTTAGAAAGTGCACCGCCTGCAGACAAAGAAACTATACATTTTAGCTGCCAATGGAGCCAGTTATATTCTCTCAATGTCTGAACTTTTAACATCTATAACTTGGCTCACACAGGCAAGTCGCCAGGCGCACACGAGGCGTCTGCCAGGTGCGCCCGGGTGTTTGGTGCGCGTCACGCACACACCAGGCGCGCCTCAGCGAACCATGTTTTGCAATTTTCAAATAGCCTTTAAAAATTAGCTGTTTTTTGCAAAATAATTAAACTAAGCAACTTGATTCGTATTTTTTCAACATGACGTGTTATTTGAATGTCGTTAAAACATTTGAAATTCAATTTGAAGTGTCGTCAATGTAAAAAAGTTTAGTCAGATTTATCTATTCAAAAAACAGATAACTGATGTGTCAAAAGTATCTTAAAATAAATAATAGTTTGTTTTCTTTACAACTGTAACTAAAAATCCAATCCTCTTTAGTTTTAGGACATTTTTTAGTAAAACTGTAACATGCATTTTTGACTGAAATTGAATTTTCCGTAATTTTTGGTTTTTGACACACATTATGCAATTTCATGGTTAAAATTGAAAAATTTCAACAAATTAAATGGAAGAAATTATTTTTTGTCCCAAAAACAGGAGACCCGCATTTGGAACCTCATCCACACGTCAGCGACATTCGCTGTGGCGCACCCCGCGGACACGTGGCGTGCGCCTGGCGACCTTTCATTTTTATTTTTTCAGGTGGCTTCTAAATTCATCTATGCTTTATGAAAATAGTTAGAACTGAATGAAAAAAGCTTGTAAATAATGATTTCTGTAAATGTTAAGGTAATTTCATCCCAATTTCAAGCCAAAATGATCTTAAATCT
Organism: Caenorhabditis virilis; assembly: GCA_964036255.1. Lineage (NCBI taxonomy): Eukaryota > Metazoa > Nematoda > Chromadorea > Rhabditida > Rhabditidae > Caenorhabditis > Caenorhabditis virilis. The sequence goes on along the minus strand of OZ038415.1, from coordinate 2,509,178 downwards.
CATTCTGCTTTCAAAATATCTTATTTTAGCTGTTAGAACCTTTGAAGGTCAGTATTTGAGTTTTCTTTTCTTGTTATTTCTCATTTCTATAACAAATTTATCGAAATTTTGCCATAAAAATCAAATTTCAGACGGTTCTGTCTGTCATGTCGAAAAATAGTACAAATTGGATTTGCGCGCCGCAAAATTGCTGAAATGCGAGCCTTGCTCTTGCGTGGGCGGGGCTAACGAAATTTTCAGTAAAAAATTATTTGTTTTTGCGTTTTTTTTTGCTTTTCTTTTCTTCAAAATGAACAAAAACTGTTTTTTTCTTTTCTATTAATTAATTATATTATTTAGCGATAATTGTTTAACAAGTATAGTAACATATCGTTCACTTAAAAAATTATTTTAAATTAAATTTTAGAAAATGTTATTTTCTTTCAATTCTTGTTCAAAATCGGTAATAAACTCTGAACTGAATATAAAAACAAATTAGAAAATTATGCAACATCGAAGAATTATATTTACCGCTTTCATTTACTTAAAAAACATGTTTTTTTGCATTCGTTCTTAGTTTCTCGATATGTTTACCGTTACCAATTTTCTTCGCCTATTTTATGCCGCATTCCTTCTTGAATATACACAGATATCTTTTACGTTTCAGACGTCAAATATTCGAGACATCAATTTCGATTAAAAAAGAGCATTGGAAGTGCGAAGTTTTTTTTACAAGATCGTTCGCGTAAGTGAGAAGCCTTATATTTCGACATGATTTATCTCTAATTTCAGGTTCATCTCTAAATAATGAAGCAAAAACTGGATGAAATAATGCTATCATGGAAATAATGAATACGTCGAGACAATGTAAGCTTATTTCCTTATCAACTAACGTCAATCACTGTAATTTTCAGAACCCTGTAGCTGTCTGAAATAAAAAATTAATAAGACCCGTGAAATGGACTACAGACAAGATTCAAGCAACTGTTCGACAGAGCTATGAATTTCGGACCATTTTAGTTTAATTGCTGGGTAGAAATCAATGAAGTTTTCCTTGTTCGCAGAAAAGTTCTGGACGTAGTCGCCGAAAATTCAACATTAAATTCTATTTTTGTGTTTCTATCGCTCAATTTCTCGCGTCGACGACCATTACTTTTCTGTGAACTCAGAACTGCATCGACCACAACCTGCTTTTTCCCATTCTTGGTAGTTTTTATGTACTATAAAGTTTTGCACTTTTCAGAACTTTTTTTTGGTCTAAAAAATTGTAGTAGTTCCACATTTTTCATTTTTTCACACCTCTAAAAACGTTTTCTCATTTTAACATTATCATTATCTTAAAAATGGTTTTTTTTCTTGCTCTTTAAATCCCAAACCGTTGTTTTAGTATGTTTCTCACTGTAAGACGCATTGTTTTTTTTCCTAATTTGGTTGTAATTGATCTGATTTTGTTCTAAACTATTTTTCTTTTGAATACATAAATAAATAAAGTTTGATCAACTAAAATACGCGTTAAACACTATCAAATTTACAGAAAAATGAAAAGAGAATGAAGGGAAACCCAAGCCAAAATTTTTCAAAAAGGTCGCCAGGTGCGCGTGGCAGACGCCTCAGGCACGCCGCAGCTGGTACGTCGTGCCCGCCACAGCGAACAAAAAAGTTCGCTGAGGCGCGCCTGGCGTGCGCGTGGCGTCCCATCGCGACTTGCCTGTGCATTCTCGATATTTTTGGGTTAAAATTTTTAGGAATGTATAATGCTTCCATTTTCAACTAGCTCGAGCGCATTCCGTTAAGATTCGAGCGTATTCCGTTACGATTTTCTTTTAAAAAATGCAAAAAGCCAAGAGCTAAAAAACACTGTGCCAAAACTGATCATCCTCCAAGAGAACTACACAGAAAGTGCGACGGGGCGCGTTTGCTCTACTTCCTGGGAAATCGTCAGAAATTGATACTAATTATTTTTTCCTATTTTCCTGTTCCGATTAGTCTATTCTTGAGATGTTTTTAAAAAATATTTATTTCATTTATTTTATTTGTTTTTTTAAACATAAATATAAATATTTTTTTTTTAGCAAAAATACCAAAAAATTGACGAAACTGCATTAATCTGTTATTTTTTCAATTTTTGTGTGTGTTTCTTCATTTGTTTTAGTGAAAACAAAACAAGACAAATAGGAAAAAAAATGATCAGAATCAATTTCTGACGATTTCTCAAGGAAGAAGAGCAAACGCGCCCCTTGCTCCATATTAGCAGATATAATTTCTTTTCCTTCATTTTGGACTCTATCTAATGTGCTTAGGTCCAAGTAAAACTCTTATTTTAAAAAAACCTGATAATAAATGCCATTTAGAATTAAACACTTTGTTTCCAATTTCTCTAAACTGGAGTTGTAGTTGTATTTGCAACATTCTTTGGGAAATGAATACACTGTTGATCTATTCATCTGCAAAAAATTAACTTTTTTTTAAAACCTGATTCTATTTCGCAGTTTCGTTCTTACATCGATTGGTAATGGCATTAAATAGTCGCGAATATCTGGCAAAGTTTTATGAAGAAATTCAAATTTTCCTGTAAGGTTTTGATCTTCTGATGAGTAGATGGCTGTTCTATTGAGCTTCTTTGCCATTCCGATCAGTGAGAATGCCTCGAAAAGTTGATTTCCTGGAAATTAATTTAGAAGGGGTTTTTGTTTTTTAGAACCTTTTTTTAAATCAAATATTTTATCAAATATTAATCGATATTTCAATAGAATTTGAAACTCACCTAACCCAGCACCATCGCGTACGGTTACAAATGGAATGGATACATATTTCTTGGAACGATCCAATTGACACGGTGGGCTAAAATGAACCTAAGGAAATTCAGTACGACAATTAAAAATCGAACGCAGAAAAGCGGGCGTGGCATTTTTGCAATTCTGCGGCACGGTGACACAAAAGGCGTTATATTCAGCTATTCAGGGACGCAATTTTTGTAATTCGGAGTGAAAAAAATTGGATTAGACCATACTTTCTGTATTTAACGCAAAAAAATAATTTTTTTCACGCGTTGTGGGCGTTAAAATGCCGTTTGTAAAAAATTCGAATTTTTTTTGTGTGTGCAATTTGTCGTAACGGTGTACACACACAAAGCGTTGTTCGTGATGACAATTTCGGTTAACGTTTTCCCACCGTGATTGAAGATTTTTTCCTCGTTGTATCCCATAATCTAAATGATCAGTACTGAGGTGATATATAGATAATAAGGTATATAGCACTGAAAAAAAAATTTCTGAATATTTTAAATATATTTTTAAAAATATTACCTAAAACTGTGATTAAAATCTTGTTTTTCTTGAGATTATCCTTCGGAAAAATTGAAAATATTTTTGACATTTACAAAACCTGAAAGATAACGTCATTTCACTGTTTTAATGATAAACAAAAATTCAATACTCATTAACAATAATAAAAAAATTCCTTTTACAACAAAAATGACGGAAAGAAACGCGAAAAACCAACAAAAACAAAAAATATATTTAAAAAATTCAAATATTAGTTTTCCAGCGGCACACACGTGTTCCGTGAAGCGCACGTGAAAATCCATAAAGCGCGAGAATTTAAAATTTTCTCAACTACCAATAGTTGTTTTCAATAAAAGGAGCTAAAAAATCTGACAAGGTGCCAGTTATTTTTACCCTATATTGTTGAGATAAATGGCCGAGGACTAGAAACCCAACCCAGAGGGACTAGCTTCCGAAAAGTGTGTTTCTAGGCCACCATCTCGGGCGTCACATTAGTTTTGTTGTGGAAAGCAAGCAAGCTCGTGTTTTAGCCAGTTTTGGGCTGTTTTTGTTGTTTCTAGTTGAGAACTAGATTCGCCTAGCTGCGGCTAGTATTTTATTTTGTTCTTTGCAAATAATTAACCTTTCTTTCGTAATTAATTCTTGTTTTATAATTAATAAATCTTCTTGAAAATAATTCGCGTTTATTTTTGTTGTTTAAAGCTGGTTTTCATCCACTCGCATCTCTGTGAACCTAGTTTATACAAGGGACACCACTTTACTATATGCATTTAATTGTGAGAAATTCGTATTTCTATCAACATTCTATATATTCCATGTGAAATCCCGAGAATCGGTGAAAAACGACAGAAATTCAAAAAAATTCAAATTTCCGCGCACATGAAAATCGATAAAGCGCGCGAATTTAAAATTTTCTGGATTTTCTAAAATTAACAACTGGGTTTTTTAAATATCCAGTTTTAAACTGCTAAATCCTGATATGGTAGTTTTTTTCTTAAAGACAGCATGCCACCTTCTAAAAACCAATAGAATATCAACTGTAGGAAATATATACAACAATAAAATGAAATATGTGATTTATGACCAACAGGGAATTTTTATAAAATATCACAAATTCACAAAAAAACTCAGAATTTCAAAAAAAAAAAAAAATCATCTGTTTTTCAATGCAACAGTTCCATTCGAAAACATTCCCATTTTCTTCCATTCTTTTGGAAAGAAATCACTATCATTCATCTGATTTTTCACCTGAAATATATATCGAGTTAATTTTCATTTGAAAATTCTAAAACCATACTTGATCATTAGTCTCAAAAATATCACGATAGTAGACTTCTTTTTGATTTTTTGATAAATATGACAACCACCATCCGAATGTTGAAGAAGGTGCTGTGATTAAAAACGAATCACACCAAATTTGCGAAAAATATAGATCTTCAATTGCTAGTTCTGGTTGTGAATTTAGTATCTTAAATTTTAAGCTTTAAAGAAAAAAAAAGAATTTTTCTAGAACTTTACTTCAACTTCTATTCCATTTTGAAGATTGCTCGTAATATTTATGTACACCCATCTAGGATCATTGCTGAAAATGTAAAATACACCATTACCTGAAAAAAGGAATAAGATCTATTCAAAATGTGAATTTCTAACGTTTTTTCTCATTTAAATATTCAATGGCCTTCATGGTAAATGTTGCATTTGTTCCTTCATGCTGTCCATCTGTCAAAAAATCACCTCGGCGAACATGCACACAAGTCCTAGAAGCTTATCCGATACTATTTATTGATTTTAAAATATTACTTGAATTTGTCCTTATATTCCTCCTTTACCAGTTTAATATCACCAGTTAAATAATCTTCATCGTCAGCAGGTCCTAATAACTCTCGAATGGTGTCTTGAATATTTTCAAAATACTTAAAACTCTGAAAATTTGGAAAATAAATGAAAATCTCTTAAAGGAAAACTTTACAAAGTACCTTAGGTGAAAATATAATTTATACTCATTCCAAATCTGTTCTCAAAATTTTCTAAAACCACCTAGAAGCCGAGAAAATGAACTTCAAAACAATGGCCTAGAAAAAGTTGGCCTAACTTTAGAAAATTTTAAAAATATATTTGGAATGAGCATGACGTCTATTTTCATTCCAAATGCCTTCATTAGCTCTGTAAAGCCTTCACTAAAGTAAAAACCTGATAATAAGCTCCATGCAGAACTAAAAACTTTGTTTCCAATTTCTCTAAACTACAGTTGTAGCTATATTTGCAACATGCACCTGGAAATGAATACTCTGATGATCTACTCTTCTGTAAAACATTTTTTTTAAATCTAAATATATTTAGGTCACTTTTTACATCGATTGGTAATGGCATTAAATAGTCTCGAATATCTGGCAAAGTTTTATGAAGGAATTTAAATTTTTCTGAAAGTTTTTGATCTTCTGATGAGTAGATGGCAGTTCTATTAAGCTTCTTTGCCATTCCGATCAGTGAGAATGCCTCGAAAAGTTGATTTCCTGAAAAGGTTTGCCTTAGAAGGCGTCTTGCCAATCGGTACATTCTTTTTTTAAATCAAATTTTAATTCAAAAATCGATATTTCAACAGTTTTAGAATATAATTTGAAACTCACCTAAGCCACCGCCAGCGACTACTGTTAAAAATCGAATGGATACATATTTCTTGGAACGATCCAGTTGAACAGGATCTGGTTTCTGAGTTTGTATTCGTTGCGGTTCGAAATCGAGATGTTCAGTACTGAGGTGATATAAAGACAATGAGGTATACAGCACTGGAAATGATTTCTGAACATTATATTTGTGAAAAAAAAATTAATTACCTAAAACTGTGATAAAAATCTTGTTTTTCTTAAGAGATAAAAACTTGGGGAAAATTGAAAATTTTCTTGACATTTACGAAACCTGGAAACATAACAATGAATGTTAAAAAAATATATATATTCTGCTAGTAGCACAACCGAATCGAAAAAATAACGTCCGGTTACTGTTTTAGTGATAAATTAATTAAATTTACTCATAAACATAAATTATGATAAAATTCCAATTGCTACTGACAGGTTACAGTAAGTGACAGATAACAGGAAAATTATTGTTTTTAAGCACAGGACACGCCCAAAAATTTTTAAATTACATCGTGTTAAATTTGAAATTCTCAAGTTGAATTAAATTTCGACATTTTCCGACATTATTAACTGGCGTTTTTCCAAACACGCATTTTTCAAGAAGGATTCAACAGAGTGTAACTGGGATGAAAATAGAGAAAATAGCCTTTTCAAAAAAAATCAAAATTTCTAAAACTCGAATTAAAATGAGCCTAAAAAATCATTTGAATCAATGAAAATTCAAAATTTAAAGTGGAATTAGAATCTACATCGAATTTTCTTTCGATTGGTACTAAAATGACTGAAATCGTGTGTGTCAGTCTTGAGATATGATTTTATGAAATATAATTTTCTTTTTGTTACACTACATTTTTTCGTTACACTACACTGTTAATGGTGTAAACTTTAAATGAGTCTAAAAATCTTTTGAATCAATGAAAATTCAAAATTTAAAGTGGTTTTGGAATCTACGTTTCATTTTCTATTCAACGGTACTAAAATTACCAAAATCCTGGGTGTCAATCTTGAGATGTGATTTTTTGAAAATTAGGGTTCTGCACACTACACTGAAATTGTCAAAAAATTAAAATGAGCCGGATAAACTCTTTCTGTTGAGTGTGCGTCAATTTGCATGATTCCGAAGTTTAGCACTTACGCTGTATTTTAGTTAATTTTTTTTCAATCGTGATTTCGACTTTTTCTGCCGACTTTCCCGCCGAATTTTTGAACTCTTATTCGCACTGCGTATCAACTCACTGAGCCTATTGACTGCGTATCGACTCACAACAGTGGGCGGGGATAACATTTTTTGAAATGATTTGAGAAAAATTCCCAACATATAATTCTTCTGCTACTTTTTACAAACCGTGAATATCCGCATTCCACACACTTCATAGTATGCAGTTCATACCGCCGGTGTTCCCGTTTTTTTGTGAGTGTGTTATCATTTTTCTATGTCAGGAATTTTCATATTATCAACATTTAGGAATCTTCTCCTCACTTTCGGCAAGACTGAAAAAAATGAACGATGTTGCTTGCCAAAACCTATGACAATTTGCAGCGAAGGGTATGAAAATTATCAGCAAAAAAAAACATATTTTCGAAGGATACTGTAGGCATACGACGGCTTTTCTAACCGTGGTAACTTCTTTTTTTTGTTGAAAATTTGGCCAGGAAATAAATCGATTAATGGGTAAAATATTTGGAGCTGAATTTTCTGAAATATTCAGTGATTAATCACAGAATACCTCTCTTTTAACCAGTATTTTCAAACCGTGTTGAACATATCGCTTCCTGTCATTACGCGAACTTTATGAGTTGTAAATAGCAAACGGATAATTTTGAAAAAAAAATCACGAAAAGTACAAATAAAATTCCAGATATTAATAACCCGAAAAAGAAACCCCCGGCATTTCTAGAACCTTCCAAAAAAAACGCCAATCATCGATTTTTCATTACAATATTCCAATTATTATTTAAAGAAGGGCCGATGGTCTCATTCGATTCGCATGAAAATATAGATATTTTTAGCATTTTAAATTTTGAAATTTCATTAATTAGAAAAATTTTAAGAGCAATTTAAAATATCAGTTGAGTACATCGTAAACGGTGTCGGTTTGATATTCAAACTGTCATATCTCAAGAATGGCACACCGGATTTTGATGCCGATGGTCTCATTCGATTCGAATGAAAATATAGATATTTTTAGCATTTTAAATTTTGAAATTTCGTAAATTAGAAAAATTTTAAGAGCAATTTAAAATATCAGTTGAGTACATCGTAAACGGTGTCGGTTTGATTTTCAAACTGTCATATCTCCAGATTTTCGGGCAGGATATTGATGCCGATGGTCTCATTCGATTCGCATGAAAATATAGATATTTTTAGCATTTTAAATTTTGAAATTTCTTTAATTAGAAAAATTTTAAGAGCAATTTAAAATATCAGTTGAGTACATCGTAAACGGTGTCGGTTTGATATTCAAACTGTCATATCTCCAGATTTTCGGGCAGGATATTGATGCCGATGGTCTCATTCGATTCGCATGAAAATATAGATATTTTTAGCATTTTAAATTTTGAAATTTCATTAATTAGAAAAATTTTAAGAGCAATTTAAAATATCAGTTGAGTACATCGTAAACGGTGTCGGTTTGATATTCAAACTGTCATATCTCAAGAATGGCACACCGGATTTTGATGCCGATGGTCTCATTCGATTCGAATGAAAATATAGATATTTTTAGCATTTTAAATTTTGAAATTTCGTAAATTAGAAAAATTTTAAGAGCAATTTAAAATATCAGTTGAGTACATCGTAAACGGTGTCGGTTTGATTTTCAAACTGTCATATCTCCAGATTTTCGGGCAGGATATTGATGCCGATGGTCTCATTCGATTCGCATGAAAATATAGATATTTTTAGCATTTTAAATTTTGAAATTTCTTTAATTAGAAAAATTTTAAGAGCAATTTAAAATATCAGTTGAGTACATCGTAAACGGTGTCGGTTTGATATTCAAACTGTCATATCTCCAGATTTTCGGGCAGGATATTGATGCCGATGGTCTCATTCGATTCGCATGAAAATATAGATATTTTTAGCATTTTAAATTTTGAAATTTCATTAATTAGAAAAATTTTAAGAGCAATTTAAAATATCAGTTGAGTACATCGTAAACGGTGTCGGTTTGATATTCAAACTGTCATATCTCAAGAATGGCACACCGGATTTTGATGCCGATGGTCTCATTCGATTCGAATGAAAATATAGATATTTTTAGCATTTTAAATTTTGAAATTTCGTAAATTAGAAAAATTTTAAGAGCAATTTAAAATATCAGTTGAGTACATCGTAAACGGTGTCGGTTTGATTTTCAAACTGTCATATCTCCAGATTTTCGGGCAGGATATTGATGCCGATGGTCTCATTCGATTCGCATGAAAATATAGATATTTTTAGCATTTTAAATTTTGAAATTTCTTTAATTAGAAAAATTTTAAGAGCAATTTAAAATATCAGTTGAGTACATCGTAAACGGTGTCGGTTTGATATTCAAACTGTCATATCTCCAGATTTTCGGGCAGGATATTGATGCCGATGGTCTCATTCGATTCGAATGAAAATATAGATATTTTTAGCATTTTAAATTTTGAAATTTCGTTAATTAGAAAAATTTTAAGAGCAATTTAAAATATCAGTTGAGTACATCGTAAACGGTGTCGGTTTGATATTCAAACTGTCATATCTCAAGAATGGCACACCGGATTTTGATGCCGATGGTCTCATTCGATTCGAATGAAAATATAGATATTTTTAGCATTTTAAATTTTGAAATTTCGTTAATTAGAAAAATTTTAAGAGCAATTTAAAATATCAGTTGAGTACATCGTAAACGGTGTCGGTTTGATTTTCAAACTGTCATATCTCCAGATTTTCGGGCAGGATATTGATGCCGATGGTCTCATTCGATTCGCATGAAAATATAGATATTTTTAGCATTTTAAATTTTGAAATTTCGTTAATTAGAAAAATTTTAAGAGCAATTTAAAATATCAGTTGAGTACATCGTAAACGGTGTCGGTTTGATATTCAAACTGTCATATCTCAAGAATGGCACACCGGATTTTGATGCCGATGGTCTCATTCGATTCGAATGAAAATATAGATATTTTTAGCATTTTAAATTTTGAAATTTCGTTAATTAGAAAAATTTTAAGAGCAATTTAAAATATCAGTTGAGTACATCGTAAACGGTGTCGGTTTGATTTTCAAACTGTCATATCTCCAGATTTTCGGGCAGGATAATGATGTCGATGGTCTCATTCGATTCGCATGAAAATATAGATATTTTTAGCATTTTAAATTTTGAAATTTCGTTAATTAGAAAAATTTTAAGAGCAATTTAAAATATCAGTTGAGTACATCGTAAACGGTGTCGGTTTGATATTCAAACTGTCATATCTCCAGATTTTCGGGCCGGATTTTGATGCCGATGGTCTCATTCGATTCGCATGAAAATATAGATATTTTTAGCATTTTAAATTTTGAAATTTCGTTAATTAGAAAAATTTTAAGAGCAATTTAAAATATCAGTTGAGTACATCGTAAACGGTGTCGGTTTGATATTCAAACTGTCATATCTCAAGAATGGCACACCGGATTTTGATGCCGATGGTCTCATTCGATTCGAATGAAAATATAGATATTTTTAGCATTTTAAATTTTGAAATTTCGTTAATTAGAAAAATTTTAAGAGCAATTTAAAATATCAGTTGAGTACATCGTAAACGGTGTCGGTTTGATATTCAAACTGTCATATCTCAAGAATGGCACACCGGATTTTGATGCCGATGGTCTCATTCGATTCGAATGAAAATATAGATATTTTTAGCATTTTAAATTTTGAAATTTCGTTAATTAGAAAAATTTTAAGAGCAATTTAAAATATCAGTTGAGTACATCGTAAACGGTGTCGGTTTGATTTTCAAACTGTCATATCTCCAGATTTTCGGGCAGGATATTGATGCCGATGGTCTCATTCGATTCGAATGAAAATATAGATATTTTTAGCATTTTAAATTTTGAAATTTCGTTAATTAGAAAAATTTTAAGAGCAATTTAAAATATCAGTTGAGTACATCGTAAACGGTGTCGGTTTGATTTTCAAACTGTCATATCTCCAGATTTTCGGGCCGGATTTTGATGCCGATGGTCTCATTGGATTCGAATGAAAATATAGATATTTTTAGCATTTTAAATTTTGAAATTTCGTTAATTAGAAAAATTTTAAGAGCAATTTAAAATATCAGTTGAGTACATCGTAAACGGTGTCGGTTTGATATTCAAACTGTCATATCTCAAGAATGGCACACCGGATTTTGATGCCGATGGTCTCATTCGATTCGCATGAAAATATAGATATTTTTAGCATTTTAAATTTTGAAATTTCTTTAATTAGAAAAATTTTAATAGCAATTTAAAATATCAGTTTAGTACATCGTAAACGGTGTCGGTTTGATATTCAAACTGTCATATCTCCAGATTTTCGGGCAGGATATTGATGCCGATGGTCTCATTCGATTCGAATGAAAATATAGATATTTTTAGCATTTTAAATTTTGAAATTTCGTTAATTAGAAAAATTTTAAGAGCAATTTAAAATATCAGTTGAGTACATCGTAAACGGTGTCGGTTTGATTTTCAAACTGTCATATCTCCAGATTTTCGGGCCGGATTTTGATGCCGATGGTCTCATTGGATTCGAATGAAAATATAGATATTTTTAGCATTTTAAATTTTGAAATTTCGTTAATTAGAAAAATTTTAAGAGCAATTTAAAATATCAGTTGAGTACATCGTAAACGGTGTCGGTTTGATTTTCAAACTGTCATATCTCCAGATTTTCGGGCAGGATATTGATGCCGATGGTCTCATTGGATTCGCATGAAAATATAGATATTTTTAGCATTTTAAATTTTGAAATTTCGTTAATTAGAAAAATTTTAAGAGCAATTTAAAATATCAGTTTAGTACATCGTAAACGGTGTCGGTTTGATATTCAAACTGTCATATCTCCAGATTTTCGGGCAGGATATTGATGCCGATGGTCTCATTCGATTCGCATGAAAATATAGATATTTTTAGCATTTTAAATTTTGAAATTTCGTTAATTAGAAAAATTTTAAGAGCAATTTAAAATATCAGTTGAGTACATCGTAAACGGTGTCGGTTTGATATTCAAACTGTCATATCTCCAGATTTTCCTGCCGGATTTTGATGCCGATGGTCTCATTGGATTCGCATGAAAATATAGATATTTTTAGCATTTTAAATTTTGAAATTTCATTAATTAGAAAAATTTTAAGAGCAATTTAAAATATCAGTTGTACATCGTAAACGGTGTCGGTTTGATTTTCAAACTGTCATATCTCAAGAATGGCACACCGGATTTTGATGCCGATTATCTCATTGGATTCGCATGAAAATATAGATATTTTTAGCATTTTAAATTTTGAAATTTCGTTAATTAGAAAAATTTTAAGAGCAATTTAAAATATCAGTTGTACATCGTAAACGGTGTCGGTTTGATATTCAAACTGTCATATCTCCAGATTTTCGGGCCGCATTTTGATGCCGATGGTCTCATTGGATTTGCATGAAAATATAGATATTTTTAGCATTTTAAATTTTGAAATTTCGTTAATTAGAAAAATTTTAAGAGCAATTTAAAATATCAGTTGTACATCGTAAACGGTGTCGGTTTGATATTCAAACTGTCATATCTCCAGATTTTCGGGCCGGATTTTGATGCCGATGGTCTCATTGGATTCGCATAAAAATATAGATATTTTTAGCATTTTAAATTTTGAAATTTCATTAATTAGAAAAATTTTAAGAGCAATTTAAAATATCAGTTGTACATCGTAAACGGTGTCGGTTTGATTTTCAAACTGTCATATCTCAAGAATGGCACACCGGATTTTGATGGCGATGGTCTCATAGGATTCGCATGAAAATATAGATATTTTTAGCATTTTAAATTTTGAAATTTCATTAATTAGAAAAATTTTAAGAGCAATTTAAAATATCAGTTGAGTACATCGTAAACGGTGTCGGTTTGATTTTCAAACTGTCATATCTCAAGAATGGCACACCGGATTTTGATGCCGATGGTCTCATTCGATTCGAATGAAAATATAGATATTTTTAGCATTTTAAATTTTGAAATTTCGTTAATTAGAAAAATTTTAAGAGCAATTTAAAATATCAGTTGAGTACATCGTAAACGGTGTCGGTTTGATTTTCAAACTGTCATATCTCCAGATTTTCGGGCAGGATATTGATGTCGATGGTCTCATTCGATTCGCATGAAAATATAGATATTTTTAGCATTTTAAATTTTGAAATTTCGTTAATTAGAAAAATTTTAAGAGCAATTTAAAATATCAGTTGAGTACATCGTAAACGGTGTCGGTTTGATATTCAAACTGTCATATCTCAAGAATGGCACACCGGATTTTGATGCCGATGGTCTCATTCGATTCGAATGAAAATATAGATATTTTTAGCATTTTAAATTTTGAAATTTCGTCAATTAGAAAAATTTTAAGAGCAATTTAAAATATCAGTTGAGTACATCGTAAACGGTGTCGGTTTGATTTTCAAACTGTCATATCTCCAGATTTTCGGGCAGGATATTGATGTCGATGGTCTCATTCGATTCGCATGAAAATATAGATATTTTTAGCATTTTAAATTTTGAAATTTCGTTAATTAGAAAAATTTTAAGAGCAATTTAAAATATCAGTTGAGTACATCGTAAACGGTGTCGGTTTGATTTTCAAACTGTCATATCTCCAGATTTTCGGGCAGGATATTGATGCCGATGGTCTCATTCGATTCGCATGAAAATATAGATATTTTTAGCATTTTAAATTTTGAAATTTCTTTAATTAGAAAAATTTTAATAGCAATTTAAAATATCAGTTGAGTACATCGTAAACGGTGTCGGTTTGATATTCAAACTGTCATATCTCCAGATTTTCGGGCAGGATATTGATGCCGATGGTCTCATTGGATTCGCATGAAAATATAGATATTTTTAGCATTTTAAATTTTGAAATTTCGTTAATTAGAAAAATTTTAAGAGCAATTTAAAATATCAGTTGAGTACATCGTAAACGGTGTCGGTTTGATATTCAAACTGTCATATCTCCAGATTTTCGGGCCGGATTTTGATGCCGGTGGTCTCATTGGATTTGCATGAAAATATAGATATTTTTAGCATTTTAAATTTTGAAATTTCATTAATTAGAAAAATTTTAAGAGCAATTTAAAATATCAGTTGTACATCGTAAACGGTGTCGGTTTGATTTTCAAACTGTCATATCTCAAGAATGGCACACCGGATTTTGATGCCGATGGCCTCATTGGATTCGCATGAAAATATAGATATTTTTAGCATTTTAAATTTTGAAATTTCGTTAATTAGAAAAATTTTAAGAGCAATTTAAAATATCAGTTGTACATCGTAAACGGTGTCGGTTTGATTTTCAAACTGTCATATCTCAAGAATGGCACACCGGATTTTGATGGCGATGGTCTCATAGGATTCGCATGAAAATATAGATATTTTTAGCATTTTAAATTTTGAAATTTCGTTAATTAGAAAAATTTTAAGAGCAATTTAAAATATCAGTTGAGTACATCGTAAACGGTGTCGGTTTGATTTTCAAACTGTCATATCTCAAGAATGGCACACCGGATTTTGATGGCGATGGTCTCATAGGATTCGCATGAAAATATAGATATTTTTAGCATTTTAAATTTTGAAATTTCGTTAATTAGAAAAATTTTAAGAGCAATTTAAAATATCAGTTGAGTACATCGTAAACGGTGTCGGTTTGATATTCAAACTGTCATATCTCCAGATTTTCGGGCCGGATTTTGATGCCGGTGGTCTCATTGGATTTGCATGAAAATATAGATATTTTTAGCATTTTAAATTTTGAAATTTCATTAATTAGAAAAATTTTAAGAGCAATTTAAAATATCAGTTGTACATCGTAAACGGTGTCGGTTTGATTTTCAAACTGTCATATCTCAAGAATGGCACACCGGATTTTGATGCCGATGGCCTCATTGGATTCGCATGAAAATATAGATATTTTTAGCATTTTAAATTTTGAAATTTCGTTAATTAGAAAAATTTTAAGAGCAATTTAAAATATCAGTTGTACATCGTAAACGGTGTCGGTTTGATTTTCAAACTGTCATATCTCAAGAATGGCACACCGGATTTTGATGGCGATGGTCTCATAGGATTCGCATGAAAATATAGATATTTTTAGCATTTTAAATTTTGAAATTTCGTTAATTAGAAAAATTTTAAGAGCAATTTAAAATATCAGTTGAGTACATCGTAAACGGTGTCGGTTTGATTTTCAAACTGTCATATCTCAAGAATGGCACACCGGATTTTGATGCCGATGGTCTCATTGGATTCGCATGAAAATATAGATATTTTTAGCATTTTAAATTTTGAAATTTCGTTAATTAGAAAAATTTTAAGAGCAATTTAAAATATCAGTTGAGTACATCGTAAACGGTGTCGGTTTGATATTCAAACTGTCATATCTCCAGATTTTCGGGCCGGATTTTGATGCCGATGGTCTCATTGGATTTGCATGAAAATATAGATATTTTTAGCATTTTAAATTTTGAAATTTCGTTAATTAGAAAAATTTTAAGAGCAATTTAAAATATCAGTTGAGTACATCGTAAACGGTGTCGGTTTGATATTCAAACTGTCATATCTCCAGATTTTCGGGCCGGATTTTGATGCCGATGGTCTCATTGGATTTGCATGAAAATATAGATATTTTTAGCATTTTAAATTTTGAAATTTCGTTAATTAGAAAAATTTTAAGAGCAATTTAAAATATCAGTTGAGTACATCGTAAACGGTGTCGGTTTGATATTCAAACTGTCATATCTCCAGATTTTCCTGCCGGATTTTGATGCCGATGGTCTCATTGGATTCGCATGAAAATATAGATATTTTTAGCATTTTAAATTTTGAAATTTCATTAATTAGAAAAATTTTAAGAGCAATTTAAAATATCAGTTGTACATCGTAAACGGTGTCGGTTTGATTTTCAAACTGTCATATCTCAAGAATGGCACACCGGATTTTGATGCCGATTATCTCATTGGATTCGCATGAAAATATAGATATTTTTAGCATTTTAAATTTTGAAATTTCGTTAATTAGAAAAATTTTAAGAGCAATTTAAAATATCAGTTGTACATCGTAAACGGTGTCGGTTTGATATTCAAACTGTCATATCTCCAGATTTTCGGGCCGCATTTTGATGCCGATGGTCTCATTGGATTCGCATGAAAATATAGATATTTTTAGCATTTTAAATTTTGAAATTTCGTTAATTAGAAAAATTTTAAGAGCAATTTAAAATATCAGTTGTACATCGTAAACGGTGTCGGTTTGATATTCAAACTGTCATATCTCCAGATTTTCGGGCCGGATTTTGATGCCGATGGTCTCATTGGATTCGCATGAAAATATAGATATTTTTAGCATTTTAAATTTTGAAATTTCATTAATTAGAAAAATTTTAAGAGCAATTTAAAATATCAGTTGTACATCGTAAACGGTGTCGGTTTGATTTTCAAACTGTCATATCTCAAGAATGGCACACCGGATTTTGATGGCGATGGTCTCATAGGATTCGCATGAAAATATAGATATTTTTAGCATTTTAAATTTTGAAATTTCATTAATTAGAAAAATTTTAAGAGCAATTTAAAATATCAGTTGAGTACATCGTAAACGGTGTCGGTTTGATTTTCAAACTGTCATATCTCAAGAATGGCACACCGGATTTTGATGCCGATGGTCTCATTCGATTCGAATGAAAATATAGATATTTTTAGCATTTTAAATTTTGAAATTTCGTTAATTAGAAAAATTTTAAGAGCAATTTAAAATATCAGTTGAGTACATCGTAAACGGTGTCGGTTTGATATTCAAACTGTCATATCTCAAGAATGGCACACCGGATTTTGATGCCGATGGTCTCATTCGATTCGAATGAAAATATAGATATTTTTAGCATTTTAAATTTTGAAATTTCGTTAATTAGAAAAATTTTAAGAGCAATTTAAAATATCAGTTGAGTACATCGTAAACGGTGTCGGTTTGATTTTCAAACTGTCATATCTCCAGATTTTCGGGCAGGATATTGATGTCGATGGTCTCATTCGATTCGCATGAAAATATAGATATTTTTAGCATTTTAAATTTTGAAATTTCGTTAATTAGAAAAATTTTAAGAGCAATTTAAAATATCAGTTGAGTACATCGTAAACGGTGTCGGTTTGATATTCAAACTGTCATATCTCAAGAATGGCACACCGGATTTTGATGCCGATGGTCTCATTCGATTCGAATGAAAATATAGATATTTTTAGCATTTTAAATTTTGAAATTTCGTTAATTAGAAAAATTTTAAGAGCAATTTAAAATATCAGTTGAGTACATCGTAAACGGTGTCGGTTTGATATTCAAACTGTCATATCTCCAGATTTTCCTGCCGGATTTTGATGCCGATGGTCTCATTGGATTCGCATGAAAATATAGATATTTTTAGCATTTTAAATTTTGAAATTTCATTAATTAGAAAAATTTTAAGAGCAATTTAAAATATCAGTTGTACATCGTAAACGGTGTCGGTTTGATTTTCAAACTGTCATATCTCAAGAATGGCACACCGGATTTTGATGCCGATTATCTCATTGGATTCGCATGAAAATATAGATATTTTTAGCATTTTAAATTTTGAAATTTCGTTAATTAGAAAAATTTTAAGAGCAATTTAAAATATCAGTTGTACATCGTAAACGGTGTCGGTTTGATATTCAAACTGTCATATCTCCAGATTTTCGGGCCGCATTTTGATGCCGATGGTCTCATTGGATTCGCATGAAAATATAGATATTTTTAGCATTTTAAATTTTGAAATTTCGTTAATTAGAAAAATTTTAAGAGCAATTTAAAATATCAGTTGTACATCGTAAACGGTGTCGGTTTGATATTCAAACTGTCATATCTCCAGATTTTCGGGCCGGATTTTGATGCCGATGGTCTCATTGGATTCGCATGAAAATATAGATATTTTTAGCATTTTAAATTTTGAAATTTCATTAATTAGAAAAATTTTAAGAGCAATTTAAAATATCAGTTGTACATCGTAAACGGTGTCGGTTTGATTTTCAAACTGTCATATCTCAAGAATGGCACACCGGATTTTGATGGCGATGGTCTCATAGGATTCGCATGAAAATATAGATATTTTTAGCATTTTAAATTTTGAAATTTCATTAATTAGAAAAATTTTAAGAGCAATTTAAAATATCAGTTGAGTACATCGTAAACGGTGTCGGTTTGATTTTCAAACTGTCATATCTCAAGAATGGCACACCGGATTTTGATGCCGATGGTCTCATTCGATTCGAATGAAAATATAGATATTTTTAGCATTTTAAATTTTGAAATTTCGTTAATTAGAAAAATTTTAAGAGCAATTTAAAATATCAGTTGAGTACATCGTAAACGGTGTCGGTTTGATATTCAAACTGTCATATCTCAAGAATGGCACACCGGATTTTGATGCCGATGGTCTCATTCGATTCGAATGAAAATATAGATATTTTTAGCATTTTAAATTTTGAAATTTCGTTAATTAGAAAAATTTTAAGAGCAATTTAAAATATCAGTTGAGTACATCGTAAACGGTGTCGGTTTGATTTTCAAACTGTCATATCTCCAGATTTTCGGGCAGGATATTGATGTCGATGGTCTCATTCGATTCGCATGAAAATATAGATATTTTTAGCATTTTAAATTTTGAAATTTCGTTAATTAGAAAAATTTTAAGAGCAATTTAAAATATCAGTTGAGTACATCGTAAACGGTGTCGGTTTGATATTCAAACTGTCATATCTCCAGATTTTCGGGCCGGATTTTGATGCCGATGGTCTCATTCGATTCGAATGAAAATATAGATATTTTTAGCATTTTAAATTTTGAAATTTCTTTAATTAGAAAAATTTTAATAGCAATTTAAAATATCAGTTGAGTACATCGTAAACGGTGTCGGTTTGATATTCAAACTGTCATATCTCCAGATTTTCGGGCAGGATATTGATGCCGATGGTCTCATTGGATTCGCATGAAAATATAGATATTTTTAGCATTTTAAATTTTGAAATTTCGTTAATTAGAAAAATTTTAAGAGCAATTTAAAATATCAGTTGAGTACATCGTAAACGGTGTCGGTTTGATTTTCAAACTGTCATATCTCCAGATTTTCGGGCAGGATATTGATGCCGATGGTCTCATTCGATTCGCATGAAAATATAGATATTTTTAGCATTTTAAATTTTGAAATTTCTTTAATTAGAAAAATTTTAATAGCAATTTAAAATATCAGTTGAGTACATCGTAAACGGTGTCGGTTTGATATTCAAACTGTCATATCTCCAGATTTTCGGGCAGGATATTGATGCCGATGGTCTCATTGGATTCGCATGAAAATATAGATATTTTTAGCATTTTAAATTTTGAAATTTCGTTAATTAGAAAAATTTTAAGAGCAATTTAAAATATCAGTTGAGTACATCGTAAACGGTGTCGGTTTGATTTTCAAACTGTCATATCTCCAGATTTTCGGGCAGGATATTGATGCCGATGGTCTCATTCGATTCGCATGAAAATATAGATATTTTTAGCATTTTAAATTTTGAAATTTCTTTAATTAGAAAAATTTTAATAGCAATTTAAAATATCAGTTGAGTACATCGTAAACGGTGTCGGTTTGATATTCAAACTGTCATATCTCCAGATTTTCGGGCAGGATATTGATGCCGATGGTCTCATTCGATTCGCATGAAAATATAGATATTTTTAGCATTTTAAATTTTGAAATTTCTTTAATTAGAAAAATTTTAATAGCAATTTAAAATATCAGTTGAGTACATCGTAAACGGTGTCGGTTTGATATTCAAACTGTCATATCTCCAGATTTTCGGGCCGGATTTTGATGCCGATGGTCTCATTGGATTTGCATGAAAATATAGATATTTTTAGCATTTTAAATTTTGAAATTTCATTAATTAGAAAAATTTTAAGAGCAATTTAAAATATCAGTTGAGTACATCGTAAACGGTGTCGGTTTGATATTCAAACTGTCATATCTCCAGATTTTCCTGCCGGATTTTGATGCCGATGGTCTCATTGGATTCGCATGAAAATATAGATATTTTTAGCATTTTAAATTTTGAAATTTCATTAATTAGAAAAATTTTAAGAGCAATTTAAAATATCAGTTGTACATCGTAAACGGTGTCGGTTTGATTTTCAAACTGTCATATCTCAAGAATGGCACACCGGATTTTGATGCCGATTATCTCATTGGATTCGCATGAAAATATAGATATTTTTAGCATTTTAAATTTTGAAATTTCGTTAATTAGAAAAATTTTAAGAGCAATTTAAAATATCAGTTGTACATCGTAAACGGTGTCGGTTTGATTTTCAAACTGTCATATCTCAAGAATGGCACACCGGATTTTGATGCTGATGGCCTCATTGGATTCGCATGAAAATATAGATATTTTTAGCATTTTAAATTTTGAAATTTCGTTAATTAGAAAAATTTTAAGAGCAATTTAAAATATCAGTTGAGTACATCGTAAACGGTGTCGGTTTGATATTCAAACTGTCATATCTCCAGATTTTCGGGCCGGATTTTGATGCCGATGGTCTCATTGGATTCGCATGAAAATATAGATATTTTTAGCATTTTAAATTTTGAAATTTCATTAATTAGAAAAATTTTAAGAGCAATTTAAAATATCAGTTGTACATCGTAAACGGTGTCGGTTTGATTTTCAAACTGTCATATCTCAAGAATGGCACACCGGATTTTGATGGCGATGGTCTCATAGGATTCGCATGAAAATATAGATATTTTTAGCATTTTAAATTTTGAAATTTCGTTAATTAGAAAAATTTTAAGAGCAATTTAAAATATCAGTTGAGTACATCGTAAACGGTGTCGGTTTGATTTTCAAACTGTCATATCTCAAGAATGGCACACCGGATTTTGATGCCGATGGCCTCATTGGATTCGCATGAAAATATAGATATTTTTAGCATTTTAAATTTTGAAATTTCTTTAATTAGAAAAATTTTAAGAGCAATTTAAAATATCAGTTGAGTACATCGTAAACGGTGTCGGTTTGATATTCAAACTGTCATATCTCCAGATTTTCGGGCAGGATATTGATGCCGATGGTCTCATTGGATTCGCATGAAAATATAGATATTTTTAGCATTTTAAATTTTGAAATTTCGTTAATTAGAAAAATTTTAAGAGCAATTTAAAATATCAGTTGAGTACATCGTAAACGGTGTCGGTTTGATTTTCAAACTGTCATATCTCCAGATTTTCGGGCAGGATATTGATGCCGATGGTCTCATTCGATTCGCATGAAAATATAGATATTTTTAGCATTTTAAATTTTGAAATTTCGTTAATTAGAAAAATTTTAAGAGCAATTTAAAATATCAGTTGTACATCGTAAACGGTGTCGGTTTGATATTCAAACTGTCATATCTCCAGATTTTCGGGCCGCATTTTGATGCCGATGGTCTCATTGGATTCGCATGAAAATATAGATATTTTTAGCATTTTAAATTTTGAAATTTCGTTAATTAGAAAAATTTTAAGAGCAATTTAAAATATCAGTTGTACATCGTAAACGGTGTCGGTTTGATTTTCAAACTGTCATATCTCAAGAATGGCACACCGGATTTTGATGCCGATGGCCTCATTGGATTCGCATGAAAATATAGATATTTTTAGCATTTTAAATTTTGAAATTTCGTTAATTAGAAAAATTTTAAGAGCAATTTAAAATATCAGTTGAGTACATCGTAAACGGTGTCGGTTTGATATTCAAACTGTCATATCTCCAGATTTTCGGGCCGGATTTTGATGCCGATGGTCTCATTGGATTCGCATGAAAATATAGATATTTTTAGCATTTTAAATTTTGAAATTTCATTAATTAGAAAAATTTTAAGAGCAATTTAAAATATCAGTTGTACATCGTAAACGGTGTCGGTTTGATTTTCAAACTGTCATATCTCAAGAATGGCACACCGGATTTTGATGGCGATGGTCTCATAGGATTCGCATGAAAATATAGATATTTTTAGCATTTTAAATTTTGAAATTTCGTTAATTAGAAAAATTTTAAGAGCAATTTAAAATATCAGTTGAGTACATCGTAAACGGTGTCGGTTTGATTTTCAAACTGTCATATCTCAAGAATGGCACACCGGATTTTGATGCCGATGGCCTCATTGGATTCGCATGAAAATATAGATATTTTTAGCATTTTAAATTTTGAAATTTCTTTAATTAGAAAAATTTTAAGAGCAATTTAAAATATCAGTTGAGTACATCGTAAACGGTGTCGGTTTGATATTCAAACTGTCATATCTCCAGATTTTCGGGCAGGATATTGATGCCGATGGTCTCATTGGATTCGCATGAAAATATAGATATTTTTAGCATTTTAAATTTTGAAATTTCGTTAATTAGAAAAATTTTAAGAGCAATTTAAAATATCAGTTGAGTACATCGTAAACGGTGTCGGTTTGATTTTCAAACTGTCATATCTCCAGATTTTCGGGCAGGATATTGATGCCGATGGTCTCATTCGATTCGCATGAAAATATAGATATTTTTAGCATTTTAAATTTTGAAATTTCGTTAATTAGAAAAATTTTAAGAGCAATTTAAAATATCAGTTGAGTACATCGTAAACGGTGTCGGTTTGATATTCAAACTGTCATATCTCCAGATTTTCGGGCCGGATTTTGATGCCGATGGTCTCATTGGATTTGCATGAAAATATAGATATTTTTAGCATTTTAAATTTTGAAATTTCGTTAATTAGAAAAATTTTAAGAGCAATTTAAAATATCAGTTGAGTACATCGTAAACGGTGTCGGTTTGATATTCAAACTGTCATATCTCCAGATTTTCCTGCCGGATTTTGATGCCGATGGTCTCATTGGATTCGCATGAAAATATAGATATTTTTAGCATTTTAAATTTTGAAATTTCATTAATTAGAAAAATTTTAAGAGCAATTTAAAATATCAGTTGTACATCGTAAACGGTGTCGGTTTGATTTTCAAACTGTCATATCTCAAGAATGGCACACCGGATTTTGATGCCGATTATCTCATTGGATTCGCATGAAAATATAGATATTTTTAGCATTTTAAATTTTGAAATTTCGTTAATTAGAAAAATTTTAAGAGCAATTTAAAATATCAGTTGAGTACATCGTAAACGGTGTCGGTTTGATATTCAAACTGTCATATCTCCAGATTTTCGGGCCGGATTTTGATGCCGATGGTCTCATTGGATTTGCATGAAAATATAGATATTTTTAGCATTTTAAATTTTGAAATTTCGTTAATTAGAAAAATTTTAAGAGCAATTTAAAATATCAGTTGTACATCGTAAACGGTGTCGGTTTGATATTCAAACTGTCATATCTCCAGATTTTCGGGCCGCATTTTGATGCCGATGGTCTCATTGGATTCGCATGAAAATATAGATATTTTTAGCTATTTAAATTTTGAAATTTCGTTAATTAGAAAAATTTTAAGAGCAATTTAAAATATCAGTTGTACATCGTAAACGGTGTCGGTTTGATATTCAAACTGTCATATCTCCAGATTTTCGGGCCGGATTTTGATGCCGATGGTCTCATTGGATTCGCATGAAAATATAGATATTTTTAGCATTTTAAATTTTGAAATTTCATTAATTAGAAAAATTTTAAGAGCAATTTAAAATATCAGTTGTACATCGTAAACGGTGTCGGTTTGATATTCAAACTGTCATATCTCCAGATTTTCGGGCCGGATTTTGATGCCGATGGTCTCATTGGATTCGCATGAAAATATAGATATTTTTAGCATTTTAAATTTTGAAATTTCATTAATTAGAAAAATTTTAAGAGCAATTTAAAATATCAGTTGTACATCGTAAACGGTGTCGGTTTGATTTTCAAACTGTCATATCTCAAGAATGGCACACCGGATTTTGATGGCGATGGTCTCATAGGATTCGCATGAAAATATAGATATTTTTAGCATTTTAAATTTTGAAATTTCATTAATTAGAAAAATTTTAAGAGCAATTTAAAATATCAGTTGAGTACATCGTAAACGGTGTCGGTTTGATTTTCAAACTGTCATATCTCAAGAATGGCACACCGGATTTTGATGCCGATGGTCTCATTCGATTCGAATGAAAATATAGATATTTTTAGCATTTTAAATTTTGAAATTTCTTTAATTAGAAAAATTTTAATAGCAATTTAAAATATCAGTTGAGTACATCGTAAACGGTGTCGGTTTGATATTCAAACTGTCATATCTCCAGATTTTCGGGCAGGATATTGATGCCGATGGTCTCATTGGATTCGCATGAAAATATAGATATTTTTAGCATTTTAAATTTTGAAATTTCGTTAATTAGAAAAATTTTAAGAGCAATTTAAAATATCAGTTGAGTACATCGTAAACGGTGTCGGTTTGATATTCAAACTGTCATATCTCCAGATTTTCGGGCAGGATATTGATGCCGATGGTCTCATTCGATTCGCATGAAAATATAGATATTTTTAGCATTTTAAATTTTGAAATTTCGTTAATTAGAAAAATTTTAAGAGCAATTTAAAATATCAGTTGAGTACATCGTAAACGGTGTCGGTTTGATATTCAAACTGTCATATCTCCAGATTTTCGGGCCGGATTTTGATGCCGATGGTCTCATTGGATTTGCATGAAAATATAGATATTTTTAGCATTTTAAATTTTGAAATTTCGTTAATTAGAAAAATTTTAAGAGCAATTTAAAATATCAGTTGAGTACATCGTAAACGGTGTCGGTTTGATATTCAAACTGTCATATCTCCAGATTTTCCTGCCGGATTTTGATGCCGATGGTCTCATTGGATTCGCATGAAAATATAGATATTTTTAGCATTTTAAATTTTGAAATTTCATTAATTAGAAAAATTTTAAGAGCAATTTAAAATATCAGTTGTACATCGTAAACGGTGTCGGTTTGATTTTCAAACTGTCATATCTCAAGAATGGCACACCGGATTTTGATGCCGATTATCTCATTGGATTCGCATGAAAATATAGATATTTTTAGCATTTTAAATTTTGAAATTTCGTTAATTAGAAAAATTTTAAGAGCAATTTAAAATATCAGTTGAGTACATCGTAAACGGTGTCGGTTTGATATTCAAACTGTCATATCTCCAGATTTTCGGGCCGGATTTTGATGCCGATGGTCTCATTGGATTTGCATGAAAATATAGATATTTTTAGCATTTTAAATTTTGAAATTTCGTTAATTAGAAAAATTTTAAGAGCAATTTAAAATATCAGTTGTACATCGTAAACGGTGTCGGTTTGATATTCAAACTGTCATATCTCCAGATTTTCGGGCCGCATTTTGATGCCGATGGTCTCATTGGATTCGCATGAAAATATAGATATTTTTAGCTATTTAAATTTTGAAATTTCGTTAATTAGAAAAATTTTAAGAGCAATTTAAAATATCAGTTGTACATCGTAAACGGTGTCGGTTTGATATTCAAACTGTCATATCTCCAGATTTTCGGGCCGGATTTTGATGCCGATGGTCTCATTGGATTCGCATGAAAATATAGATATTTTTAGCATTTTAAATTTTGAAATTTCATTAATTAGAAAAATTTTAAGAGCAATTTAAAATATCAGTTGTACATCGTAAACGGTGTCGGTTTGATATTCAAACTGTCATATCTCCAGATTTTCGGGCCGGATTTTGATGCCGATGGTCTCATTGGATTCGCATGAAAATATAGATATTTTTAGCATTTTAAATTTTGAAATTTCATTAATTAGAAAAATTTTAAGAGCAATTTAAAATATCAGTTGTACATCGTAAACGGTGTCGGTTTGATTTTCAAACTGTCATATCTCAAGAATGGCACACCGGATTTTGATGGCGATGGTCTCATAGGATTCGCATGAAAATATAGATATTTTTAGCATTTTAAATTTTGAAATTTCATTAATTAGAAAAATTTTAAGAGCAATTTAAAATATCAGTTGAGTACATCGTAAACGGTGTCGGTTTGATTTTCAAACTGTCATATCTCAAGAATGGCACACCGGATTTTGATGCCGATGGTCTCATTCGATTCGAATGAAAATATAGATATTTTTAGCATTTTAAATTTTGAAATTTCTTTAATTAGAAAAATTTTAATAGCAATTTAAAATATCAGTTGAGTACATCGTAAACGGTGTCGGTTTGATATTCAAACTGTCATATCTCCAGATTTTCGGGCAGGATATTGATGCCGATGGTCTCATTGGATTCGCATGAAAATATAGATATTTTTAGCATTTTAAATTTTGAAATTTCGTTAATTAGAAAAATTTTAAGAGCAATTTAAAATATCAGTTGAGTACATCGTAAACGGTGTCGGTTTGATATTCAAACTGTCATATCTCCAGATTTTCGGGCAGGATATTGATGCCGATGGTCTCATTCGATTCGCATGAAAATATAGATATTTTTAGCATTTTAAATTTTGAAATTTCGTTAATTAGAAAAATTTTAAGAGCAATTTAAAATATCAGTTGTACATCGTAAACGGTGTCGGTTTGATATTCAAACTGTCATATCTCCAGATTTTCGGGCCGGATTTTGATGCCGATGGTCTCATTGGATTTGCATGAAAATATAGATATTTTTAGCATTTTAAATTTTGAAATTTCATTAATTAGAAAAATTTTAAGAGCAATTTAAAATATCAGTTGTACATCGTAAACGGTGTCGGTTTGATTTTCAAACTGTCATATCTCAAGAATGGCACACCGGATTTTGATGCCGATGGCCTCATTGGATTCGCATGAAAATATAGATATTTTTAGCATTTTAAATTTTGAAATTTCCTTAATTAGAAAAATTTTAAGAGCAATTTAAAATATCAGTTGTACATCGGAAACGGTGTAGGTTTGATTTTCAAACTGTCATATCTCAAGAATGGCACACCGGATTTTGATGGCGATGGTCTCATAGGATTCGCATGAAAATATAGATATTTTTAGCATTTTAAATTTTGAAATTTCGTTAATTAGAAAAATTTTAAGAGCAATTTAAAATATCAGTTGAGTACATCGTAAACGGTGTCGGTTTGATTTTCAAACTGTCATATCTCCAGATTTTCGGGCAGGATATTGATGCCGATGGTCTCATTGGATTCGCATGAAAATATAGATATTTTTAGCATTTTAAATTTTGAAATTTCGTTAATTAGAAAAATTTTAAGAGCAATTTAAAATATCAGTTGTACATCGGAAACGGTGTCGGTTTGATTTTCAAACTGTCATATCTCAAGAATGGCACACCGGATATTGATGCCGATGGCCTCATTGGATTCGCATGAAAATATAGATATTTTTAGCATTTTAAATTTTGAAATTTCCTTAATTAGAAAAATTTTAAGAGCAATTTAAAATATCAGTTGTACATCGGAAACGGTGTAGGTTTGATTTTCAAACTGTCATATCTCAAGAATGGCACACCGGATTTTGATGGCGATGGTCTCATAGGATTCGCATGAAAATATAGATATTTTTAGCATTTTAAATTTTGAAATTTCGTTAATTAGAAAAATTTTAAGAGCAATTTAAAATATCAGTTGAGTACATCGTAAACGGTGTCGGTTTGATTTTCAAACTGTCATATCTCAAGAATGGCACACCGGATTTTGATGCCGATGGCCTCATTGGATTCGCATGAAAATATAGATATTTTTAGCATTTTAAATTTTGAAATTTCTTTAATTAGAAAAATTTTAAGAGCAATTTAAAATATCAGTTGAGTACATCGTAAACGGTGTCGGTTTGATATTCAAACTGTCATATCTCCAGATTTTCGGGCAGGATATTGATGCCGATGGTCTCATTGGATTCGCATGAAAATATAGATATTTTTAGCATTTTAAATTTTGAAATTTCGTTAATTAGAAAAATTTTAAGAGCAATTTAAAATATCAGTTGAGTACATCGTAAACGGTGTCGGTTTGATTTTCAAACTGTCATATCTCCAGATTTTCGGGCAGGATATTGATGCCGATGGTCTCATTGGATTCGCATGAAAATATAGATATTTTTAGCATTTTAAATTTTGAAATTTCGTTAATTAGAAAAATTTTAAGAGCAATTTAAAATATCAGTTGAGTACATCGTAAACGGTGTCGGTTTGATATTCAAACTGTCATATCTCCAGATTTTCGGGCCGGATTTTGATGCCGATGGTCTCATTGGATTTGCATGAAAATATAGATATTTTTAGCATTTTAAATTTTGAAATTTCATTAATTAGAAAAATTTTAAGAGCAATTTAAAATATCAGTTGAGTACATCGTAAACGGTGTCGGTTTGATATTCAAACTGTCATATCTCCAGATTTTCCTGCCGGATTTTGATGCCGATGGTCTCATTGGATTCGCATGAAAATATAGATATTTTTAGCATTTTAAATTTTGAAATTTCATTAATTAGAAAAATTTTAAGAGCAATTTAAAATATCAGTTGTACATCGTAAACGGTGTCGGTTTGATATTCAAACTGTCATATCTCCAGATTTTCGGGCCGCATTTTGATGCCGATGGTCTCATTGGATTCGCATGAAAATATAGATATTTTTAGCATTTTAAATTTTGAAATTTCATTAATTAGAAAAATTTTAAGAGCAATTTAAAATATCAGTTGTACATCGTAAACGGTGTCGGTTTGATTTTCAAACTGTCATATCTCAAGAATGGCACACCGGATTTTGATGCCGATTATCTCATTGGATTCGCATGAAAATATAAATATTTTTAGCATTTTAAATTTTGAAATTTCGTTAATTAGAAAAATTTTAAGAGCAATTTAAAATATCAGTTGTACATCGTAAACGGTGTCGGTTTGATTTTCAAACTGTCATATCTCAAGAATGGCACACCGGATTTTGATGGCGATGGTCTCATAGGATTCGCATGAAAATATAGATATTTTTAGCATTTTAAATTTTGAAATTTCGTTAATTAGAAAAATTTTAAGAGCAATTTAAAATATCAGTTGAGTACATCGTAAACGGTGTCGGTTTGATTTTCAAACTGTCATATCTCAAGAATGGCACACCGGATTTTGATGCCGATGGCCTCATTGGATTCGCATGAAAATATATATATTTTTAGCATTTTAAATTTTGAAATTTCGTTAATTAGAAAAATTTTAAGAGCAATTTAAAATATCAGTTGAGTACATCGTAAACGGTGTCGGTTTGATATTCAAACTGTCATATCTCCAGATTTTCGGGCCGGATTTTGATGCCGATGGTCTCATTGGATTCGCATGAAAATATAGATATTTTTAGCATTTTAAATTTTGAAATTTCATTAATTAGAAAAATTTTAAGAGCAATTTAAAATATCAGTTGTACATCGTAAACGGTGTCGGTTTGATTTTCAAACTGTCATATCTCAAGAATGGCACACCGGATTTTGATGCCGATGGCCTCATTGGATTCGCATGAAAATATAGATATTTTTAGCATTTTAAATTTTGAAATTTCATTAATTAGAAAAATTTTAAGAGCAATTTAAAATATCAGTTGAGTACATCGTAAACGGTGTCGGTTTGATTTTCAAACTGTCATATCTCAAGAATGGCACACCGGATTTTGATGCCGATGGCCTCATTGGATTCGCATGAAAATATAGATATTTTTAGCATTTTAAATTTTGAAATTTCATTAATTAGAAAAATTTTAAGAGCAATTTAAAATATCAGTTGTACATCGTAAACGGTGTCGGTTTGATTTTCAAACTGTCATATCTCCAGATTTTCGGGCCGGATTTTGATGCCGATGGTCTCATTGGATTCGCATGAAAATATAGATATTTTTAGCATTTTAAATTTTGAAATTTCATTAATTAGAAAAATTTTAAGAGCAATTTAAAATATCAGTTGTACATCGTAAACGGTGTCGGTTTGATTTTCAAACTGTCATATCTCAAGAATGGCACACCGGATTTTGATGGCGATGGTCTCATAGGATTCGCATGAAAATATAGATATTTTTAGCATTTTAAATTTTGAAATTTCGTTAATTAGAAAAATTTTAAGAGCAATTTAAAATATCAGTTGAGTACATCGTAAACGGTGTCGGTTTGATTTTCAAACTGTCATATCTCCAGATTTTCGGGCCGGATTTTGATGCCGATGGTCTCATTGGATTCGCATGAAAATATAGATATTTTTAGCATTTTAAATTTTGAAATTTCGTTAATTAGAAAAATTTTAAGAGCAATTTAAAATATCAGTTGAGTACATCGTAAACGGTGTCGGTTTGATATTCAAACTGTCATATCTCCAGATTTTCGGGCCGGATTTTGATGCCGATGGTCTCATTGGATTCGCATGAAAATATAGATATTTTTAGCATTTTAAATTTTGAAATTTCATTAATTAGAAAAATTTTAAGAGCAATTTAAAATATCAGTTGAGTACATCGTAAACGGTGTCGGTTTGATATTCAAACTGTCATATCTCCAGATTTTCGGGCAGGATATTGATGCCGATGGTCTCATTGGATTCGCATGAAAATATAGATATTTTTAGCATTTTAAATTTTGAAATTTCTTTAATTAGAAAAATTTTAAGAGCAATTTAAAATATCAGTTGAGTACATCGTAAACGGTGTCGGTTTGATATTCAAACTGTCATATCTCCAGATTTTCGGGCAGGATATTGATGCCGATGGTCTCATTGGATTCGCATGAAAATATAGATATTTTTAGCATTTTAAATTTTGAAATTTCGTTAATTAGAAAAATTTTAAGAGCAATTTAAAATATCAGTTGAGTACATCGTAAACGGTGTCGGTTTGATTTTCAAACTGTCATATCTCAAGAATGGCACACCGGATTTTGATGCCGATGGCCTCATTGGATTCGCATGAAAATATAGATATTTTTAGCATTTTAAATTTTGAAATTTCGTTAATTAGAAAAATTTTAAGAGCAATTTAAAATATCAGTTGTACATCGTAAACGGTGTCGGTTTGATTTTCAAACTGTCATATCTCAAGAATGGCACACCGGATTTTGATGGCGATGGTCTCATAGGATTCGCATGAAAATATAGATATTTTTAGCATTTTAAATTTTGAAATTTCGTTAATTAGAAAAATTTTAAGAGCAATTTAAAATATCAGTTGAGTACATCGTAAACGGTGTCGGTTTGATTTTCAAACTGTCATATCTCCAGATTTTCGGGCCGGATTTTGATGCCGATGGTCTCATTGGATTCGCATGAAAATATAGATATTTTTAGCATTTTAAATTTTGAAATTTCGTTAATTAGAAAAATTTTAAGAGCAATTTAAAATATCAGTTGAGTACATCGTAAACGGTGTCGGTTTGATATTCAAACTGTCATATCTCCAGATTTTCGGGCCGGATTTTGATGCCGATGGTCTCATTGGATTCGCATGAAAATATAGATATTTTTAGCATTTTAAATTTTGAAATTTCATTAATTAGAAAAATTTTAAGAGCAATTTAAAATATCAGTTGAGTACATCGTAAACGGTGTCGGTTTGATATTCAAACTGTCATATCTCCAGATTTTCGGGCAGGATATTGATGCCGATGGTCTCATTGGATTCGCATGAAAATATAGATATTTTTAGCATTTTAAATTTTGAAATTTCTTTAATTAGAAAAATTTTAAGAGCAATTTAAAATATCAGTTGAGTACATCGTAAACGGTGTCGGTTTGATATTCAAACTGTCATATCTCCAGATTTTCGGGCAGGATATTGA
This sequence comes from Caenorhabditis virilis, assembly GCA_964036255.1. Classification (NCBI taxonomy): domain Eukaryota; kingdom Metazoa; phylum Nematoda; class Chromadorea; order Rhabditida; family Rhabditidae; genus Caenorhabditis; species Caenorhabditis virilis. Next base: position 2,477,238 of record OZ038415.1, on the reverse strand, counting down.
TGCCGATGGTCTCATTGGATTCGCATGAAAATATAGATATTTTTAGCATTTTAAATTTTGAAATTTCGTTAATTAGAAAAATTTTAAGAGCAATTTAAAATATCAGTTGAGTACATCGTAAACGGTGTCGGTTTGATTTTCAAACTGTCATATCTCAAGAATGGCACACCGGATTTTGATGACGATGGCCTCATTGGATTCGCATGAAAATATAGATATTTTTAGCATTTTAAATTTTGAAATTTCGTTAATTAGAAAAATTTTAAGAGCAATTTAAAATATCAGTTGTACATCGTAAACGGTGTCGGTTTGATTTTCAAACTGTCATATCTCAAGAATGGCACACCGGATTTTGATGGCGATGGTCTCATAGGATTCGCATGAAAATATAGATATTTTTAGCATTTTAAATTTTGAAATTTCGTTAATTAGAAAAATTTTAAGAGCAATTTAAAATATCAGTTGAGTACATCGTAAACGGTGTCGGTTTGATTTTCAAACTGTCATATCTCCAGATTTTCGGGCCGGATTTTGATGCCGATGGTCTCATTGGATTCGCATGAAAATATAGATATTTTTAGCATTTTAAATTTTGAAATTTCATTAATTAGAAAAATTTTAAGAGCAATTTAAAATATCAGTTGAGTACATCGTAAACGGTGTCGGTTTGATATTCAAACTGTCATATCTCCAGATTTTCGGGCAGGATATTGATGCCGATGGTCTCATTGGATTCGCATGAAAATATAGATATTTTTAGCATTTTAAATTTTGAAATTTCTTTAATTAGAAAAATTTTAAGAGCAATTTAAAATATCAGTTGAGTACATCGTAAACGGTGTCGGTTTGATATTCAAACTGTCATATCTCCAGATTTTCGGGCAGGATATTGATGCCGATGGTCTCATTGGATTCGCATGAAAATATAGATATTTTTAGCATTTTAAATTTTGAAATTTCGTTAATTAGAAAAATTTTAAGAGCAATTTAAAATATCAGTTGAGTACATCGTAAACGGTGTCGGTTTGATTTTCAAACTGTCATATCTCAAGAATGGCACACCGGATTTTGATGCCGATGGCCTCATTGGATTCGCATGAAAATATAGATATTTTTAGCATTTTAAATTTTGAAATTTCGTTAATTAGAAAAATTTTAAGAGCAATTTAAAATATCAGTTGTACATCGTAAACGGTGTCGGTTTGATTTTCAAACTGTCATATCTCAAGAATGGCACACCGGATTTTGATGGCGATGGTCTCATAGGATTCGCATGAAAATATAGATATTTTTAGCATTTTAAATTTTGAAATTTCGTTAATTAGAAAAATTTTAAGAGCAATTTAAAATATCAGTTGAGTACATCGTAAACGGTGTCGGTTTGATTTTCAAACTGTCATATCTCCAGATTTTCGGGCCGGATTTTGATGCCGATGGTCTCATTGGATTCGCATGAAAATATAGATATTTTTAGCATTTTAAATTTTGAAATTTCGTTAATTAGAAAAATTTTAAGAGCAATTTAAAATATCAGTTGAGTACATCGTAAACGGTGTCGGTTTGATATTCAAACTGTCATATCTCCAGATTTTCGGGCCGGATTTTGATGCCGATGGTCTCATTGGATTCGCATGAAAATATAGATATTTTTAGCATTTTAAATTTTGAAATTTCATTAATTAGAAAAATTTTAAGAGCAATTTAAAATATCAGTTGAGTACATCGTAAACGGTGTCGGTTTGATATTCAAACTGTCATATCTCCAGATTTTCGGGCAGGATATTGATGCCGATGGTCTCATTGGATTCGCATGAAAATATAGATATTTTTAGCATTTTAAATTTTGAAATTTCTTTAATTAGAAAAATTTTAAGAGCAATTTAAAATATCAGTTGAGTACATCGTAAACGGTGTCGGTTTGATATTCAAACTGTCATATCTCCAGATTTTCGGGCAGGATATTGATGCCGATGGTCTCATTGGATTCGCATGAAAATATAGATATTTTTAGCATTTTAAATTTTGAAATTTCTTTAATTAGAAAAATTTTAAGAGCAATTTAAAATATCAGTTGAGTACATCGTAAACGGTGTCGGTTTGATTTTCAAACTGTCATATCTCAAGAATGGCACACCGGATTTTGATGACGATGGCCTCATTGGATTCGCATGAAAATATAGATATTTTTAGCATTTTAAATTTTGAAATTTCGTTAATTAGAAAAATTTTAAGAGCAATTTAAAATATCAGTTGTACATCGTAAACGGTGTCGGTTTGATTTTCAAACTGTCATATCTCAAGAATGGCACACCGGATTTTGATGGCGATGGTCTCATAGGATTCGCATGAAAATATAGATATTTTTAGCATTTTAAATTTTGAAATTTCGTTAATTAGAAAAATTTTAAGAGCAATTTAAAATATCAGTTGAGTACATCGTAAACGGTGTCGGTTTGATTTTCAAACTGTCATATCTCCAGATTTTCGGGCCGGATTTTGATGCCGATGGTCTCATTGGATTCGCATGAAAATATAGATATTTTTAGCATTTTAAATTTTGAAATTTCATTAATTAGAAAAATTTTAAGAGCAATTTAAAATATCAGTTGAGTACATCGTAAACGGTGTCGGTTTGATATTCAAACTGTCATATCTCCAGATTTTCGGGCAGGATATTGATGCCGATGGTCTCATTGGATTCGCATGAAAATATAGATATTTTTAGCATTTTAAATTTTGAAATTTCTTTAATTAGAAAAATTTTAAGAGCAATTTAAAATATCAGTTGAGTACATCGTAAACGGTGTCGGTTTGATATTCAAACTGTCATATCTCCAGATTTTCGGGCAGGATATTGATGCCGATGGTCTCATTGGATTCGCATGAAAATATAGATATTTTTAGCATTTTAAATTTTGAAATTTCGTTAATTAGAAAAATTTTAAGAGCAATTTAAAATATCAGTTGAGTACATCGTAAACGGTGTCGGTTTGATTTTCAAACTGTCATATCTCAAGAATGGCACACCGGATTTTGATGCCGATGGCCTCATTGGATTCGCATGAAAATATAGATATTTTTAGCATTTTAAATTTTGAAATTTCGTTAATTAGAAAAATTTTAAGAGCAATTTAAAATATCAGTTGAGTACATCGTAAACGGTGTCGGTTTGATATTCAAACTGTCATATCTCCAGATTTTCGGGCCGGATTTTGATGCCGATGGTCTCATTGGATTCGCATGAAAATATAGATATTTTTAGCATTTTAAATTTTGAAATTTCGTTAATTAGAAAAATTTTAAGAGCAATTTAAAATATCAGTTGTACATCGTAAACGGTGTCGGTTTGATTTTCAAACTGTCATATCTCAAGAATGGCACACCGGATTTTGATGCCGATGGCCTCATTGGATTCGCATGAAAATATAGATATTTTTAGCATTTTAAATTTTGAAATTTCATTAATTAGAAAAATTTTAAGAGCAATTTAAAATATCAGTTGAGTACATCGTAAACGGTGTCGGTTTGATTTTCAAACTGTCATATCTCAAGAATGGCACACCGGATTTTGATGCCGATGGTCTCATTGGATTCGCATGAAAATATAGATATTTTTAGCATTTTAAATTTTGAAATTTCTTTAATTAGAAAAATTTTAAGAGCAATTTAAAATATCAGTTGAGTACATCGTAAACGGTGTCGGTTTGATATTCAAACTGTCATATCTCAAGAATGGCACACCGGATTTTGATGGCGATGGTCTCATAGGATTCGCATGAAAATATAGATATTTTTAGCATTTTAAATTTTGAAATTTCGTTAATTAGAAAAATTTTAAGAGCTATTTAAAATATCAGTTGAGTACATCGTAAACGGTGTCGGATTGATATTCAAACTGTCATATCTCCAGATTTTCCTGCCGGATTTTGATGCCGATGGTCTCATTGGATTCGCATGAAAATATAGATATTTTTAGCATTTTAAATTTTGAAATTTCTTTAATTAGAAAAATTTTAAGAGCTATTTAAAATATCAGTTGAGTACATCGTAAACGGTGTCGGTTTGATATTCAAACTGTCATATCTCCAGATTTTCCTGCCGGATTTTGATGCCGATGGTCTCATTCGATTCGCATGAAAATATAGATATTTTTAGCATTTTAAATTTTGAAATTTCGTTAATTAGAAAAATTTTAAGAGCAATTTAAAATATCAGTTGAGTACATCGTAAACGGTGTCGGTTTGATTTTCAAACTGTCATATCTCAAGAATGGCACACCGGATTTTGATGGCGATGGTCTCATAGGATTCGCATGAAAATATAGATATTTTTAGCATTTTAAATTTTGAAATTTCGTTAATTAGAAAAATTTTAAGAGCAATTTAAAATATCAGTTGAGTACATCGTAAACGGTGTCGGTTTGATTTTCAAACTGTCATATCTCAAGAATGGCACACCGGATTTTGATGCCGATGGTCTCATTGGATTCGCATGAAAATATAGATATTTTTAGCATTTTAAATTTTGAAATTTCTTTAATTAGAAAAATTTTAAGAGCAATTTAAAATATCAGTTGAGTACATCGTAAACGGTGTCGGTTTGATATTCAAACTGTCATATCTCAAGAATGGCACACCGGATTTTGATGGCGATGGTCTCATAGGATTCGCATGAAAATATAGATATTTTTAGCATTTTAAATTTTGAAATTTCGTTAATTAGAAAAATTTTAAGAGCTATTTAAAATATCAGTTGAGTACATCGTAAACGGTGTCGGATTGATATTCAAACTGTCATATCTCCAGATTTTCCTGCCGGATTTTGATGCCGATGGTCTCATTGGATTCGCATGAAAATATAGATATTTTTAGCATTTTAAATTTTGAAATTTCTTTAATTAGAAAAATTTTAAGAGCTATTTAAAATATCAGTTGAGTACATCGTAAACGGTGTCGGTTTGATATTCAAACTGTCATATCTCCAGATTTTCCTGCCGGATTTTGATGCCGATGGTCTCATTCGATTCGCATGAAAATATAGATATTTTTAGCATTTTAAATTTTGAAATTTCTTTAATTAGAAAAATTTTAAGAGCAATTTAAAATATCAGTTGAGTACATCGTAAACGGTGTCGGTTTGATTTTCAAACTGTCATATCTCAAGAATGGCACACCGGATTTTGATGGCGATGGTCTCATAGGATTCGCATGAAAATATAGATATTTTTAGCATTTTAAATTTTGAAATTTCGTTAATTAGAAAAATTTTAAGAGCAATTTAAAATATCAGTTGTACATCGTAAACGGTGTCGGTTTGATTTTCAAACTGTCATATCTCAAGAATGGCACACCGGATTTTGATGGCGATGGTCTCATAGGATTCGCATGAAAATATAGATATTTTTAGCATTTTAAATTTTGAAATTTCGTTAATTAGAAAAATTTTAAGAGCAATTTAAAATATCAGTTGAGTACATCGTAAACGGTGTCGGTTTGATTTTCAAACTGTCATATCTCAAGAATGGCACACCGGATTTTGATGCCGATGGTCTCATTGGATTCGCATGAAAATATAGATATTTTTAGCATTTTAAATTTTGAAATTTCGTTAATTAGAAAAATTTTAAGAGCAATTTAAAATATCAGTTGAGTACATCGTAAACGGTGTCGGTTTGATATTCAAACTGTCATATCTCCAGATTTTCCTGCCGGATTTTGATGCCGATGGTCTCATTGGATTCGCATGAAAATATAGATATTTTTAGCATTTTAAATTTTGAAATTTCATTAATTAGAAAAATTTTAAGAGCAATTTAAAATATCAGTTGTACATCGTAAACGGTGTCGGTTTGATTTTCAAACTGTCATATCTCAAGAATGGCACACCGGATTTTGATGCCGATTATCTCATTGGATTTGCATGAAAATATAGATATTTTTAGCATTTGAAATTTTGAAATTTCATTAATTAGAAAAATTTTAAGAGCAATTTAAAATATCAGTTGTACATCGTAAACGGTGTCGGTTTGATATTCAAACTGTCATATCTCCAGATTTTCGGGCCGGATTTTGATGCCGATGGTCTCATTGGATTCGCATGAAAATATAGATATTTTTAGCATTTTAAATTTTGAAATTTCGTTAATTAGAAAAATTTTAAGAGCAATTTAAAATATCAGTTGAGTACATCGTAAACGGTGTCGGTTTGATATTCAAACTGTCATATCTCCAGATTTTCGGGCCGGATTTTGATGCCGATCGTCTCATTGGATTCGCATGAAAATATAGATATTTTTAGCATTTTAAATTTTGAAATTTCATTAATTAGAAAAATTTTAAGAGCAATTTAAAATATCAGTTGTACATCGTAAACGGTGTCGGTTTGATTTTCAAACTGTCATATCTCCAGATTTTCGGGCAGGATATTGATGCCGATGGTCTCATTCGATTCGCATGAAAATATAGATATTTTTAGCATTTTAAATTTTGAAATTTCTTTAATTAGAAAAATTTTAATAGCAATTTAAAATATCAGTTGAGTACATCGTAAACGGTGTCGGTTTGATATTCAAACTGTCATATCTCCAGATTTTCGGGCAGGATATTGATGCCGATGGTCTCATTGGATTCGCATGAAAATATAGATATTTTTAGCATTTTAAATTTTGAAATTTCGTTAATTAGAAAAATTTTAAGAGCAATTTAAAATATCAGTTGAGTACATCGTAAACGGTGTCGGTTTGATTTTCAAACTGTCATATCTCCAGATTTTCCTGCCGGATTTTGATGCCGATGGTCTCATTGGATTCGCATGAAAATATAGATATTTTTAGCATTTTAAATTTTGAAATTTCATTAATTAGAAAAATTTTAAGAGCAATTTAAAATATCAGTTGTACATCGTAAACGGTGTCGGTTTGATTTTCAAACTGTCATATCTCCAGATTTTCGGGCAGGATATTGATGCCGATGGTCTCATTGGATTCGCATGAAAATATAGATATTTTTAGCATTTTAAATTTTGAAATTTCGTTAATTAGAAAAATTTTAAGAGCAATTTAAAATATCAGTTGAGTACATCGTAAACGGTGTCGGTTTGATTTTCAAACTGTCATATCTCAAGAATGGCACACCGGATTTTGATGCCGATGGTCTCATTGGATTCGCATGAAAATATAGATATTTTTAGCATTTTAAATTTTGAAATTTCGTTAATTAGAAAAATTTTAAGAGCAATTTAAAATATCAGTTGAGTACATCGTAAACGGTGTCGGTTTGATATTCAAACTGTCATATCTCCAGATTTTCCTGCCGGATTTTGATGCCGATGGTCTCATTGGATTCGCATGAAAATATAGATATTTTTAGCATTTTAAATTTTGAAATTTCATTAATTAGAAAAATTTTAAGAGCAATTTAAAATATCAGTTGTACATCGTAAACGGTGTCGGTTTGATTTTCAAACTGTCATATCTCCAGATTTTCGGGCAGGATATTGATGCCGATGGTCTCATTGGATTCGCATGAAAATATAGATATTTTTAGCATTTTAAATTTTGAAATTTCGTTAATTAGAAAAATTTTAAGAGCAATTTAAAATATCAGTTGAGTACATCGTAAACGGTGTCGGTTTGATTTTCAAACTGTCATATCTCAAGAATGGCACACCGGATTTTGATGCCGATGGCCTCATTGGATTCGCATGAAAATATAGATATTTTTAGCATTTTAAATTTTGAAATTTCGTTAATTAGAAAATTTTTAAGAGCAATTTAAAATATCAGTTGAGTACATCGTAAACGGTGTCGGTTTGATATTCAAACTGTCATATCTCCAGATTTTCGGGCAGGATATTGATGCCGATGGTCTCATTGGATTCGCATGAAAATATAGATATTTTTAGCATTTTAAATTTTGAAATTTCGTTAATTAGAAAAATTTTAAGAGCAATTTAAAATATCAGTTGAGTACATCGTAAACGGTGTCGGTTTGATTTTCAAACTGTCATATCTCAAGAATGGCACACCGGATTTTGATGCCGATGGTCTCATTGGATTCGCATGAAAATATAGATATTTTTAGCATTTTAAATTTTGAAATTTCGTTAATTAGAAAAATTTTAAGAGCAATTTAAAATATCAGTTGAGTACATCGTAAACGGTGTCGGTTTGATATTCAAACTGTCATATCTCCAGATTTTCCTGCCGGATTTTGATGCCGATGGTCTCATTGGATTCGCATGAAAATATAGATATTTTTAGCATTTTAAATTTTGAAATTTCATTAATTAGAAAAATTTTAAGAGCAATTTAAAATATCAGTTGTACATCGTAAACGGTGTCGGTTTGATTTTCAAACTGTCATATCTCCAGATTTTCGGGCAGGATATTGATGCCGATGGTCTCATTCGATTCGCATGAAAATATAGATATTTTTAGCATTTTAAATTTTGAAATTTCTTTAATTAGAAAAATTTTAATAGCAATTTAAAATATCAGTTGAGTACATCGTAAACGGTGTCGGTTTGATATTCAAACTGTCATATCTCCAGATTTTCGGGCAGGATATTGATGCCGATGGTCTCATTGGATTCGCATGAAAATATAGATATTTTTAGCATTTTAAATTTTGAAATTTCGTTAATTAGAAAAATTTTAAGAGCAATTTAAAATATCAGTTGAGTACATCGTAAACGGTGTCGGTTTGATTTTCAAACTGTCATATCTCCAGATTTTCGGGCAGGATATTGATGCCGATGGTCTCATTCGATTCGCATGAAAATATAGATATTTTTAGCATTTTAAATTTTGAAATTTCTTTAATTAGAAAAATTTTAATAGCAATTTAAAATATCAGTTGAGTACATCGTAAACGGTGTCGGTTTGATATTCAAACTGTCATATCTCCAGATTTTCGGGCAGGATATTGATGCCGATGGTCTCATTGGATTCGCATGAAAATATAGATATTTTTAGCATTTTAAATTTTGAAATTTCTTTAATTAGAAAAATTTTAAGAGCAATTTAAAATATCAGTTGAGTACATCGTAAACGGTGTCGGTTTGATTTTCAAACTGTCATATCTCAAGAATGGCACACCGGATTTTGATGCCGATGGCCTCATTGGATTCGCATGAAAATATAGATATTTTTAGCATTTTAAATTTTGAAATTTCTTTAATTAGAAAAATTTTAAGAGCAATTTAAAATATCAGTTGTACATCGTAAACGGTGTCGGTTTGATTTTCAAACTGTCATATCTCCAGATTTTCGGGCAGGATATTGATGCCGATGGTCTCATTCGATTCGCATGAAAATATAGATATTTTTAGCATTTTAAATTTTGAAATTTCTTTAATTAGAAAAATTTTAATAGCAATTTAAAATATCAGTTGAGTACATCGTAAACGGTGTCGGTTTGATATTCAAACTGTCATATCTCCAGATTTTCGGGCAGGATATTGATGCCGATGGTCTCATTGGATTCGCATGAAAATATAGATATTTTTAGCATTTTAAATTTTGAAATTTCGTTAATTAGAAAAATTTTAAGAGCAATTTAAAATATCAGTTGAGTACATCGTAAACGGTGTCGGTTTGATTTTCAAACTGTCATATCTCCAGATTTTCCTGCCGGATTTTGATGCCGATGGTCTCATTGGATTCGCATGAAAATATAGATATTTTTAGCATTTTAAATTTTGAAATTTCATTAATTAGAAAAATTTTAAGAGCAATTTAAAATATCAGTTGTACATCGTAAACGGTGTCGGTTTGATTTTCAAACTGTCATATCTCCAGATTTTCGGGCAGGATATTGATGCCGATGGTCTCATTGGATTCGCATGAAAATATAGATATTTTTAGCATTTTAAATTTTGAAATTTCGTTAATTAGAAAAATTTTAAGAGCAATTTAAAATATCAGTTGAGTACATCGTAAACGGTGTCGGTTTGATTTTCAAACTGTCATATCTCAAGAATGGCACACCGGATTTTGATGCCGATGGTCTCATTGGATTCGCATGAAAATATAGATATTTTTAGCATTTTAAATTTTGAAATTTCGTTAATTAGAAAAATTTTAAGAGCAATTTAAAATATCAGTTGAGTACATCGTAAACGGTGTCGGTTTGATATTCAAACTGTCATATCTCCAGATTTTCCTGCCGGATTTTGATGCCGATGGTCTCATTGGATTCGCATGAAAATATAGATATTTTTAGCATTTTAAATTTTGAAATTTCATTAATTAGAAAAATTTTAAGAGCAATTTAAAATATCAGTTGTACATCGTAAACGGTGTCGGTTTGATTTTCAAACTGTCATATCTCCAGATTTTCGGGCAGGATATTGATGCCGATGGTCTCATTGGATTCGCATGAAAATATAGATATTTTTAGCATTTTAAATTTTGAAATTTCGTTAATTAGAAAAATTTTAAGAGCAATTTAAAATATCAGTTGAGTACATCGTAAACGGTGTCGGTTTGATTTTCAAACTGTCATATCTCAAGAATGGCACACCGGATTTTGATGCCGATGGCCTCATTGGATTCGCATGAAAATATAGATATTTTTAGCATTTTAAATTTTGAAATTTCGTTAATTAGAAAATTTTTAAGAGCAATTTAAAATATCAGTTGAGTACATCGTAAACGGTGTCGGTTTGATATTCAAACTGTCATATCTCCAGATTTTCGGGCAGGATATTGATGCCGATGGTCTCATTGGATTCGCATGAAAATATAGATATTTTTAGCATTTTAAATTTTGAAATTTCGTTAATTAGAAAAATTTTAAGAGCAATTTAAAATATCAGTTGAGTACATCGTAAACGGTGTCGGTTTGATTTTCAAACTGTCATATCTCAAGAATGGCACACCGGATTTTGATGCCGATGGTCTCATTGGATTCGCATGAAAATATAGATATTTTTAGCATTTTAAATTTTGAAATTTCGTTAATTAGAAAAATTTTAAGAGCAATTTAAAATATCAGTTGAGTACATCGTAAACGGTGTCGGTTTGATATTCAAACTGTCATATCTCCAGATTTTCCTGCCGGATTTTGATGCCGATGGTCTCATTGGATTCGCATGAAAATATAGATATTTTTAGCATTTTAAATTTTGAAATTTCATTAATTAGAAAAATTTTAAGAGCAATTTAAAATATCAGTTGTACATCGTAAACGGTGTCGGTTTGATTTTCAAACTGTCATATCTCCAGATTTTCGGGCAGGATATTGATGCCGATGGTCTCATTCGATTCGCATGAAAATATAGATATTTTTAGCATTTTAAATTTTGAAATTTCTTTAATTAGAAAAATTTTAATAGCAATTTAAAATATCAGTTGAGTACATCGTAAACGGTGTCGGTTTGATATTCAAACTGTCATATCTCCAGATTTTCGGGCAGGATATTGATGCCGATGGTCTCATTGGATTCGCATGAAAATATAGATATTTTTAGCATTTTAAATTTTGAAATTTCGTTAATTAGAAAAATTTTAAGAGCAATTTAAAATATCAGTTGAGTACATCGTAAACGGTGTCGGTTTGATTTTCAAACTGTCATATCTCCAGATTTTCGGGCAGGATATTGATGCCGATGGTCTCATTCGATTCGCATGAAAATATAGATATTTTTAGCATTTTAAATTTTGAAATTTCTTTAATTAGAAAAATTTTAATAGCAATTTAAAATATCAGTTGAGTACATCGTAAACGGTGTCGGTTTGATATTCAAACTGTCATATCTCCAGATTTTCGGGCAGGATATTGATGCCGATGGTCTCATTGGATTCGCATGAAAATATAGATATTTTTAGCATTTTAAATTTTGAAATTTCTTTAATTAGAAAAATTTTAAGAGCAATTTAAAATATCAGTTGAGTACATCGTAAACGGTGTCGGTTTGATTTTCAAACTGTCATATCTCAAGAATGGCACACCGGATTTTGATGCCGATGGCCTCATTGGATTCGCATGAAAATATAGATATTTTTAGCATTTTAAATTTTGAAATTTCTTTAATTAGAAAAATTTTAAGAGCAATTTAAAATATCAGTTGTACATCGTAAACGGTGTCGGTTTGATTTTCAAACTGTCATATCTCCAGATTTTCGGGCAGGATATTGATGCCGATGGTCTCATTCGATTCGCATGAAAATATAGATATTTTTAGCATTTTAAATTTTGAAATTTCTTTAATTAGAAAAATTTTAATAGCAATTTAAAATATCAGTTGAGTACATCGTAAACGGTGTCGGTTTGATATTCAAACTGTCATATCTCCAGATTTTCGGGCAGGATATTGATGCCGATGGTCTCATTGGATTCGCATGAAAATATAGATATTTTTAGCATTTTAAATTTTGAAATTTCGTTAATTAGAAAAATTTTAAGAGCAATTTAAAATATCAGTTGAGTACATCGTAAACGGTGTCGGTTTGATTTTCAAACTGTCATATCTCCAGATTTTCGGGCAGGATATTGATGCCGATGGTCTCATTGGATTCGCATGAAAATATAGATATTTTTAGCATTTTAAATTTTGAAATTTCGTTAATTAGAAAAATTTTAAGAGCAATTTAAAATATCAGTTGAGTACATCGTAAACGGTGTCGGTTTGATTTTCAAACTGTCATATCTCCAGATTTTCGGGCAGGATATTGATGCCGATGGTCTCATTCGATTCGCATGAAAATATAGATATTTTTAGCATTTTAAATTTTGAAATTTCTTTAATTAGAAAAATTTTAATAGCAATTTAAAATATCAGTTGAGTACATCGTAAACGGTGTCGGTTTGATATTCAAACTGTCATATCTCCAGATTTTCGGGCAGGATATTGATGCCGATGGTCTCATTGGATTCGCATGAAAATATAGATATTTTTAGCATTTTAAATTTTGAAATTTCGTTAATTAGAAAAATTTTAAGAGCAATTTAAAATATCAGTTGAGTACATCGTAAACGGTGTCGGTTTGATTTTCAAACTGTCATATCTCAAGAATGGCACACCGGATTTTGATGCCGATGGCCTCATTGGATTCGCATGAAAATATAGATATTTTTAGCATTTTAAATTTTGAAATTTCGTTAATTAGAAAATTTTTAAGAGCAATTTAAAATATCAGTTGAGTACATCGTAAACGGTGTCGGTTTGATATTCAAACTGTCATATCTCCAGATTTTCGGGCCGGATTTTGATGCCGATGGTCTCATTGGATTCGCATGAAAATATAGATATTTTTAGCATTTTAAATTTTGAAATTTCGTTAATTAGAAAAATTTTAAGAGCAATTTAAAATATCAGTTGAGTACATCGTAAACGGTGTCGGTTTGATTTTCAAACTGTCATATCTCAAGAATGGCACACCGGATTTTGATGCCGATGGTCTCATTGGATTCGCATGAAAATATAGATATTTTTAGCATTTTAAATTTTGAAATTTCTTTAATTAGAAAAATTTTAAGAGCAATTTAAAATATCAGTTGAGTACATCGTAAACGGTGTCGGTTTGATATTCAAACTGTCATATCTCCAGATTTTCGGGCCGGATTTTGATGCCGATGGTCTCATTGGATTCGCATGAAAATATAGATATTTTTAGCATTTTAAATTTTGAAATTTCGTTAATTAGAAAAATTTTAAGAGCAATTTAAAATATCAGTTGAGTACATCGTAAACGGTGTCGGTTTGATATTCAAACTGTCATATCTCCAGATTTTCGGGCCGGATTTTGATGCCGATGGTCTCATTGGATTCGCATGAAAATATAGATATTTTTAGCATTTTAAATTTTGAAATTTCGTTAATTAGAAAAATTTTAAGAGCAATTTAAAATATCAGTTGTACATCGTAAACGGTGTCGGTTTGATATTCAAACTGTCATATCTCCAGATTTTCGGGCCGGATTTTGATGCCGATGGTCTCATTGGATTCGCATGAAAATATAGATATTTTTAGCATTTTAAATTTTGAAATTTCTTTAATTAGAAAAATTTTAAGAGCAATTTAAAATATCAGTTGAGTACATCGTAAACGGTGTCGGTTTGATATTCAAACTGTCATATCTCAAGAATGGCACACCGGATTTTGATGCGGATGGTCTCATTGGATTCGCATGAAAATATAGATATTTTTAGCATTTTAAATTTTGAAATTTCATTAATTAGAAAAATTTTAAGAGCAATTTAAAATATCAGTTGAGTACATCGTAAACGGTGTCGGTTTGATATTCAAACTGTCATATCTCAAGAATGGCACACCGGATTTTGATGCGGATGGCCTCATTGGATTCGCATGAAAATATAGATATTTTTAGCATTTTAAATTTTGAAATTTCATTAATTAGAAAAATTTTAAGAGCAATTTAAAATATCAGTTGAGTACATCGTAAACGGTGTCGGTTTGATATTCAAACTGTCATATCTCAAGAATGGCACACCGGATTTTGATGCGGATGGTCTCATTGGATTCGCATGAAAATATAGATATTTTTAGCATTTTAAATTTTGAAATTTCATTAATTAGAAAAATTTTAAGAGCAATTTAAAATATCAGTTGAGTACATCGTAAACGGTGTCGGTTTGATATTCAAACTGTCATATCTCAAGAATGGCACACCGGATTTTGATGCGGATGGTCTCATTGGATTCGCATGAAAATATAGATATTTTTAGCATTTTAAATTTTGAAATTTCATTAATTAGAAAAATTTTAAGAGCAATTTAAAATATCAGTTGAGTACATCGTAAACGGTGTCGGTTTGATATTCAAACTGTCATATCTCAAGAATGGCACACCGGATTTTGATGCCGATGGTCTCATTGGATTCGCATGAAAATATAGATATTTTTAGCATTTTAAATTTTGAAATTTCGTTAATTAGAAAAATTTTAAGAGCAATTTAAAATATCAGTTGAGTACATCGTAAACGGTGTCGGTTTGATATTCAAACTGTCATATCTCCAGATTTTCGGGCCGGATTTTGATGCCGATGGTCTCATTGGATTCGCATGAAAATATAGATATTTTTAGCATTTTAAATTTTGAAATTTCGTTAATTAGAAAAATTTTAAGAGCAATTTAAAATATCAGTTGAGTACATCGTAAACGGTGTCGGTTTGATATTCAAACTGTCATATCTCAAGAATGGCACACCGGATTTTGATGCCGATGGCCTCATTGGATTCGCATGAAAATATAGATATTTTTAGCATTTTAAATTTTGAAATTTCTTTAATTAGAAAAATTTTAAGAGCAATTTAAAATATCAGTTGAGTACATCGTAAACGGTGTCGGTTTGATATTCAAACTGTCATATCTCAAGAATGGCACACCGGATTTTGATGCCGATGGCCTCATTGGATTCGCATGAAAATATAGATATTTTTAGCATTTTAAATTTTGAAATTTCTTTAATTAGAAAAATTTTAAGAGCAATTTAAAATATCAGTTGAGTACATCGTAAACGGTGTCGGTTTGATATTCAAACTGTCATATCTCAAGAATGGCACACCGGATTTTGATGCCGATGGTCTCATTGGATTCGCATGAAAATATAGATATTTTTAGCATTTTAAATTTTGAAATTTCGTTAATTAGAAAAATTTTAAGAGCAATTTAAAATATCAGTTGAGTACATCGTAAACGGTGTCGGTTTGATATTCAAACTGTCATATCTCAAGAATGGCACACCGGATTTTGATGCGGATGGTCTCATTGGATTCGCATGAAAATATAGATATTTTTAGCATTTTAAATTTTGAAATTTCATTAATTAGAAAAATTTTAAGAGCAATTTAAAATATCAGTTGAGTACATCGTAAACGGTGTCGGTTTGATATTCAAACTGTCATATCTCAAGAATGGCACACCGGATTTTGATGCGGATGGTCTCATTGGATTCGCATGAAAATATAGATATTTTTAGCATTTTAAATTTTGAAATTTCATTAATTAGAAAAATTTTAAGAGCAATTTAAAATATCAGTTGAGTACATCGTAAACGGTGTCGGTTTGATATTCAAACTGTCATATCTCAAGAATGGCACACCGGATTTTGATGCGGATGGTCTCATTGGATTCGCATGAAAATATAGATATTTTTAGCATTTTAAATTTTGAAATTTCATTAATTAGAAAAATTTTAAGAGCAATTTAAAATATCAGTTGAGTACATCGTAAACGGTGTCGGTTTGATTTTCAAACTGTCATATCTCCAGATTTTCGGGCCGGATTTTGATGCCGATGGTCTCATTGGATTCGCATGAAAATATAGATATTTTTAGCATTTTAAATTTTGAAATTTCGTTAATTAGAAAAATTTTAAGAGCAATTTAAAATATCAGTTGTACATCGTAAACGGTGTCGGTTTGATTTTCAAACTGTCATATCTCAAGAATGGCACACCGGATTTTGATGCCGATGGCCTCATTGGATTCGCATGAAAATATAGATATTTTTAGCACTTTAAATTTTGAAATTTCGTTAATTAGAAAAATTTTAAGAGCAATTTAAAATATCAGTTGAGTACATCGTAAACGGTGTCGGTTTGATTTTCAAACTGTCATATCTCAAGAATGGCACACCGGATTTTGATGCCGATGGCCTCATTGGATTCGCATGAAAATATAGATATTTTTAACATTTTAAATTTTGAAATTTCATTAATTAGAAAAATTTTAAGAGCAATTTAAAATATCAGTTGAGTACATCGTAAACGGTGTCGGTTTGATATTCAAACTGTCATATCTCAAGAATGGCACACCGGATTTTGATGCCGATGGTCTCATTCGATTCGCATGAAAATATAGATATTTTTAGCATTTTAAATTTTGAAATTTCTTTAATTAGAAAAATTTTAATTGCAATTTAAAATATCAGTTGAGTACATCGTAAACGGTGTCGGTTTGATATTCAAACTGTCATATCTCCAGATTTTCGGGCAGGATATTGATGCCGATGGTCTCATTGGATTCGCATGAAAATATAGATATTTTTAGCATTTTAAATTTTGAAATTTCGTTAATTAGAAAAATTTTAAGAGCAATTTAAAATATCAGTTGAGTACATCGTAAACGGTGTCGGTTTGATTTTCAAACTGTCATATCTCAAGAATGGCACACCGGATTTTGATGCCGATGGCCTCATTGGATTCGCATGAAAATATAGATATTTTTAGCATTTTAAATTTTGAAATTTCATTAATTAGAAAAATTTTAAGAGCAATTTAAAATATCTGTTGAGTACATCGTAAACGGTGTCGGTTTGATATTCAAACTGTCATATCTCAAGAATGGCACACCGGATTTTGATGCGGATGGTCTCATTGGATTCGCATGAAAATATAGATATTTTTAGCATTTTAAATTTTGAAATTTCATTAATTAGAAAAATTTTAAGAGCAATTTAAAATATCAGTTGAGTACATCGTAAACGGTGTCGGTTTGATATTCAAACTGTCATATCTCAAGAATGGCACACCGGATTTTGATGCCGATGGTCTCATTGGATTCGCATGAAAATATAGATATTTTTAGCATTTTAAATTTTGAAATTTCGTTAATTAGAAAAATTTTAAGAGCAATTTAAAATATCAGTTGAGTACATCGTAAACGGTGTCGGTTTGATTTTCAAACTGTCATATCTCCAGATTTTCGGGCCGGATTTTGATGCCGATGGTCTCATTGGATTCGCATGAAAATATAGATATTTTTAGCATTTTAAATTTTGAAATTTCGTTAATTAGAAAAATTTTAAGAGCAATTTAAAATATCAGTTGTACATCGTAAACGGTGTCGGTTTGATTTTCAAACTGTCATATCTCAAGAATGGCACACCGGATTTTGATGCCGATGGCCTCATTGGATTCGCATGAAAATATAGATATTTTTAGCACCTTAAATTTTGAAATTTCGTTAATTAGAAAAATTTTAAGAGCAATTTAAAATATCAGTTGAGTACATCGTAAACGGTGTCGGTTTGATTTTCAAACTGTCATATCTCAAGAATGGCACACCGGATTTTGATGCCGATGGCCTCATTGGATTCGCATGAAAATATAGATATTTTTAGCATTTTAAATTTTGAAATTTCATTAATTAGAAAAATTTTAAGAGCAATTTAAAATATCAGTTGAGTACATCGTAAACGGTGTCGGTTTGATATTCAAACTGTCATATCTCAAGAATGGCACACCGGATTTTGATGCCGATGGTCTCATTCGATTCGCATGAAAATATAGATATTTTTAGCATTTTAAATTTTGAAATTTCTTTAATTAGAAAAATTTTAATTGCAATTTAAAATATCAGTTGAGTACATCGTAAACGGTGTCGGTTTGATATTCAAACTGTCATATCTCCAGATTTTCGGGCAGGATATTGATGCCGATGGTCTCATTGGATTCGCATGAAAATATAGATATTTTTAGCATTTTAAATTTTGAAATTTCGTTAATTAGAAAAATTTTAAGAGCAATTTAAAATATCAGTTGAGTACATCGTAAACGGTGTCGGTTTGATTTTCAAACTGTCATATCTCAAGAATGGCACACCGGATTTTGATGCCGATGGCCTCATTGGATTCGCATGAAAATATAGATATTTTTAGCATTTTAAATTTTGAAATTTCATTAATTAGAAAAATTTTAAGAGCAATTTAAAATATCTGTTGAGTACATCGTAAACGGTGTCGGTTTGATATTCAAACTGTCATATCTCAAGAATGGCACACCGGATTTTGATGCGGATGGTCTCATTGGATTCGCATGAAAATATAGATATTTTTAGCATTTTAAATTTTGAAATTTCATTAATTAGAAAAATTTTAAGAGCAATTTAAAATATCAGTTGAGTACATCGTAAACGGTGTCGGTTTGATATTCAAACTGTCATATCTCAAGAATGGCACACCGGATTTTGATGCCGATGGTCTCATTGGATTCGCATGAAAATATAGATATTTTTAGCATTTTAAATTTTGAAATTTCGTTAATTAGAAAAATTTTAAGAGCAATTTAAAATATCAGTTGAGTACATCGTAAACGGTGTCGGTTTGATTTTCAAACTGTCATATCTCCAGATTTTCGGGCCGGATTTTGATGCCGATGGTCTCATTGGATTCGCATGAAAATATAGATATTTTTAGCATTTTAAATTTTGAAATTTCGTTAATTAGAAAAATTTTAAGAGCAATTTAAAATATCAGTTGTACATCGTAAACGGTGTCGGTTTGATTTTCAAACTGTCATATCTCAAGAATGGCACACCGGATTTTGATGCCGATGGCCTCATTGGATTCGCATGAAAATATAGATATTTTTAGCACCTTAAATTTTGAAATTTCGTTAATTAGAAAAATTTTAAGAGCAATTTAAAATATCAGTTGAGTACATCGTAAACGGTGTCGGTTTGATTTTCAAACTGTCATATCTCAAGAATGGCACACCGGATTTTGATGCCGATGGCCTCATTGGATTCGCATGAAAATATAGATATTTTTAGCATTTTAAATTTTGAAATTTCATTAATTAGAAAAATTTTAAGAGCAATTTAAAATATCAGTTGAGTACATCGTAAACGGTGTCGGTTTGATATTCAAACTGTCATATCTCAAGAATGGCACACCGGATTTTGATGCCGATGGTCTCATTCGATTCGCATAAAAATATAGATATTTTTAGCATTTTAAATTTTGAAATTTCTTTAATTAGAAAAATTTTAATTGCAATTTAAAATATCAGTTGAGTACATCGTAAACGGTGTCGGTTTGATATTCAAACTGTCATATCTCCAGATTTTCGGGCAGGATATTGATGCCGATGGTCTCATTGGATTCGCATGAAAATATAGATATTTTTAGCATTTTAAATTTTGAAATTTCGTTAATTAGAAAAATTTTAAGAGCAATTTAAAATATCAGTTGAGTACATCGTAAACGGTGTCGGTTTGATTTTCAAACTGTCATATCTCCAGATTTTCGGGCCGGATTTTGA